>OY288273.1:10538650-11738650 GCA_958450335.1 Hibiscus tridactylites | reverse complement strand
GGCTCTAGATCAAGCTTAGGATTAGGCTACCACCCTAATCCTAACTCTAGGTGAGTCTACCAAGCCCAACCTAGTCCATATACTCGAACCAACTATTTTAAAATCATTTAAAGCAATTAACCACTCACCTAAGCTTCCAAGCTCAAAGACCAAGCAAGCCACCACTTCAAATTCCCGGATTTATTTTCGATGCCTCTCCGATGCCCAAACTTGATTCTAATCAATCCCAAACACAAACAAAACATCCACAATCAATATCTTATCATCGAAACTAACCCGGAATACAATTCAACCACAAACTACTATGTTGCAAGCATGAGAAATATCCATTTTTCATCAATTCGGATGGCCTCAAAACCTTGTCCAAAAACCATGATTTCAACTTCCATTATACCCTCAAATGATTCCAATTCAATCCCCAACCATAGTACTATCAATGTAACGCCCCGGTTTAGGGGTCGGGTGAAAAATAATAATTTAATATTATTTCCGGGTCCGGTTTTGTAATTAAAAATAATTTTGGGCCTCGGGTTTTAAGACAACAAAATTTAGTTGGACCATATTTTAAACAAGCCCACATGGCCATGGGTGGCACTTATTGTGGTTTTCCTTTTTCATTAAGGGTAATTAGGTCTTTAGACTTTTAATTTTAAACCACCCTAAAATATTGATTTTTGAGTCATCTTCTTCCCCTCTCTACTATTTCCTTCCAACGTCAAAAAAAGAAGCCCTTTCTCCTTGTTACTTTTCCATCTCATACCTTGTTGTTGTTGGAGCTTTTGCAAAGGTAAGGTCGTTTTTGACTTGCTCTCATCATCCTCTACGAGTACATATCTTTATTTTCTATAAAACTCATAATTTTGTGATATGGGTGTTTTGAGGTTTTGACTAAAAATGTCATTTTTAACACCATTAACTTAGGCTTTTGATCTCTAAATGATATATGAGATGTTTTCAATCTAAAGGGTCCAATGGGTATGATTTTTATGAAGTTTTGGGGTGTTTCCCGGAATGGGGTTTTGGGGAGGTTTTTGGGAGGCTTTAAGTTGGGTTTTGAGGGTTTTTGAGGTGGAATATTGAGGGCTAGTGGTTAGACTATATGTGAGTGATGTTTTGGAGGCTTTTGGGAGTAATTTGAGGGTTGGAATCAATGGTTTTGAAGGGGGTGTAAGGGCTGCTCGGATTTTGGAAAAAATTGAGCTTGTTTCGATGGAAAAATTGGTGTGTTGTACTTAGTATGTTATCCGGGTTGATTATATTAGAACATGGACTGATTTGGGGTTATTTGCTTGGTGTTGGAATGCTTAGAATCAAGGATTTTGGTTGGTGAAGCTTCGGGGGCAAATCCGGGGATTTCGGAGTCTTGAGCTCGGTCTTCGATCTTCTCTTGGGTAGCAACGGTGAGTAGATTCATTGGTTTATACTTTGTGCTTGATATGGACTCCTTTGGGGTTTGGGTAGAACCTTGAGAGGTTGCCTAAACCCGTGTGTAAGTCTCCCTACTCATAAGTTGTTGTGACAAGTTGATTGTATATACATTGTGACCATTGAATGCATTTTAAGTTGTCAATGTTGTAGTCGTGTTGAGTTCGTGCCTCACGTGATGGTGGTCTAAACTACAGTGATGTGTAGTCCCGCCGGTAGTGACTAGTAGGGTAGTACTTTGATGTGTAGTCCCATTGTACATCCACTAGTCGAAACGGTGATGTGTAGTCCCACCGTAAGTGTATGTTGGTTGTGCTTGAGCAAACCAAGAGTAGTGGTTGAGATAGACCCTTGTGCATCCATAGTTTTCTTGCATACAATTCGTATTTGAAAAACTGCATGTTGTGAATTGTAGAGCCTCTCTCACTAAGCTAGTTGCTTATGCTCTTTGTTTCCAACGTGCAGATCGTTAGAGTTCGGGAGGCGAGCGGGCGAAGGAGGAGCTTTTGGGAGTTCTCAAGCAAGTTTAAGTATGGTTTGCTTTTGTAATAATGCCTAGACAATGGGGTATAGAGTGTAGGAGTTGGGGTCAAACTCCTTAGGAATTTTTGTTGAGTATGTTAAACTCAAGGTTATGTTATGCTTTGCTTCTTGGTTTGCTATTTATGCTTGATATGTTGCTTATATGAACGTGCCTTATGTATGTTGCTGGCCTTGTAAGCCTTTTATTTGACTATCCTTTGTGAGGAGTTCATGCTTGTTAAGTATGCCCTTTTTGGTGGAATTGCATGAAGCTTTGATTTGTATGAATTTCATTAGATTAAATGCCTCACATGTTAAATTGTGATTGTGGTTTGGTGTATGTATGTTGCTTGTGCTTAGGGGAGACCAATAATGCATTTAGAGTTGGGTTAAGGGTCACCTGTGCAAAAATCGTGGAGTTGCAGTGCAGGGGGGTATCGATACCCTAGCTAGGGTATCGATACTGTCTTGCCCAAAGGCCTCAGATTTTGCCTGGGGTATCGATACCCTAAGGGTATCGATACCCTCCAAAGTCTCTGTAATTTGGGTTTGGGGGTTAGAATAGAGCGTATCGATACGGGGTCCCCGAGTATCGATACGGATCTATTCTGTTGACCAAGGAAGGTTGACCGAGGAAAAGGGTATCGATACCCCTGGTAAGGGTATCGATACGGTCTTCTTGTGTTGACTTCCTGGGTTGACCTAGAAAGGGGGGTATCGATACCCCTGTCAAGGGTATCGATACTGCCTGCCTGTAAACTTAAAAATGGACTGTTTATGCATGGCCAGAGTTCGAATGTGTTTTCCTTGTATGTTTCCGCTGTTGTGAATCACTTAGGGTTTAACCATCCTCTAGACAAGAAAAAAAAATAGGGTTGCTAACCGAGGGGGAATCCTTTGGGTTTCGCTTCGGTTTTCCCCGTGTGGCTCACTCGGACCGGTCATCCGGCCAGACCGGGACGAGGGGGTTGCAATCAAAAGCCTATCAAAACCTACCTAAAACAACCCCAAAACTCACCCAAAACCCTCCAAAAACCCCAAGTTTACCCAAATCCGAAAATTGATCAAAATCATTTGAAATTCACATATGTAGTATCATTTGGCTCCTATATTCCATAACTAACCATAATAAATCAAAATATTAGGTTTAGCTACACAAATGCACCATTTTTAATCAAATCCTTTGAAAACCCCTTTTTCAAATATTCAATGAAAATGAAAATAAATGGTACTTTTAAAGAGAGGAAGGTAAGGGGAAGTCAAAAACGTTATTACCTTTCAAAATGGAGTTGAAATGGAGGGACTTTTTGAATGGGATAGTAACAAGGGGGAGGAGAGTTCTTTCACGTTGGGAGGAAATGAAGATGAAGGTGAATAGTGGAAAGATGGTAGGAAAAGGGGATTTAAATTTGAAGATGGGTAAATTACCCAAAAGGCCATTAATGAATAGTTATCCTTGTTTTTAAAATAGCTCTTCAACTTTGAGTCTAAATCATTTTGGTCCCATTTTAAAATGTTTATTTTGAAACCCAAAATTTTAAAAGGATCATTTCAAAAACCAACCCGAGCCCAAATAATATTAAAATATTATTTTCACCTAACCCCTACTCCCGGGTGTTACAATATTTTTTTTGAAAGGAGATTTTATTTAAGGATAACACGAACATCGACCTTATTAAAAAACTTCCCTAAATTCTACGAAGGAAAAATAGTACACGATGTTCATGCTTTAACACACCAAACTGGCCATATCCGAAACCACATCTCACAGTCAAATACATCCATGCAAAGCATACACTGGAGAAACCAGTACAAACTAATACCCTACACTACTTTCCTTGCCCTAATCTAGAGCCCTTGGCCCATGATCACCACAACCCCACACTCGGCTTCTTGTGAACCTACAAGCGCAGTTAACACACGTAATCAAGACTTTGAGCTCCTTTGATAGTTGTTAATACATTATCTTGTTGGCCCAGGTATACAGGTAAATGAGAGTTAATGATATATATATTTTTTAAATATTTTGTAATATATCAATCATGGATCCTTGTGAATATTTTTTTTGAGATCCCTGCAATTATTTATATAGTTACAGTTTGATTATTCTCACGGTTTGGATTTAATAATTCCCGTCTTTATCCACATTTGAACTTCAGTAATAAAACTCTCTCGTCTCCGTCCTCGTCTCCGTGAATGAAAATTACGATTTATTCTCGTCCCATCAATTTAATGTTGGATTAAAATCCGCAATTGTGGGCACATATGTAAAATGTATGTTGCTATTATAAAGTATGACACAAAATAAAGTGACCAATTAAGTTAAGCGTGTCATAGGTATTAAAATGTCATGGAAATAAAAGTGTAGATACCATAAGATATATTTATAATTCAATGAGGGGCAGAGTTATAAATATTTAATAGTTGATTAAATCAACTATATAAAGAGTAGTGGTCCCCAAGAAATAGGTTAACTTGTTTTTCTCTCCTTCCTCGTCAGAGAGTTTTACTTCAAGAGATAACCTATCTTCTTGGAAGATCAATACCAAAGTTCTTGGGATTTCCACATCAAGATTCAAGATTTTCAATCTATCAATGAATTCAGGTACGCTTCCGCATTCAGATTATTTCGGTTTATTGTTCTTGATGATTTGGCATGATAGATCCTAGATTTTAATTTTATATTAATTTATGATTTGGTTCTAACAAGTGGCATCAGTGCCATATTATGTCGAATCATTGAGATCGTAATTCTTTGGGTTATTAATCTTTCATGTTTTTTCTACGATTTGTAAATCCATGGTCTTTGGGTGTTTTTTGTTTTGAGTTTTATTCCGATTGAATTATTAATCGGGAATTGGGCGTTGTGTTTTCAATGTTCAGATTCATATATTTTGCCTCAATTTCTGACGAATCTAGGGTTTCGATTTAGCAACAAATGTTTTGGGATCTTTTATCACCGCATTAAAGAAAGAAAGCAATCATGTTAATTATGACAATTGGATATTTTTTTTTTCAATTCCTTATGAACCCTACCTACGTCTATGTTATAATTATTTTTAGGTTTATATATATTTATATAAACTGTTGAGGCAATTTATAATATATATGCTTTAATACTCATGAATATCAGTGCCATATATTATGCTTAGGTTTGGAAATTTATTAACAGTAAACTATTTCAGAATATGATTTTGCTCTTAATATTTGTATTGTTTTTGCTTCTTAAGTGATGCCATATTTAATTTACTATTATAATATATATATTTTATTTAAAATATATTAAATTCAGTTTGATCAAAATTTTAATTTTAATCGTTAGTAATTAAGAAAAAAAATTAACTTGGGCTTTGTCATGGTAAATTTATCGTGACTTAGAAATTTATAATTATGTTAGCTCTCGAAACTTTATGTTCAGTTTATGTCTAACAAATTATGGTTGAATCTTGTTTAGTTTTGTAAAGAAATTTTAGCTTAAATTTGTTTGATATTATGCTTAATTATGTCATTAATGTTGTTTATGGAATATAAATTTGGTTTTGATTTTGGAAAGCATGTCATTAATCTTATGAAATTCATATTCAATTCGGTTTGATCAAGAATTTCGATTTTGATCGTTAGATTACTATGTATATTAAAGTTTCATGTGATCATTATATGAATTATTCATGTATATGGTACTTTTGATTTTTGACTTTCAGTTAAAGATTCATTGTTTTGAATTCAACTTTAATTTTGGGAAATGCATGCTTAAGGATTTTTTTTTAAGAAACAGTCAAAGATTTTGGTTTATTCGATTTCTGATAGCCCCATTCAGACAACCTTATTTTGGGTTATTTCGGAAAACTAAGTGTTATTAGAAATTTCAGTTTTGACTGTTACAAAATTTTAAATTTGGATATCGGTATTTTATTGTATATATTTTAAAATAATTTAATTGAAACATTAAGTCACCAAAGTGACCTCTATTGTGAAAATTATTTTATTTTAAAATATAGAAGGTTTTGTGCATGTAAGTCGGATTATGTTAGTATTGATCGACCCAAAGGAAGGTTAATAATTAACATTATTACATGTGCAACTGTGGTAATAAACATGTGATGATTATTCAGTTTTGTATGTGAGCAATAAATCGGCCCAAAGGAAGATTTCTGTTTGACATGTTCTTATTATCAATGTTTGATTACTATACCAAGATATCACTTGCAAGTTAATGTTTTGTCCAACGATAAAATATTAATGGAGTGTTCGATATCTTAATATGAGGTTTACCTTTATTCAAATTTATTATTATTTTGGTTATCTTTTAATTTAATTGAAAGATAAAAAAAACTAATTAAGGAAATTTTTTTTGAAATAAATAAATTCATATTTTGGCTTCGGACATCTAATATTTTAATGGATTAATTGAAACATAATGTCACCAAAGTGACCGCTTTTGTCTAGATTAGTTTATTTAAAATATTAAGATGATTATGAGTTTTTGTAATTCATGCGTTTATTAATTGGCCCAAAGGAAAGTTAATATTTGGCAGAATTACAACGACAACTGTGGCGATAAATGTGTGACAATTATAAGGTATTTTATGTGAGCAATACGTTAGTCCAAAGATTAGCCTATTGTTTGACATAGTTTATTGTCAATGTTTGATTGCTACAACAAGAGTATCGCTTACAATTAATATTACTGTCCAAAGACTTGATATTAATGTTGTGCTTGGTATCTTGAGGGGAACTAGTCATTATTTTGAATTTATTTGTTTACTTATGAATATTTATGTGAGCTTGTTTCTATTTTATTTACTTATTTTTGTTCTATATTTAGGCAATTTATTTTTGTTGTCACAATATCTGTTAAATACATTCTACACTCGTGTTTAGTGAAACTAATTTCAAGGAATAAAAAAAAGACACTTACATATAGTATTTGGTTGTATGAACATAGACTTTGCACTAAGAAAAGAACAACTTGCACATCTCACTGCGGTAAGCACCTATAAAAGGTATTTTGAGAGGTGGGATCATTCAAATCGCATGAGTCTAATGATCATAAAACACAACATTTTAGATGTCTTTAGGAGCACAAATCTAAAGAGATTATACATACTAAGTGTTTCCTTGACGAAATTAAGAAACGTTTTACCCAAAACATTAAGGTTAAGATGACATCACTTATGTCTTCTTTGATGTCTATCAAGTACAAGGGTCAAGGAAATGTGAGGGAGTAGATTATGAAAATTCTTAATATTGCTTCAAAATTTAAGGCACATAAGATCGAACTTTCTAACAATTGTTTGTTCTTATGGTTTTGATATTGCTTCCTATACAATTTAACCAATTCAAGTTACAACTGTCAAAGGGAGAAATATACTCTATTTGGGTTCATTTCTCATCGTGTTCAAGAGGAAGAAAGGTTGAAGCATTATAAGTGTAAAAATAATTATTTTGTTAGTGCTCATTTAGTTAGTGTCTTTAAGAATAAGGGCAATAAAGAAAATATTTAAATAAAGTTGTTAAGGGTTCTAGCCAAAAGAAACGACAATAAGTTTTTAAGTGTTGATTCTTTTGTATAAGTTAGGACACATGTAAAGAAATTAAACTTTAAAAGCGAGCAACTACTTCGGTTATTTTGAGTGATACATGGACTGTAAATTTTATGATCCCACAATTAAGATTATTTTTAAGGAGTGATTTATAATTTTTTTTAGGATGTTGAGTTTGGAGGGAGAAATAAGGTTAGATACATTGTTATTGAGGAGGAATTGAATTATAATTTAATTCCTACTATCACTTTTGACAATGTTTAGGTTTTCAACCTATCATTAATCAAGAAGTGAATCAAGTACCTCAACAAAACAATGTTGAACAACTCCCATTTAAGATAAGGTAATTGTTTCAGAAGAACAAACTCAACAACCTTAAAAAAACAAATGTCATTAAAGAGGTCCACGAGAGGAAGATGAAATACTATTCCGGATTATTATGTTGTATTTCTTCAAGAAAATAAGGTAACAATGGAATGATAGAAAATGTTCAATCATTTTTTTTATCAGGCCATAAAAGTTCTAACTCTCAAAAGTGGATTGATGTCATTCAAGTATAGTATAATTTTATGCAAGACAATAAAGTTTAAGAACTTGTCTCATTATCTTAAGGTGCAAACCAATTGGTTGTAAATGGATATTTAAAACCAAGAGGGATGCAAATGGTAATGTAGATAAGTATAAAGCACGTCTCGTATCTAAAGGATATACTCTAAAAGAAGACATTAATTTTTAGAGACTTTCTCTTCAGTTTTATTGAAAGACTCTTTCAAGATAATTATTACACTTGTTGCTTGTTTTAATCTTAAGTTACATAAGATGAATGTTAAGCTTGTGTTTTTCAATGGCGACATTGAAGAAATGAATTATATTGTACAATCATAGATTTGTGTCTAATGATACAAAATCAATGATATGTAAAATAAAGAAATTCATCTATGAGCTTAAGTAGGACTCTCATTAATGAAATTATAAATTTTATGTTGATTATCTCATTCGGTTTTGAGATAAATTTGGTTGACAATTGTATATACTACAAGTTCAGTGGGAGTAAAATCAATTGATACTCGTATTGCTAAAGAAGACAAATTTAGTCTTACTTAGTGCCCTAAAAGTAACCTTGAAATTTAGAAAATTCAAAAGATTCTCTATGCATAAGCTATTGAGAATCTAATTTATGCTTAAGTATGTATGCGTTCGGAAATTGTGTACATTGTTAGAATGTTAGACAGATATTTGAGGAATTATATTATGGACCATTGGGTAGCAGCCAATGGGGTTATTTGATATCTTCAGAGAACAAAAATTACATGCTCACATGTTGGAGTTCTGGTAAGTTAGAGATCATCAGGTTTACAGACTTCGATTCTAATAGAATATTGGTGCAAAAGAATTTTGTCGCTTGAGCTGCTAATTGTATATTGAATAGAAAGACCACTTCAGTTATTTTGTGACAAAAAATATGCATTCATTTATTCTATAAACAATAGGAACACTTCAAATTTGAAGCACATAAATATTAAGTTCCTAGTTGTTAAAGAAAATTCAGAGTGGTTGTGTGTCTATAGAGCATGTTGGTACAAACTTCATAATTGCGCGCATATTAAGAAACTGTCACCCTAGGTCTTTCATGAGCACACTACTCATGTGGGTGTAATGTTATTTAAGGATATTCGGTTTTAGTGGAAGTTTGTAATTTTGAAATAATGCTCATTCGGTTTAGACACAATTTCAGTTACTTCAGTTTAAAGTTATTTAAGATTATTTCTGCAGAAATAAAGTTTTTTTTTTGTTTATGTACACTCTGAATTCAGTAAAGTTGATCTCACTAAGGTTTAGGAGGACCAGTTGGAAATAGACATGTTCGGTTCACATTTCATGTAATTTTCCATGCTACACATCCATGATTGATCTATGTCATTTGATTATGTTTGTATACGTGACCATTGATGGGTCTAGTCATGATTGATATGGCGAAGACCGCTTTGATCCTATATGGATATAATTGATGGACGAGATTGTTGTAGAATACCTATTATATAATAGCAAAATTTTGAGCTCATAAGGTTGTACATTTATCAGGAAACATATGTTGCCCAAGTGGGAGATTGTTGGATTAAAATCCGCAATTGTGGGCACATATGTAAAATGTATGTTGCTATTATAAAGTATGACACAAAATAAAGTGACCAATTAAGTTAAGCGTGTCATAGGTATTAAAATGTCATGGAAATAAAAGTGTAGATACCATAAGATATATTTATAATTCAATGAGGGGCAGAGTTATAAATATTTAATAGTTGATTAAATCAACTATATAAAGAGGTAGTGGTCCCCAAGAAATAGGTTAACTTGTTTTTCTCTCCTTCCCCATCAGAGAGTTTTACTTCAAGAGATAACCTATCTTCTTGGAAGATCAATACCAAAGTTCTTGGGATTTCCACATCAAGATTCAAGATTTTCAATCTATCAATGAATTCAGGTACGCTTCCGCATTCAGATTATTTCGGTTTATTGTTCTTGATGATTTGGCATGATAGATCCTGGATTTTAATTTTATATTAATTTATGATTTGATTCTAACATTTAAATCGCCACAGTTTTTAGATAGTCTCACCCAATTCTTACCCCTATTCATAAACCTTATAATTAGCATACTTCTGTACAGTTTGAAATATTTTCCTTTAATTTTCTGGAATTCGATATTGTTAAGTCAAATGGTTATGATTGTTTTATTTTTTTCCATTCAAATCCAAATCAAACACCCCAAAACATGAAAAATAATATTTTTAGTAAATTGAAACAAAATTCAATGAACAATGGATAAAAAGGAATTTGACTTTGGTCAATGAACACACCGTTTTGGAATTAAAACGGGAGGAAATATATTTTTGACCCATATTGTTTAGTACAATGAATTCTCCACCTCTAATTCTTTAATTCAAACTCATTAAAAATAAGGGCAAACTACCTGAAATACCACTCAACTTTAATGTGTGACTCTAATATGTCACTGAACTAAAATTCGATACTATAATACCATTGAACTTCACTGTGTGATTCAAAGTTAGCACTCCACCGTTACTCCCATTATGGAATTCTGACGTGGACTCTAACTCCCGTTACAGGGATGACGTGGCCGATAAAAAAATAATATCTTTTTCCAGATATGATCCACCTCATTATATTTTATGTTTTATTTTTATTGTAAAACGACGTAGTTTTGTTAAAGACTCTTTATCTCCTCAAAATTAGGTTAATGAAATTTCAAACTTCAGAAATCACTCTGAAATTAGACGCAAAAAAAATCAGTGGGTTTTCTATGGATTGTTATTGATTATTCAAGTGGGTTTCTCTGGGTTTTCTCTGAAAGAAGATTGTAGTGATCGATTGTTAGAAAGAAATCAAATGGAAAAACGTGGGTTTCTCTGGGTTTTCTCTGAAAGAAGATTGTAGATGATGTTGTAGAAGAGACTGGAGATGATGATGTAGAAGAGGATGATGATTATGTAGAGGATGAGATTGAACAAACTGATAGTGATAGTGGATATGAAAATAGTGATGATGCCTTAAATGATGAAGCTCAAGAAGAAGAGGTGGATCTGATGGATTTGGAGTTTGGTAATGAGACACATTTGAATGGATATGTTAGTGATGGATCAGATTCATTGCATAGTGTTAGTGCAAATGAATCTGATGAAGATGATCGAAAGAAAAACCCCAAATGTCCTGTATTTAATGCTGATGTGGATATGGAAAATCCGAGACTTAAAAAGGGGATGAAATTTAGTGATAAAGAGATTCTGAAAAAAGCTATAAGGGAGTATGGGATTAAGACCAGACATGATATCAAATTCAAAAGGGTTGACAAAGGTAGGATACATGTAATTTGCAAGGAAAATTGTCCTTGGTATATTTGGGCATAAAAGGTTGACCCTAAAGATCTTATGAACAACACATGGCAGATAAAGTCTTATATTGAAGAGCATAACTGTCTCAAAGATTTTAGAAATAAAAATGTTACTTACAAGTGGTTGGCTAAAAAATATTTGGAACAATGGAAGGCTGATCCTACCTTTTCAATTAGTTAGTTGTATTTCTTTTATTCTTTCTTTAAGTCTTATACCGGTATAAGTTGTATTTCTTTTATTCTTTCTTTAAGTCTTATACCGGTATAAGTTGTATTTCCACTCCCCTTAGTGCATTAAGTACCACAGTAGTACAATACTGATAATCAAAACAAAAATCCAAACAAATCTCTCATTCCTTCTTTGGATGTTATTCGTCTTGATTTTGTTTAGCAGTCCGACGAGAACAACTCTTGCACGTGGGCTCATTGGAGGATCAAACCAACAAAAAAATCTACAATGTTTATGAAGAAAACTCCCGTAATTTTTGCAGCCAAAGAATCTCCTTCCAGGGTTGGCATTAGACCACGATGTAGTCAGCTTTGCCGGATATCCGCATCCACACACCGGAATTGAAATGGGTTCTTCTACTTCAACCCTGCGTTCACTTGATCTTTGCCAGTCTACCTCCATTGATTTGGATCAGCTTCAAAATCTATGCTGGGAAATAGAAAATAAGAAATTAGGGTTTTGTTTTCAGCCAAAAGAGATTTTATAGTAAAAATAAAACATAAAATATAATGAGGTGGATCATATCTGGAAAAAGATATTATTTTTTTATCGGCCACGTCATCCCTGTAACGGGAGTTAGAGTCCACGTCAGAATTCTGTAATGGGAGTAACGGTGGAGTGCTAACTTTGAATCACACAGTGAAGTTCAATGGTATTATAGTATCGAATTTTAGTTCAGTGACATATTAGAGTCACACATTAAAGTTGAGTGGTATTTCAGGTAGTTTACCCTAAAAATAATAAAAAGAATTTTCAATTTGATTTTTTTTCAAAGTCGATTAATAATTTGACTTCCTTTTTACAAATTATCAAAAGTTATTATCCGCATAGTATTGTTGTACGTTTACATTTTCTATACAGATATAATTATTTTTATTTAATATGAAAATAAATAAATATATTTTATTTTTAAAATGTATATAATTGGATTAAAATTGAAATTTTATGCGTACAATTACATTTTTAGGTGTATAATTACAATCAAAATTTATATATCATATTATATATTTGACAAAAAATTATACGTAATTTTAACATTCTAATTTAATTTTATTATGTTATATATCTCATTCAAATACTAATGATTTAGTTGTTGGATGAGGTCGACGAACTTCAGATATGTGATTACATTTTTAATGTTATTATGTTGACACGTCGGTCCAAGGATTTGGCAACGTCACCAGTGACTTCAATTTCAATTTGGTTCTTGGGGAACAATCAATGCATCAACCGTGAAATTTAATCAATATTTATTAATTAACTAATTAATACAAAGAAAGTACATATATTTAAATATGAATTAATATGATATTTTTAGTGTGGTTTTTAAATTGATTGATATGGTTACAAAATATTATTTATTTATTTATTTTTAATTTTACCATTTTAATAACACACTGTATAGACAAACTGTTTGAACCAAAGTCACGAAAAAAATAAAGATTAACTTTTTTCAGATATTGCTTTGGGAAAAATTATTTTCCCAAGTAATGCACATTTGTTTTTATTTCTCAAGCCTACCGATTTCACTGTACATATGCCAACCAAGTTCACCTGGCATGCTTGTTTGAGTATCATCGATTTCGGTGTGCAAGCATGTTGACTTTACTTTCAGCAAAAATAATAGATTAAAAAAATAAAGGTAATGTGCAATATTTTAAAAAAATAAAAAAATAATTGTACAATATCCTAATAATTTTACTGAAAAATAAATCACCATCCGTCTTTGGAACCGCTAAATAATTAAAAAGAGAGAGAGACAGGATTCACCTCATAACCTCAATGATTTTAAGGATCAATTGACATCTCATAAAATGATATATTTCATATTTTAATACCCCTAATTCATGTTTGAAAGTAAGAAATTATTGGAACATGTATGCATATTAAGTTATAAAATAATCCTCAGTCAATGATTTTTCAAATTTATTGTAGTGTAGTTTTCTCAAATAAATTAATTTTTAAAATTAATAATAACCGTTAGATATATTGAATAAAAAATAAATTAAAATTATAAAAAGAGAATCTAGTAAAATTAAGGGAAAATTACACCGGTGGTCTTCAAATTATCACCGTTTTCTTATTTTGGTCCTTAAACTATTTTTTTCGGCAAAATCGTCCCTTCTGTTACATAGTTCTCCTATTTTGGTCTTCGTCGTTAAAAATTAACAAAATTGCTGATGTGGAATTTTTCTTATTTTCTAAATATTTTATTATTATTATTTTCTCTCTCCTATGTATATATTATTTAACTTTTTTATTCAAACTAATGTGGTGGTGACACGTGTCACCACCATAAAAAAGAAAATAATGTGAATTGGGGGAGCTGGGGTTTAAACTCGTATCCCCAAGCTTTTAAGTTAATGGGTTAACCGCTGAGCTAAACTCCAAGTATTATTACATTTTAGCACAAATTACCTATAAAACAATCAAATGAACCCCAAAAACCAAAAAAATAGTTGAAACAAATGACTTGCAATAAGATTTGAACACATGTGCCATGGCATAAAAAGGCCAAGTATAAACCAAATGTGCCAAGAAATTATTTCGACTAAAATTTATATTTAACGTATATTAGTTTACCAACAACACATATTAATTTATCAATTGGGTTTTGTGTTCGAATAAAATATTTGACATATACTAAAATTTATATTTAAGGTTTATTAATTTATCAATAAGGTTTTGTATTCGAATAAAATATTTAACGTATACTAAAATTTATATTTAACATATATTCCATTAATTTATCAATAAAGTTTTGTGTTCGAATAAAATATTTAACATATACTAAAATTTATATTTAAGGTATATTAATTTATCAATAAGGTTTTGTATTCGAATAAAATATTTAACGTATACTAAAATTTATATTTAACATATATTTTATTAATTTATCAATAAGGTTTTGTGTTCGAATAAAGTATTTAACATATACAAAAATTTATATTTAAGGTATATTAATTTATCAATAAGGTTTTGTATTCGAATAAAATATTTAACGTATACTAAAATTTATATTTAACGTATATTCTATTAATTTACCAATAAAGTTTTATGTTCGAATAAAATATTTAATGCATACTAAAATTTATATTTAACATATATTGATTTATCAATAAGGTTTTGTGTTCGAATCCCTCCCTAGGTTTAATATTTTATTTTGTGTTGTTTGTAAATTAATATACGTTAAATATAAATTTTAGTCGGAATAATTCTTTGGCACATTTGGTTTATGCTTGGCCTTTTTATGCCATGGCACATGAGTTTGAATTTTATTGCAAGTCATTTGTTTCAAATATTTTTTTTTGGTTTTTGCGGGTTCATTTGATTGTTTAAAGGTAATTTGTGCTAAAACATTACAATAGTTGGGGTTTAGCCCAATGGTTAATCCATTAACTTAATGGCTTGGGAACGCGGGTTCGAATCACAACTTCCCCACTCTCAGTTCATATTGTTTTCTTTGTTATGGTGGTGACACGCCACCACATTAGTCTGAATAAAAAATTTAAAATAATATATACAGATGAGAGAGAAAACAATAAAAAATATTTTTAAAATAAGAAAAAAGTTCCACGTCAGCAATTCCGTTAGTTTTTAACGATGGAGACCAAAACAGGAGAATTATGTAACAGAAGGGATGATTTTGCCGAAAAAAATAGTTTGAGGACCAAAATAAAAAAATGATGATAGTTTGGGGACTACCGATGTAGTTTTCCCTAAAATTAAAATACGACTAATCACGATAATCGCTGATTTTAAAAAAATTATAATTGCGCCATCAATTTGGTTGAGTATATTATATTTATTTTAACAACTAAGCCTGTTCATGTACCCACGATACATCAATCATAAATTGTTAAAATATTTAAAAAAAATTAAAACTTTATTTTTATTTTGCAATGAAATGAGTTTATCTTAATTGACAATATATAAACTACACACGCCTCAAATTAGACCCCTTTGATATTTTATTTTTTATTCTAAAATCAATTTATAGAAAGAAAAAAAATAAAGTTTATTCAACAAATAAATTTCTAAATTATAATTTTTTCATTTAGGCGTTCAAAGTTTTTTTTTTTAAGTAGACATCTAACGTTTCAATATTTTATTATCATTTTAAGATTTTCAATGTTAAGTCCATTAAAAAAATCATTAGCTAGTGAATACATGATACATGATTTTTCTTCTTTATTTTTTCTTTCAGAACCCATGCTCTCTCTTTTTTAGGGATTGACACGGGTCGGGGTCAGATTTTTGACCCACCCGAACTTGATCCGAAAATAAATAACTTAAACCCGAACCTGGCCTAAATGCCTTCTTTAAAATCTTCAACCCAACCCAAAAATAAATACACTAAACCTAACCCCGACCTGACTCGATATATATAAAAAATTAATTTTAGGGACTTAATTGAAAAAATAGAGTACTTAATCGTAAAAAATATAATTTTAAGGATTAAATTGTATATCAAATTTAATTTTAAGGACCTAATTATAAAAAATTATAAATATAGGGTATTATTATAAATATACTTAAAAATTCAGGGGGAAATTATATAATTAATCTCGAGTCAGGTCGGATATCTTCCACCCTAAACTCGAACCCAACTTCACCATTAATAAAAAAACTCGACCGACACGAACCCAATTTCTTATTAAAAAAATTTGACCTAATCGAACCGGGTCGGATAAAATGTCCATCCCTACTTTTTTTTCTTTATTTTTATGTGATTTTTTAAGAAAACAAAAACAAAATATAAGGAGGAAAAAACGAAGAGAAAACCCACTATTGTCATGAAGGCAGGCAATAGGTGATTAGATTTTCATTTAATACTTAATAAGGTGATTTTTTGGGTTATTTCCCACGTTTTTTCTTTCCTTTTTTGTTTGTTTTACTAAAAAATTATAAAGAAAAGAAAATTAAGTGAAAATGACATTCGAAAAAAAATCATGTGTCATATAATCATTGAATAATATTTTTAGTGGTCATAACTGAATAATGTAAAAACGATTACAAAATAAAATATTACTTTACGGAAAAGATTTATGTATTTATATAGAAATTTGAGGCATACTTTTATACATTATTGTTTTAATTAAGCTAAAATAATAATTATTTTCCTATTATGTCAAAGTTAAAGATTTTATTTTTATTTTTGTGGAGGTTCAGAAGGGCAAAACATTGGAATTGTACAAAGGTGGCTAAGGAAATTGCGTGCAAGCTCAAGCAAATGCAAATTACAAACACAACCCGACAATAGATTTCGGATTAAATAAATAAAATTAAAATTCAATTCAAAACTATTTCATCATTCAAATTAGCAAAGTCTGATTTTGCTTTACAGGTTGGTCACACTGTATAAATAGGTATTACTTTTATACTATTCAAAAAATTATACACCTAAAGTAATATAAAATAATGAGCGTTATTCATATTTTTTTCCATCTCCCGCTGATTATATTATTCTAATCCGAATCGGCTAACGAAATAAATTATTTTATGCAACTGATTCTGCTCCTTGAATTTCATTTTCAAGTTCTTTTTATAAGATATAAGTTTTTTTTTTCTTTTACATTTTCATTTTTCATGTTTCTTAGGGCAGTCCTTTTTTGAACATAGAAAATCAAAATCAATGATTCTTTATAAAATACAGTTGAATTTGAACCTCCAAATTCTATATATAGCCTAATGTCTTTTTTTAGTTCAATTGATAAATAATTTTTAAAGAATTACTTCTTAGAAAATATATTAATTATTTTATAAAAATTTATTTTGAAACGATTCATAAATCCTCTATTTTTTTATTAATTAAATCAGAATTGTTGCACGTTTAAAAGCCATTTTAATAATTTTAAGGTGATTATAAAGTAATATTTATTAATGCACTTTTTAGAATTTAATCCTTTAATAACGCGCGCACACCTTGCAGTTACAGATAAAGTTGTTCAAATCTGAGTCTCCCAAAATAAACATTATTTTATTTTTCACTTAAACCACTCATTGAATTAACGTTTTTAACTCATATCTTTTAAATCACTATAATATCAACGATAATAACCGAATTAACCCCGTAAATAATTCCACCGACAAAAAGGAGTGCCAAAATTTTATAATTTCCTAGTTTTCGTTATGCACCGAGGACCAAGTTGTAATTTAATTACTTGATTACAAGCCCCTCAAAATTTAATGCGTATAGGGTAAGGTAATCCTAGAGAATTAATTTAAGGTACCATACCAGCTATATTTAGGTAAGGCGGTCTAGTGGATATGCTTAATTAATTCGACTTTGGGGGAAATTTCTTTTTGTTAGGCATTTTCTTGTTTTGTTAATATATAAAAAAATAAGAAAAATGTGAATATTAGAATTCAAATTCTAAATTTATAAGACTTTATTTTTAAAATATAATTTTTTTATAGAAAATAGTGTTTTTGAATAGTGTTAAATCAATTGAATTCTAATCTGATTGCAGATTGATATCTTTCAGTAATTATAAGTTTAAATGATGGATAATGTAAATATGGTATAAAAACGACCGTTAATTTCATATATTTTTATTTTTTAAAGAAAATGATTTATCCTAAATATATACTATTGGTTTTGACTCACTAAATATAATTATTTAACAAAACTAAATAATGTGTTAAGCAGCCTAAATTTTTAAAATCGTCCACGAGAAGCAACCTAAATAAAAAGGCAAGCAGAAAGCCTCTACGTTTCTTTTGTAACATTCAAATCTCCAATTAAAGAACCAGCATATTAAAAAAAATCTCCAATTAAAGAACAAATCATAAAACACATGTGCTTCTCAAATTTTTAGGGTTTGGTTTTAAAAATATATATATATTTTAGAAAATAGTTTTCAGTTTATGTTTTCTAAAAATAAGAAAACGCGTTTGGTTAATAGAAATGAAAATTTGTTTTTAAAAATAAAAATAATGGAAATGTGTTTGGTATCTAGTTTTTCAAAATAAGAAGGCTTAAAGGTAAAACTAGCTCTCAACGAAAAATCAATTAAGCCCTTATGAATATTTTACACTCAATTTAGCTTTCATAATTCAAATTACAATCAATCATACCCTCATAATTCAAATTGTGATCAATTTAGCCATCTCATAACGTTGGTCGTTATAATTTATTGTTAACTCACAAACAATCATTAAGATAGTGACACGTGGTACACCTAAAAATATTTAAAAAAATCTAAAATACATATTTAAAATTAACCCCTACTCAACTACCCACCTTAAAATAGTTTTCTAATTAGTTTCCCTCCACAACTACAGTCTTCACTTGGATCCATTGAAATGCTATGGAGTTTGCATGGGTTGGAATCAAATCTGACATCTCCAAGTTTCAACATCCATTTTCTTCTTAAAACATGTGGTTTGTACGTAAGAGCAGTCTGCTAGTTGCAGCATGACTGTCGTGGGTCTTGCTTGTCCAATACCTAGCTTCTGAAATGCAGATTTAGGCATTAGATTAATGCTAGCACCAAGATCACAAAGTGCCTTACCCACAAATTTGTCACCAATTATGCATGGTATGATGAAGCTTCCAGGATCCTTCTTCTTAGGGGGTGGACGTTTATGTAGGATTGCCATGCATCCTTCTGTCATCATCACAGTTTCAAATTCCTCAAGTCTGGATCTCCTGGACATTGCATCCTTTAGGAATTTTGCATAACCAGGCATCTGCTTAATGGCTTCTAGCAGCGGGATGTTGATGTGCACTTGCTTAAAAACATCATAGATTTTCTTAAGTTGGTACTCATGTTTCTGTTTTTTCAACCGCTACGAAAAAGGGGGTGGAGGACGGCAGTTTTCGAGGCGTTCTTCACATGGGAATCGAATTTGAAGAGGCTCATATTCTGTAGTTTCCTATGTCTAATCCTCTGTTTCTTCTACTATCGTGGCAGGTGTGGCGACAACAGACTGTTTTGCTTCTACCGGGGCAGTGTTCTCGACAGGTGTATGTGGGGTCGATTCCTTATCAAATGTTTTTTTATTGGTCGGCCCACTCCTCGTTGTAATAGCCTTGCACTGCTCATGCGTGGGTTTTCTAGTGACCTCAGTATCACTAGACAATCCTCTATTCTGCCTTGGGTTTATGAATTGTGAAACCTGGCCCCTCTGTGTCTCTAGTGATTTTAGGGTAGCCTCATGGTTTGTCATTCTCATCTCTGTCTTATCCATGAAAGATTCGGTTTTCTTGACAAAGTGATCCATGTTTGCCATATATGCTCCTATTTGAGACATGAAGGTTGCCAGGGTCTGTTCCAGTATGCTCGTTGTGGCTGTCGGCTAGTGTTGTGACTGCTGTTGTTGTTGCTGTCGTGACAGAATTCTGGGACCCCCTTGGTTCTGGTTATTCTGGACCGAAGGGTTCAATGCATTGTTTGGGTTGTTCCAGGAAAATTTGGGGTCCTTTCTCCAATTTGGGTTGTAATTGTTGGAATCATAGCTTCTGTTCTTGTTATAGTTTCCAACATACATCCCTTCTTCCAATTGTAAGGGACACTCATCTGTACCGTGGTTTCCGCTATAGATTTCACACACCTCTTCGGCAGAAAATACAACTTTAGAATCCTTCCGCTGCAGGTTTTCTACTATCTTAGTGAGGTATGCAATCTGAATTTTGACCAAGTTGTCAGATTCGTATTCCTTTACAGATACTCCTCGTCTACCTCATCTTCGAGCTATAGGAAACTGCTCATCATTTTTAGCTAACTTTTTCAACACCAGCATTCCATATTCTGGTTCCTTGTCTAATAACAAGCCGTTTGCTGCTGAATCAATCCTCATCCGAGTGTGTGCATTGGTAGCATTATAGAATTTGACAACTTGATTCCACACGGGGAATCCATGCATCGGGCAGTTTCGTAAGAGAGTTGTAAATCGGTCCCATGTCTCGTGCATTGGCTCGTCATCTTCCTGTTGAAAAGTAGCAATCTCGTTACGCAGTCTTTTAGATAAAAGAGAAGGATTAAAACGAGAAAGGAATTTATGACAGAGATCCGCCCAAGTTCGTATTGAACCCAGCGTTAACTTGTTCCACCAAGTTTTCGCTCTATCCCTCAATGAATGAGGAAATAGTCGTAGCCTCAGTACTTCTGGGCTTATTCCTGGTTGTCTGAGTGATCCACGGATCTCCGGGAAAGTTTTCAGATGTTCACGTGCGTCCTCAGTAGCAGAACCACCAAATTGACCAGCGGAATTTATCATGCTGAACATTACAGGTTTCAGTTCGAAGTGTTCAACTTCCACATCTGGTAGCGTAGTTTCCAGTTCAACATGGTCGTTATCCATGTACTCTCGACAAGTTTGTTGTTCTGCTAGGGCAGCAGGCGGCGGTAGATCGTTCCGGGCATCATTAGGAGGATCAACATTACCCCTAGGGTTGTTGTTGTTGTTGTCATCTTCCCCATTGCGTTGTCTTCTGTTCACCATTGCTTCCAGTCTTTCTTTAAGATAGTTGTTTCTTTCTATCAAGAGTCGGGCTTGGTTCATGAGTTGATATGTGCGTTCGATTTCTGGATCTAATTCGTACTCAGGTTCTTTACCACGTCTCGATCTGCGCATAAGCAATAGAGAAACTTCGTGAAAAGCAGAGGGAAAATAAAACAACTAAAAACAAAAATAAAAAGATGCAGTAATAAAAGGTAAAGGTATGTTGCCAATCCCCGGCAACGACGCCAAAAACTTGTTGCGTGTAAAATAGTCTATCGCAAATAGGTGCAAGTGTACACGTTGCAAGTAATAAAGTGATACGGAATATCAGATATCGTCTCCACAGGGACTAGAAATAACTCTATCCTTAGATTGTTGCACAAGAAAAGAATTAAGTTTAATAGAATGTTTGGAGAAATATTGAGAAATAACTAAAGTAAAAGAATATGTAATCAGATTGAGAAAATAGGCTGATATTGATTTGCTCAGTAGTGCAGGTGTTGCACTATTCAGAGGAACTTCTGTTGCTTCTATCGTCGTGCCTGTCGCGACAGCACCTGTCGCGGCAGCGATCAACAACTTCGTACTTCAAGTTTGGCAAGAATCCCTGTTGTGAATTGTCCTATCCCTAGGCCCAAGTTCTGTTGATGAACACGTCTTGGATGATACCTCCCGGCGTGAATCAAAGGATGATCACCAATGTTTGTGAATTCTTTCTTAGCCACTTAACCTTGTACTTATCCCTAAGTCAAGATGGTTTAACCATAAACTAGAAAACACGTATTTACTCCTTTCGAATGCTTAACTCTCTCGATATTAAGCAAATATATAACCTCACAATGCTCTCCCGAAACTCTTATGAGATGTTGAAACCAGAGTAAATAAACTTTTTTCCGAAAAAACCTAAGAATAATACAATCCTTACAACTACTTTACAAGATCAACCCTTAGCCATGGGGGAAGTTTAGAACATAATAGAGAAGGGGAAAAACTAGGGTTTATGATGGAAGACGGCTAGGAGCTAGATATCCCTTGCCTAGTCGAATTACAAGCATATATATTGGCCTTGGGTCTAAGTTTTCTAATATGGCAAGAATACAAGTTTAAATTAAAGTACAACTCTATTAAAGACTAAATCTTCTGAGTAGATGTCTTTAATTTGTCATCTTTTCTTGCTTTGACTTTCTTCCTTGAACTTTAGGCCCAGCCTTCCTTCTGCTATAGGGCTCAGAAAAATATGGGAGTAGTTCACGACAAACCGGCTTGAAATCTTCTATCTGTCGAGCTTCACTTTGTTTTTCCTCCTCAATGTTCCACTGTCGTCATCGCTACCACGGCAGATGTCACGACAGGCGGTGTTCTACGTCCTTCTGCTCCAGCTCCGCAACTGGCCTCTGCTCATTTGCTGCCATGGGTGCTGCCGCAGCAGATACCTACAAAAAGTGACTGAAATCAGCAACATCTGTGTAGTTTTATCTAATTGTGATGTGTATGCAGAAATCTATCCTAAAATGAGATTAAACATGCTTGAGTGCAGCAAAAAATGTGAATATATGAGGGTTAAAATATAGAACTTTCATGCACTCAACAACATCTTTTTTTATGTTTTTAAATTTTCACTCATTTTTGTTTTCATTTTTTAAAAATCATTTTCAATTTTTGCAACCAAACATGTTTTCTTCAATATTTTCTATTTTTCAAAAAAATGAAAATGCCTTGTATTCTATGGAACCAAACGCACCCTTAATATTTGAACTCAACAATGTTTTCATTAATGGATAATTATTTGATACACTGACGGCGGAAACTTTTAATTTCCATAAGCGCTTTAGTTTTAAGGTTTAGGGACTCAATTTAGGGTGTAGGGTTTCATAAGCACTTTAGTTTTAAGGTTAGAGATTCAATTTAAGGTGTAGGGTTTAGAGGTTTAAGCGTAGGCGCTCAAATTTAGTGATTGCGAAAAGAATTAAGGGTTCAAGGTTTATAGGTTTAAACATAAATCCTCAACATATTATCCAAAAATCCTAACATCTAAACCCTAAACTCTAAATTCTAATCATCGCCTCTAAATTATAAACCTCTAAACCTAAATTCATAAACCATGTACTCTAAATTGAATCCTTAAACCCTAAACTAAAGCATTTATAAAAACTTTTGTATATTAAATATAAATTCTTTCGGTAATATATATAATTTTTTTTTTAATATTTTGAGTTTGAGTAATATTATGTGCAGAAGCTAAGAAAATGATATGATAATTCATTTAGTTTAAGTTATAAAAGTTGCACAAACCTATTAAATTATTGAAAGACATAAATACCCTTAGTGATAATATTTGTCTATAATTTTTTTTAATTTTTAGTTATTTAGTTCATTCGTGACTCCATCTAATACCCATCAAATCAAACGAATAATCTTACAAAATCATCGCATGTCACGAATCTCTGAAGAAAAATAATATCTATATTTATAGATAGTCTATCCAATGAGACTGTTAACGAGATTCAAACCATAATACTTGTTCAAAAATTAATGAACAAACCCATACTTGCTTTCTAATCCTTTTAAGAAGATTACTCAAAATAGGCTAATTTGAGTCCTTTCAAAAAAGGGAATTTGGATTTCTTGTAATGAAAAGTATGTGGTATTCTAGAAAAACAAGGGCTAATTAGAATAAAAATTCTCTCTATTTTTTGTGCCACTATTTATACTCTTATATTAAAAATTAAGTTTAAAATTTAGGGTATATAATTAGAGTTTTAAAAAATGGGGTTATAGAATATTTTTAGAGTTTAAAATTTAAAGTTATGATTTAAAATTTAATTTTTTTAGTGTTTAAATGTAGAAAGTTATAGTTAAAAGAGGTTGAATGTTCGACTAATTGTTAAAAGACAAAATGACAAAAGATGTCCTCAAGGGTTGCATGTTTTGTCATTTGGCCCCCTATTTTTTGTCCAAATATGCCACCTAACATTTTAATTTGGTCCAAATATACCCCAACGTACCCCCAACGTTTCAATTTGGTCCAAATATGCCCCCGTTGGATGGAAACTGTCAGTCAACTGACGGTCAACAACTGATGCTAACTGAACTTGTCACATGTTAAGATTTACTAATGTATCATCGTTATATTTGCCATGCATCGTCATCATATTTGACCACGTGTCAGCATGATAGTCTGCCATGTGTCATCATAAAGAAGGGTATATCAATTTTTTTAATCTGATGTGGCATATGCCACGTCAGCATATCGTAACACGTTGCAAGTCCAGCCAGCATCTATCGTTGACCGTGATAGTTTCCATCTAATGGGAGTATATTTAGACCAAATTAAAACATTAAAAGCATATTTAGACCAAAAAATAAAAATTAATTGACAAAACATACAAACATTATTTTTCCTTGTTAAAAAGTCTCATTTCTTACACCGAAGATATTGGTCATTGGTCAACTAGTTCAATCTCACATAAGTTCAAAACTTTGAAAGCACCGAAGCCTCTAGAGTCCTTCAAAATTCAACTCAGCCCACCCCTTTAAAAACTACTCCTCTCCGCTCTTCACCCATCAATTTTCCTTTCACCAAAAGCAACTTTCCCTCCTAATTTTCTCTCTCCCCAAACAACCCTTTCCTTTACAAAAAATGGGCACTTTAGTGGGACATGTTGCACCGGGTTTTGCCTTCTTTGCACTTGGTTTATGGCACCTTTTCAATCACATCAAGCTCCATGCTTTGAACCCAAGCTCCTATACATCTTTCCCATGGTTCCCCACGTCGAAATTTAGGTACTTAGAGCTTGTTTTGATCATGGTTTGCTCATTACTCTCCATATCCATGGAACTCTTCATTGGCCCTGCAGGACACCAGCCGTTTGATCCCGACGGAACGATCCCTTCGAACCATCTCCACAACTTCGAACACTCGGCTATATCGATGACGTTCTTCGTCTACGCTGCGTTCGCCATCGTCCTCGACCGGACCAACAACATAAGCCCCATTGGTAAGTCTGGCCTTACGCAGCTCCTCGGAGCAGTTGCCTTCGCTCAGCAGCTGTTTTTGTTCCACCTTCACTCGGCTGACCACATGGGAGTTGAGGGCCAATACCATTTGCTCCTACAAAGTGCCATAGTCGTGTGTTTAGCCACTACCCTAATGGGAATAGGGTACCCCAAGAGCTTCATAGTGAATTTTACAAGGTCATTAAGCATACTGTACCAAGGGTTATGGCTCATGATCATGGGGTACATGCTTTGGACACCGGGGTTGATCCCGAAAGGCTGTTTCATCAACCTTGAAGAGGGTCATCAAGTGGTTCGATGCTCAAGCGAAGAGGCGCTTCATCGAGCTAAATCGTTGGTGAATATCGGATTCAGTTGGACTCTGATCGGTGTCGCCATTTTTGCTACGAGTGTCTATTTGGTTTTGGTCATGTTCTATGGGGGGGAAATTGAGTATGCCACATTGGACCACCATGGAAATGAGAAATTTGAGCTTGGAGATGATGACTTAGAGGATGTTGAATCGCAAAAGGGTCAAAGCAAAGTACATGGTGAGCCTAAAAGCTTTATTCACATGGGAAAAGGGTATGGAGTCATGGACATAGAAAGGTAGGTTACATGTGTCAAAGAAGGTGAATTTGTGTACAAAGTTTTAGTTTTTTTTTAAGGTTGAAGTATATCCCACTTTGGTCTTAATTAAGCTTTGCAAAGAATTTGGGGGCTTAATTACACAACAAGAAAATGTCTTGTTTGGTAAGGAGTAGTAGGGGAGAAATTGGTGTATTGAATTCATGGGATTTGGGGTTGTAGGGTGATTTCATTTTGATTTGTATGTATACACAAAGTTTAAAGTTTATATAATGATATCTTGAAAGCAACAAAATTGTTTTTTTAATCATGCTAGTTAAACCGATATCAGATAGTACAACTTCTAATCCGATCAAATATTAGATTGTTTATGTGAGTTTTCATCCATTTCAAACAATATTATTTGTAAAGTGAATAGCTATACAAATCGGTGTAAGATTGCAAGATTTTAAATTATTTTTATAGTTTACAATTAATAATAATAATAATAATAATAATTTATTGAACTTAATTAATAATTTTAAGTTTTATATTTTCTTTTTTTTATCAAAAAGTTTATAGTTTCCAATAAATATTTTTTTGAAGGCATAATTGTGGTATATAAATATGATGCATATTAAAAAAAAGATAAACCCGAAACGATAATTAAATGGAAAAATACATTTCTAGGTCCTTCCAAAAATGATAATTCACTTTAAACTCTTTAAACCTTTTGATTGAATTTCAAAAAAGTGCATTTTTAGAAACCTAAAAAACTAATTAATTCAATATTAAAAACTTTTGGCCTGTGAAAATCTTATATTTTTATTTTGGCTCTTCGCTTAATTTTTTTTATCTCACCACCTAAATAAATTAAGTATCTTTTACATGTTTTTTTATTTACCAACATTATACAAATCTGTATATTATCGATACTTTAACTTGAAATGACGTAACATTCAAAATAATTATGACATTACATGAAATAACTTTAACGGAATCAACAAGTATTGAGTGCAATGGCAAGACACATTAAACTCTCAAGGAGAGAAAACATATTTGAACCTTAAAAATGATATTGTTGAAAGAGAGAACCATAAATCCCGAACATTAATTATAAAATAGAGCACAACTATAAAAAAATGAACTTCAACGGACATAATTAATTACAATGAAGAAGTAGCTTTCTATATAGATCCTTGCACAAGCAAGCAATTAACAACCCCACAATGTATTTTCAATTAATTTTGTTTTCTTCCAAATGAGGATTTTGATTCTGCCCCCTTGCCTTTCAACTCGTTTTTGTTTTGATTTTTTTTTAGGAAAACTACACCAGTGACCACCGAAGATATTAGGGATACCTATTTGAACCACCGAACTATAAAAAACGTCAATCACACCACCAAACTTATTAAATCAACTTATTTTGACCACTGCCGTTAAAAAATTAACGGAGGGGTGACGGAAGTGCCACGTGGCAGTTAATAGGATTTTTTTAAAATTACATGTTTAGTCCCTGTTATTTACTTATTAAATCAATTTGATCCTAATTTTATTTTAATTAAATAAAAGTTAATCAACCAATCAAATTATGACACGTGTCATCACCAACGGAGGGGTGACGGAAGTGCCACGTGGCAGTTAATAGGACTTTTTTAAAATTACATGTTTAGTCCCTGTTATTTACTTATTAAATTAATTTGATCCTAATTTTATTTTAATTAAATAAAAGTTAATCAACCAATCGTGTCATCACCAATTGGATTAATTTAATTTATTTTGTTTAATATTTAATATATTTTTTCCTCCAATCAGGTGGTGGGTTAAAGGAAATTTAAAGAAGAAAATGAAGATGGCGTTATGGTGGTTTGAACTTGGGACTAAGGGGATAAAACCCCCAAGCTTTAACCATTAAACCAAACTGCTCTTAGTGCTATAGTTTGCACCTTTTATATACATATCTTATAGTTTAGTAAAAGTTAGGGAAAAAGAAGAGAACAAAAGAGCATTATAGTGGTTCAAACCTGAGACTTAATGGATTAATTCCCAAGCTTTTACCATTGAGCCAAACTTCTCTTAGTGAAATTTTTTGCACCTTTTATATACATATCTTATAGTGCAGTAAAAGTTAGGGAAAAAAGAAATAAAAATGGTTGAAATACGACTCGAACATAGATTACTTAGGATGTGTATAATCACACAAACATCCGATTTAATTTAAATCTGAAAACTATTAAATATTCGATTTTAAAAAATATTCGATTTAAATACGATTCGAACATAAATTACGAAAAAGAAAAAATATTCGAATATTTAAATATGAAAGAGAAAAATTACGAAAAAGAAAAAATATTCGAATATTTTAAATCAAATTTATTTTTAGATATTCAATTTAAATATGAAAAAAGGAAAAATATTCGAATATTTTAAATCAAATTTCTTTTCTTTTAAATCTAATATTTAATAGTTTTCAGTTTTAAATTAATTCGGATGTTTGTGTGATTATACACATCTCAAATAATCTATGTTCGAGTCGTATTTCAACCATTTTTACTTCTTTTTTCCCTAACTTTTACTGCACTATAAGATATGTATATAAAATATGCAAATAATTTCACTAAGAGAAGTTTGGCTCAATGGTAAAAGCTTGGGAATTAATCCATTAAGTCTTAGGTTTGAACCACCATAATGCTCTTTTGTTCTCTTCTTTTTCCCTAACTTTTACTAAACTATAAGATATGTATATAAAAGGTGCAAATTATAGCACTAAGAGTAGTCTGGTTCAATGGTTAAAGCTTGGGGGGTTTTATCCCCTTGGTCCCAAGTTTGAACCACCATAACGTCATTTTCATTTTCTTCTTTAAATTTCCTTTAACCAGGTGGTGACACGTGTCACCACTTGATTGGAGGAAAAAATATATTAAATATTAAACAAAATAAATTAAATTAATCCAATTGGGTGATGACACGTGTCATAATTTGATTGGTTGATTAATTTTTATTTAATTAAAATAAAATTAAGATCAAATTGATTTAATAAGTAAATAACATGGACTAAACATGTAATTTTAAAAAAGACCTGTTAACTGCCACGTGGCACTTCCGTCACCCCTCCGTTAATTTTTTAACGGCGGTGGTCAAAATAGGTTGATTTAATAAGTTTGGTGGTGTGATTGACGTTTTTTATAGTTCGGTGGTTCAAATAGGTATCCTCAATATCTTCGGTGGTCACTGGTGTAGTTTTCCCTTTTATATATATATATAAGTCAAGGGGCTAAAAGGATGTGATTTTTTCTTTAGTCCTTTAAAAATTATAAATTGTTATAATAATGAAATTGCACTCTTATCCTTCAATTTTAACCTATCAAAACATAACTTAAGCCTTTACCCATGTTGGTATCTACGCATAATAAAATTCGAACTTGAGCAAGCACATTTAGCTGGTTGGCCAAATTATTTATCTTTGTTCTATCATATTCTTTATAAGTCATGAGTTCTAGATCCACTAATAACGCTTACTTTCCGTAGAGCCTCTTATTCTTCTCCCCTCTAGGTAGGATTAGAATTAGGATTTGTAGAAAAAAATTATGGAATTTAATATCTAAAATATCAGAAATCTTAACCTTATTAATTAAGTCAAGAATCTACTAATAAATATATGGCATAATGCCAAAAAATACCTCTAACGCTTGACTGAATAATCATTTTGATCTCTATCCTTTTTTTGAACCAATTTAACTCCTAACGTTTCGTTTTGGGTCAAAATGGCCCCTCTGCGGATGAAAACGATTAGTCAACTAACGATAAAAAGCTTGAAATGACATGACAAGCCTACATGAAAGTACACGCAGCTATAATTACATATCAGTCAAAAATATTTTTTCATGATGTGTCATTCTGTAAAGTCATTTCAAGTTGTTTATCATTAGTTGACTAACAGTTTCATCCGCAGAAGGACCATTTTGACCTAAAATAAAATATTAGAGGTTAAATTAATTCAAAATAATAATAAATACTAAAATAATTATCCAGTCAAACGTTAGGGGTACTTTTTAACTTTATGTCTATATGTATATATATAGTGATATTGCTCATTTTTTTTAAGTAATGCATTGATGATGCTGATGCTGAATGATAAATTATAATGCACAACTTGCAAATGACAGCTCTGACTTGAAGTTCCCACAAGCAGGAGAGGAGATTAATTAAGGATAATAAATATAATTATATTACTTAATTAATATTTGATATATTATCGGTAGGAGTGTACGAATAGGTTTCAATTTAATTTGGTAAGCTATTTCAAAACAATTTTCATTAGATAAAAAAAATATTAATTTCACTAGACAAAAAATCATTAGATGGTAAAGTATTAAAGTGTATTTATTAAAAGTCTAATTTTTAAAGTAAAAATATTAATTAATAATGCATCCATAGTATTTTAAGTATAAAATATTTATTTTTACATTATTATGAAGATAATTATAATTTAAATAAAAATTAAATTTTATTTAGTTCGGTTCAATTCAAATAACCACTGTTCGTAAATTTATGAACCATAAACTATATAAACACCCCAGTTCGAATCACTTTTCGATTTTTCTGTTAACCATGCACAACCTTAATTGTCGGTGTACAATTTCTATGCACTATCAGTGAATTAGATGATAACACATCGTCATAAGATTATAAAATTATATTCATTTAAATTAATTTTTAATGACATGTGATTAGCTGATTAAAATTATATGATTTATCGGTGATGTATAGAATTATATATCGTAAGATAATAATAAATTATATATATTAAATATAGGCCAGATGGCATTGCTTGTCGGGAATGAAGTCCTAAGTGAATGTGATAACGTGGAAAATTACATGATTAGGTTTTAGAAAGTTAAAAATTATCCGGAAACTCCTATTAATATACAAAGCAAATTTAATTTTATGTTCTCTTAAAAATTGAGCAAAAAAAATAAAATAATTAAAGATGAGTCTACCACGCTAGACGAGCACCGATGAACAACGCTAACGATAAGCATCGCTGCACACTATTAAATTAATTAATAAAAATTAAAAATCTAAATAACTTAACATATAATTATAAATTATTTAAATATATAATTATAAATTATTTAAAATAAAATGTTAATTAAATTATTTTCTATATATATAATTTTGTTAATCATTTTTTTAAATAATTAAATCAAATACCAACCTTAGTCAATTTAAAAAATAAAAACCCTAAACCCTAAACTCTAACTCATAAACTCTAAACTTTAAACCCAAAACCATAACTAAGAACCATAAATCATAACCTCAAAACCCTAAACCCTAAACTCTAACTCATAAACTCTAAACTTTAAACCCAAAACCATAACTAAGAACCATAAATCATAACCTCAAAACCCTAAACCTAAAACATTAAAACCAAAACCATAAAGTGTAAACCCTAAACCCTAAATTTAAATATTGAATTTAAGCTTTAGTGTTTAGTGTTTATGGTTTCAGGTATAGTGGTTGGTATTTGATTCAATTATTTTAAAAGAATATTAACAAAAATTATATATATGAAAAATAATTTAATTAATATTTTATTTTAAATAATGTATAATTATATGTTTAAATAATTTATAATTATATGTTTAGTTATTGAAATTTTAAATCTTTATTAATTAATTTAATGGTGTTCAGAGGTGCTCATCGTTAGTGATATTCAACGATGCTCGTCGAGTGTTGTAGAATTTTCCAATAATCAATGAAATTATATCGGCCATTAAAAATTATTGATGTGTCCATTAAATATTGATAAGAAAAATCACCAAGCATTGTTATTTAATAGTTAGGTTAACATTTAATCAAATGTATTTAGGATAGAGTTGTCGGTCGATTTAAAGTTTTAAATTTAAAAAAAATGATAAATGATTCATCCGACCGACCTCAATTCGATTATGAATTTTATTAGAAATGTGAGAATTAAATTAGCTAGGTTATTTTATAGAGGGGCTAAATTATCTTAGTTAGTATAATACATGGACTTCCTGAGTAATTTGATTTTTTCTATATTTATGTGGATAGCCGCAAAATTTGGTTTCCCTGATATTGAAGAAAAATATATATGTATGATTTAGCTCGTGTGATAGTGAGGTTAATAATTATTAGTTAAATGTTTTTAATTATGCAAAATTAGCTAATGATGAGGGTGGTTTTTTTTAAGGTTTTTGGTTTCGAACTAAATCTAGAAATCAAATTAGACGAGATTTAATTTTTTTATTTTTTATATACAGGTGTATTGCATTCTTGACAACATTGGTCTTATTGGATTTCTTGAATTTTTTTGAGCGGTTTATTTTAATTCGGTTTAGTTCGGATCTCAATTTTTATATAGTAATTGTAAGTTTAGATTATTTTATATTATTTTGATTAAATGATTTTATTTTATGATTTTGACATTATTTGATAAGATTTTAAATTTATTCCCTAAATGTTTTTTAATGAATAAATTTTCAAGAAAATGAAACAAATATTAATTCTAATATAGTATTTTTAAGTTGTTTTCTTCATTTGAAATATAAAATATTTATTTTAATATTGAAAAAATAAAATTAATTATAAAACACTTTCATTACTGGTTGCTTGCATTTATAGCTCTTCTTTGGTTGGAAGGTAATATGAAAGCCTTAGCCTCTAAGGGTAAGGGTGTAAGTGAGTCGAGTCGAGCTAAGTCTGAGTAGTGATGAGTTCAACTCTACTCGTTAATAATTAGAGTCGAGTTTGAACTCGAGTCGAGTCCAATAATATTGTACTCGACTCAGATCATTAAAAGCTCGAGTCAGACTCGAGTTCAAATCCAATCAAGTCGAGTGCTAATCGAATTTTGATTAAGTCAGACTCTAATAACTCGCAGTCTTTCTCGTCTCATTTACCGACCTACTTGCGCGTATGAATTATTATAGCTTTGTTCTGCATGCAGACAAGGAGGCAGCTGACCAACAAAAAGATGGTTTGGTCAGCAAATAGCTACCCAATGAACCACAAAATGCTACACTTTCATGGTGCCTTCCAAGTCACTAGGATGGTGACTATAACCAAATTGCATTTCCATTCATTTTATTATTTTTACATTTATCATAAATAATCATTTTTGCAATTTAAATATCAAATTGTGTTCATAATAGACGTGTCGATTCTGAATCGAACCTCGTCTGATTCAATCAACCTAAACTTGAACCAGAAACCGATATATTTTGTTCGTAAAAAGCTAACAGTCTAAACATGTTCAACCCTAACTCAAATTGACCTGAAAAAACTCAAACCTTAAACCAAGATGACTCAAACACAATAACCAAGGAGTTTCTTTCCGAATCTTAAATGGTCCAAGCAATGAGTTTCAGCAAAGGAATGAGTAAGCAAGGTCACTAGATGCAAGCAAAATCAGCAGTTAGAGAAAATAATTCTGCTCATTATACTTTTTTCGGATATCTAACGTCTTCAGACAGAAAGTCTAAATCTTTGACATTTAATCTACTGATTATGGCTCTCAAAAACAAATTAATCGAAACAATTTACTACTTTACTCCTACAGAAGCCATCAGATCTTCATACTCTGGATCACTTTCCTGGTTTCTTGCATTTGCTTTACCACCTCCCTGGTGTTGAGATGCCCCGGGAACAGATGTGGGAGAGAATGGATCATAAACTTGTTGTCCGGCGGGATGGCCCGATGTAGGTCTAGTGGACTGTGGGAAAACACCGCCAGAAAATTGGGGGTTAGGAGGTGCAAAATTTCCGGGTCTAGGTGGCAGAGGTGGGTAGTTTTGTTGATGCTGCAACGAGTGCCCTGGCCTGGAAGGAAAGGGACCGGCCATATTGGGCGTTTGGGGAGATGGAGCAAAGTTTCTGAATCCCATTTGTGGAACTGGAGGAGCATTCAGAAAAGGACCGTCGCCTGGGAATGCTGGAGGTCTGGGTGGAACAGACATGGCATTATGCTGAGCATTGGGAAGTGAAGAAGACATGTGAGTTTGCGGCAAACCCAACTGGTTGCCACTCTGTGGCCTAGGAAACACTTGCATTGCTGGTTGGAGAGTAGAATTGGGCACACCAAACTGGAAAGGTGGTGCTTGTTGTTTAACCGCTGATCTGGGGGCTAGAGCATGCGGATTTGCAGCCTGACCACCTGGTCTTGGAACCATTGGATAGGTCGGTGCATGTGTTTGATGAGGTTGAAAAGTGAAATCCCCGGCACTTGAATGTTGTGATCTTGCAGCGATAGGTTGATTTATGGGAGCAAAATTTGGCATGTTTCCAGGAATAGAACCAGGTCCTCTTGGCAGAGATGGTGACAATGACATCGGTGGTGCTTGTGAGATCATTGGTCTCGATAACATTGCTGGATTTAGAGATAGATTCGGTGGTGGTGCCATGGAAATAGCGGGTAAAGAGGAATGCATTGGGGGTGGCACAGACATAGGTACTGACACTGCTGTTGGATGTAAAACAGACGGTAATGCAGGGGAAGGCCCTAGTGGAGGACCGGGAGGAAAAGACAAGGATGGATGGTTAACAGGCGCACCAGTTAATCGAGGACCAGACTGCCCTGGTTGTGGAACTACAGGATTAGGCACCTGGGAAATAACTGCAGGTGGAGCAAGGTGCCCTACATTTCCTGCAGGCATAAACGGTCTTGTGCCAGGGAGTGGCCCCAGAGCTTGAGGATGGCTTCCTGTAAGTGGAAGTGAAGATAAATTGCCAGGTTGAGTAGACGGAGGAATTGGATTTGGAACAAGAAAGTTTTGAGGACCAGTATGACCCTGAGGATACATCGGGGGCATATGTGGCTGTGAAAATACTTGTCCTGGTCTTGGAAGCTGTGAACTGGACGAAACAAGGGATGAATCTTGAATAATTGTGTTGTATCCAGATGCAGGAACTGGGCGTGGACCAAAGAGTGAAGACAGGTTTGAAGGTGAGGACTGTGCAGGTACAGGACTGTTGAGAATAGGTGCCAAAAAATTTGGCGGCATAGGGCTGGTAGGGAACCATGAATTGTGGTATTGAAACTGACCTCGTGAAGATGCCAGTGTATGCTGCACCACTTGCTGATTTAAAGCAGAATCAGCCGCACACGATACAGTTGTGTCAGGCATTTGACTAAGTGCATTCACATCATTCCCAGATATTGTAGACACCGAACCAGTGCCTAAATTTCCCTGCAGAAAATGTACAAATCATTATTCTCATAAAGCAGTGGCAATAAATATCATCTTGTGATCTCCATCTTTTTCTTGGAGAGTTTTTCTTGATGTTCAGAGTGATGAACTCACTGATATTGAACTAACTAGCAACTCAATCAGTGCCACTGCTCCATCAACTTTCTCAAAGGTGTCAGCTGATAGATGAACATACAACTCTTCATAAGCATCTTGGGTTTCATTATCATCAGGCGTAGTAATTTCAACCTGATGAAGAAACACTAGCTATAAGTCAATAATGCTTAATTTAAGCATTTATGAAGCATATATTTAAGGCAGATCTTTCTTAAGTGAGAAATAGAAAAAGCTTCAGCAATTAACTTAGATGGTGCTATATTCTCCCAGCCCAAAGAATTACCTTCTCTCCAGTATTTGCTTTAATGCCGTAAACTTGTACTGTAGCTTCAGTTTCCTGATTTGTAAGATGAGCAGTAAATTAAAAATTTTCACTCAAGAGGAGCATATCAATATATGTACATACATAATATATAATATATATGACAGCATATATATTTCCACAAACAAGCGCGCGTGTAGAGAGCAAGATCTTTGATAGGTCTCAATGGCCCTTCATAGTTTATCAGTATCAATAGAACAAAATAGCAGAAACCAAATACTTACCTTTTCTAGTCGCTTCTTAGTATCACTTCCGGGACCAAAGATTAGAGCAACAAAATTGCATCCAGGATATTCTTTCACCTGCAAAACTAATATAGTATCATAATATTCAAGTGTTGTATGCACGTAGGCAGAGGATGGGAACTATTGACGAGTCAAAAAAATTTCATTTTGGAACAATTGACACAAAAACATAAATGAGTTCTTTGATGATAGCCTTCCTTATTAACTACTCCAATTTTGGTACTATCACTAGGTTATTTAGATTGAAAGTGTACCACAATGCATGTTTTCTGAAAAGAAAGAACAAATAGAAGGCAAGTGCAACGATGGTCAAAGTCAAAAAAAATCACTTTGGGTGGATGACAAGATAAACATAATGCATGTGTTCAGATCAAAGGGGATGCATGTATAGAATCAAAATGCAGAAAAAATAAATGTGAACCTTAGTACGAATGCTGCTTACTAGGAAAAATATTCAAATGCGTCAAACTCAACAGAATTTCATAGAACTTTGACCAATAAGATTGCCATTAATTACTTAAATGTTATAACTTCAGAAGTACAGTAAAAAATGCAGGAAAAGGATGACATAAGAAATTTGATGCAATAATATGTCAGTATAAAAATGGGCTTACAGGAATGGGAACATTTGCCTCTTTCAATAAAGGTTTATAATCTGCTGGTGCTTTGTAACTTGGATTCAATTTTAGTATTTCACCTAGAAGTCAAAAAACAAAAAAAAATGAAAAACTGAATAAATTAGAGAAAGAGAAAATTTTCTTATCTAGCAAAAGTCATCAGAGTTACCAATAGCTTCCCGTCTTTCAATCTCCAAAAGTTCTAATTTCTACATTCACAAATTCAGTGTGAGTTGCAAATCTAAAATCCCCAATAAATCAATACAATAAAAAGAATTAACAGAGCTAGCAATATTAACTGTCTCTCTACCTCACTTTCAAGATGAGTATCAGAAGTGCTTTTAACCATATTCTTAGAAGCTAATGGTGAGTCTTCCATATCCCCAACATCTGGATTTCCTGATTTCAGCTGTTGCGTAATCTGATCCACCCGAGCCTGCTCAAAATTTGGACCACCATAGAGGAAGTAATATCACTTAATGGCACCACGAATGTTAAATCTCGATGCTACGGAATTGAAAAGTGGACACTAGCATTTTATCACGCAATGAGGACAAGGGAAATGTTCAATTGCCATCAGATGAGCAATATGAATATTCCTCTCATAATCCAGGGCTACAAATGCCTCCAACTCACTACTTAAGATAGTTTAAACACGTTGAAAGAACTTCTAAAATTCGATACAAAAATTCAATATGCACTTGCAAAATGACTCTGATTTTCACTACCAAAGGATAGACCAAATACCTGATAAGCTAAGGCTCTACCTCTTCTGACAGCAGCATCCTGTGTCAGATCAGGGCTCCATTTTGTTTTCCTCTGACTCTGGTCCATATTATCTTCATTGGCAGCAGCATTTCTTCCAGGTTTTTTACCACCTCGGAAGATGGGAACCAATGAACCTGACAATTTATTTTTCGGTATTACAAAGCCGGTCTTTGCAGCAAACCTTGAGACCTTTGGGCCTGTGGTTGATGCTGTGGATGAAGTAGTTGTTGCAGACATGTTGGCAACGTGAGGCCCAACGGCAGGTGTCTGGTCAACCTTTGTACTCATCCTGTAAGCTCAACAACTTCCTATGGTCCCTAGCATATGTATATAGAATATAAAATTAACGAAAGTTGAGGAGGAATCCGCAGATACAGGCAGTTGCCAAGCGGAAAAAAGGGGGTAAAAGAACTGCCAAGTGCCAGCTACATGTGATAGGAAGGAAGCAGATAAAAAAGGGGGTAAAATCTTACAGTATGATTCAATAGCAACAAGACTCCAAGCCAATGTAGAGGCACCATGTAAGATTAAAAAGTCGACATTTAATGCATGTTTTCTATTAAATGGATTGACAGTTAGACCTTAAGCCTGGCAAAGGAGAGCTAATGCAAGAGAATTTGTAACATGAAAAGCAAAAACCTTCTACAAGAAAGGAGCCTATCTACATTACAGTATAATAGCCATAAACAAAGGCAACTGCGCCTATCTTATAGTTTCAAATGCTTAAATAAATCATGTTCACTTCATTCAACAGTGGTCCAAGGTTTTAACAGTATCCTATTATCCTTAATCCAAGCATCCAAGAAGGAACTAGTCTAACTCATCAACTCGCTGGACGCCGAAAGCGTTTTTTCTTTCTTTCTTTCGAATGGGAAGGGGAAAGGAGAACGGAACTAGCTCTCCGAGCAAGGTACAATCACCTAATACTGTCATGAGTTCTTGATAAAAAGAAATTCACTAGTTTAAATTCGTAATGGAACACATTATAAACAAGCAACAGCAAGCAGTATACATAATCTTCATTCCTACAAAAAAAAAAACAGAAACTAGCAGTCCAAGCAACCGGATTTTCTTTGTAACTCGAACTATTTAAAGGGAGTCCAAATTGATTCAAACCAACAAACAATAGCAAGCAGTGTAAACCCAAAGCAAATTTACTGATAAATGCCTTCAGCAGATATCTAATTTACCAACCAAAACAAAATCAATGGCAGGAAAAAAAACAAATAATTAACATGGGAATGAGCATGCTAAACTTACATATTAATCACAATTCCTCAATATATCAGCATTATTTTCTTTACCCAAAAATTAAAAGAATTTGTAAGAGCTTTTAAATATGAAAATTATATAAACTAGTGGGTTTTATGGTGACAATTTTTCCCAACTTTCCCAAAGTAAAAAAAAAAGGAACCAGAGGATAAGAAATGAGAATCGCAAACGTAATACTAGAACTTAACAGTGTAAAATTGGATGAGGCAAAAGGGTACGAAGAATACCTAGGGTTTAACCGCAGAGGAGCTGAGATTGAACCGATGGGCTTTCGAGTTGAACTGAGCGCAGCGAGAGAAGCAAGGTGTCGAGCAGGAAACAGAACGAAAAAGGTTGTGAAATTTGATTACACGGTCGGTTATGGCCGATGATCAGAGAAAATGGACCACGCAAAAATGGGCCATCCGAATTAGATCGAATTTAGAACGATTTGTAATTTTATCCGACAAATAATTTTTGGGCATCATATACCACTAAACTTTAAATTTTATATCGATTATACCACTGAACTAAAAATCGATACAATTTTAACACTGACTTTAGTAATCGATACTATTTTACCATTAAACTTTAGTTTCGACTTTAATTATACTATTAAGCTTTTAAAATTGATGACGTGGAAGGATCTTTACAGTTCGCTTGCGATAACGTGGAGAGATTTTAACGGTCTAATGATATAATTGAAGCCTAAAATAAAATTTAATGGTATCAATTTTTTAGTTTAATGGTAAAATCGATACATACCTAAAAGTTTGATGGTATTTAGTGTAGTTTACCTATAATTTTTTCAAATAATAAAATTCAAGGTAAATACATGTGTTTCAATTCTGTTTTAGTGCTTCAATTTTTTTAGTCAAATCATACGTTACATTTTAATACACATCATTAAAAATTAATAACATATTAATTATTTTTAGCTAATGAGATGGTGACACATATCACTACCCATTAAACGAAATAAAACACAATATTTTAGCAGCGTTGTGTTTGTTGGGTTTCAATCCCACACCATTATGAAAGAAAGAGCAAGCATTAAACCACCAAGTTAACTGTTCTACTTGACACATTTTCATGAGTTAGTATATTTAAGTTATACAATGTTTCTATTAGATATTAAAAAAATCTTCTACAAGAAATCAAACATGAGACTTTATACTCAAATATAAAATAGTAAGCCACTGAACTAACCAAGACTTCAATTACATCCCACCAATAATTTTATTTACTTTATTTATTGCTAAACTAAATATCCTACTAAAGTTATTTTCTCTCTTTATTTGAAAATAAAATTAAATATTATATTTTTCATAAAATTAATATTAAATTATTATAAAAATTAAATTTATAAAAAAGTATTAAATAAATCTAAACTCTTAGTTAGATTAGTGGTTTTCTAATTATATTCTCATAAAATTAATACTAGATTATTACAAAACTAAATTCATAATATTTATTTATATTGGAATATAAATTTTAAACTATTTAAAAATTAAATAAATTTTATAAAAATATATATTTAAATTTTGTAGACTAACTTTGTAAAATATAAAATATTTATTTAATTTGTACATACTTTAAAATTTATATACTATCATTATAAATTTAATTTTTTAATGATTAACATTAATTTTATTAAAATATATAAATATTTATTTAAATATTTAATTTTATTCTCAAATAAAGAGAGGAAATAAAATTAGTTTGATATATAGTTTAGAAATAAATAAAGTAAATAAAAATATTGGTGGAATTTAATTAATTTCTTTGTTAGCTCAATAGTTTAGTATTCTACATTTGAGTCGCCTTACCAAACAACCTTAGTTTTTTTCTCTAACAACCCTGCATTGCCTGCAAATTTCTTCAATTTTTTGTCTTAGCCGGCGATCGGCAGTCACCTAGCTATTAGTTGTCGATCGTCGGTGTTTATTATTTTCTTATTTTTTTAATAAGAATTTATGTCTTTATGGCACGCATTTTCTCTGTCCTTGTGACATGTGTTTTCTTCTGTCCTTGTGACATGTTTTCTTTATTTTTTTTTGTTTTGTTTTATATGTCCTTGTGGCATGATTCAGCATACCTAGCGGTCGATCGTTGCTTGCATAAAGTTTTTAATCGGCGCCAGTTTCTGATTATGATTTTGTCGGTGGTCACAGAAAGTTAGATCCACACTCGGTTGATGGTTGTTTGCTAATGTAATCAGTCTTAGGTAGCGGAACATTCTGCCTTATAGTTTTGATCGCTCACCATTCCTTTTCATCAGTTATGAGTCCCAATTGGATAGAGACAAGGAGATTCAAGAAGCTTCTGAATTATGATGGTATGATTATCTCCATAGAAATTTTTCACTTATTTTTGTTTGAGGTTGTAAGAAATTTGGGTAGATTAGTCCTATTATTTTCCTTCATGAATGCGTTGTAATTGTGATATCTTCTATGGTTATAATAAAAATTCAGTGGTCATATTCAAAAATATATATTTTACATTTGAGTAGAAAGTCTCATGTTAGAATCTTTGTGAAAGCTTTATTATTTTCTGGTGTGAACATTGTATAGGTTAAATATACCAACTCGTGAAAATATATGAAGTAGGGTTGGTTGGCCTGGTGGTTTGATTCTTGCTCTTACGTCCACAATGTGCTGGGATTCGTCCCAGCATGCGCATGTCCTTCCAACATTTGATTTTATTTTATTTAATGGGGGTGGTGACACATATCATTATCTCATTGGCTGAAAATAATCATTATAAAAAATATTCTAAGGGCTCCTGAGTAGGAGAGATGAAAGAGAAAAAGTAATAAAATTGTCATGTCAGCTTAACTGTTAATTTTAAACGGTATAGGTATCAATTTAGGAAGGAAACATAATGTTAGTTACTATGTTGCCAAACATGAACACGAGTATAGGTGAGGTACTAAATATGTAGTTATTTTTATTTTTTATGATTTCTTCTTTTCTCTTCTAGTCGGCCTACCGTTAATTTATTTTTTCTTTTCTAGTAAGCCAAACAGGAACGCATGCATATGTAGAGTACTATTTTGCTAGATAAGCATAGGTGGGGTACTAACTTGGAAAGAGAAAAAGGTGTTACAATCTGTTATATGTGATTTTTTCTCTTCTAATTGGCCTATCATTATTTTTTTAACGGCATAGTACCAAAATAGAAACAAAAGGTAACATTAGTTACCATTTTATCAAAAAATGTGAGGAACAAAATAGAAACAAAGTAATAGTTTAGGGTACTAAATGATTAGTTTACCTTAAAATTTATTATTATCGCTAATCTTGTATAAATTTCTCTAGAAGGTAAATAGCGACCATAAGATTAAATTGGTCTCCATTGAGGAAGTAAAAAGCTATAAATAGATGGCTTTGTTCATTTGGCAAAGCATCCTAAAATTTAAGAATTCAAACACTTTATAAAGCATTTTTCAAGCTAATAATTTTTTAAAAATAATTCAATACTTAAATGCTTTTCTCCCTACTTAAAGTATATTTATCTTATTAATTTTCCAATATGATTCACTTGTACTTAACGTTTTTTAAAGAGTTAGGTTGACTTAATTATTAAAAAAATATCTAAGTATCACACTAACAAAAAATAAGAAAATTTATAATGTTTCATATCGATTTCAACTTTTACGTCACATTATAGTAATTTTAATTGTTATTTTTAACAATAGGCAAAAAAACATTATGACTTCTCTGATGATAACATATAAATCATAAGTATAGTAGCCTTTTTAATAACACAAGAGCTACTACATTTTAATACTACCAGAAAGTGTCATACAATACAACTTATCTAAAATTAAAGAATAATATAATACAAGTACAATATAGTCAAAATAAGAAGAAAAAAAACACTTCAAAGAGGCGACGTCAGTGCCACATTAGCTACAGCAGCATTACTGCAAAACTAAAATTAATGATTTTATCATAAATAATATTTTATTATGAACGAGAGTTTATTACATAACCACGATGGAGAGATAAAAATAGTTGGAGAAGATAATAACCAAGGACTATAGTGTAACAATATCCACTTGTACTGCAGAAATAAAAATATTAATAAACTTTTTATTATCAGGCGATTTTTAAGTGATTATCGTTGAAAAATCTGGTTTTAAAAAAGTTTGAGCTAAAAGAATTAAGCTCGTAACAATCTAAACCTGATATTAATTTAGTCTGAGAATGAACTAAAATTAATTTTATCAAATTAATTTAGTTTATTCGATGAACTATGTTATAATCAACTTTTTTGAGTTTTGATTAATTTTAAATTATGAGTATTAGATTAATAAATTACTTTAAATATTTTAAATATTCAAATATAATGACGCTCATACAAAAAAAAAACACAAATTTAATTAACTCTTATATAATAAAAAAAGTCCTTTTCGAAAATAATGCAAAAATTAAAGTTTCTGATAGAAAACAACACTCAGTTGAAGCCTTTTTTTTAGTTATGATTTTTTTCGTCAATGTTTGTAGCGGCTAACATGAAAAATGATGATGCATGACTATGAAGGGCGGTGTTTGATTTTTTATTAGAGGCTTAATTTTTTTATAATTTTACGATGATCTCTTAAGATTTTATTTTTTTGTTTCTTAAAAAATAGTATTTAAAAATATAAAAATTAGTCTTTATACTTTATTTTTGTGGCAATTAATCCCTATGCTATTTTTATTTAAAAATTTTGGTCCCTCCATTAACTTGTATTCAATTTTACAGTTAATTGTTGGCATGAAGACTATAAAAAAGGTAAAAAAAAAAATTTTAGTCCTCCACATTTAGAGTTTTAATCAATTTGACCTTTAAAAAGTATAAATGTAGATGATTGAAAAATTATATTGTTCAAATAATGATATTTTTTAAGATTAAGGATCAAATTGATGAAAAAAAATTATAAATATATATGATTAAAACGTTGTTTAGTCTTTTATAGTTGCATGGTCAACAGTTAATCAATTTGACCCTTAAAAAGTATAAATGTAGATGATTAAAAAATACATTGTTCAAGTAATGATATTATTTTAAGATTGAGGGTCAAATTGATAAAAATAATTATAAATATATAAGATTAAAAAATTGTTTAGTCTTTTTATAGTTGTACGGTCAACAATTAATGGTAAAATTGAACAAAAATTAAAAGAAGGACCCATATGTTCAAATAAAAAGCATGACACGAACCCAATGTCGTAAACATAAAATATAAGAATTAACTTTTTTTTTTTACATCAAAATTGCTCACTTTTGATATTTTTATGGAGAGAACAAGAGAGGGAGTAGTCACCGGAGCAAGTGAGGTTGCCAATACCGGAACAAGGGAGGGTGCAAAGGCTGGAGCTAGGGTGGGAGCAACCCAAGGGGCCAAGAATGGCTGCAGGGGAGGAGCAAAAGAGGAAGAGAAAGACTTTCCAGTCTCTCATGACGGTCGTACACAGGAGAAAAACAAGGAACATGTATCAGATGGGATAACAAACAACAGAGAATCTGAGGGCTTTGTTTGGACAATCTTTGTAGATAATCTCAGTAAGAGAGTATCTAGGATGGCCCTTCGAGAATTATGCAACCACCATGGGAAAGTTATTAGGGTTTTCATTCCGGTAAACAACCTGAAGTCGAAGTATAAAGATGTCACCTTTGCGTTTGTATCTCTGGCAAATGAAACAAATATGGTCAAGGTAATATCTAATATGGATGGCTTTCAGATTGATGGTTTCACTGTTAGAGTTTCACAGGCGAAATATCCTAGACCTAATTTTCGCTCAAAGGTAGGTAAAGATGCAGCGACACTAAAAAAGCCTTACAACTATCGATCGGCGGGAAGTAAATTTGGTAATCAGAGTTTCGTGAAAAATCATTATGCGAGGGAGAAGACGGCTAAACCTTTCTTTGACCCTAAGACATATCGAGAAGCCCTTCTTGATAACTCCAATATGGCCTCTGGGGCTCAGGCAAAGGATAATGCTCCTAGTTCAGAGGAATTAATTGAGAAATCCTTGTTAGATTTCAAAGTCCCCACTAATGAAACCCTATGGCTCAAATGTTGTTTAGTTTTGGGTGTTGAAGGTCGGGTTTGATCATGAACCGGCTCAACAAGCACTACGCCATGATGGTATTGATGTGCAAGTGTCTAAATGGGGGTCGTCATGTGAGTCCTTCATCCTTATTTTCAAGTCCACTTCACAAAGGCGAGGGGTTCGGCAGGGCGGGTTGCTATGTCTTTGGAATTCTAATTTCTTTGGAGCTTCTGACAAATTCATTAACGACAGGTTTATAGCAAATCGGGGTAGCATCAAAAGCAAAAATCTTAGTTGTGGATTGATAAATGTGTATGGGCCATCGATCGACTCAGAGAAAGAAAATTTCTTGAATGAACTCCGAGGTTTTCTTCAACAATGGCAAATTCCTTGGTGCATTTGTGGAGATTTCAATCTGTTTTTGGACCCTGCGGAAAAGATGGGTGCTTCTTTAAATTTACACAACATTGATTTGTTCAGAAACTTTGTTTTTGATACCGGCTTAATTGATCTTCCTTTGTCTGGTGGGAAATTCACTTGGTGCAACAATCTGGACCCGTGACGTTCGTAAGGTTAGATCGTTTCCTGATCTCCACTGAATTTAGTATTAAATTCCCTAATTTGGTTCAATCGGTGATGGAAAAATCTTTATCGGATCATAATGCCATTTGGTTACGGATTGAAAAACACAACTGGGGACCTAAACTTTTTCGCATGTTTAACTTCTGGATGGAGGATGGTGGCTTTAATGAATCGATCTTGAAATCTGTAGAGGGGCTAGTTCAAATCAACCGAGAATGAAGATTGGGAGCTTGTTGAAGAATATTAAATTCTCGGCAAAAGAGTGGTGGAATAAAAATAAGATCAACTTGAGTCAATCTATTGAAGTATTGGAATCAAAAATTAATTCCATGGAAAAGTCCCTACGGTGGGGAAATATTGCTTCGATCAGTGCGGAAAATTTGTGCAAGCTCAGGGCTGATCTTTGGGATTTATACATGAAGGAAGAAAGTCAATGGCAGCAAAAATCAAGGGTGAGATGGTTTACTGACGGGGACCGCAACACAAAATATTTCCACTCAATCGCAAATGGAAGGAGGAATTTGAATCACATCCATTCATTGGTAATTGATGGTTATACAATTTCTGATCCGTTGAGAATTAAGAAGCTGATTAAAGATCACTTTTGCCGCATATACAACCTACAAACTACTCTGGAAGTATCTAATATGAATCTGGATTTCTAGAAGCTTAGTCAGGAACAAGTGTGTGATTTACAGCCTCCGTTTACGGAGGAGGAAGTTTGGTTCGCTCTATCTTCGACAGAAAGTAATCGAGCGCCAGGACCCGATAGTTTTAACAATGGATTTTATAAGAAGTTCTGGCCGATTCTGAGAGATAAGATCATGTCCTTTTTTGAAGACGTCACAAGGGGGAAATGGGAGCCGGGCCTTAATCATTCGTTTATCACCTTGATACCCAAAGTTAAAAATTCTGTTTCACTGGATGAGTATCGCCCAATTAGCTTAGTTGGAGGTCTTTAAAAAATACTTTCAAAGGTACTTGCAAATAGACTCAAGATGGTGATGGGTTTTCTGATCAGTGAATCGCAGTATGCCTTTGTCTGCCTTTGTCCCTAGTAGACAAATATTGGATTGTGTGCTAATAGCTAATGAAGCAATTTATAGTTTATCAAAGTCAAAGGAGAAATGTGTGGCTTTTAAGGTTGACTTCCAAAAGGCGTGCGACACCGTAAGCTGGGACTTTCTTTTAAAAATTCTTCAGGCATGTGGTTTCGGTAATCTTTGGTGTCAATGGATCCAGTCTTGCATTTCATCTGCTTCCATTTCGGTACTTGTCAATGGCTCACTTACGAAAAATTTCCCCATGTCTAGAGGGTTGCGCCAAGGGTGCTCGTTGTCTCCCCTACTATTCAATTTAGTGGGAGAGGCTTTAAATTTAATGCTTCGGAAAGCTACTCAGCTGGGATTATTTGAAGGCTTCAAGATTGGTAGATCAGAGGAATGAATTCAAATTTCACACTTACAGTTCGCAGATGACCTTATTTTTTGTGGGGCATCAGAGAATCAAATAATTCTTAGAGTTTTCGAGATATCCTCATGGTTAAAATTAAATCTGTCAAAGAGCAAATTATTTGGCATCAATGTCTCGAATGATTGTATGGAAGCTTGGGCTAATTCGATAGGCACTTTATGGGGGAAGTTGCCAACGGATTATTTGGGCTTGCCCCTTGGTGCTAAACGCAACTCCATCACACTATGGGAACCGGTTCTCCAGAAATTCCATCACCGTCTCGAAGGGTGGCAACCGCATCTCCTATCCATCGGTGGTCGCCTCACGTTAATAAGGTCTGTCCTAACCAGCTTGCCATTATATTTCTTATCTATTTTCAAAATTCCTGTGTCAGTAACAAAGAAGCTCAATAGTATGATGGCAACCTTTTTGTGGGGAGGGTCCAATTCATCCCATAAGGTTCACTAGGTTAATTGGCAACGCCTATGCTTACCATTGTCGGCTGGTGGACTTGGAATCAATAATATTGAGACATTAAACCGATCCTTATTATATAAATGGGCTTGGAGATATGGAAATGAAACTCACAAATTATGGAGAAGGCTAATCGCTTCCAAAACGCAAGGTGATCCAGCAGGTTTGCTACCTAACCCATGAAACTCTAATAATGTCTCATGGATCTGGAACAACATTGCAAAAAATTACTCTAAAGATGATCAGCTGGGCAAATTGTTTCGCGATAATCTTTCGCTGCAAGTAGGGGATGGCTCGAATGTCCTTTTTTGAGATGATATCTAGTGTAGTCAACCTCCGTTAAAAGAAGCTTTCCCAAGAATGTATGCCTTGTCGATTAAAAAATCAGGTTACATAAATGATTTTGGTGGAAAGTTTAAGAATAGATGGGTGTGGAATATTCCTTTGAGATGATCACCTTTTGACTGGGAAGTTGAGCAATGGAACGCATTTTTGGGTGTGTTGGAAAATTTCATATCAAGTGAAATGAATTCGGATTGGGTCAGATGGCTAGGCACTAGTGATGTCGTCTTTAAAGTACAATCTTTGAGAACAACTCTTGACAAATCCTTGCAACATGACCCCTTTTGGAAGAATTCAATTTGGTGTGGTTTTGCGCCCCCGGAGTCGAAATTTTTATCTGGAAGGTGGCTTGCGGATGGGTTCCGGTAAAAACTGAATTAATCAAAAGGGGTTTTTCATATCTTGACAATCTTTTATGTAGCTTCTGTAAGATCCGTCCCGAAACAATTCCTCATCTGTTTTTCGAGTGTGCTGAAGTTTGGGGGATTTGGATGAAATTCTGTGCGAGGGCGGATATCCCAACGGTGTTACCAAATGATCCGGTTTTGTTTTTGGAAGCATGGAACGGTCTAGCCAACATGAAAGGTAAGTCCTGGTTATCCTTTGTCCCTTATGTTGTGATTTGGTCCATTTGGATGTTAAGGAATGAAATTGTTTTCAATAAGAAATTCATAGACTGGACCATGCTGGAATTTCTGATTAGATCTAGACTGGCAACATGGGTGAAATCCAAATATCTGGATAGTGGAATTTCCTTAGACTCTTTGCTTGCTGACCCCACATTAGTGGAAGAGATTTTGAAGAAGCCAAGTTCAATGAAGAAACAATTTATTTGGACCCCTCCTCCAATTGGATTTTTAAAACTGAACATAGATGGAGCTGTTTCTAAGGAATCGAGGATAGGCTTCGGAGGTGTTCTTTGCGATGTGAAGGGGAATATTTTATTTTCTTTCTAAGAATCAACTAGAGATGGCCCTCCGGCGTTAGCGGAATTAATGGCTCTAAATACTGGAGTGCAAAGATTTCTCTCATCTCGGTGGGCGATGAACAATAGGCTCATAATCGAATCAGACTGCAAAACTTCTACTGATTGGGTGTCGGGTGTTGCTGAGATCCCCCCAGCTTTTGTGAAACTGGCAAAAAGAGTCAGTGATGTAATTGTCAGGTATGGAATGATATTAAGACATATTCCTAGAATTTGTAATGGCCTCGTAGATTCCCTAGCAAAAGCAGGGATAGGTTGAGATACTTTAATCTTTGTTGACTAGCTAGTAGCTAGGAGATGGGTATAAGTTCTAACTGTTTCTTTATACTGCCGGTTTTTGGCTAAGGGTTGTATTAGCAGTCAATTCTTTGTAAGACTGATCGATTGTTATTAATAATAATGTAGTTGGGGTACTCTTTTCCCCCTTCAATAGGAAGAGGTTTTTAATGAGGCTCATCATCTTTTCAAAAAAAATTATTTTTTTTAATTTGGAAATAATATAGCTCCACTGACATATCTAAATATTTTTATAACTTTCAATAATTCTTTTATAGTTTAATAAATTCTATAATTTATATAATTATTTTACAATTTAAATAATTATTTTATATTTTTTATATTTTTAAATGATATTTTAAAGCTTTTTTAATCTAAAATATTTTTTAAAAGGTAAAATTGTACAATTTTATTAAAAACGATCGTAAAAAATAGTACAAAAGCATAAGCCTCGTTAAAAAACTTCTCTAAACCTAAGTAGAGGAAAAATAATACACCATATCCTTGTCATTACAAAGAACCAACCATGTCTAATGCATTGAATCAAGCCATTGGAACAAAGCTTTACAACAATGGAAATAAAGCTCCCAAACTATTCCACCCTACAATAGACTCAGGATATGTCTACAAACAAAACCAACGTTCACGATTTGATCAATTGTTAAGAAACACCCCTATCACAGATCCACAGACAATCAATATCCACACCACAACCGCTTCATGATTTTTTTTCTATATTCGAAAATCACTTTTCAGTTTGAGGCTTTACATATATCTCTACAGTCTTTTGCTATTTCATAAAACGATGGAGGGGCCAAAGTCGAATCCTCAATCCATTTTACAGCCAGGGCACTATCTGTTTCTATTAAAAGAGGAAAAAGCTTATATCGTTCAAGAGAAGCGTACAACTTACAAGCATAGAGAATACTTTGCAACTCGGCATTTGTTGGGTCTAAGCATCCAATCGATTTAGAGTATCGGGCGAGGACCTTATCGGTGTGGTCCATAAGAATACCACCTATTCTAGCATCACCATAGCTTCCTCGAACTGCACCATCCACATTAAATTTTAATGTACCCATAGCCGAGGCTATCCATGAGCCCGCCACCGATCTTGATTTCTGAATGCGGCTGATAGTAGACAGATTATGTGAGCTTAAGAAGATCATAATAGAAGGGAATGAGTCTGGCCACTTACTTTGGCACCAATGGCCAATTCTAAGGAGAGCTAAATCAAAAATTTATTTTTCATCACACACCTTGATCTTAAATATGACATCATTCTAAAATAATCAAATAGTCCAAACTATCCCAAAGAAAGCCATAATTCATATCATTTTGGAGTCATGTTTTATTATTTGTGAAGTCCATACCTGAAGAAGATCCTTCGCGTTTTCAGGAAAAACCATATTTATATTCCAGATTGACACCACTTTTGCCAAATTCTTCATGCAACACTGTATTGACAAAATAAATGGTTAACTGTCTCAACTTCTTTGTAGCATAAAACAGACACAAGAGACTCATATCTCTTTACTCCCTGCCTTGTTAACTCCACCAAAATCGGGATTCTACCATGGATGACCTTCTAAATAAAAGCTTTCACTTTCGGACGGGCGAGATTCGACCAAATATTCTTCCAAAACCTGTCGGCCACTAATACCCCATAGATGAAATTTCGCAAAACTCCTTTAGGGTATAAACTTCTTTTGAAGAACCACTCCACTTTAATGCATCAAACCTATATCCACATTTCATAGTCCTGTTTAAAGTGTTGATGAAACAGTCCCAAACATTAACTTCCCAATCGAATAGTCTTCTTCGGATATCAATCTTCCAGACTAAGAATTGTTTACCTTAGACCCAAAATCTAGGATCTTCCCTTTTTTTCACGGCAATGGAAAAGATTTTAGGAAAAGCCACTCTAAGTGATGGAAGTATGGAACTTCGGTCCAGTAATCCTCTCAAAACTCGACAAGACTATCTTCACCAACAACATATCTAACATTTTTCGTGTACACGTCATCCGAATTCTTCAAAGGCTGGGTAATATTTCTTTATACCCAAGAGCTCCTTCTCCCTACGACATGTTCATGCACCATTGAACACATATCGTAGCCATATTTTTGCTACTACTACTTTTCTCTACAAACAATTTGGTTCACATCCAAACCTCCACACCTATTTGTTCAACAACGCCCGATTCTTTAGTCTCAAGTCACATAGTCCCATTCCTCCAATAAGTTTAGACTTGCATAATTGCTCCTACTTAATTCAATGGATCGCACGACCTTAATTTTCTCCCCAAATAAAATTTGCAATCAATCTATTTAATTTCAATAAATCTGCAGCAGGCACGAGAAAAAGAGAAAGATAATAAATGGGCAAGTTTGAAAGTACAAACATTACCAATGTTATGCGACCTCTGAAGGAATGAAATTTCTCTTTTCAGCCTTCCAATTTGTTCTAAAATTTATCAAGGACATGGTTCCAAAGTTCACTGAACTTTCGACTGAAACCTAGAGGCTACCCTAAGTAGACTGATGGCAAACCATTCCAAGAGCAATTTATCAAATTGGCCCACTCTTGCACGGTCTTTTCCTCCATATTGACCCATATAATTTCGTTTTCTTTAAATTTAATTTTAGCCCTGATGCAATTTTGAATAGCTTTAAAATACGCTTTACATTTTGTACTTCATCTAGCTTTGCTTTAGCAAACACAATCAAGCCATCCACAAATTGGATATGATTTATTCTGAGCTCACTATTTTCAACTTGAACTCCACTAATTAGACTCAAATCAACAACTTTAAATAGCAGTTTACTCAAGGTCTCTCCTACCATGTTTGTAACACCCGTGTTTTGGGGTTACGAGTTAGGCGGGTTAGTAAGTCCGAGTCGGTAAAAAATTAATTTTAATCAATGTAGCCTAGGTTTGGTCTAATTGAAATTTAAAATAAAGAGGAGGGACCACTTCGGTGATTTAACCCAAATGTTTTAAAAAAGGAAGACAACTTTTAAAACATAAAAAGAACAAAAAAATATAGTCTCTCTTTTCTCCCCAACGTTGAAAAACCCCTAAGCTCTCTCAAACCACCAAATCACTATTCCATTAATTTTCACCTTCATCTCAAGGCCATTTTCAAAGGTAATAACATTTTCTAACTCTCCTCTTCATTCTCTATCCATACATAGTTGTAGATTTCCAAACTATGAACTTTTGAAAATTAGGGCTTGAGGAAAGTTTGGGTTTTTATGGAGATTTTAAATTTGTTTTGAAATATAAAGTTGAGTTTTAGTTTATTCACCTTAAAATGTACATAATATGTTAAAATGGTTAGATTTGGGTGAAAACCCGAAATGGGTTCTTGTGGCAAATTTTAAAGTGTCAAAAACATGATTTTTGGTGAGTTTTAAGGTGAAATTGGAGGGCTGATGGTTTAAGTATATTAGGAGGGTGTTTTGGGACCATTTGGGTGTCATTTGGATGCTTGAAAATGGAATTTTCAGCTAGGTTTTGAAGGAGCACGAAAATGGGTATTTTGGGTGGTTAATTTGATTGGAAAAATTTGTTGAAGCTTGGCTTGAGCTTAGGAGTTGAGTGATGATTGAGTTTTAGCATTGATTGGGAATAATGGATGTGTTTTTGATTGGCTAGAAGCAAGAGGAGACGTTGAAGAAGCATTGGGATCGAATACGGGCTTGTAAGAAGCTTGCTTTGGTTGCTAAGGAAGGGTGGTGAGTGACTTTAAACATGTTTTAAAGATTGGTTCAAGTGTGTGTGGTGTATGTGTGGAATGTGCTTGGTAGGCCTTTCCAAAGTGAGAGTTAAATTGGTAACTTAACTCCTTGAATTTTGTATGTTATTCATGCCTTTGTCTATTTGTTAATGTGATGTGTGGATTGATTGTATACGTATGCCTTGCTATGTATATACAATGTGTATGAGACATGAATGGTGAATATGTGATGTGATAAATGAAATTGGCACTAATTAACTTACCGGGTGTAAATGATCGATCATTAGGATTAGTGTGCACACAAATTGAGTCAAAACGTACGTGGCCTTGATAGCGTTGAGTCATCAAGGAGGAGTACGGTGATGTAACATTCCACCGGAAATTTATATATATTCTACGGGATTATGAGTGGAATCCCATCCGTAGGGCATGTGGTGATGAGTGGAATCCCGCCCATGCAAGGTCCGGTGATGAGTGTAATCCCACCGAGGTAATGTGATTGTTGAGATTAAATCCGCACATCCGGGTAAACTAATAGTGGCCAATTGAACTTGCTCTTACAATTGTAATGTGTGATATTGATATGTGATGTTTGAGCTTAGTATGATGTGAGATGCCATACATGACTCTTGAAAGACTAGCTAGGTCTACTTGTAGTTTTACCTATGCATGTTGTATATGAGAATTAGGGATTACATGCTTGAACCCTGCATTGTTGATGTTTTCGATTTTAGAGCATCCTCACTAAGCTTCTAGCTTACGCTCTCATTTTCAACAATGCAGATCATTAGCGTGGCGTTAGCTCGGAGAAAGGCAAGAAGGGCTTTCCAAGTTTTTGTTGCTCAAGTACGGTTATTAATTATGTAGTAGATTAGCAATGTGGCAAGAGTGTGTGGTTGAATGAGCTTTGTATGACTCATGTATGGTCTTGATGTTTATGAATTGACTTGGATTGTAATCATGCTAACTTGCCAAATGCTTGAGTGATGTATGTCTTATGGATGCTTAAGATTGCTTTGATGGCATGTAAACCTATATGAGATGAAGGATGTCTTTTGACTATTAATGTGTTTAAGAATGTCTTTTGTGAAATGTTTGTTAATGTGTAATTGCCATCTATGAATGATTCACCATATGCCTTGTGTATGTTTGAGCAAGTTTGACATAGGAGGTATGCCTCTAGATCTTGTTTGCTTGTGTTGTGTGCCTTTAGAGTCATATGGGACCTTTAGACTTGTTGAAATTCGCCTAAGTTTGGTTTTCAAAGGTTGCAGACAGCCCGCGTTTCGAAACGAGCTAGGGCATTTCGGAACGGGTAAAGCTTCAAGGACCCCGTATCGGAATGCGTTTCGATACGGTTTGGCATGTGAAACCCATGTTCCGAAACGCGTATCGGAACGTTTTGGCTACTGGAAATCTGAGAAAATGACGAGATGAAAGCGTTTTAAAACGGGCCTAAGGGTTTCGAAACGGTCAAAATCTCGTTGACCACGAGAAGTTGACCGTTGAGGGCGTTTCGGAACGGTTGACCTCAGTTTCGATACGGCCCCTCCGTATGGGCTTTGGGGCAGTTGACCTGGTCAAGGCGTTTCGATACGCCTCAAGGGTGTTTCGAAACGGCCGGTTTAAAGGATTAAAATTGGGCTGTTTAAATGCTTTCTTGGGTTCGAATGTTTATCTTTTGTATTTTTTCCGTTGTTTGATCACATAGGACTTAAATGGGCTTTTAGAAAAGAATAAGTTTAAGGAAAAAAATTATGGTTGCTAACCAAGGGGGAACCTTAACGGGTTTCACTTAGATTTTCCCCGTGTGGCCCACTCAGACCGGTCATCCGGCCAGACCGGGACGAGGGGGTTACATTTGTTGGTATCAGAGCCTGAGGTTACCGAAACCTCGGGCAGGTAAGTGAGGTAAGCTTGATATGTTAAGTGATTGTATTGTTCGATGCATGCCTTGCCATGAATTCTTAATATTTGACTGTTCGTATAAGGTTTGAAGCATGAGTTGTTGAGTCTGGTGTGGAGTGTGTGCCCATTGCTACTATTACTTAATTTAAAAAGATTTTATGGTAAATGGAGTACTTGAGCATTATTGGACCCTTGCTTTGGCTAACATAATCCCTATTTGTTTGTTGTTGTAGTTATTACCTTGCTAGCTGTACCATGAGACCGCGTGGGAGGCCTAGGATGGTTCGACCAGAACCACGGGCAACGGCTCCAAGAGTTGAGCCAGTAGTTAGAGTTGAGGCTCATGTGGGAGAGCCTGCGGTTGGAGTTGAAGCTCCTCCACCACCTCTACCACCACCACCTCCCCCACCCGGAGTAGGAGGCGAGGCCGGGGCTGAAGAAGAAGGACCTCAGGGAGGCCAAGGTGGCCAAGGTGGCCAAGGACCGGCCGAAATAGACTTAGCTCCTTTGGTTCAAGCGATAGCCGGGGCATTTCAGGCTACAGTAGCTGGGGGTCAGGCAACAGCACACCATCAGAAAGAGGGCACTGGTTTGCCATTAGAGAGGCTCTGTGGTCTAGGGGCCGAAGAGTTCAGAGGGTCTATTTCAGAGAGATCAGAGTTGTGGTTTGAGAAGACTGTCCGTATCCTTGCTCAGATGGGGTGTACTGGTGAGCGCAAGTTATGATGTGTTGAGTCCTTGCTTCAGGGTGATGCCTACACTTGGTGGGTCACCATTACTACGGGTATGGATGAGGCCGAGATTACTTGGGAGTTCTTCGAGTCAGTATTCCGTAAGAAGTATCTGGGTCCGCGATACCTCGATGAGAGGAAGAGGGAGTTTATGGCTTTGCTTTAGGGGAGTATGACCGTGACCGATTGTGAGATCCGATTTGTCAGACTGAGTCAGTATGCTTCTGAGCTTGTTCCTACTGAGGTGGAACGATGTAATCGTTTCTGTTATGGGCTGAATGAAGAGATCAAGAGGTACACTCTAGCTTCAGACTACATTGATTTTGATGTCTTGGTCGCGAGGGCCAAGGACTTAGAGCACAGTTTGGGCTTGACCAAACGATCTGGTGGTTCTAGTTCGGGTAAGAGGTCCAGTGACTATGATAGAGGTGATGCCAAGAGGCATCGGGACAACAGGCATCACTATGATCATAGGCGTGGTGGCGGTAACCACGGTAGGGGCCAACAGGGCCAGAGAGCTTGTGGGAAGTTGCCCACATGTGCTACTTGCGGGAGGAACCACACCGGTGAGTGTTGGGGAAATTTCCACTCATGTTTGAGTTGTGGAGCTAGAGACCACATTAGACGTGACTGTCTACATCAGGTGGGACAAGCACCAGCTCAGGCTCCTACTAGAGCCAATGACTTTCAGAGAGGCCGCGGACGCGGTAGAGGTAACTTTCAGCCGAGGAATGATGGTCAGAGGAACATCGCACATGTAGTTGCAGTTCAGTCGGAGGGCGGAGGTCAGGCCAGAGTTTATGCTCAGCGTGGGGATCAGCATGACACCGATGTGATCGCAGGTAACTTCTCAATACAGTCTTTGGGTTTGCTTTCTTTGATTGACTCTGGGTCTACGCATTCCTACATATTGAGTGAGCATGCACAGTCGTTGAATTTGCCTTGTGAAATGTTAGAGGTAGGAGTTAGTGTTACTAGTTCCTTTGGGGACACAGTAGTAGTTAGAAAAATGTACAGAAGGTGTCCGTTGATGGTTAAGGGACATGTGTTTCCAGTGGATATGATGGAGCTTCCTTTCTATGGTTTTGATGTAATTCTGAGTATGGACTGGCTCACGGAGCATAAAGCTAGGATAGACTTTGAAACTAAGAGGATTTCTTTGAGGCTCACAGACGATTATGAGATTGTAGTGGTGGGTGAGAATGTGAAGTTCTTGTCCAATGTAGTTTCAGTCTTAGAGGCCAAGAGGTTAGTTGAGTTGGGGTGTGAAGCATACTTGGCGTATGTGATGAACCCTAACATGAGTGAGGTTAGACTTCAGGATATCCGGACAGTATGTGACTTTCCTAGTGTGTTTCCGGAAGAGTTGCCAGGGTTACCACCGGATAGAGAGGTAGAGTTCACCATTGAGACTTATTCTGATTCAGCTCCTGTTTCGATTGCTCCGTATCGCATGGCACTGAAAGAACTGAAAGAGTTGAAGACTCAGTTGCAAGAGTTGACAGATAGAGGCTTCATTCGACCTAGTTTTTCACCTTGGGGTGCGCCAGTTTTGTTTGTGAAGAAGAAAGATGGAAGCATGAGAATGTGTATAGATTACAGACAGTTGAATCAGTTAACAGTGAAGAATAAATATATGTTGCCTAGAATTGATGACTTGTTTGATCAGTTGAGAGGAGCATCGGTCTTTTCGAAGATTGATTTGAGATCGGGTTACTACCAGCTAAAGGTAAGAGAGGTTGATGTACCGAAGACGACCTTTAGGACTAGGTATGGTCACTATGAGATTTTAGTCATGCCTTTTGGGTTGACTAATGCGCCGGCTGCTTTCATGGACATGGTGAACAAGATTTTTCATCAGTATCTAGATCAGTTTGTAGTTGTGTTTATAGATGACATCTTGGTGTATTCGCGAACTGAAGAAGATCATGACCGACACTTGAGACTAGTTTTGAAGACTTTGCTAGATCATCAGTTGTATGCGAAGCTAAGCAAGTGTGAATTCTGGATCCGAGAGGTAGTCTTCTTAGGACATGTAGTGTCAGCCGATGGGATTAGAGTTGATCTGAAGAAGATTGAGGCCATTGTTGAATGGAAGCAACCGAAGTCTGTAACAGAGGTACGTAGCTTCCTAGGCTTAGTTGGATATTATAGAAGATTCGTGGAGGGTTTCTCTAAGTTAGCCGCTCCATTAACACAGTTACTTCAGAAGAGTGTTCAGTTTGAGTGAACAGATGCAAGACAGAGAGCCTTTGAGAAATTGAAAGAAGCTTTGACCCAAGCACCGATCTTGATTCAGCCAGAGTCCGGGAAGGACTATATAGTTTACAGTGATGCTTCTTACGTAGGGCTAGGATGTGTTCTTATGCAAGACAAGAGAGTAGTGGCTTATGCCTCAAGACAGTTGAAGACTCATGAGCGCAACTATTCGACCCATGATATAGAGTTAGCTGCAGTTGTGTTTGCTCTGAAGATTTGGAGACACTATTTGTATGGTGAGAAATGCACAATGTACACCGATCACAAGAGTTTGAAATACATTATGACTCAGCGAGATTTGAATCTCAAACAGCGTAGGTGGTTAGAGTTGCTAAAAGACTATGATCTTACCATTGAGTACCATCCGGGTAAGGTCAATGTAGTGGCTGATGCATTGAGTAGAAAGATAGTCGTGGACTTGAGAGCCATGTTTGCTAGATTGAGTTTGTCCGGAGATGGTGGCTTGGTAGCCGAGCTTCAGGTTAGACCTACTCTAGGTCAGTTGATTAGAGAGAAGCAGCTCTTAGATAGATCTTTGGCACCTCACGTGCAAGATATAGCCGAATGTAGATCTTCAGATTACAGTTTCAGTACTGATGGGGTTTTGTGTTTCAAAGATAGGATAGTTGTGCCAGAGGACAGTGACTTGAGACGTACGATCTTGATTGAAGCCTACAATAGTCCGTTTACTATGCATCTTGGAAGTACGAAGATGTACCGTGATTTGAAGAATGAGTACTTTTGGGTTGGCTTGAAGAGAGATGTAGCCGACTTTGTGAGTAAGTGTTTAGTATGTCAGAGAGTGAAGGCGGAACATCAGGTTCCCTCAGGTTTGTTACAGCCATTGAGGATTCCGGAATGGAAATGGGAGAACATCACCATGGATTTTGTTTCGGGCTTGCCTTTGACTCCTACGAAGAAGAACTCAGTTTGGGTGATAGTGGATCGTTTTACGAAGTGTGCTCACTTCTTGGCAGTCAATACTACTTACACCTTAGATAGATTGGCCGACTTGTACATTGGTGAGATTGTTAGACTGCATGGTGTGCCGAAGTCTATTGTGTCAGATAGAGATCCGCGGTTTACATCTCGGTTTTGGGAGTGTATGCATACAGCTTTGGGTACTCGTTTGAACTTCAGCACGTCTTATCATCCTCAGTCAGATAGTCAGTCAGAGAGAGTTATTCAGATCTTAGAGGATATGTTGCGTTGTTGCATCATTGATTTTCAGGGTACGTGGGAGAAGCATTTGCCACTAGTTGAGTTTGCTTACAATAACAGCTTTCAGTCGAGTATTCAGATGGCTCCGTATGAGGCCTTGTATGGCCGAAAGTGTAGAACTCCAGTTTGTTGGGCCGAAGTGGGACAAAAGTTGTTACTTATGCCGGATTTGCTCAAGGGGACAACTGACAAGGTAAAATTGATTTGTGATCGATTGAAGGCTGCTTCGGATAGGCAGAAGTCCTATGCCGACATGAAGAGGAAGGAAGTTGAGTTCTTAGTGGGTGAGAAGGTGTTCTTGAAAGTGTCTCCGTGGAAGAAGATGATGAGATTTGGCCGAAAGGGGAAGTTGAGTCCGAGGTACAGAGGACCGTATGAGATTGTGAAGAAGGTTGGTCCAGTTGCAGCTCAGACCTCCTTTGCTCATGCCTTTGCAGCTCCTTTTACCTCTCTCAACACTAATCCAATGGTCATCCCTCGACATCCAGTCGTAACTGATTTAACTAGCTCAACAAACACTCGATCATCAGCCCAGTGAATGAACCATTTGAAAGGTCTTGGTCCTGAAATTATCTTCTCTTCTTTTAATAGTACTGGATTGTGGTTAGACAAGCCCTCCGATAAAGGTAAATCAACCAAATTACAGTCCGTAAAATAATAATAAATTATTATTCTTTCTAATCGATAATCAATGCCCAATTAAATTTCTTATAAGCCGTCATTTTTTTCACATTATCTAACACGTCACTTGCCACATTATAACTTTACGAACCGTTAAAAACATTACAAATAATTAAATTAATTGTAATTCATAATTTAAAGAGTTAAATTAGATCTTACTTTTTATTATGAACTTATATATTTTCATTATTTTTCATGTCTTATACTAAATATTTAGGTTTTGAACTTAAATTTTAGGATTAAAAAAAGTCATCAAAGTCAAAAACTAAACAATTATCAACTGTAGAACTAATGTTTTGATATAATAATTGAAAAATATTTTGGACTGATTTAAAAAAGAATTTAAAACTATTTCCAAAGTCCAAATAACTTGAAACTATGTTTAGGGAAATTTTAAAAAGGGTTTAACATGTTTTTCAAAGCTAAACTTCATAAAACCTTCTAGGTGTTTCGATACGGTGTCTTCCAGCAGCAAAAACGTTTCGATACAGGTATCGAAACGGGTCTTTCATGGATGAGGATTTTGCCCAGCGTTTCGATACGGGCTATGCCGTTTCGATACGCCTACGTGGCATCGATCACAACGGTCATAAACCCCAACGGCTATTTTCCAACTAACATTTAAATGCAGAGCGTTTCGATACGGGCGTTTCGATACGGCCCATGGCGTTTCGGTACGGATGCTCATCAATACTGCAGCGGCTCTTTCTACTTAAAGAGCGTACCGAAACGGGTTCGAGCGTTTCGATCCGGGCAGCAGCAGAACTGCATTTATGGTGGGAAATAAAGTCTTCAACGGCTCTAATTCAACCCCAATGACTAGTAACGGCTATAAACTCATCAAGGAGTATAAAAGGGACCTTCAAGCATCAAGATATGGTTAATGTTTTAATTGTCAATCAACAAATGATCAAAAAGTGTCTTTGTACTTAAATTGTCAATTCTTGTATAGACAAACACTAGTGAGCTAAAATTGTCAAATTTGCTCAAGTGTTTTAGGTTTTGGGTGAGTGCAAATTGTGCAAACAAATACCTATTAGAGGGATTTAAGTTTGCTTATCTTTTCTCTTTGTAAAGAGGGTTTGATCAAGGCTTTGGGCATAAAGCTTGATCGGTATATAAGGGTTTCCTTCTAAGCCTAGAAAAGGTGACGGATCAATAGTGGATTGATTGGAAATCCTTAATGGGAAGCTAAGGTAGTGGATGTAGACCTTGATTAGAAGGTTGAACCACTCTAAAATTATTGTGTCATCTTTATTTTAGCTTCCACACCACATCCACCTCTCTACCACTTGGTGAGCAAAATCGATTGAAGGAATCGAACACCTCACAACTTAACGTGAACATGTTTTTTTTAAAAATAATGTCACATGAGCACCCAAACTCCAACGTGGTATTGGTTTTCCTAACACACACATAGGAGAAAAGCATCACATTTTTTTCCGGAAAAGTTTAGAAAGAAATTAGCACGAGTAAGCCGTGGTGGTTCGTGCTACAGTGTCACAAGTTCCCACATCCGGTTAATGGCGAATTGGCGAATGGCGATAGTGATTTTGAACATGTTCCATAGGTGCGATTATATATAGGCCTTGTTTGCTAAATAGCGGTTTGGGAAAAAATTAGAGGTTTGAGGTATAATTAGAGTTTTGACTAGTCAAATCCGTTAATATTGATGTTTGGTAAATAGCGGATTGAAAGAGCGGATTGGGGTGAAAAAGCTAATTTTGAAAAAGCTCCTAATATGAGCTTTTTGAGATTAGAGTTGTAATGACTCTTTTACCCTTAACAATTACCAAAAATCTCCAAATAACCTAAATTAAATAATAACATTTTTTAATATAAACAATAACATATTAACTATTGGACTTATTTGTGGTTACTGCTAATTTATATGGTGACATTTGTAAGTTAATTTTATTTTTTTATTATCACATATTTATATGTGCATATAATTTTTTTAATAATTATATAAATAATAAATTAATATATAAACCTTTCAAAGTATGTTTAGAAAATTTATATTAAAAATAATTTTTACAAATCTAATTAATATGTATTAGATACAAAATATTCATAACTGATAAATTATTCATACAAGTATTAAATATAATCATGTCCTTATTTGTCATTTTGCTTGTTTAAATAATCAAACAGCTATCAGCTATCAGTTAATTTTACCAAACACTTTTATACAATCAGCTAATATAATCTGCTAGTCAAATCAGCTAATGCAATCAGCTAACAGCTATCAGCTGATGTAATCCGCTATCAGCTATCAGCTATCCGCTAATTGCCAAACAGGGCCATAGTTCTCGAAAAATTAGGGCTTGTGAGCAAGTACTCTGATATATATAACATTTTTTTAAAAAATCTTAATTCAAAATATTTTTGATAAATTTTAATTTTAATCTTAATCTACTTAAAGCAAAGGGGTAAGGGAATACTCTAAGAAAAAAAATGGTGTGTTTCTAATATTTCTAAAACTCATGACCTAAGAGAATATGAGGAAACAAAAATGGTAGTTTGACCAGCATGCCAATTGTGCTTGCTCTTAATTCAAAATATTAATTGTGGCCAAATTAAAAGTAGAATATGACAATTAAACTGCTCAAATTATATGAGAATGTTTTTTTACTTCTTGTTTCATTTTGATAAATTATATTTATTGGATTATGTTAATCTTAAATTTCATTGTAATAATTTTGAAAATACTCTTAAAAAATGAGCTATATGATGTTTGCTTAAAGATTTCTTACCCAAGAAAAAAATAGGAGCAATTGACTTATTAAAGTTTTTAATTGTATTCCAAATGCGAAAATTGCATATAGAGCCTTATTGATTATTCTTATTATTGTTGATTCTGGAGAATGAAGCTTTTCAAAATTGATGTTTGTGAAGTCATACTTACGGACAAGTATGTTGCAATAAAGTTTAAATGGACTTGCTTTGACAGTAATCGAGAGTGGTCTTTTGGAATAAGTTTATATTAAAAGCTTTATAGATAATTTTGCTTCGAAATATGCAAGAAAAACAACACATTGAAGCAAAAATATTAGATTTTTAGATGTTTGTAAGTAATTTTTATTCAAGAGAGTAATCTAACATTTTTTTTATTAAGATAACTTTATTTGGAAAAAAAAATTTATACATCTTTCATATTATAAATTAAAGGCCCTATTTTAGTAAATTGCACATGACCCCTTAAATCTTTGAAATGTCCCTAATTGATTATGATGCACAAAAAGCTTCCGACATTCGTTGGAGATTAGCTATGACACCTTCTGCCTCCAAAGACGAGAATGACCAAGCGACGGTCTATGGATCAGATACAGGGACGAAGTTAGAATTTGGAGTTGGTGGCAAACTATAAATGTCTGAAAGTAATAAATAAATTCGTAAAAAAATTTAAAAGAAAATTAAATATGAAGACAAAATTGAAAAAAAAAATTAAAAGGGAAAGAAGGCGATTGCCCTTCCCACCCTTACATAGTTTCATGTTCATCCCTAGACATGCATCTTTTGCCTCGATGCTCGGCCGGTGTATGCTGCAGCCATTGATTTGTCGTGTGAGATCTTCGATTACTTTGCTAGATTTCCTTTTGATGTTATTATTGTTTTTGTTATACATTATGTATTAGAAATTTTGCTGGTTTAAATTCACAATTTTACCTTTGTGTTTTGAATTTGATTTTTGTCAAATTAGAAAACCAACAGACTACGTTACTATTATCTACTTATAATGTGATTTTTGTCGTGCTTTGATCATGTTTTAGTTATTTTTTTAACGTGATATTCTATAATGTCAGAATTTAAAATTAAATAAAAATAACATACTTATATTCGAACTAGTCAATTTTTTTTGAATTGTAAAACCGACATTCATTCGACAAGAAAAAAAAATTATAGAGAAAGAGTGGTTAAAGGGTCAAATTTGCCCCTGTAGTAATTCGAAATCAGCAATGTTGCCCCTAATTTTTTTTTTCCGTAATTTTGCCCTCAAAGTCAGTCAATTGTAGAATGTTCCCCTTTGACCGATTTTGACCGTTAAATGCTGACGTGGCAGTTAACGGTGCTGACGGGGCAATTTTACCCTCGAAGTCATTCATGCAATTTTGACCTCGAAGTCATTAATTGCAACACTTTTACCCTTGGTTTATTTAGTTTTCGAATAAAATTGGATAAATAATTTGGGTTTTTTCGAGTTGAACTTTAACAAACAGAATATATGAAAAATCGATTAACAAATTGATGTAAATATCCTTTGAGTCCCTAGTAATTTTAAAAATAAGCAAAATGAGAACTCTCACAAAAAATCAAAATATTATTCATTTTTTTAAAAATCTATAAACTTAATAAAAATAAATACAATATTCAAAAAAATTATTGAAATAAACCAACGAGAAGCGTGTTAATTGAACGGTGAACGCGAACTATGCTATTCGAATGATCATCGTACATTTTTTCCTAACAACCCATCATCGGTAAGTGTATCAATCGAACATCGTTATAGAGAAAGAGTCAAAACAATCCAGCAAACAAAACATAATAGATAACAAAAAAAAAAGCAAACAAAGAACCAGAAAAAGCAGCAAACACATGAAGAAACAATAGAGGAGAAAATTATCGAGGAACACCAAATTCTCGGAACTAGTTGATTAATAGATTGAATATCAGATTTTTATATATTTGTAAGGGAGTGTTTACTATATTATCATAAAATTTAAATCTCTAATATATTACCACAAAATTTAAGCCTTAATCTTTAAATACTAATTTCTAAACTATAATCTATAAATTTTAACTATAATCACTAAACTCTAAACCTTAAATTTCTATAAACATTAAGATTTTGTATTTCAAATATCTCAAATTCTCAATGTGTTTCAATTCTTTTTGATTAACACTGATTTATATAATTTTATTCTTGTTGATACAATATTTTTATAGGGTAAAATTTTGATACATGATATGTGTAAAAATTATTTTACACAAACTTGCATATTTATACTACAAAATTTAAAATTCCTAACTTTAACTCCTAAAAACTAAAACTTAAACTCTAAATTTTATACTTAAATTTTAAATAGTAATCTCAAATTCTAAACCCTAAAATCTAAACTTTTAAACTTTAAACCTTAACTAAACCCGTAACTCATAAAACTAAAGTTATTTTACCATTAAGTGCTGGTGAATTGGTAATACATATTGTACTCTGAAAGAAAAGACACTAGTTTAATTTTTAAAAACGACATTGTTAGGAGGGAAAGTCTCGCACTAAAAATATGAATCGAAAATGTATATAACCAAAAATGAATGACAGTACGGTGTATTGACAAGCTCCATAAACAGCTCTGCATCAGTCATAATTTTCATATATTTTGGTCACTTTCCCTTTCCTTTCTTCCTCAATCGTCGGTGAGAAAAGAAACAACAACAATGGAGTCCAAACCTCAAGCTTCCACACTCGGGTCCATCTTCCTCCTGTTGCTACTCGGTTTCGCCAGCTCCGATGTCAACCAAGACAAAGCTGAGTGTTCGAACCAGCTAATGGGGCTGGCTCCGTGCATCCCCTACGTCGACGGCGAGGCGAAAGCGCCGACCATAGACTGTTGCAGCGGGCTGAAACAGGTGGTGGACAAGAGCAGGAAATGCCTGTGTGTGCTGATCAAAGACGGAGATGATCCCAGCCTCGGGCTCAAGATCAACGCCACGCTCGCCGCCGCTCTTCCCTCCAGCTGCCGTGCCACTGTTAACATGACGGATTGCATCTGTAAGTTGAAAAAAAAATAAAGCTACAACTCTGCTTTCTTTTAATTGTTTTGTTAAGGGTCTAATTATAGTTTTAGTCCCTATATATTAAACATTCAAATATCATATAATAAATGTTTTAAAAATCATAATTATGGATGGATATTTCACCTGGCCCGACCGGATTTCGACTCGACTTTGGATCTATTTGTTTGTTTAAATTCGGGTCAAGTCGGTTTAAATCCGGGTTGAACTATATAATTTTCGGGTCGGGCAAGAGTTTTTTTAGTATGTATAAATTTGGATTTAAAATAATTATTTTTGGGTCGGTCTAAAATCCTTCCCATCCCTAATCATAATTAGTGTGAGAGCTTCCAAGTTTAATTGCATCCACCTACTAACAAACTATTGATTGAGATGGTAAAGGCTTTAACGTTCCAGGACGAACTCAGAAATTTATGTTAAGATATATGAACTTTTAAGAAGTATCGACTATATTTCAACTATTTTCGGTCCATTTCTGATTCAATCACCAATAGAGCAAGACCTTCTACATTAATTATGAAATAGATCTATGATTCTATGTAAACAAATACATCTACCACATTTTTTATAAGTTTTTTTAATCAAATTTTTGTGTTTTTGTGGTGTGAATTCAGCTCTGCTGCACTTGGCACCCAATTCCCGGGAAGCAAAGCTATTTGAAGGGTACCGAAAGCTGACTGAAGGGCATCCCAGAGTTGCCCCTACCACCCCATCTACCACCACAGGTTACATTTACACCATCTCTTTATTCACCCTAATTAATAAAAATAATACCCATTATGCTTTTTGTCAGAAATGTTTTAATCTCAACGTCGTGAATTGAGAAAAATAAGTTAAAAGGGTTATATCTATATGAGCTTCCGTAAAAGTTGATTTAAGTTAATTGACCAATAGATTAAACGTCGATAATTATACTAAGAAAAACATTTATGAATCAAGTCGATCTCGAAAAAGGTAAATTCAGGTCGGGACCATCAGAACGGTCAGAAAAATTATATCAGCAGTCAAAATGATATTATCTTTTTACACATATAATGTACTAAATTTAATAAATGCATTGATCAGGATAAATAGGATAGGATCGAAAATATCTCGATTTGTTATTGTTTTTCCTGACACATGTGTAGGGAACTCCACTAGCAGTGGTGCAGAAAAGAGTGATGGAGGAAAGGGAAAGAAGTGGGCGGGAATTGAGTTGGCTAAAGCTTTGGGAGTTTCTCTTTGGATTTTTACCCTACATCAAAACCTTGCCGCGTAACGATGTAAGTGGTTTAATTAACAAAATTAGAAGATCGGTCGTCAAGATAGAATTAAGACAATAGTTTTGTGGCAATCGATGTAGTTTACCCTTTTTCGACTGTGTAAGCAATGTTTAGTGTTAGTAGTGTCCCGTCCGTCTTAATTCATCCATATTATTAATATTATTATTAAAAACACTAGTCGTGATTTTATTTGGTTTAATTATGATTTCCATCCTTTTATTTTACGAAACTCGGGGAATTGGTTTTATATTCGAATCATTAATATGAAAAACAATAGTTTAATTATAAATTATATAAACTAATAATCCAACAATTTGTGTGTGATATATAAATAAAAAGAGTTTAAGTTCATAGGCTTATTGATAATTGGATTATTTTTTTAAATTTATAAAATAGAAGGATGAAATTTAAAATTAATGTATTTGAATTTTGTAAGCTCGTTGTTTATTTGTGCAACTGTAAAGGTAACGGTGGGGCCCAGGAGGATAAATTTTCCGACTCGTATGACAGAGTCTGAGTGGTGGGTGGTGCATTGGAAGTTTGGGATAATGTCACAAATGACCCTTTAAGTTTCTTAAATCTGCTAGTGTGATACATGTACTTTTAAAATGTTTAATGTCTATATGAATTTTATTTTTATGTTTTTACTACGTGTCGAATCTTAATATCGTTAAATGCTGTAAACCCTCTCCGACTGATTTTTTTTTTATGAATGCGGTCAGAATTACCTTAGTAACGGGTGGGGCTTATGCCCCCACTCAAATATATTTACAAACATGGGTAAAAAGTAGAAGAGACTGGTGAAGACTACGACTTTAAAATTTAAAAATTTGAATAAATTATTTGATAGTAAAATTGTTATTTAATCTCTTAAAAACATTTAACTCGTTATTAACCTTATAGATTTAGTCATTTTTAATGACCTTTTATATATAAAGTTGAGATTCGCCTCTTTATATAAACTTCTATTACGGGCATGATTTAAGAACATGACAAATTAATGTCAATTAGTTTCCGCTGTTGGTTTATCTGATTTTTACAATTCTCTGCTCTTGTAGCACGTTTTCCTCTGCTCTTGTAGCACGTATTTGCTCTTGTCTAGTTTTTTCTACGCCTTTGTTTTCCTTCTTCTTTGTCTTGTTTCGTTACCATGGGTGATGTTGAGCATGGTCTGGCTGCCTTATCCATTGATGATGGGGAAGACGAGGGCTTGCAGATCGATCTGGAGGGGGTTGACAGTCACACGTCGTTCGATCTTTGCTTTGTGGGTTCATTTCTCACTTCTAGTATCATCAACTTTCCGTCGATGAAATCCACGTTAGCTACAGTGTGGCATCCTCCGGGGGGTATTTCTATTTCAGATTTAGGGGAAGGCCGTTTCCTGTTTCGCTTGTACCATATTCTCGATGTTGAACGAATTGAGAATGGAGGTCCTTGGTCGTTCAACAGCCATTTGCTGGTGTTACACCGATTATGTACGGGAGAGGATCCGTTATTGGTTCCATTGCACTTTGTGGATTACTGGGTTCTTGTCCATGAGATTCCGCTGGGCTTCCTATCGGAGAAAGTTGCTAAGGTTTTGGGAAATTTCATTGGATCCTATCTAATGTATGACTCTAAAGCCACTGCTCTGGGCTATAAGCGGATTATGAAGATTCGAGTGAGGGTGGATATTAGGAAACCATTGAAAAGGAAAAAGAAAATTCTCCTTGCAAATGGGGCCTCTCATTATGTTCGTTTTGAGTACGAAAAGTTAACACTTTTCTGTTTTCTTTGTGGTATATTGGGTCATGGGGAGAGTTTTTGCCCCCTCCGATTTACTGAAGGAGGAAGGGACCTTGTTCCGGGGTGGGACATATCGCTGCGGGCACCGCCCAGACGCTCTGCTCCGGCACCATGTCGTTGGTTAATTGAGGAAGGCATGGATCGTGGTAACTTTCCGGGCGTGATTTCAGCATCGATTAATTTAAGGGAGCCTTATACGCATGATTTGCGCCATCCAGCTCAGGAGATTACAAATAGATCTGTTCTGGGAGAATTAAATTCAGGGCTTGATTTAGGCAACCGACCGTTGACATCTCAAGGAGCCAAATTGACCGTTACATAATCTGATTTCGACCAAAATAAGGAGAATACACCCTCGCTAATTGCTCCGGGTGTTCCATCAGTGGATCCAAGGGGTCCGAATCCAAATTTCGGGTTTGATACGGTGATGGACTCTCTTGACGAGGATAGCCCAACTGAGTTTATCGAGTCCGCGAAAAGGGCTAGAGTTCAACAAGCTACTCCTGAAGTTTCAGATAAAGTTGATTCTTCAGGTGCTCTTTCTAATTTATCGGCAGGTCCTTCCTATGGGGCCAGCCGTTTGCAATGAAATCATTTGTTGGAACGTTCGGGGATTGGGGATGCCCCGAACTGTTCGTCGTTTTCGCGCTACTCTGCGTGAATTTCGTCCCTCAGTGGTGTTTTTGATTGAGACAAAGCTCCAGGCTTCTAAAATGGAGCGCATTCGTAAATTATGTGGTTTTCCAAACGGTGTTGATATTAGTTCGAATGGCAGGAGTGGAGGACTTTCAATTGGCTGGATAGAGGATGTCAATATTTCTATTCGGTCTTTTTCAGTTCACCATGTTGATTTACTAGTTTATGATACTTTCCCCTCTTGTACTTGGAGGATGACTGGTTTCTACGGGGCACCGGAAGTCAGTAATCGAGTTCATTCTTGGCAATTGCTTCGCCAGTTGGATGATTGTCCCCATGTTCCTTGGTGTGTGTTGGGAGACTTCAACGAAATTCTCACTCTAGACGAGAAACAAGGAGGTCTTCTGCGAAATGAGTGGCAGATGCGTAACTTCAGAGAGGCCCTTGAGGACTGTTCCCTTCATGATCTGGGCTATAACGGTAACTGGTACACTTGGGAATGGGGGAGGACATCGGAAAATAACATCACGGCCCGTTTAGATCGTGCAGTTGGCAACCAGGCCTGGGAGGACTCTTTCCCCAATTTCCGAATTGATCATCTTGCCCACTCTTTTTCGGACCATTGTCCAATTCTGGTTGATACCCAATGTGTATTGGGGATGGACAAACCGATTTGGCACTTCCGTTTTGAGGCTTCCTGGCTGTTGGAAGCTTCGTGTGAAGAGGAGGTGCGTCAGCTTTGGGCCTTATCGAGTGGACTGGTCCCTGAGCGATTGTCATTTGTTAGCAGTGGGCTTGACCGTTGGTTTCGGAGGATAAGAAAAGAAAAAAGAATGAGTGTTGCAGAGCTGAAAGAACGTATTGCCTATCTGGGAAGGCAACAAGTTTCAAATGATGTTCTTGGGGAACTTGTTGAATCTAAACTGGAACTAAATCTTCAGTTAGACAAAGAAGAGATATATTGGGAGCAACGAGCTCGTGCGAATTGGCTCAAGAATGGGGACCGCAACACGAGTTTCTTTCACCGATATGCTAGTCAACGAAGAAGACGCAATCGTATTGAAGGACTTGTATCGGATGACGGAAATTTTCATGAAGATATGGATGAAGTTCGACAGATTGCGGTGGATTATTTTCAATCTCTGTTTGCTTCGTCTACCACAGCCGACCCCTCGGACATCCTCAATGGAATTGATAGGTGTATTGACCCTTCCATGAATGAGATGTTAATGGCAGACTTTACTAGGGATGATGTTTTTGTGGCCTTGAATTCCATGGGCCCTTTAAAGGCGTCAGGAGCTGATGGGCTTGGAGCTGTTTTTTACCAAAGATTTTGGGAGATTATTGGGCCGGAAGTTGCAGATTTTTGCATCAACACTTTGCAAGGTAATTTATCTGTGGCCCAAATTAATATTACTCACATAGTGTTGATCCCGAAGGTAACTACAGCCCGATCCATGTCTCAATTTCGGCCTATTTCTTTATGCAATGTCCTATTTAAAATTATTTCTAAGATGATTGCAAACAGATTTAAATTGGTCCTAGGCCTATGTATAGATGAGGCCCAAAGTGCCTTCATTCCAGGACGGCTCATAACGGATAATATCCTTACTACCTATGAGATCCTTCACTCGTACAAACGTCAAAGAACGGGCCGTAAATGATCTTTTGCCCTGAAGTTGAACATGAGCAAGGCCTACGACAGAGTTGAGTGGAGCTTCCTTCGCCGTGTTCTCCACAAAATGGGCTTCTGCGAGGCCTGGATTGATTTGGTAATGGGGCTGGTTGAGACGGTTACTTATTCGGTGGTGGTTAATGGGCTGTCTAGTGATATTTTTGCACCATCTAGAGGATTAAGGCAAGGAGATCCCCTTAGCCCGTACCTCTTTCTCATTTGTGATGAGGGCCTCTCTTCGCTCCTACGGTCTGCTATGGAGTCTAATAATTTTCAGAGTTCTCGCATCGTTCGTGGTGCTCCGTTGATCAACCACTTGTTCTTTGCGGACGATTGTATGATATTCGGGGGAGCTTCTGGATCTAATGCTACTTATCTCAGACAAACACTTCATTACTATGGTGAGTGTTCAGGCCAGATTATTAATTATGACAAGTCAAGTATTTATTTTAGTTCAAACGTCTCTTTGAATATTCGTGAGGAGATTCGGCAAACTCTAGGGGTCCAAGAAGTTGATAATCCGGAGAAATATTTGGGCCTACCGGCAATTGTGGGTCGAAATAAGGGTCAGGCCTTTCGGTATCTTAAGGACATGCTCAATACGCAGGCTTCCAATCTGGGCTCAAAGTGTTTATCCAAAGGTGGAAATAAGGTGTTTATTAAGTCTATTTCACAAGCTATACCTATTTTTGCTATGACTTGCTTTCTCCTACCTAATACTTTCTGTAAGGACCTTCAGGCCATTGTTGCTCGCTATTGGTGGCAGAGTTCCAACTCTAAGAAGGGGATTCATTGGTGCACTTGGTCAGAGTTAAGCAAAGCCAAGGATGAAGGGGGTTTGGGGTTTAGGGATTTCGTCAAATTCAATATTGCCTTGCTGGCCAAACAAGGTTGGCGTCTTATCCAAAACCCAAGCTCTCTTCTTGCACGACTCCTCAGGGCCAAGTATTACCCAACTGGGACCTTCTTGCAGGCTTCTCTTGGTACGAACCCTTCTCTCACATGGCGGAGTATTTGGAGCTCACGGGGGCTTCTGGAACTTGGACTAGGATGGATTATAGGGGATGGAAATACGGTCTCCATCTGGAATGACTATTGGTTGCCCTCGTTACCTTCACGAAAAGTATCGTCGCCCCGAATTGCAGGCCTTAATCTGGTTTCCTCTCTACTGGTTTCGGGGGAACAAAGATGGAATGAAGAACTCATTAACATGAGTTTCTCGAGTGAAGAAGCGGAATTGATACTAAAAATTTCGCTGCCTATTTTCCATCAACAAGATGTACTGCGATGGAAAGGGGAAGGTTCAGGTGTCTATTCAGTAAGGAGTGGGTACAGGCTGCTTCTTGGTGAACTTAGTTCTGGTAATTCTCAACCTAACGTCTACAGTTATATATGGAAAGCTCAATGTCCCTCGAAAATGAGAATCTCATGTTGGCGAATGATCCGCAACTATGTTCCTACAATGCAAAATCTTACGTTCAAGAGAGTTTTACAAGACCCCAGATGTCCTCGTTGCCATCTGGTTGCAGAAACAACAATTCATGTATCGAGAGATTGCTTTTTCGCTACAGCAGTATGGAATCATATGGGTTTTCCTATTTCAGTAACACAATCACAAGCAAGTATTGAAGAATGAGTTTTATCTCTTTTTCAATCGCACAATCAGAGCCTCCATCGAAAGATTATTTTAATTTTGTGGGTCTTATGGAACTCCAGAAATAAGCTAATATATGAAGGTATTGTCCAAACTATTGAGGAGATTACCTCTTTTGTTATCAGCTACTGTCGAGACCTGGACATGGTGGCGTCTTCCCTTAACCATCCCGTCCGGCACGGCGGTGATAGATGGAGTGCTCCGGCGACACCGACCTACAAAATAAACACGGACGCGAGTTATAAAGGCTCAGAAAATGTATCCTGTTCGGGCCTTATTATCAGAAACTACCAAGGTCTAATAATGGGTACGGCATACAGAAATAATTTGCACATCACCTCCGTGTTTCAAGCAGATGCCGTGGCGGTGTTTCAAGGTCTTCAGTTTGCCCTCGATCTAGGGTTCTGGGACGTCGTGGTTGAGACGGACAACAAAACAGTTATCACCAAGCTCAACTCGCAAGCACAAGACTTTTCAGAAGTCGGAACGGTCATCATAGATACTAAAGTTTTGGCGTCGAGCTTTTACAGGTGCCGTTTTTCTTTCGTAGGCCGGAGCGGTAACAGACCAGCACATGCAATAGCCTCTGAAGGCTTGCGCCGCCGAGATGAACAGTCGTGGGTGGAGGACGCGCCCGCCGCCGTGCTTTCCCTGGCCGACCAAGACCGTCGCTTACTGGATCCGCCTTAATCTGGTAGGGTTTGTCTTCATTTTCTTGGGGTTTCTCGTCTATCTACATCTGGTTATCCCCAATCTTGCATCTTCCACACAAAACCTTCATCGCCGACGTTTCAACTTTGTGGAGAGCAGCCGGTTGCTTTAGATTTTCTGTTTTTTCCTTTACTAAAGTTTTCTTTTGTGGCTTTTAATTTCCTGTTGGGCTTCTCCTGTAACTTTGTTTGGGCCTAATAAAATCAACCGACATTTTATCAAAAAAAAAAGAACATGACAAAGAAATTATGGATTTTCTCCAATTCCTCAATATTATACTTAGCTTTCACATACTTTGTTACCTTGGGATTGGTCATTACGCCAAAATCATTACTTAAAAAATCTTAATTTCTCTTAATATTTTATCTTTAATTATGTTCTTAGTTCAAGAACTTCATCCACAGGGACGGAGCCAGGATTAAACGAGGGGGGGGCAGACCGATTAATTTTGAAATAATAGGGTTCTAAAAAGTAAATAAATTATAAAAATTAAGGGAGTTTAGGTTTAATTTTATAAATTTTAAAATTGAAAGGTCTTAAAATGTAATTAAACCATAAAAAGAGGGGGTTCAAAGTTAAATTTTATTAATTTTAGATTACATGGCTTTGAAAAATAATAAACCATGAAAATTTTGGGAGGGGCAAAGAAGAAAAAAAGATTTAATTGCAATGGTTTCAAAATTTTAAGGACCTAAAATATAATTAACCCATATATTTTGGGTGGGGCAATTGCCCCTCCCACCATAAACATAGATCCGTCCCTGTTCATCCACCTTATGGAGAACTTAAAGCTATTGTATCACTTATTCTCATGCTATAAGCTAAAATTTTATAATATTGTGATTTACTTTTTTATTTTAAGATTTATGGTTATCATTTTTTTCACGATTTATTATCATTGCTATAGTAAAAGCGAAAGTTAACAAAATTATACAACTTTAAAAAAGTCGACCAGATTGCATGACTTTAATGAAAAATCGATAGAATTATACGACGATTTCTATGTAAAATTCATGCCTTGAAATTTATTTAAATGAAACTTCGTTGGTTACTTATTAGTTTGTCACCATCCACTATGAATCATGAAAAAAACCCCATAAATCATAAAATATATTTTCAACACCAATATGACTGCAATAATCTCATGTTTAAATTTATGCAAGTAAAGATTACTCTTACTTTTGTAGTAACGCGTTAGAGGTTAGTTTTTTGTTGACATTTTCAATGAGATTCTATTTTACTCCATTATTTTTGATTGAATAAAGAGGTAATACACATTTTCATGTTAGATTAGACAATTCGTTTGTTTTTAATTTTTTTTTATTTTCAAAAAGTAATTTTTATTTTTAATTTTTAAAAAATTAAAAAACATACTTGGTTGATAAGGGTGAAAATTTATTTTAAAAAATAAAAACAATAAAAATGTATTTGGTAACTAGTTTTTCAAAACAGAAATAAAAAAACAATGAATAAATAATTAAAATAAAATATAGTTAGAAAATATTATCATTGTAATAAATAATAAAAAAATGAGCAAATAAACCAAAGTTTAAGAAAATGACATTAGAAAGATTCAAACATTAAAATGAAGTTAAAAATTAAAAAAAAATTGTTTTCATATTTACCTTCCCAAAATATTTTTAAAGAAAACAATAAAAACATTTTTTATATTTTTAAATTTTTACTTATTTGTTTTATTTTTAAAAAAAATATTTACTAATTTTACAACCAAACATATTTTTTACTGTTTTTTATTTTTCAAGAAAATAAAAACAAAAACAAACTTTATTTTTTAGAATCAAATGGACCCTAAGCACCGTTAGTCACTAAGTCAATTAATGGATCTATTGATTATATTTTATTATTTAACGAGTAGTTTGTGTATTATAATAATTCTATAAGAATAGTCTATTGATGTGACCAATCTACTCTTGTTTTTGTGAATTCTTATTAAAATTTTATTTTCTTTATCCAACAAACTAGTTGCTGTTATAAAATTTAAAAACTATTTTTTGATAATAAATTAAAAACTATAATATTTAATTTAATTTAATTATTATTATAGAAATGTGTAATAATTAACCAATGAACTCTCAATAAATAAATAAATAAATAAAGAAGTAAATGCCAGTAGGGTAAGTACATATAAGATGGTCACTAAACTATCCCTAAAAGTATAAAATGGTCACCAAGCTTTCAAAAATTATATAATGTTCATTAAATTTTAGTTTTTATTATAAAATAGTCACTGGACTGTTAACTGTCGTTAACTGAGAGACATAACAGTTACAAAAATTTGTATAACATATTTAATTCTCAATATTTACACATTCAATCAATTTAGACATCAATAATGATGGTTAAATTAAGAACAAATTGATTAAATGTGTCAATATGGAGGATTAAATGTTATATTATTCAAATTTTTGTAACCGTCACGGCACTCAATTAACGACAGTTAACGGCTCAGTGACCATTTTGTAACAAAAACTAAAATTTAATGCCTATTATGTAATATTTAAAAGTTTAATTATCATTTTGTATTTATAGAGATAGTTTAGTGACCATTTGTGTATTTTACCCAAGAAAGTATTGGAAACAAAAAAGAGAAAAGCAAAGAGCTCCGTCTCTCTCAAACAAAAAGCATTGGGCTCTTCACCTACGCTTCATTTCTTTTTCCCCAGAAAACTAGAAAACCTCTTTAGATTTTATACTAATTTTGGGGGAAATTTCGGAATCTAGGGTTAGAGTAGAAGGAAGATGGGGTCTTCGGTGGATTCTAACTCCCATGGGAACCTTGACGAGCAGATTGCGCAGCTGATGCAGTGCAAGCCCTTATCGGAGCAAGAGGTATTGGTTGTTCCCTTTTCACATTCTAATTGGTTGAAAACGGATCTGTTTGGAATTTATTGTTTCATTTCTTGATCTCAGCCTCTTTTTTGCTACCGATCCATTTTTTCTTTAGTATTTTCTGGATGTTGGATCAGATCTATTTTATTTTCTGGATATTGAATCTTTTTGGACTCAAATTTTTTATTTCCTTTCTTTAACTGATCCATTATGTTTCTCCGTGTTCTTGCTTGGTTTTCATTTCCCTAGACGAATGTACAGTTTTCCGGAATTGGAGGTTTAGTATTTGTAGTAGTAATTTGATTTCTTTATTCTTGTTTCTTCCATCGTCCTAGATAAAAGTATTGTTATTGGAGGTTTAGTAGTAGTAGCTGTTGACAATTAGCTAAGGAAATTGGTTTTGAGACTTGCACTTAATTGCATTGACAAATGCAAGTTCGTGGTTATCAGCTGTCTCTTTTGATATATTTGGTTATCCTTGCTTATCTACCTCCAAAAGTAGCCATTTTGGCACAAATTGGGTGGTCTTAAAAGGACAAGGTGCAATAATTTGGATTGTTATGAATTTCTTTCTTTCTTGCTTCTAACTTGCATCTTATTTGGATAGTTTTCTTCAATCTGAAAGAAAAACTTTATCTACTCACATGCCTATTGTGCCTATGCATACACTTTGAAAGGCAACAGACATGGTTGTGGGCTTCTTTTTTGTTTCTTCAATCTTTTATCTTTACTTCATAACTCGGATGCATTAACAATCAACAAAGGAAGAAAATTAATGTGTCTAATGTGTCTTTTTCTACATGTAAGTGCGGGGGAACTTCATGGTAGAGTGTAATAATATTATCAATGCTTGATCTTCTTAATATATTTGGCAGTGAAGTGGAGTTAACATTTCCTTCTGCTAAGAGAATTATTGCTTACTAGAACTCATTGTTACTCACCCCTCTTGTAAGTGATAATAAGTTTTCTTTTGAAGTAACTGTTACCTGATCTTATTCTGAATGTCTTTATGAATTAGGTTAGGGTGTTATGCGATAAGGCTAAGGAGATACTGATGGATGAAAGCAATGTTCAGGTGTGCCTTATCATCCATTACCTGTCAACACTCACTTTTATTCTGTTTCTATTAGTTCTATCTCAAGATAATGTTTTCCACATTTGAGTTTACTAATACATTTTCCCTTAAATATATGGTTAAAATTAGTTGGTTTAGTACATATTTATTTTGTCTATTTTCTTATTCTGATAAAGTTTTGTTTTTCTGCTTTCTTTATATGATGACTGATAAGGTGCAAAAAGAATAATCGGTTTGCTCTATGGTTGATACACTGATTATGATTTGAATGTTTTTGTGTTTGGTGCAAGACAGCCTGTTAAGAGTCCTGTTACAATATGTGGTGATATTCATGGGCAGTTTCATGATCTTGCAGAGCTTTTTCGAATTGGAGGGAAGGTAATTTTTCTGGTTTAGGTTGTGGAACCGTGGTTTAAATGTGATGCTAACTGTGGGGAACTATTTGCAATGCATGCAGTATATTGTTCTGTCTGGTCTTCAACAGACATTCATATATCACAATAACAAGTATCATGCACATCCAATTCTAATTATGTGCAATAGATTTCCATATTTTGTGGGATGGGGTTAAATGAACTGACACTATGTTTTAGTGATTTTTTATTTTTAACATTTAGTTTTGCTGCAAATTTTCTGAACAGTGTCCGGATACAAATTACTTGTTCATGGGAGATTATGTTGATCGTGGTTACTATTCAGTTGAAACCGTAACAGTAAGTATGAGTTTCTATCTTTGATTTCCAGCTTTTTAGATGTTTCACCTGGACTGTTTAGTTTTTCTTTTCCCTGTTTATGTTCTTTTTACTAGTAATAGTTCTGTGTATGAAACCTAAGCATATCAACCCTTTTCTTGGTTATGTTTCACATCGGCCTTAATTAATTTAAGTCAATTATGTTTGGTTGTGGTTGTAACTCATGATTTACGTGTGATTGAATTTTGTTCAGCTTTTGGTAGCACTCAAAGTGCGGTACCCCCAACGGATAACTATCTTGAGGGGAAATCATGAGAGCCGTCAGGTATGCTTTATTTCTAAATGATTGCTTGTGATTTCAGTCTTCAATTGCTTGTGAGAGCTTATTAAGCAGGAATAATTTGCCAATGTTCTTTTTATAAACTGTTATGTGTGTAGGAAAAATGAATTGTCATCATCATTATCTGTTCTTTGAAACTTGTTTATCCGGTTAAGATATATATAATTTAAAATCTGATAATTGTTTTTGTTTAAAATGCAGATTACTCAAGTGTATGGGTTTTATGATGAGTGCCTAAGGAAGTGAGTATCTTAGAATCTTTGTATAGGCTTATTATTGCCAATGCCAATATACATCAATTTTGAAAGTTTAGATTGAGGTTGGACTTTCTTTATTTCAAATGCAAACTATTCCTTGTGATCTTTCCTCCCCGTTCTATCTTTTCATCAATAATACGTGAGAATTATTTAAATTAGTATTAGTTTGGTTTAGATGTATGACATTTTATCAATAGCTCCCGGATTTTCATTTTTAACACAAAGGAAGTTTCATGTAAGCTTTGATAGGGTGGCATGTCCATTATTTTATGAGACAATTGGGCAATGAACTAGCTTAAACGTCGAATCTGAAAGTAGGTTATGCCATTTTGCCAATATTATTGGTGGAGCAATGGGATATAATATGTAAACAGGCTTGTTTTGCATGCAATTACCTAATTTAAAGGGTTCTGGAGTTTTTGGTGCCAGCAAACAGAATTTTCTTAACATGTCATTGTTGTTCTGAAACTAAAAGTGGATTACTTCTACAAAAACATTTTAATAGAACTACATTCTCTGTTACACTATTATGTATACACACACAAACACACACTGGTCCTATGGTTATTATTATTAGTAGTAGCAAGCTTCTCTGTAATTATTTTTTTGGTATTTGAAGGTTTTTTTCTTCTCCATCTTCAGGTATGGCAGTGCCAACGTTTGGAAGATCTTTACTGATCTGTTTGATTATTTTCCACTAACAGCATTGGTTAGTATTTATTGTTTAGTGTTGTTTCGAATGACCTTCTGTAATGTTTTATATTGTGTAGATACTTAAGATTAGGTTGTTAGGGTGTGCTTTTAGTGGTTAGACACTCTGTACCACGGACCGTCACCGGTTGATTGTTTCTATTTCCACAATGTTCTCAACGAGGTGCAAAACTTTTATAAAGTGATATATTTACGTATATTATGTTTGACCTAAGCTGGGCTAATGATGTTGCTCCAACTTTTGATTTAGTTTGTTAGTTTAACACCAGAAATCTGTCACAGCAATTATTTTTTCTGTGGTTTTTATTAATGGTTCTTAACTGCTGGGTTTCTTCTGTTTTGAAGGTTGAATCTGAAATTTTCTGTCTCCATGGTGGGTTGTCTCCATCCATTGAAACACTGGATAGTATACGCAACTTTGACCGTGTTCAAGAAGTCCCTCATGAGGGTCCCATGTGCGATCTTTTGTGGTCTGACCCTGATGATCGTTGCGGTTGGGGTATTTCTCCAAGGGGTGCTGGATATACCTTTGGCCAAGTATAATACTTTTTGCTTTCCATTTTTTTGTTTTGTTTTTTAATCCTCTCTATTTCTCGGAAATGGTCAAAGGACATATTTTTATCTCCCCTCATAACTTCAACGATGTCTTCAGGACATATCCGAGCAATTTAACCATACAAACAATTTGAAGCTGATTGCTAGGGCTCATCAGCTGGTCATGGAAGGATACAATTGGGGTCATGTAAGTACTTCACCTGATTCGATCCTTCATCATGATATCCGATATCGAGATTTGTGTAACTGCTTTCATTTCTTCCACAGGAACAAAAGGTTGTTACTATATTTAGCGCTCCTAATTATTGCTATCGATGTGGAAACATGGCTTCCATCTTGGAAGTTGACGACTGCCAGGGTCATACATTCATTCAGGTAAAGTTGTTCTCTTGCATATACATTCCACCCTGCATCCAGATCGAGCTATTTACATTGTGCATATGTATAAACACTCGTATGTACATGTTTACATAAGCATTAACAACTATTCTGTTCAAGCAGTTTGAGCCAGCTCCGAGGAGAGGAGAGCCAGATGTGACCCGGAGGACGCCTGACTACTTCCTTTAAAACAAACCGTCATCTAATCGACGAGTCTCCGGCAGCTGGTCCCTGTCAACGGGATTTTTCAAATTTTAAGGTTTAAGATTTGTAATTCACAATGGTGGGTGGCAGCGAAGCCATTTTATAAGACTGATCACTGATGAGAATCCATGGTAAGAGTTGCTTCCTTGAATCATGCTTGAGCTTCCATGGCCGAAGAGCCTGCGGCAACACTCCGTTAAGAGGCATATGTACCATTTCCAGCAGACAATGTTGACTCTTCATTTATTTATTTTCATTGATTTTAATTAGTTTTTGAGAGTCGAGAGATCTGTAGAAGGATGCTGAGAACATTTTCCATACAAATGACCAATATTTGTCTTTTTCTATCTAAATGCATTTTTTAACATATTCGTGCTAACACATACATAAATCCGACACCTCGTTTAGTCTCTTAATTTTGTATTTTATTCAATTTGGTTTTCCGACCACAACTCTTGTATTTTATTACTTTCAAAAATATTTAGGGTAAAGTACACAAATAGTTACTAAACTATACCAAAAAAAAATAAAAATAAAATAGTAATCAAACTTTCAAAAACTACAAAATGACAATTAAACTTTATGTTTTGTTATAAAATGGTAATTGTGCCATTAAAGAGGTAACATGGCTGTTAAAAGTTTTTGTATAATAGCATGTTTAGTCCTTTATAGTTACACATTCAATCAATTTAGTCATAATTCGAATAAATTGAATAAATTTAAGCCTCAGTTTTTATACATTGTTATAATTTAGTCCTAATTCTAAAAAAAATTAAACCTTAATATTTTGAAATTATTTCAACTTAACCCTAAATTTTTACACATTGTTATAATTTAGTCATGATATGCAAAATGTTGTGTTTTTTCCTAACTTTACTCACAAACCCATATAAAATTCAACAGCCGATGTTTCAAGTCATTCCATTTAAGTAATATAAATAAACAAACACATGCATAAATTATTCAAAAAATTTCGTTGAAACTTCATTTTAGAATTTTGAATTTGAAATATAGAGTTAGGGTTATAGTTGGAACTAGTTAAATCCAAACCGTAAGAAGTTTAAGTTCGAGTTTACCAAAAATTTAGAGCTCCAACTTTTATATAAATTGAATCGAGTTTTATTTTCAAAGTTTGATTAAATTCATTATTTACTAAGAGATGATCATAGGTGGAATGACACATTGTTTTGTTAAAGTTGAGATTAGTAGGACTTTGTATCATGTTATTATAACAATGTGTAAAAATTGAAGGTTAAATGCATTTCTTTGAATTATGACTAAATTGATTGAATGTGTAACTATAGAGGACTAAACATGCTATTATACAAAAAATTTTAACAACCATGTTGCCTCCTTAACGACACAATTATCATTTTATAACAAAACATAAAGTTTAATTGTCATTTTGTAATTTTTAAAAGTTTAGTTACTATTTTACTTTTTCGGGTATAGTTTAATGACCATTTGCGTACTTTACCCAAACATTTATCCACTTCAGCCCGAAGTTTTATGTAAGTTGACTACTTTAGCTTAAACTTCAATTATATTATTGGACTACTAAAATCAATGAGGTGGATGAATTTTAGTGGTTGACTTGTGATGAAGTAAATGGATCTTAATGGTCTAGTCATATAATTGTAACATACAGGCTAAATGAGTTATTTTGCCCCCGAGTACGACCTAAATTAACAATGTCACCCTTCGTGCGGAAACACGTTTAATTAGGTCATTCAGTTTGCACATTGCAACAAATTAGCCCATTGATCAACGTTAACTGTTACAATGTTGATGTGACAGTCAACTATGCTGGTGTGGCGGTTCACGGTGTTGATGTGACAGTGCATGCGTGATGATGACATGACAGAAGGATTGAATTGAATTTTTAAACCGAATTTGAGGGCATAATTGAATTTTTTTATCGAGTTCAGAGACATAATTCATTTTAATTGAAAGTTCTATAACCTACTTAAATTTTAAGCCAAAAAAATAAATTAATAAAAAATAAAAATATTTTAATAATAATTAAATACTCATAAAATATTAAAAAAAATAAAAATACTATAATAAATTTAAAAAATAAGTAAAAAACATAAAATTGAAAATATGAAAATTTATAAATATAAAAACTCAAAGTTTTAAAATATTTATAAACTATCGAAAAAGTTTCATTCTTCAACTGTTTCTAGCTATGCTAAGCCTACTAATATCTTTGAGAATATTTTTAATGAAATTATCATTGTATTAAAGTATATAAAAAAAATTATTTGTTTTTCTACATCAAATGTTAATGAACATCAATTTGATGTAAAAAAAGCGAAAGAAATTGAGTTTTATTGTTACTTGAATACAATGTTGATTCTATCAAAAATTTGTTCAACACGAATGGTAATACTCAGATTGACGAAGTCAAAGACATTTTTGATGAAAGTGTTCGATTTTTAATACTTTATAAACATTTTTAATTTCTATTTTAATTTATCATATTAATCTCTATTACATTTTAATTTTTTATAACAATTTTTAAAATATTTTATTTATTTTTATTAAGTTTATGAGTTTTTTTAAATTAAAAAATATTTTTATTTTTTGTAAGAGTTCTCACTTTGCTTATTTTAAAATTACCAGTAATCTAAAAGATATTTTCATCAATTTTTAATCGATTTTCATATATTTCATTTATAAAAGTTTAACTTGAGAAACTAATTATTTATCTAATTTTATTGAAAAATTAAATTAATCGATTAAATTAACTTAAAATTTAAACGAATTATTTATCTATTTTTAAAATTTTAATAATTTCTTATTTTTTAGCTTAAATATTAAATAAGTCATCAAACTTTCAATGAAATGAACTTTGTCCCTAAACTCGACCAAAAATTTAATTATACCCTCAAATTCGTTTTAAAAAATTAATTCAGCCCCTTTATCACGTCATCATCACACATGCATTGCCACGTTAGCATAGTTAACTGCTATGTTAGCACCGTTAAATGCCACATCAGCACTATAACGGTCAATGTGGGTGAGTGGCTAATTTGATGCAATGTGCAAACTAGAGGACCTAATTGAACGTATTTTCACGCGAAGGGTAACATTGTTAATTTAGTTCGAACTCAAAAGCAAAATAACCCCTTTAGCCAAACATAAACTAAAATTTAATTTTAAAATAATATTATTTTTAGTTTAGTAATAGAACCAATATACGCCCAAAAGTTTAATGGTATTTAATATAATTTACCCCTAATTATTTGTTGTTCTAGCATAAATGAGATATATGTTTTTTTATGAACATAAAATTAGATAGATGTTAAGTCTAAGTAAAAGAAAGATTCGAATCGTATGTTATGCGAGGTAAATTAAGTTGAGAAAGTTACGAATTACAACATAATATTTTTTTATAATATTCAATTCAAAATAAGTAATTAATAGATCGTAAATCGATAATTATAAAAACGATTAAAAATAGTTTTTATTTTTATTCTTTTGACAGATGTTAAAAAATATTTTTTTACTAAGCAGTAAGCATGTAAATAGAATATATTTATATGGAAAAATCAATTTTCTAGTTTAGCAATTCATCGCCATCTTGCTTGCTGGATTTCTCAACTCTTCTTCGCTTAATTTTTAGATTTCGCTTCTGGGTATTGATTGTTTATGTTAAATTTTGGATCTTTTTTACTTCTCTCTTTAAACATTAACAGACAATTTTCTCTCTGCGGTGTTTTTCGTGGAATAAGGGGGTGAGAATCGCGGGTACAAGGCTCCAACCGGATTGGGTATTTCAATTTTTCTGCTTTTAATCCCTTATGATATTCAAGTGGCTTTCCATAACTATTGCCTTAATCAATTACTTAATTTTCATTTTTTTTGTTACCGAATTGGTTTGAAGAATGCAGTTTCGGTGCTTTCATCGTTGAAAACGCTAGTATTGTTCATGTAAATTGTGGAAATATGAACAGGGAAAAAAGAATTTTTGTTGATTTGAAGTTGCAATCTCGTAATTGATTCACATATCCCCATATAGAGGCTTATGTTGCTGAGTAGCACAGAATTTTGAAGAATGCAGTTTCGGTGTTAGGATCTCGGAATGACTTTGTTGATCTAAAGATGATACTAAAATGGATGATGGATGACCTTTGCCGATTTGTACGATTTTCCGTCTCATTCGAGACGGGCAGATTTGTCTTTGGAATGAGAAGAGCATCCTATAATTTTACAGATTGCTGAAAACCTATTGTTTAGCTTATAGAACTTTTCGGATGATCTTGGTTTTGAAGTTGTGTGATTAGCTTGACGCCTCTACCTTAATTGTTATGATTGTATGGTGTATTGTGTTTCTAGGTTTTGCATTAGTTTCAATTTTGATGGTTGACTTGGAATATGTTGATCTTTCTTATTTCCTATGTTTCATTTCATTTAGCAGGCATGGATGAGCAATTCGTTCTTAGAGTTCCACCTTCTGTTGCCGAGCGCATAAATCTCCTTTTAAGTGAAAATGCTTCGTCTTCCGAGGACAAATCACTGGATTTGGAATTTTCTGGTGAGGATTTCACTTGGTTACACTCTTGGAGAAATAGGGTTTAGGATTTATCTAGTGAGGTTGAGATGTGTTTACCAAAAGTAAAGATTGCACGTCTATTATTCACATCATCGATGTTATTTGTTTGTTGGAATCATAGGATATTTATGAACATTAAGCTTCTCATTACTTTTCAGAGGATGGGCGGACTGGCACATTTGTCCTTGGCAATGAACGTTTCCCCGCATCACTCTTAGATCTACCTTGTGTTGTTGAATCGTACAAAACTTACGATGACAATGCATTAGTTAAAACATCTGATATTGGTCAAGTACGGTACTTGCTATTTTTTGTTTTATTTGGATGCAGTCATGCATGATATTGATGGCTTCACTTTTCGGTACGGTCATATTAACTGTCGTCATTGTTATAGATGATTTTGGTCAGAGAGTCCGGAGAAGCTTCTCCGGATGTAGTGGAATACAGACATGGTCTAAACCCTCCAATGAGGGATGCTCGGAAGCGAAGATTCCGAAGGGAGCCAGATCTAAATGTATCAATACACTTGCTTTTCGCTAAAGTCCTTTTATTCATGCACTTTAGAAAAAGAAAACTGTCTCGGACTATGTATAATACAAACATAACCTCATATTACCAATATCCTTTTGAGTTATAACTTCATATTATATGTAGCTACCATATTTTGGTAATAGCTAAGAAACAACTAGCTTTGACCGCGTCTATCATTGCAGCCAGAGCTTGTACAGCGAGTTGAAAAAGACTTGGTGAACATCATGTCTGGAGGGACAGTTGAAAATCTTGATATCCTTTTGATACATCTAATTTCAGTATCATTTCTTTAGTTATTATTATCTTTGGGCAATTGCTGCATTCTTTAGTTCTTATTATCTTTGAAACATCTCATTTCAGCGTATTCAGAAACCAAATCGTATAGTTTGGTCCAGTCTTGAGTTCTAGATTGCATGATTTGTGTATTCTTGATATGGTTGTTTTTATGTCTTAATCATGGTTTACATGCTGATGTCAACGGACAAGGTGAAGCTGGTGATGAGAATGCTCGTAACACGAGTAAGAAAGCTCCACCCACAGCTGCCGCAAAGCTTGAAGTTCCAGATACTGGTGGCAACGCTGGGGAGCCTGACGGATCCGAGTCGGATGACTCTGATGATTCGATGTGAATTCAAGTCCATACCATACGTGGCTTTTAACGGTCAATGCGATTCAACCTCCGATCTCCATAAGCATTAGCTTCTCCGATATGCTTTCGAAGAATGTCGATAGCTTTAGAATGCATATTGTTTTGACGATCCAAGAACCCTGGATATGCACCATTGTAGTCCTTGCCTTCTTTTTCGAGCTTTATGAACCCTGTTTTTCTGTTGGCAATTTACTATTGCTTTTGCTTATTCACAATTTCCTCTGCTTGTGCTTTGAACGTTGAAATTATGGGTGGATCTCAATATGTGCATGAAACAGTTTTAAATCATCACTGAACTTTACTTTTAAACCTATTAAGATCACTAAACTTTCAAAACATTTAATTTGCTCACTAAACTTCATGCATTATATTTTGAATCTTTAAAATCTCTCTCTCGTCTCCCTTCCCTTGGATAATCTGCTGGTGTGGTTATATAGAATATTCTACCTCAGTGATTCAAAAGTGCAACCCGACCCACCTTGTTATATTTTCCATTTTGACCATTTTTCCTCATGACAATTTAATTTGAAGAAGCTTAGCATTGCATCATCAGATATGGGCTTATATACAAATTTTCGATCATGTATGTTTACATTTTTAAGAGTCAAATTGATAAAAATTTAAAATGTAGAGAACTAAAATAGAAGTCACCAGCATAACCCCAACTTATGATTTGACTTTGCTTTCTTTTATGTGGTTCAGCTGTGTTGTCTTTTTTTTTTTATTGTATTGCCTTTGGACCTTTGTTCTTCCAACATAGCCAACGTTGTTATTTTTTTTTTAAAAAAAAATGTCTTTTTTCTTTCAGGTTTTCAGCTTCTTTCATTATTGTTTTTCAAAGCTGTTATTAGCATGAAAATAGTAAAAAAAGATTATAGAAAATCACACTGATAGAGAAAAGGTAAAAGCATATGCTAAACCGACAATTCAGATGAAAAAAAAAGTAGAAAATATGATTTATCTCTCTAAAAAAAGGCTTTTTAAATAAGGATTCAAAAGGTAATAACAGGAATTTCACCGTTCCTGAGATCTTGTGAAATAATCCAATAAAATTAATGATGAAATGAAAAGCTAAATGCAGGAATTCGCTGTTCACGAGATGATGCCAGTTGTGCATTATTCGATTTTAACCGAATTAATGAACCAAATCAAAATTTTCGATTAATTTGGTCAATTAATTTTAGGTAGAATCAGTTAACGGTTAATATTTTTTTCTCATAATTTATTTATCGATTATTTTAATTTCAAATCGGTTAATTAACCAAAATTATTATATATTAAATATTACATATATTTATTTTTGGTCACTAAACTTTTAAAATTTATAAAATGATCATTAATTTTTTTGATATAGTATAAAATGACCATTAAAATTTATTAAATTAATACAAAATGATTATTAAATTTATTGATTGATTACAAAATGGTCATTAAAGTTTTCAAAAATTTATCAATTCAACGTGCAATGAGCCAATGACCATTTTGTAATAGTTCGACAAGTTTAATGATTGTTTTGTAGCTTCTGAAAGCTCAATGACTAAAAAGATCATTTTAGAATAGTTTAATGATCATTCATGTAATTTACTCAAAGTTTTATAACAAATTTAGGTTAATTCGAAAACCGACCGAATTAACTGAATTTTTTTTTATTTGGTTAATTTTTAAAAAAAAATCGGTTTGATTATCGTTTAAAACGAAAAAAAATTAATTAATAAATTTTGGATAATTCAGTTCAGTCGATTTACGAATTAACCGAATGCACACCCCTAGTGTTGACAAGAAAACTGGGGTTTTTGGGCGAAGAGGAAGTAGGGATTCAAGTTCCAATTGATAGGACGAAGATTGGGAAAATTGATCACATGAAAGCAGAAGACGATGTAAATGAATGCATGGGTCTGCTGGATTCAGTAAGCATTATATCAGCAGAACATGCCAGCAAAGCAGGTAGGGACGTAAAGGAACCAAACGTTTTTTTGTGAACTGTTTAGTGGAAAGTTCGTTTATTTATTAAACGAACGAATATGAACAAGATTTTTTGTTCGTTTAATTAAATAAACAGACATGAACAAAGGCTCATTCGTTCATTTACGTTTATAATGATTCGGTAATCCGTTCGTTTATGTTCTTTTAAATGTAGTCACATATATCCGTATATATACATATATATATATATATATATATTATTTTTCGTAACAAAAGTATTATATTTAAAAAATTAAATTTAGTCACACATGTTCATTCGTTTATGTTTGTTTAGATTTATTTACATATGTCCTTTTATGTTCGTTCGCCTGTGTTCGTTTATCATTTTAACGAATGAACATGAACAAGCTTCATTCCTTAACAAACGAACACGAACAAAAAATTATGTCCGTTTAGTTGTTCGTGCTCGTTCATTTGTTCAATTAAAATTAAACGAACAAACATAAACATAACCTCGTTCGTGTTCGTTCAATTCATTTACATGCCTAAAAGCAGGAGGCCCAAAGCTTAATATTAACTTATACAAAACGAAAATAAGAAAAAATAAAAGAGGGAAAGAGAAGAAAAATAAAAAAATAAGGAAAACTTTAACTTTTATATGGATTTTAAAACGACGTCGTTTTAGTGTTATATGCTATATCATAACAGCGTTAATTATTTAACGGCTAAGTGACTAAAAACATTCAATGTCTAAAGTTAAAGGAGTAAATTGAACGCTTTAAAACTTCAATAACCAAAATAAGTCTAAGAATAAAGTTCAGTAATGATTTATGTAATTAACTTTTTTTTTTTAATATTATACCTTATACATAAAACCAAATCAGATACTAATAAAGATATTTAGTCATTTAAATTTTAAATTGGGTGCCGAAAAGCCTATTTTACCATATTTTAAGTAAATTACAACGGAAGTCACTTAATTATGGGTTAAGTTATATTTAGGTCATTCAATTATTAAAAAGTTATACTTGGATCACTTAATTATGACTAATGTTACATCTGGGTCACTTTTCATATTTAAAAAGTATGTATCAATTTGTGTATTAAATTAATTAGTGATTTCAAATGAAATACTCTAGTGTTAACGAGGGTATACAAGTGATTTGAAAGAAAAATGACTAAATTAATATATATTTTTAAATATGAAGGGTGGCCCAAATATTAACCTTACCCATAATAAAGTGACCAAAATGTAACTTTTAATATTTGGGTGACCCAAATATAATATTACTCATAATTGACTGGCCTAAATATAATTTTTAATAATTAGGTGACCGACTCTAATTGAGTGACCTTTGTTGTAGTTTACCGTATTTTTATTGGAGTTCTTTTTTCACACCGTCGTCTCATTTTTTTTTCTGGCATTTCATCAAACACGTGGTGCATTGTAGAAGTATGCGATCGCATCAATGGTGTGAGCTTAAAAAGTTGATCCCCCGAAAGCAAATCCAGCAACTTCAACATAGTCAGTCGCTGACTTTTTGTTTCCTTTTACTACCGGCTTTGTTCCAGCGTTGTTTTCTCGCGGCGATTGGGCGGTGCATAGCAGCAGCAGTCAGTCACCACCACCCACACGAGACAATTAGCAAAACGCGTATCTTTTTTACTACTTACTAACAACTAAACTCAGCTACCACCACTACCATTTTAATTCTCCGATGTGAGATCGGATGTATGATTTTATACGAGGAATACGAACTGTTAGATAATTACGTTAAAAATTTTAAGAAAAATGTAAAATAATGAAATTTTAAGAGGTGCAATTTTATATTATCGATTAATACATATATATATAATTATATTAAACTATATGCGAGTTTAAAAATTTCGGGCAGGAACAGAGACATTAAACCCCTCATAGGAGCCTATGCCTAGGGGTGGGTAAAAATACCCGACCTGAAAGCCCAACGACCTGGATATAATAGGCCGAGACACGAGCCGTTTAATAAGGTACCCGGATGAACCGGGTACCCGACAATGCCCACCCCTATCTATGCCCCTCAATCCCCCCCTTTTTTTTACCTTTGTAATGTAGGGAAAAATTGAAAAATGAATTAAGTATACATTTGTCTCCTCATTTTTTAAATACTAATATTTTTTCTTACAACCTCTAATTATAGCTCCGTCTCTATTTTCAGAAGATACAACTACCCATAGTTAACCCTATTTTTTTGCATAAACACATTGGTTTTCATCATTTTGACTTTCGAGAGTATCTATGGTCTTTGTTTTATTTTGGCTTAAATATACATGTGGTACTTGAACTAGATTCATTCTCTCAAAGTTGGTATCTAAAAAAATTTTGTTCCCAAATTAGTACTTGAACTAGACCCTTTCTCTCAAGTTAACACCTAAAGAATTTTTGTTCCCATTTTAGTATCCAAACTTTAATTTCATCCACTATTTTGATACTTTTATTAGCATATTTAATCTCCAAAACTTATACATTCTATCAATTTGATCATATTTCGAAATAATTCAATAAATTTAACTCTTTATATTTAAAAAATCCATCAAGTTTAGTCATTTTTGTTATACTATCAAATCAAGCAAGCCTAACGGATCAAAACAACAATGGGATAATTGTATTCTACCATAAACAACATTAAGTTATTGATAATTTTTTCTATACCAGGAAAGTGATATAATGTTTATAGAAGAAAGCACACAATGTAAGAGAAGAACAATGAGTTAATAGGTAGGATTTTTTTAACTATAGATGGTTAAAATTATTGAATAATTTCGAATCAAGACCAAATTAATATAATGTATAAATTTTAGTATCAACTTAAGAGAAAGTGTCCATTTAAGTACCAACATAAGAGCAAAAATTCTTTAAGTGCCACTTGGGAGAAGATGCCTAATTTAGGCACCAACTTAAAATATATATATAATTTAAGTACCAAGTATATATTTAAGCGTTTTATTTTTGAAGTTATAAGTACAACTATAAATGAAATTAACTCATTTATATAATTATAACTAAAATCGGTCATTACAACATACGTCCCAAGACTGATAATTGTGACAGAATAATAACACTGATAAGAACTGTGTTTTAATAATATAATTATTTTTAACAAATTAATAATAATCATAATTTGCCAACCATCTAAAGAGCAAGTGATTGAAATTTTATTGTTTCGGTCTTAAAATTGGAGATGATGTTTCCTTCTCTAATTTGTAATATATAAAAATAATGATAATAATGATAAAAAAAATTGTGTAAAAAAAATTAAACAAATTATATTTAAAAAATTTAACTCAAGTGTGCCAAAATGTCAAAGTAAATCTTCTAAAGAAAAATTAGCAGTTAAGTTTACCTTACGTTAATATTTAATGGCATAAAATAAAATAAAAAAAATACACCTGGCGTTTGACTGAATAGTCACTTTGGCCTCTATTTTTTTTAGCAATTTAACTCTCAACATTTCATTTTATATCAAAATAACCTCTCTATAGATGGAAATTATTAGAAAACTGATAGTAAACAGTTTGAAATGATTTGACAGAATGATAAGTCAGTAAAAAAAAATATTTTATATTTTATATAATTTTATAAAACTATTTTTTTGACTAGTGTAATATTTTTTCAAGTCAACACGTTTGTCTATTGATATTGCTATGTCAGCGTGCACTACCATATATATTTGTCACACCATTTCAAGTCATTTACCGTCATTTGACTAACTGTTTTTATCCGCAGAGGGTCATTTTGACCCAAATAAAACGTTGAATATTAAATTGCTCCTAAAAAAATAAGGGTAAAAGTGACTGTTTAATCAAACGTTAGAGATATATTTTTTTTTATCTTTATGCCATATTTAATCCCAATTATTCAACTAATTTAAAACACTATATATGTGTATAAATGGACAGATTATAACCTATTAAAATTTTAACAATATTAATATTATATTCTTGAAGTGTTTGTATTCAGTTTAAGTCCCACGATTTTATTTATATATTCTTAAAAGGGTGTTGAGAGAGATCCGCTAATTAATTGAGTGGTTAATAATATTTATCTTGTTCAATTTTATATGAGTTTAAATCTCGACATTTTTTTTTGACCAATGATACTTTCACTTAACATAAAACCGAAAATGGGCCCCACAACCATGCAAGGGCCATGCATGTTCGAGAAAACAAAAGGCACCAAAACACAAGTGCCCAACAAAACCCTAAATAACCAGAAAAACAAAAACAAAACCTGGAACCGGTAAACAGATCCAAGGGATCAACAGAGATCGAAACCAACAACCATAGAAGCCAAGACGTCGTACAAGGGGACGACGCAATAAACTCCTCCACCCTCGAGGGTGTGGAAGGAGGACCAAAGCAAAGAGCCCTAATACGTATCGGAGGAAAAACAAAACGATTCCTCGCCAACCTCGATCGATGGTACTTTGTCGTCATTGCGCCTGAGAGCTCTTTCCAGAGACAGGCTTCCGATAGGTGATCGGTCCTTATCAAGGCGTCGACAGCAATGCACAATCGGTGAGGGGACTGTGAGAAAACAAGATCATCCTCCTGCATAGGGTGCTCAACGAAACCAAAACCAGGAATCAAACAAGGCAAAGAAAAGGTGAAAACCAAACGAAAACTAAAGCCGCTAATGGACATAGAGAACGAAAAAACGCCGGAAGAAGGATTTAAAAGAGCCACCGAGTATCGACCCTTCTCATCGAACACGGTGGAGATGCACAGAATCATTTCTGAAGCGGATAACCCTCAAGGGAGTTATCCGCGATCCTTGTTAAGGTGAAAACCTCGAGCAAACCCCAAAACCTACGTAGATCAGCTTTGATTTGGCTGAAAATCATCAAAAAGGGCAACGATTTTGATAGACATGTACTACACAATTTGATATCTCCAAAATTAACACAGAAACGTGCTAAAAATGGAAACCTAATCCCACCATATCCGGCAGAGTCAGACTGCATGCATGAGTCCCATCTGCTCCAAAAGTCAAGTTTCCTTAAGTGGAAATACATTATCTCCATGTAAAAATATTGGATTGCCCTTGAAGGGAGAACTATCCCCACCAGCGAACCAAGAGTCCTCTCCGGCGGCAACAAAGAACCAGAGCCGGACGACACACCGTTGCCCGGCCAAGGAACGTCGAGATGCAGCTTTATCACTGGGTTTTCTGAAGCGATTTCAAGGTTGTTTAGGGGATTGTCTTTCCAGCCAACTTTTCATGTACGTCCGCCGGCGGTGCTCAAGGTCCGTCCTCCGGTTTGTCCCGAAGTGGGCCGTCGCACAGGCCAAAACTGCAAATCCTTACCTGCCCTCGTCGAGCCGACCCCAAAACCTACAAAGGCGACCGTCCGAGCCAAGTATGGTGGAATAGCTGAAGGGGCGCGAAGATTGTGCCGACGAGTCTCACTGCTACCGTCGGGCTGCTCGGAAAGGCTGGAGCTTGCAGTCACCAGAAAAAGCACGGGAGATGAGAACGAAACGCCATCCCAAAGAGCTACAAAAACCGCCACAGTTCGTCGGAATCCTTGAAGCAAACCACTTCCGGCGTCGTTCTCACTAGTCACCGGCAACGACAGGTCATAGGATGGGGCAAACCAACCCGCATCACAAGAGCCAACACTCAATTGCAGGGTAATGAAATCAAAAGCACCGGCAAGAGACTTCTCGAAATATAGGTCGAAAGATGTTTTCTTTGGGAGCGCGTGAGGCGCGTACATTTTTTATATAAATTTTTGGTATATTTTTAAAATCTCGACATTTACCTTTAAGAAGTAATACATCTCCAATTAATAAAGGTGTTTGGAGCGCCCCATAGTCCCTATGAAAATGTTGGATGGGCTCGCTAAGGTGAACTAATTTTGTTCAGAGTTCAAACTCATATCATAAGAAATTTGTATTAGTACATAAAATTACAATACTGATTGTTGGAGGTTCAATCAACTATGATCAACATTTCAATTTTCACATACTTTTCTCAAAAAAGGCTACAAAATCATTAACAATTATAATTAAACAAACAAACAAACTTAATTATAATATATATTATAGTTATTATTATTTAGTGAGTTCGATTATATATATCAATGTTGAGCCTTAATTTTTTTATTATATTATCTGATTTCAACCCGACCAGATCCACCTATCCGACCAATATATATTTGTTTTATTTGTTTTTAAAGGGGTTGATATTATAGTACAAAAAGGTTTGAATTAAGTCTTCTACGTAGGCTGTATAATGTACCGTACATGCTACTTTCCGACACAATGTTTTTGGGATTAACTACTCCTAAAGTCATTTAATTATTAGTTCGGGTTTATTTTGACAATTGAACTAAAAATTTGATCAATTAGGTCGCTGAATTTTTGTTTGGTTTTAACTAAATCATCGACCGTTAACTGTTGGCGGAATTGTTGATGTGGCAGCTAAGTAAATTTATATAATAACACATTTGGTCTTCGATATTTACACATCCTATCATTTTGGTCCTAATTTTAGTTAAAATGTATAATTAATGAGAACCAAATGGGTTTTTATACAAAAAAATTTTAACTACCATGTCAACAATTACGTTAACGATCGGTAGTTTGGTTGAAATCAAATCAAAAATTTATTGACTTAATTGACAAATCTTTTTTTAAAAGAAAATAAGCCTCATTAAAGCTCCTTCACAACTTAATTCAACCAGAGTCGAATCAAAAGCTAGGAGAAAAAAGAGTATCCAAACTTTATTAATACCATCATATTGATTACAAAGAAGAACACAGAAGAAAACAAAGTATTATAGGATTGCTCCTATAAACACAAACCACATTGGCACATCATATCTCGCTGCAACCACTTCACCTCCCACAATCAGAACAGGTACCCCTAATAGGATTCAATCCGCCATCGGAAAAAAAATGCCGGCCATGACCAATGCCACCCTTAGCCAAAGAATTTGCATCGCAATTCTCCTCTCTATAAGAGAATCGAATCATCGATGAATGACATCCGCATAAGTTATGTCACTGCATAAAAACATCTTTGATGGCCGAAGGGGCCAAAACAAGACTATCAATCCATCTAAGAGGCAAACTACTATCGGATTCAATAACAAGAGAATGAGAGGTATCTCACTTTGAATTTGAACCAATAATTTTATTTCAATGGTCAAAACATGAATGCACCAATAATTTAGTGACCATGAGGGTAGTTTACCCATATTTTAATTAGTACTCTTATTTTTTTTTTGACAATAATCAGTACTCTTATTCTTGTTTTTTGCTTTGTTATAATAGATTAATAGTGTGTTGAATTTTTGGGCTACGCGTGCGTGTGTGTATGCAATTCAAGTAATGAAGTGTAAAGTACATGGAGTGCTTGACTATTTGTTCGAACACATTTTCATGACGGTGCTTTCTTCCATGTGGTATTTATATTATTTTTACCATTTGCATTAACCCCAAATATATAACTCCGAGTTACTCCATTCATAAATAAATAAATCCGAGTTACATATGATGAGATTTAAAATATAGTAAAATTTATATTAAAGATTCATATATGTTATTTATACATATTATATTTGAACATATGATGTTAAAAAAATTATACTTCAATTTTATCATTAAACTAAGGGTATGTTCATACCAATGTCTATTTTTATATGAGCTAACAAAATACGAAAAACTAATGACTAGATTTGTTTTGGTGGGTATTTTGAGATAAAAAAAATAAGACCACATTAACCATTACATTTATAGTCTATTTTCTTATTATTATTGGTAAAATCATTTGACACATTGTCAATGTCCATTTCAGTTTATACAAGCATATCTATTTTAAAGTCTAAGAGTTTAATTTAAAATTTATGATTTAGGGGTTTAGATTTTAACACAAGAGACTTACATTTTAGAATTTATACGTACATATTTTGTGTTCAAAAAATTACGCTGTCAATATATCAAATAATAATAATAATAATAATAATAATAATAATAATATTATTATTATTATTATTATTATTATTATTATTATTATTATTTCAATTCCTATGAAAATTAATGTATTTCATTGAAAGGTAATTATTGAGCATGCACCGCGGAAAATTTGTTTTCTTTGTACGAATTCAATTTAAGGTTTAAAAATTTAGTTAAGTAATTAAAATTTAAAGGGTTATATTTTAAAATAAATGGTTAAAATTTATGTTTTAGCGATTAAGATTTAAGATTAGTGAATTTAAAGTAAAATAAAACATACTTGCGTGGAATATTTTTTCCATAAAATAATAACCCAGTTATTTTTTTTGAAACGGAATAATAACCCAATTATTTATTGACAAATTTTGAGATTATATTTGGAATATAGGGGATGTTGGAGGGTATTTGGAGTTTTACGTCAATATATTTGCGTCCTCCATTTTTTAATAATTTTTTTCTTCAAAGACGCCACGTGCATGTGGCATCCTCTCATTTTTATTAATATTTTTTTCTGAAACTATCATGCACATAAACACTTTAGGTTAAAAAATTATAAAAAACACCCATGACGCCACATGCAGGTGACGCCCTCCATTTTTTTAATAATTTTTTCTCCAAAGACGCCACATGCAGGTGACGTCCTCTATTTTTTAATAATTTTTTCTCTAAAGTTATCATGCATGTGAACACTTTACGTTAATTTTTTTTTTATAAAAAACACTCATGACGCCACCTGCAAGTGATGTCCTCCAAAGTACCGTGGAAACCTAAACACATAAATTATATAAAAAATTAATGAACAATAGAAAGAAAAGAAAGATATGGATTTATAAGATCATAGGACAGTTTGAATAATGAAGAACCTTATGTACTATAAATGGGGAGTATAGGCTGTGTGTACAGCAGAAATTGTCTATAATTCAAAATACATGTATAATACCCTCCATATTTAAGCATAATCATTATATACAATATAATTAAATTAATACATTTTTTATCATTAAGTAAACTATACGGATCGAGAATATTAGGCCAGTAAATAATATAGTCGTAATTAGGGATGATTATTTGATACATATTCGGCGGGCTCCAATATAATTGTAAAGGGTAATTATATTTTTATTCTAAATTAACCTGACCTTTATTTATTTTTTTCTAATTTAGTCACGTGATTTTAATATGATGATATTTTTATTCATATTAGTCTTTAAAATTTTATTTTCACCAAAATTTACCTTTATTATTTTATAATTTTTGTAATTTACTCCAATATCTTAGGTAGTTAGATATGAATCATTTGTTGATATTAATGTTCATTCTAGTCCCTAAACTTTAAATTTAGTACAAATTGACCCCTATTATTTTTGTAATTTACTCTAATATTTTACAAATTAATCATTTGATGATGTTTTTGTTCATTCTACTACTGCCTAATATTTCTTTTTAATGTGATTCATGTTCGTCATTCGTCAAGGGCGTTGAATAATTAGCTCGAAATGAATGACCAACCTAAAGTCTATCGACATAAACTCGAATTAACCCGACCAAACTGAAATGAATCCGACCCGAAATGAACCCGACCTGAAATGAACCCAAACTCAACCCGAATCGAGTCAAAACAAAAAAAACGACCTGAAATGACATGTATCCGATTTGACTCGACCTGACAGAGCCCGACCTGAAACTCAACCGATTACTTGTTTTTACATCCCTAAAAATGACTCCATTCGTGCTTTCAAATAGATTACTTTTTATTAAATAGTCTAAAGGTAATTACAAGGTAATATTTGTTCATACATATTCTTAACTTTTTGACAATGCACAAACACTTTGTAGACAGAGCGATTGAACCCGAATTTTTTAAGATGAACATTATTCGCTTTTTTACTGAGTTCATTTGTTAGGTTCCAAAATACATTACTATTATTAAGAGATATTTAACAAAGAAAAATTATTTAATATTAAATTTAGAGTCTAGAGCGGACATTTAAAATGTATCGGTTATATTTAGAGTTTAAAGTTTATTTTTTTTAAAAAAATTAAAAACCATCTGGATTCAAACCCTTTTTCTGAGATTTCCAAGTCAGCTAGTGGATCATCTCCCCCATGAAAGCTACTCATGCATGGAAGTTTCAAGTTTCAACCACCACTTTTTAAAGCTTTCATTTTTAATTAATGATAACAACGCTGTATTAGGCTCTTAATAATATGAACACACCATATAAGCAATCCCCAGGTACAACTTATCACTGGCAGGTTTCATTTTCCTGAGAAACAAACAGAGAGCAAAGTGAAGGAGAAATATCTAAACTCAAGCATTAATCCCACGGCACCCCACCTTTTCATTTTCATTTGCATTTCATTCCCAGGTTGTATACAGTTCAAGTAATGTTCTTTGTCCCCAAATGCTGGTTTTTTATTTTCTTTCCTTCTGGGAATTGCTTTTACTTGATGGTTTTGGCATATCCAGAGCTCTTTATCTGGTGTTTTTGATTGAACACGCTTTTGAAATTTGATCTGAATTCAGTTTGTTTGACAGAAATGGGTGTTGGCTTTTCCTGGCCATTTGCTAAATGCAGCAGCAGCACCGAAATCGACAATGGCGGCTCTGAATCAATCACTGTGAAATCCATTAGTTTTGGAGATGAAGGAATCAAAACGCCACTTAGATCCATCAGTTTCAAAATCTCAGATTCAGAGCCCACCATTCTACAATCATTAGGTTCCGGGAAGATGATATTGGAAGGATCTGTTAGCTTCAAAGGAATGGACATTCAATCCCCAGATGTTTTCCCGGAATCCCCAAGAAAATCCCAGATTTCAGATCCAAACAACCCACAAATGGAGGCAGCAGTAAGGTTGCAGAAGGTTTACAAGAGCTTCAGGACCAGGAGAAGGCTAGCAGATTGTGCAGTCCTTGTTGAGCAGAGCTGGTATGTTAATTTCGATATATTTGGACACGAATATACACCCGAGTTCGAGTAACATAGATTGTACATTGTAATGTAGGTGGAAGCTCTTGGATTTTGCTGAGCTGAAAAGGAGTTCCGTATCGTTTTTCGACATAGATAAGCACGAAACCGCTGTTTCGCGGTGGTCGAGGGCGAGAACGAGAGCTGCGAAAGTCGGGAAAGGTTTATTAAAGAACGACAAAGCTCGAAAGCTTGCTTTACAACACTGGCTTGAAGCTGTAAGTTGAATTCTGCAGTGTGCACAAATGTAGCTCTGCCATTGTTGTTCATTATTTGTTACTGATTTGAGATTTTCTTTGTGTTATTCAGATTGATCCAAGGCATAGATATGGACATAATTTGCACTTTTATTACAATCAATGGCTCCATTCTGAGTGTCAAGAACCCTTCTTTTACTGGTAATTTTCTTCAATTCTTTGCAGGATTTGTGAAATCGGAACTGAAATAGGAAATGCTTGTTTCGAATATGCAGGTTGGATATAGGGGATGGTAGAGAAGTGAATATCGAAAGATGTCCTCGATCGAAGCTTCAACAACAATGCATCAAATATCTTGGTCCGGTGGGTCTTTATTTCTCGGTCCGGTAGTGTTTAGCACATATTCATACTCGACAGGCACACCCGAATCGAGTAACATAGGCTAATTGAGACTAGAATTATGTTAACCGAAACGATTTTCGTTATACAGATGGAAAGGAAGCCCTATGAGATTGTTGTGGAAGATGGGAAGTTCATATACAGGCAAACGGGGGAGCTTGTTCAAACAACCGGAGAAAACAGCGATTCGAAGTGGATTTTTGTCCTCAGCACATCGAAGGTCTTGTATGTCGGCATGAAGAAGAAGGGTACATTTCAACATTCTAGCTTCTTGGCCGGTGGTGCCACGATTGCTGCCGGTAGATTAGTTGTTGACAATGGTGTCCTTAAGGTACTCTTTCACATCTTTTCTAGTGATACTTATTCTGTTTCTTCGTTTTTCTCAAATTACTTATGTCTAATGCATGTTCCGTCGCATGTTATCGTGTTGAAACAGGCGGTTTGGCCTCACAGTGGTCATTATCGTCCTACGGAAGAGAACTTCAACGACTTCATATCGTTTCTAAAGGAGAACAATGTCGAACTTACCGATGTCAAGGTAAAAATAAAATGTCTTCCTATGATTTCATATTGTTTTCTGCAAATGGAACCAATGGCTGACAGATAATGCTTCCGTTTTTGTTATATTCAGATGGCACCGGTTGATGACGAAGAAAGCTTCCATAGAACAAGTAACCATATTCGATGCAATTCATCATCTGAAGACAGCTTAGAGGCTGAAGAAATCTGTGTCAATGATTCGGCCCGAAATTTAGTTGATTCAATGGAAGAAGAGACTGGTGCAGGTGCAGCCCTTGAAGTACCAGTAAAAACTGAGTCATTTGAGGATGCCATTGCTTCACACCAAGATTCGAATCATTCGAATCCAATGGTTCGAGACAAGAAGGTCGATGGAACCAATCATAATGTCGAAGCCATTGCTGCAGAATCGATCCTCCAAAGGATTAACTCTAAGAAAGGGATGAAATCATATCAATTGGGCAAGCAATTGTCATGCAAATGGACTACAGGGGCAGGTCCCCGGATTGGTTGTGTTAGAGATTTTCCATCGGAGCTCCAATTCAGGGCATTGGAACGAGTTAACTTATCTCCAAGAAGTAATGGCCATACGAAATCGTACTTTTCTCCTCGATATGCCAGCGGCCTAAATCCGAAACCATCCGGGCCGGAAGCTGCTATGAGTGAAGGGATGAGAACCCAAAGTTTACCTATTCTGAAGAAAGGAAATTTATTGCAAAGTCAGCATTGAAGAGTGTTTTGATGCATACAAATACATATATTTTTACAAGTAGTTCATTCTTTTTAGTGTGAATAGAGAAGATGATCTTAGGTATTCTTTTCAAAACTTAGATGATGCAAACAATTGTTTTATGGGTAATTGTTCTATGCTTGTGGAAACTTTTTTACACAAGCGCCTTAGTTTTAGGGGTTATGGACTTCATTTAGAGTTTAAAATTTAGGGGTATAAGTGTAGTAGTTTTGAATTTAGAGATTGTTGATAGAATTTTGGGTTTATGGTTAAAATTTAGGGTTTATAGGTTAAAACCTAAATCCCCACCCATATTACCCTAAAACTAAACCCTAACCCTAAACCCTAAATTCTAACCCTAATTCCTAAATTCTAAACATGAACCCTAAATTCTAAACCTTTGCACTAAAACCCCTAAACTCTAAACCCTAAACACTAACCCTAAACCCTATAATTGAGGCGCTTGTGGAAATAAAAACTTTCCACTGTCGGTGTATAGGATATTAATCCTTGTTTTATTTGTTCATTTCATATCATAATTTTAGGGATTTATTTTTCAAAGGAAAAATAATAAAATTTTCGGCAGATTATTTTTTTTATATCTCATACTTTCTCTTGACAATAAAATCCCATATAAAAAACATATAGATTTTATGTGAAAATTTAATCGGAAAAAAATTACGGATAAAAAATTATAGTTGAAAATTGTATAAGTTATAGATTACGTCCATCCTTAGATGGATGCGTGAAAACACGAAACGGATTGAGAGACCTTGTCCGTACCTACACCTCGTTAGTGAGCTATTGTCTTGGGCCTATTAACCAGAGAACTTCCCTATCAGATTCAGAGGTGTATACGCTTCGGTTTGGTCAGTAGATTTTTTTTAATAACGTGCCAATTTTTTATTTAGTTAAACTCAATTATCAATTTTTTCACGTTAAACTAAATTTTAAAATTACGTATTTTCTTAACGTGAAAGAAATAATACAGCTTAGACCAAGATCATAAGCAACTAAACATGTTGATCATATTAGAGATATATTACAATACATGACATTTATTATAAAATTATTCTCACTCCATTATATACTGATGTGTTATTTTTTATTACCCCTAATAAAAAAATATCATGTTTTATATTTAACTTTTAATGAAATATATTAAAATAAAAATAAAACGTAATATTAGATACTATTTTACCTAATAAAAACTGGTTGATCATAACATAAATAAGGGAATAGATAAGGTGCCAGACAATTAGACAGTTTACCTAAATATTATTGGGTAAACTATATGGAAGTCACTCAATTATGGGTAAAGTTATATTTGGGTCATCCAATTATTAAAAGTTACATCTGGATCACCCAGTTATTAAAAGTTACACTTAGATCACTCAATTATGGGTAAGATTACGTTTGGGTCACCCTTTATATCTAAAAATGGCTAAAGGGTTTTTTTGCCCCTGAGTTTGACCCCAAAAAATCAATTTTGCTCTTCGCCGAAAAACGCACTTAATGTACCCCTCTAGTCTGTGAAATCGATCAAATTGACCATTTGACTGATGTTTACCGTTATAGTGCTGGCGTGACAATTAACAGTGATGACATAGCGGTTCACGATACTGACGTGGCAGTACACGTGGGATGGTGACATGACATAGGGGTAGAAATAATTATTTGAACCTATTCGAGAGCATAATTGATTTTTTTTTACCAAATTCAAGGACATAATTGATTTTAATTGAAAATTTGATAACTTACTTAATCTTTAAGCTAAAAAATAAAAAATATTAATGAATTAAAAAATTAAGAAAAAACATCAAAAAATAAAAACATTATAATGGATTAAAAAATTAAGAAAAAATATTAAAATTAAAAATATCAAAAAGTATAAATATAAAAAAATCAAAAATTAAAAATATTTACAAATCATCGGATAAGTCTTCTACTATTTCTCGTTATGCTAAGAGTACTAATGTTCCTTGAACATATTTTCAATTGAAACATCTTTGTATTAAAGTAGTGATAAAATCAATCTTTTCTTTTATTTTTCTACATCAAATATTAATGAGTATTAGGGGTGTTCAAATCCGAGTACTCGAATTTTTAGGTAGTAGTTCGACCGGCTCGTGTCCCAACCCGTGTTGGTCGGGTACCCGCTTAGCAGGTACCTATAAAATCGGGTAATTGGGTAACCGAATATAAAAACATGTATTTTTTAAATATAAAAATATGTATTTTTAGTTTAATATAAAAATTATGTATTTATTAAATATAAATTTTTTTAAGATGTTTTATTATTTTAATATAAAATATGTATTTATTAAATATAAAAAAAATCTAATTTGAAATATATTCGGGGTACTCGGGTACCCAAAAATTTAAAATTTTGTGACTCGGGACTGACCTGGGAAATAGAGGGTCGGGTACCCGACCCGGGAGGTGAAGAAAAGTTAAAAATTACCTGGATTTTTTTGATCGAGTCGGCGGGTCAACGAGTCAATCATTTGGGTTGAGTATTTTTGAACACCCCTAATGAGAATCAATTTGATGTAGAAAAACGAAGTTCTTTTTGAATTTTATTGTTACTCTAATAAAAAATAATTCCACTAAATTTTTTTAACGAATGGTAATACTCAAACTATTGAAAGTTGGAAGTCTTTTTCTATGAAAATGTTCAATTTTTACTACTTTATAAATATTTTTATTAAGTTTTTATATTTAAATTTTATCATTTTATAATTTCTAATACATTTTGAACTTTTATATAACTTTTAGTTTCAATATTGTTTTGAATATTTTATTTATTTTTATTAACTTTATGATTTTTTATAAAAAAATAAAAAATATTTTTTTTGTGAGAGTCTCCACTTTGCTTATTTTTAAAATTATCAGGGACTCAAAGAATATTTACACCAATTTGTTAATCAATTTTTCATATATTCCATTTGTAAAAGTTCAACTCGAAAAATTAAATTATTTATCCAATTTTATTCAAAAACTAAAATAAATTGATTAAATTAACTTAAGATTTAAACAAAATATTTATCGAGTTTTAATATTTTCAAAATTTTAATAATTTCCTAAATTCTTATTTTTAACTAAAATATGTTACCGACCTTTTAATTAAAATCAATTATTCCCATGAACTCGGTAGAAACATTAATTATGCCCTCGAATTCGGTTAAAATAATCAATTCAGCCTCTTCCGCCACGTCCTCATTCCAAGTGTACTGCCACATTAGCTTCGTGGACCGTCATATCATCACTGTTAACTACCACGACAACACTATACTGGTCAACGTCGGTCAAATGATCATTTTGACATATTCCGCAGACTGGGGGCCACATTAAGTTTGTTTTTTAGCGAGGGGCGAAATTGATTTTTTGGGTCGAACTCAGGGGCAAAAGTACCCCTGGACTCAATTAATGATTTCAAATATATCAATTTGTGTATTAGATTAATTAATAATTCCAAATCCAAATGAAGTGATCTAGTATTAACGAGGGTATACAAGTGATTTGGAAGAAAAAAAAATGACTAAATTGATATATTTTTTAAATATGAAGGGTGACCCAAATGTAACCTTACCCATAATTGAGTGACCCAAATGTAAACTTACCCATAACTGAAGGACCCAAATATAACCTTACCCATAATTGAATGACCCAAATATAATTTTTAATAATTAAATGATCCAAATATAACTTTGTTCATAATTGAGTGACCTCTAATGTAGTTTACCCATACTAATTACATGAATTTATGTAAAACCACGTACATAGACGAGATTAAGTCCATTTATATTCCAAATGAATGACGAATTCATTCTCAGCCTCACAAAGCTCAGTAGCTCCCCTAGTATATTTCATTTGCTTACACGCCCAACCTTTCCCAGCCTCAAGTTCTTTCCTCTCTGCTTAATCTTGTTCTTGTCAACTAGTAAGAGTTTAAACAAAAGAAAACCGGCAGCCATGGATGTACTTCTCAGAGCTTCTTCCGCCGTCGTCCCTGCACCATACATTCCAACAAGCAAAACCCAGTTTCACAAGCCCATCTTTCACAGTTTCCCATCAAAACCCGGGTTCAATCCTCTTCATAAAAACCCATCGAAATCCAGGTTGTTTACGACCTTATCATCGTCCCCAACGACGAAATCCGTCGAGCCACCTCTGCCGGAAGTCGAGGTCGACAGTGGGGAAGAGAGATTCGATTGGTTCTCACAGTGGTACCCGGTGATGCCGGTGTGTGATCTGGATAAAACGAAGCCGCAGGCGAAGAGGATATTGGGGCTTGATCTTGTGGTGTGGTGGGATAGGAATGAGAATGAATGGAAGGTGTTTGATGATACTTGTCCTCATAGATTGGCTCCTTTGTCCGAGGGAAGAATCGATCAATGGGGCAGATTGCAGTGTGTTTACCATGGCTGGTGCTTTGGCGGTAATGGCGACTGCAAAATTATTCCTCAAGCTCCCCCTGATGGACCCCCGGTAACCCCTTTGCTTTCAATTCATATCCACCACTTGGTTCTGTTAACATAGTTGTTTTTTTTTATCGTGGTAATGTGAAAGTAAGCAAACTCATCGGATCAAATCAGTAAATTTTGTCATAAAATAGTTAAGTTGTTATTATACTAGGAAAGTAACAAGAAAGTAATATAACATTTCTGGGATAAGTACAAACAATTTTGGAGATGAATAAAGATTAAATGATAAAATTTTAAATATTAAGAGTTAAATTTATTGAATTGTTTCAAATTAGTATCAAATTGATACTCCCTCCGTCCTAGTAAAACTGTCACATGTTGACATTTTTCTGGTCAAATTTTTTCAACTTTGACTATAATTTATTTAAATATTTTAATTAATTAAAAATTATAAAAAATATATTTAAAAACTAGTTGATTCAAGGTTTTTAAAATATATTTTTTCATATTTTACCAATAATAAATTTTAAATTATAAGAGGTCAAAGTTGAAAAAGTTTGACCCAAAAAAAGTCAACATGTGACAGTTTTAGTGAGACAGAGGGAGTAGTTTGTATAAATTTTGAGACTAAAAATGTTAATATACCATTCCACATTAGAAGAAAAATGTCATGTTTATAACTATATATTAATTGAGTGATATGTTTGTAATAATTTTTTAATTTGTATGTTTGTAAGTGAAATGCCATGTTTGTAACAATTTTTTAATTGAGTGACTTGTTTGTAACTCTTAAAAGAAAAGTGACATATTTGTAACTTTTAACGAACTCAGAAATGTCAGGGGTGCGAACTGTTAAGGAGCGATATTAGAAATTTAAGAGGCATTAAATTATAAAATTTCAGGGGTGCAAACCTAGATCAATAATAAAAAAACTACAAAGAAAGTACATGATAATTTAAAATTTAGCACCCCGGTTTATCCCTGATTAAGTGAACTTGGATGTAGTTTACCCCCCCCCCCCCCACACACACATATATATATATATATAAATACACACTGTCTCTCTTCGTACAATGTTGAATTTGTATCATAGTTTATGTTGAGCAAATTTGTGTGCTGTGTAGCTCTTATTTAACTTTGCTTTCGAATTTGCAGGTGCATACATTCAAGAAAGCATGTGTGGCTGTTTATCCGAGCACGGTGCAGCATGATATTGTGTGGGTTTGGCCAAATGCTGATCCTCAATACAAAGATATTATAACGAGGAAAAAGCCCCCTCACTTTCCTGTATTGGATGATCCTTCATATACTAAGTTGATGGGAAACAGAGATATTCCTTACGGGTATGCAACTTCCATTGCTCCTCTTCTTTGTAGAAAAGTTATGGAATATGTGTTGAACATGAAAACGGAGACTCCGAGTAACATGGGACGTAAAATCATCCATGTTCAGGAAACTAACTTTGAATGTTTCAGGTATGATGTGTTGGTTGAAAATCTTATGGATCCTGCTCATGTTCCATATGCGCATTACGGACTAATGCGCACTCGGACCCCTACCGGTAAGAAGTTATCGATGAATTTCGAGACACAGAATTTGTGCTTCTAAAACTGTACGTTTTGGTTCGCAGTGAAGGTTGACAGAGAAGGGGGCAGACCACTTGATATGCGAGTCAAGAAGTTGGACATAAATGGTTATGCCGCAAAGCAGGACGGGAGCAATATGTACTTCTTTGCACCTTGCATCTTTCATGCTTTCGCTGGTTCTGATGCCGATACCGATTCCGAGGCTGATCAAGGAAATGGATCTGCAGCATCTTCTGAATCCCAAAAGGTTCTATGTTCACTTCACTTTGTTGTTATTGACAATTTATCAGCCATTAAAAACCTGGACCGGATACTGTCATGTCTGTTGTAGCATATTATACAACTGCAGAATTTCCTTGCTGTGCAGCCGCAGGCACCAACGCCGAATCGAAGACTTTCTTTGATTTTTATGTGTGTTCCAGTTAGTCCTGGTAATAGCAGATTGATTTGGACTTTCCCGAGAAACTTTGGTGTTTGGATCGACAGAATTGTTCCAAGATGGATGTTTCACATTGGACAAAACCTGATTCTTGATTCTGATTTGTATCTTCTTCATGTTGAGGTGATCCCTTTATGTCTGCCTCGGTGACGAGTTTCATTCAAAGTATTATGTTGTTCCAACTCCTCGTTCTTCATGAAGTATTCGTGTTGGATATCTATGATTAACGATATGATTATAGGGATACACATCGAACATGTGACACTCGTAATCGAAACCTTTTTTTTTCTCAATGTAGGAGCGTAAGATAATGGAAATCGGGTCTACCAACTGGCAAAAAGCTTGTTTTGTGCCTACAAAGTCGGATGCGTTAGTGGTCGGTTTCCGAAGGTGGTTCAACAAGTATGCCGGTGGCGAGATTGATTGGAAAGGGAAGTTTAGTGGAGCTCTTCCTCCATCTCCTCATAGAGAACAGCTGATGGACAGGTAAATTTAGTAACTTTGTTATATTGCTCCGACTCTTCACTAGTACTTGTATCCAATACCCGCATTACGCATATATCCGAATATAAGAACGGAGATATATCCTTCCGAATTGTAAAAGAATGAGCATATCCGTATCGAACATGTACACGCATCCCATACTTTTGGCCTGAGAAACACAAGCTACAAAATCGACTTCCATTCGGAATTCTGCAGGTACTGGACTCATGTGGTGAACTGCAAGAGTTGCAAAACTGCGTATAAAGGCCTCAATGCGCTTGAAGTATTGCTGCAAATCGTATCCGTTATTTCCATCGGGATCGTTGCTGCAATGAAGCAGAACATGATGTCGATGATGGCTAGAACAGCGATCGTATCGATGGCTATCGTTTGCTTTGCAGCTTCAAGATGGTTGGCTCATTTCATCTACAAGACTTTCCATTACCATGACTATAACCACGCCGTTGTGTAAATCTGATGTGAATATCAAGCCCTGTACTTTGTATGTAAGATTAAGCTACTTGAGCCCGGTCATTTAATATTTATGTTTTTCGATTTTGATCACTGAACTATTTTTAGATAAATTTGGTAAATAAAAAAAAATAAAAAATGATGTATGATATAGTATAGTAAAAAAATAGTTCTCGAAACTTATATATCCTATTAATTTAACTTTTAATATTTATAAATTATTTCAATTTCATCATTATTTTAATTTTAAATAATTTAGTAAATATCATAAGAGATGGCAATGCATGTCATTATCTTATGGATAAATATTCTATACACAGGCGGTGGAAAGTGAAAGTTTCAACAAGCATCTGAGTTTTAGGGTATAGTGAGTTAGTTTAGGGTATAAGGTTTAGGGGTTTAGGTGTTGGGGGTTAGAATTTAGGGATAGTTGTTTCAATTTAAGGTTTAGGTTATAATTTAGGGTTTATAGGTTAAAACCTAAATCCTCACCGTATTACCCTAAAACTAAACCCTAACTTATAAACCCTAAATTATAACCCTAGACCTTAAATTAAAATAACTATCCTTAAATTATAAACCCCTGCACCTAAACCCCTAAACCTTATACTCTAAACTAACTCTCTATACCCTAAAACTAAGGCGTTTGTGGAAACTTTCAGTTTCTACCGTCGATGTATAGGATATTAATCCTTATCTTATTAGTAAAAGTTAAGGAAAATAGGAATGAGTTTGAGGGGATGTAACCTGGATATGTGTCATTATCATATTTATTTTTATTTTTTTACCAATAAAATGATGGCATATGATTATTTGATAGCCAAATTAGAAAAATTATAATATATATAACATTAGTGAAAAAATTTACAGAAAAATTAATTTGATGACCAGAATAGAAAAGTGATAATAGTTATATGACTGATGATGTAGTTTAACCCAAAATAAACCAGCCGACGCTTCTTCATCCTTGAGTTGCTCTGCTTTTGCTTCACTTGCATGTCCCAATGTATTCTCAACTGTTTAGGGCACATAGCCATGGTTTTTTTAGCCAATAATTCACGTATCAGCTTTCAATTAGTTTGTAACGAACAAAATTTGATTCGATTACAATAAATTAAGTTTTTAATTTAATTTAATCAAGTTAATTTAAAATTTTAATTGGAATTTTAGTTCGAGCCAAATTTTAATTTGTAAACTTTGAATAATAAAAAAAATTAAAACATTGTTCTGATCTATTTGATTAAATAGAGAGATATTACATTTTCGTATCGAAAATCGAATCCATACAAAATGGGACAATATGAACATTCTTAGCCATTAGACAAATTAGTGGATCTCCATTGTTATGATTTTTAGCTAAGTAATTATTTTAAATATATTTTAACTAAATTTAAATTACATGGTATTCGATAACTTTAGAATAGACACATGAATAATTTTAAACATGTGCAATAAATGCGACCACATAGCCCTCCCACAAAAAAGACAACCCAAAATAAGTTCTCTAATATATGATATATATTCTGAAAATAAAATTACAATATATATGTATAACAATTTTCTAAAAAAAGTTGTAAATTATTTTACTTCAAAATCTGCAAGAAGAGCAATATTTTTTAGGATGAGTCTGTCACGTTTGACGAGTATCGATGAGTATCACTAACGACGAACACTGATGAATACTATTAATTTAATTTATAAAGATTTAAAATCTAAAAGACTCAACGTATAATTATAAATTATTTAAAAATTAATAAGTAAATTAATTAAAATATATTATTTTATATTTATTTTTAATTAAAATACTCTTAAATTATAAAATTCTAATTTTTGTTCATTTAAAATTTAAACTGCCGCGGTTAACTCCACCGCCATCGGTGCGGACATATACGTTTATCCGACATGCACTTCGGTTCAGGGTAACATAGGTCAAGACTGGAAACCATAGAGGACCAAATCTTGTAGTGGGGTTTAGGATTGGAGCAGGCCAACCACGTCAATGCTCCCGTCTGCCACATTTTTTCAGATACAACAATATGTTTTTGTTTCATTTTCAGATGCCCTGCAGGTAGCGACGGCGGCACGGCAGCGACGACAGTAATTTAAATTTTAAATAAGTAAAAAATAGGGTTTTATAATTTAGAGGTATTTTAATTAAAAATAAAAATAAAATAATGTATTTTAATTTATTTATTTTTTAATTTTTAAATAATTTATAATTATACATTAAGTCTTTTAGGTTTTAAATCTTTATAAATTAAATTAATAGTGCTTATCGGTGCTCGTTGTTAGTGGTGCTCATCGATACTCATCGAGCGCTGTAAAATTTTTCTATTTTTTAAGTGAAAGTGTTAAAATTTTAAATGTTTGTAAGTGATTTTTATGTTGCTTAAGAGAATAATCTAACATTTTTTATATTAAAAAATTTTATTTGAAAAAAACTTATATCTATTTTGTATTATGAACTAAGAGCTTCATTTCAATAGCATAGAGCCTTTTAAATTTTTTAAAACGTCCCTGAGTACACATGTAATTTCAGTTGTTACCTTTAACAATATTTGTCCTCTTGTTGCTATTTAATCTCTCAAGTTTATGTTTTATTCCATTTTATCCTCCAAACGCAACTATTTATAAAGTTTTTATTCCGATCAATTCCTTGACTTTGTTTTTTCGTTGACACATTCTCCTTAAAGTTCATTCTTTAAATTAACACTAAAAATATATTATGTAATATTTAATTTATTAAATAATATTACGAACATTACATATGTGTGAGAAAAAGAATACGAAAAGTATATATATATATATATATATATATATCATATATGATTAAAGATATTGGTTTAATTTCTAATCAATTAATATTAGAATATTATAAATAATTATTTTAATATTTAAACATAAACTCAAACAAATATATTTGGTTCGACTTGATTTAAATTTTATAAATTCATTCTGACTAGTAAAAACTTGAATGATAAAAAAATATTTATAAATTCAACTAACTCATTCTTTCTCGATTTATTTATTTATATTATAAAAGTTAAAATCAAGAATGAATACACACAATTGTTTCTTCTGCTCTTAGTGGCACATTTTCTTCTGCTCTTAGTGACACGTTTTCTTTTGTTTCTTTTCTCCTGTGTTCTAGATCTGGTACCGATGGAAAATCAACTTCAAACTCTGACTATCGTGGATGCGGAGGAGGATGTTTTGCAGGTGGATTTAGGTGATCTCCAGAATGAAATCTCTTACGATTACTGTTTTGTTGGTTTTTTTCTCACTTCAAGCGTGGTGAATTACCAAGCAATGAGATCTACATTGGCTAATGTTTGGCACCCGCTCGGAGGTGTATCGATTTCAGAGTTGGGGAACGGCCGTTTCATGTTTCGGTTTTATCACAGTGTAGATGCAGATAGGGTGGAGGCGGGTGGCCCTTGGAGCTTTAATTCGCATCTGTTGGTTCTGCATCGCTTGAGGGGTGGAGATGATCCACAGACAGTACCGTTATTCTCGGTTAAAATGTGGGTCCAGGTCCATGATCTTCCGGTGGGATTTATGTCGGAGGGGGTGGCTAAAACTCTTGGAAATTTCTTGGGTGTTTTTCTTGAATATGATGCACAGTCCTTGTCGTTGGGATTCCGGAAAATGATGAGGATAAGGGTTATGCTGGACATCAGGCAACCGCTGAAACGCAGGAAGAAAATTGCCGTGTTGAATGGTGCAACTAAATATGTCCGATTTCAGTATGAATTTTGCTCCATTTTCTGCTTCCTATGTGGTAGATTGGGCCACGGTGAGAGCTTCTGCCCGTTAAGAGTTATGGAAGGCACTGGCGATCTGAAACTCGAATGGGATAGCTCTCTTAGAGCTCCTCCCCGCCGGGCGGCAGCACCAGTAAGTATTTGGCTCAGAGAGGAGGATGCATCAGGGGCGAAAATGACGGGAATTGAGGGAAGTACAACGGGGAGCCAATCCCATAATTTGCGCTTTTCTGGGGTGGACTCTATCCGAGCAAACATGGGAACTATAACTGGCTCAGGAGTTATACGAGGTAATTCAACAATTTTATCCTCTATTAATTTAAAAGATAGTTTAGACATTGTTATGGGTAATGCTGATGAGGAAAGCCCATTGGGCTTTAAGGAGGGAAGTAAGCGGGCCCGTGCTTCAGGCTCTATTACAGGAGAAGTTAATACCAACAACTTGATGGCAGGCTCGACAGATCGGGCCAGCCGATCCCAATGAAGGTTATGAGCTGGAACGTTCGAGGCTTGGGGAAGCCTCGAACAGTCTGTCGTCTCAAGCAAATGCTACGAGACAACAATCCCTCGGTGGTCTTCTTAATTGAGACACGTTTAAGTTCTGTACGTATGGAAAAAGTTCGACGTTTTTGTGGGTTTCCTAACGGGGTGGATGTGAGTTCACATGGAAGTGGTGGCGGTCTGTCCTTGGCATGGAAAACAAATTGCCAGATATCCTTATCCTGCTTCTCGGATAGACATATCGACGCAATTGTTTCTTGTGACACGGATGGTAAATGTTGGAGGTTTATTGGTTTCTACGGTGCGCCGGAGGAACGGTGGAGGAATGCTTCGTGGGACCTTTTGCGGCAGTTGAATACTGGATCGGATTACCCGTGGTTAATTATGAGGGATTTCAATGAAATTTTCTATTCTTTCGAGAAGCAAGGGGACCTTGTTCGAAATGAACGTCAGATGCGAGGCTTTCAGAATGTGTTAGAGGATTGTGGGCTTTTTGACCTGGGCTATCATGGGCCCTGGTTCACTTGGGAGAAAGGGCGTCTTGAGTCCACTCTTATCAGAGAAAGATTGGATCGAGGGGTGGCAAATGATGACTGGTGGAATTTGTTTCCTAACGCTAGTGTTAACCATTTGACCCATTCTTTTTCGGACCATTGTCCGCTTCTGCTTACTACGGGAGGTGGGGATGCAGAGAATAACCGAATATGGCACTTTCGATTCGAAACGGCCTGGCTTCTTGAGGAGTCCTGCGAATCAGAAGTTCGTAAATTATGGGATACATCTTCGGGTGACGTCCCAGACAGACTCAAGTTTGTGAGTTCGGGTCTGAATCTTTGGTTCAAGAGGATTCGCAAAGAAAAAAAACTGATTGTGCAACAATTACAAGATCGAATTGAGAAATTGAATGAATTACAACCTACTGATGAGGTGCTTGGAGAGATTCTAGATTCGAAATTACAAATGAATCTGGAATTGGACAAAAAGCAACTATACTGGAAGCAAAGGGCGAGGGCAAATTGGCTCCGTAATGGTGACCGAAATACTAATTTATTCCATAGATATGCCTCGAAATGGAAAAGGAAGAATACAATTTCCCAGATTAAAAACAATGTTGATGAGTGGGTTGATGATTTGAATGATTTACATGAGATAGCCAAGGACTATTTTCAGAACCTTTTTACAAGTCAGGGTTCCTCGGATGCGGATTACATCTTCGAGAATGTTGGGCGCTATATCACTTCAGATATGAACTCTATGTTAACAGCGGAGTACTGTAAAGAGGAGGTGTGGTTGGCATTAAAAGAGATGAGCCCTTTAAAGGCGTCGGGAGAAGATGGGCTAGGAGCGGTTTTTTACTAGAAGTTCTGGCATATAGTAGGTGATGATGTATCGTCGTTTTGTCTATCAGCATTGCGGGGGGAGATTCCTTTGCAGGGTATTAATCGGACACATATAGTGTTAATTCCTAAAACGGACGCACCTACTACTCTGGCCCAGTATCGACCCATCAGCTTGTGCAACGTTTTATTTAAGATCATTGCAAAAGTGATAGCAAACCGTTTCCAAAAGGCTTTATCTGTTTGCATTGATACAACACAGAGTGCTTTTGTCCCAAATCGCCTGATAATGGATAATATCATTGTAGCCTATGAGACCTTTCATTATTTGCGGAACAAGAGAGTTGGGAAACAAGGAGAATTTGCTTTGAAGCTCGATATGAGCAAAGCATACAATCGGGTGGAATGGGTTTTCATTGAAGGGATGCTTCTTAAAATGGGTTTTGATGATCAATGGGTTTCCCGAATTATGCAGTGCATTACTATGGTGTCATATTCCGTGGTTATTAATGGGGAAGTAGGTCTAGAATTTAGGCCTTCTAGGGGCCTAAGACAAGGGGATCCCTTGAGCTCATACCTCTTTCTAATTTGTAGTGAAGGTCTCTCCTCACTTCTTCGCAAAGCTGCAACAGTCGGTAGCTTACGTGGAATCCGTATCAACCGCTATGCTCCTCGGATTACACATTTATTATTCGCTGATGACAGCCTTCTTTTTGGGGATGCTACGGCTGAAGGAGCTAGGAGGATTAAGTCGATACTTGATAATTATGCCCGTAGTTCTGGGCAACTTATCAACTTTGATAAATCAGGGGTCTTTTTTGGCTCAAATGTGATGGAGGACAACAAAGAGGATGTATGCAGAGTTCTGGGGGTTTCGATGACAACGAACCCAGAAAAGTATTTGGGGCTTCCAACTTTTGTGGGACGGGATAAAAAGAAAGCGTTTGCAGACTTAAGAGGACGCTTCCTGAAATGTTCCAAGAACTGGAATTCTTGCAAGTTGTCTCAGGGGGTAAATCAGTGTTTATTAAGTCAGTTCTGCAGGCCCTTCCGCTCTTCGCAATGTGTTGCTTTCTCTTCCCCAAGTCGCTGTGTCAGGAATTAGAGTCCATCATGGCCCGTTTCTGGTGGCAAAGAAGTGCCGAACGCCGTGGAATTCATTGGTGTAAATGGAAGGATTTGAGTGTTCCGAAGAATATGGGAGGGCTGGGTTTTCGCGATCTGGCGAAATTCAATATTGCTCTATTGGCAAAGCAAGGGTGGAGGCTGGTGCAGGATCCATCTTCTTTGCTGGCTAGGGTACTTAAGGCGAAGTACTTCCCCACTACGACCTTCTTGAATGCATCCCTGGGGTCAGCACCTTCGCAGATTTGGAGAAGTTTATGGAGCGCTAAGGGTCTTTTACAGATGGGCCTTAAGTAGAGGGTTGGTTCGGGTCATTCCATTAACATATGGAATGACTATTGGTTGCCAGGAAAGGAACTGAGGAAGATTGAATCTCCTCCACTCCCCCTGTATTGCAGGGTGTCTCGGTTACTTAACGAGGAAAAAGATGGCTGGGATACAGAGGTTCTATCACAACTTTTCACAGAGGACGAAGTTAACAGTATTATGGAAATTCAGATATCAGCAAGTGGTAGGGAAGATTTAGTAATCTGGGGTTTGGAAAACACTGGTATCTACAGTGTTAGCAGTGGTTATAAAGCTTTAATCAACCATGGTTCACACAATGCATCTGATCACTCAGTTTTCAAATCCATTTGGCATGCTAATCTTCCAGAAAAAATAAAGATACAGGTATGGCGTTTTGTTTTAAACTATGTCCCTACTAAAGAAAATCTGTACTCAAAACGTATCGCTTCTGATCCTTATTGCCAGAATTGTCGGTTTGTGATAGAAGACAATGTGCATGTGGTTAGAGATTGTGACTTAGCTAGGTCTTGTTGGCATGCTCTTAATTTTTCATGGCCTAGTGACTATAATGCTGTGTGTTTCTATGATTGGTTTAAATGGATCGTCAACAACAACACAAAACAGAGAATTACAGAGGCTCTCGTTTTAATATGGGCATTGTGGTCAGCTAGAAATAAACAGTACCATGAAGGCATAAAACAATATACCTCTGATGTGGTTACCTTTGTGAGAAGCTACTGTACTGAATGGGTTATGGCTAACACATGTCTCCGGGAGTTGCCACAGACTCAGCTGCAACCGTGGATGGCTCCTCCGCCCTCTCTGATGAAGGTTAATGTCGACGCCAGCTTCTGCAGGCTGGAATGGAGAGCTATCACAACAGCTGTTATCCGCAACCATGAGGGCCATGTTATCGGAGCGGCTCGTCGCGTGATCTAGGCGATTCCATTGGCGTTCACGGCTGAAGCACAGGCGGTGCTCCATGGTATTTCATTCGCCATGGATGTTGGGTGTACCTCAATCCAGGTTGAAAGAGATTCATTAACAGTGATAAAAAGTCTGAAATCGAACATCATTGATAGATCTGAAATCGGTGCTGTTACCTGGGATATTAAATCGGAAGCCCGCCGTATCAGCTTCTGCGAGTTTCTGTTTACGCCGAGATCTGGTAACCGAGCGGCACATGCACTTGCCTCGGAGTATAAATCGGAGCTTCCTGAGGAGTATTGGCTTGAGGAAGTCCCGTATGAGGTCCGATCGGCGGTAGACATGGATCGACGGTGGTCAGATCCTCCGTAAAGCTTCCCCTTTCTCGAGTTTCTTCTGTGGGTGGTTTGGAACACATGCAACAGAGTTTCCATCCCCTTGCTTCCAGTGGCAGTTATTCTTTCACCGATTTACTCTCATCGCCGGAGGTTTTGTTGCCCGTTGTGTTTTTCTCTCTGAGTTTGCCGTTTCTTCCTTTTGCTTTTGTTTAAGTTTCGTTCTGTCTTTTCTCTTTTTTTATGTGTTTTGCTTTAATTCTGCCGGTTGGTTTTTCAAGGCCTATCTCTTTGGTCTTTGTGTAACTGTCAGTTAATTCAATAAAGCATTTGGGCGGCTATTTATCAAAAAAAAAATCAAGAATGAATGATATTAGAAAAATCCAAAGGCTAAATGAAAGAAAAACTCAGAGACTAGTAAATGAAGATTGAAGCTTTTACCCTTCAATTCGAGCCACGCAAGCTCATAACTGTTCCTAGTCCCACTCCTATACCTGGCAAACTTGACCCGAGAACCGAAACCCGAACCGAATTACCCGAATCCAGACCTGAATCGAAACCGAAAATCAACCCGAAATCTGATCCGAAACCCGAAATAAACCGAACCGAAACTGAACCGAATTTAGTTGAACCAAATGGACCCGAACCGAATGGACCCGAACCGAATAGACCCGAACCGAATGGACCCGAACCGAATGGACCCGATTAATAGAAATAAAGAAAGATAAAATAGGAACAGCCGCACAAATCACTAAAATGTCAAATATATTGACTTTATAAAGTCATATATAGGGTGTAAAAATCTGACCAACCTAAAAATTTGATTAAAAACGACTGATCTCTCATTGAACCGAAAATAACCGAACCGAAATCAACCGACCCGAAATGACCTGAAACACAATACACCCGAACTAAAACCGAACCGAAACCGAACTGAAACCAAAACCGAATCTGAACCGAAAATATTAGACCCGAAATAACCGAAACCGAAATGACCCGAACCGAACCCGAATCGATTGACCCGTTTGCCACCTCTACCCACTCCTAGTCAACTCATCACTCGTCCCCTTCATTCTTATCCACACAAAGCTCACAAGCTGTTTTCTTAGGCCAATTCCTAGACCCTAGTTAACTCAAACGCCCGTTCGTTTATTATAGTTCAAATCTAAAAATTATATTTCTAATAATAAGTATTGAAAAATTAAATTTTAAGAGTATGTTCCTAATAAAAAATATTTAAAAAAATTAAGTCTTTAATAACAAATATTATAATTTTTTTAAATTTTAAAAGTACTTACCTAATAACAAATAATGAAAAAATTAAATTTAAACCTTAATAACAAGTATTAGAAAAATTAAACCCTTAAAAAATAAATTTTAAACAGTTCTAATTAGGGGTGGTGGGTTCTGGTTCCACTGATGCATAATTAAATTTTAAACAGTTCTAGGTCATTTAAACAAGATCAGAAATTTGAATTATGATATTATGATTGGATCAAATTAAGTAAGTAGTGTCGCCCTAATAATAAGTCTCCGCAAAATCCGATCTGAATTAGTCGGGATAAAATTTTTTGTCCCTTTTCAGTGCCCATATTTATGGGCCAAAATTAAAAAATACTATAAAATTAAATTTTAAGCTTTAACATTAAATTTTAAATGTTAAACCCTACCCACTATAACTTAAAAAATATATTATACTATAAAATTCTTAAACCCTAACTATAAATCTTAATCTAAAAGTCTAAAACTTAAAACTTAATTTTGAGCGTGAAATATAAATAAGGCTACTGATAGATTCCATCCAATTAGTCGACCATTAACGGTTCTTTATTTGTTTCTAGTATAAGTGGTGGGTCCTGCGCAGGCGTCCTTATTCGCCTGGGACGGGCTTGTTAACTCACGACTCGTTCCCTTCATTTTGAACCATGCAAAGATCACAAGCCAATTCCTAGTCAACTCAGTACTCGTTTCACTTGCTTACACGCTCAACACTCTCAGCTACGAGTTCTTTAACTCTTCTTTCTTCCCTCTTTACTCAAGCTTGTGAGCTAAAATTGGACTTTAAAGAAAACAAACAAAGGAAAATCAGCAGCCATGGACGTTCTCAGCGCTTCTTCCGCCATTGTTTCAGCACCATACATTTTAACTAGTAAAACCCAGTTTCATAAACCCATCTTTCACAACTTTATGTTGAAATCTGGGTTCACTTCATCTTTCACCCCACTTCACAGAAATCCATCGAAATCCAGGTTGTTTACAACCTCGCCATCTTCCCCATCATTAACAGTGGAACCCATCGAGCCACCGCAGCCGGAAGTTGAGGTTGACGGTGGGAAAGAGGAGTTCGATTGGTATTATTCACATTGGTACCCGGTGATGCCGGTGTGTGATTCGGATAAAACGAAGCCGCATGCGAAGAGGGTATTGGGGCTTGATCTTGTGGTGTGGTGGGATAGGAATGAGAATGAATGGAAGGTGTTTGATGATATTTGTTCCCATAGATTGGCTCCTTTGTCCGAGGGGAGAATCGATCAATGGGGCAGATTGCAGTGTGTTTACCATGGCTGCTGCTTCGCCGGTAATGGCGACTGCAAAATCATTCCTCAAGCTCCCTCCGATGGACCTCCGGTAACCCCTTTGCTTTCAGTTCATGTTCATCGTGTTTAATATCTTCTTTTTGTTTGTTCTTGTTGCTATTTTTTTTTGAAAATTCTAAGCAAATATTTAAGTTAAAACTTAATCTATTTTTTGTCTAAGACCTTGCTGTCCGTTAGCCGAGTGGGCGCCGAGGAGTCAAGCCGTGGTGGACTCCTGTCGCCAGGCCCGTCCACGAGGGTAGGGATGTGTAAAACTCGATTCGACTAAAAAATTTGAATTATTTGATTCGACTATGCTAAAATAGTCGGTCGTCTTAACTCGGCTCGAAAAAAATTTAAATAAAGTTTGAGTTTTTAAATAGAGATTCAAATAACTCGAAAGTTTTAATAATTAGTGGATCAATTTTTTTAAGTTCAAGTCGAGTCTCTCAATTTTGTTTGAAATATATATCACATATAAAAAAATACGAATAAATATATACATGTATATTATATGGTTATAGAGACCGTTTAAATTGGAACTAATTAGTACCATAATATTATAAATACATACAATTAAATTTTAACAAAAACTCGAACAACTCGACTCGAAAAATTTTCAAATAAAATTTAAATTATAAAATATAACTCACTAACTAAAAATATTTTTACTTAACTCCATTTAATGTTCACCTCATGACAATAAGTGCGTCTACCTAAGGCCCATAATTAGAGATAAAAAAAAAGCCATTTGAATTTTAGTTATGCACCAACGGTCCCATCACCCCTAATTAAATATAAAACCCGTTGAAACTTATTTTAGTCTAGGTATTAGCAGATTATAAGTCCATAATTAAGATGTCAATTGTAGTTTAATTTTTCCTAATATTTATTATTATGGTCCAATTTTTTTAATTCTTGTTATTATTGATCTATTCTTAAAATTTATTTTTTTAACAATTGTGATGAGGGGTCTAATATTTTCCAATATTTGTTACGAGGGGCTCAAAATTTTTTCTCAATATTTATTATTAGATGTCTACTTTTATAATTCATTTTTCTCAATATTAATTATTACTTGTCTAGTCTTAAAATTCAATTTTTCCAATATTTATTAGTAGAGCCTAAGATTTTAGGTTCGCCGTTAAGCCATCAAGATCTGGGAACAGCTAATGGCAAAGCTTTTCCAGCACTGCTTTCTCCATCCACAAAACTCGAAAACAAGACCTTGCTAAAAGTTTCTTGTCAATCAGACTAACCAAATGAGCATTTAGAAACTAGGCTACATGAAAATTTGTTTTCCTCTACAGTACTTAAGTCCAACCTCTGTTTATACCTATATATATACATTCTTCACTGATCACTCGAGTTCAGTTAACATAGTGTGTGTGTATACATACTGTTTTTCTTCGTACAATGTTGACTTTATATCACAGTTCATGTTCAGTAATCTCGTGTGATGTTATTGGCAAAGGGGTAAGTTTTATTTAACTTTGCTTTCGAGTTTGCAGGTGCATACATTCAAGAAAGCTTGTGTGGCTGTTTATCCAAGCACGGTGCAGCATGATATTGCGTGGGTTTGGCCAAATGCCGATCCTCAATACAAAATATTGTAAAGAACAAAAAGCCCCCTTACTTCTTTGTTGTGCACACGACAAACGAAAAAAAAAATCAAACAAGCAAGAACACAAGAAATTTAACGAGGTTCAGCAGTGTGCTTACGTCCTCAAGGAGTAAAAAGCGGCTGTTGTTTTCTTATGGGTATGCAGCTCATCTTATTTGTTGAAAGTTTCTTGAAGAGTCTGAGTAACATACGAGGCGTAAAATCATCAATGTTGGCTGAAAATTGTTCAAGACACTTTGTGTTTTCAGGTATGACATCTTGATTGAAAATCTTATGGATCCTGCTCAGATTCCGTATGCACATTACGGACTAGGACGAGTACCAGAACCTAAGGGTAAGAAGTTCTTCATGTATTTAGTGATATGGAATTCATGCATCTAAAATTGTACATTCTGGTTCTCAGTGAAGGGGGCAGACCATATGAGATGCAAATCAAGAAGTTGGTCATAAATGGTTACACCGGAACGCAGGACGGGACCAGTTCATACTTTATTGCACCTTGCATCTTTCATGCTTACGCCGATGCTGATACCGATACCGAGGTTGATCAAGGAAATGGACCTGCAACATCTTCTGAATTCCAAAAGGTTCAGATCAGAACAGCTGGTTTAACTATTTTATGTTTTCCCAGTGGTTTTTTACTCATACACAGTAATTTGTGCAGGCACCACCACCAAATCAAAGACTTTCTTTGATTTTTATGTGTGTTCCGGTTAGTCCAGGTAATAGCAGGGTGATTTTGACCTTCCCAAGAAACTTTGGTGTTTGGATTGACAAAATTGTTCTTCTATCTGGCTTGTTGATGAGTTTCATTCAAAATATTATGTTATTTTTTTCTTGAAGTATTCGTATCTTGCATCTCTACTTGAAGTATATTTAGATATTGGTACGGACGGAGATAAAATCGAACACAATTGCATCAAACACATACCCGTGTCTAACACTCTAATGGAACCTTTTTTGTTCTCAATGTAGGAGCGTAAGATAATGGAAATTGGGGTTACCAATTGGAAAAAAGCTTGTTTCGTGCCTACAAAGTCTGATGCCTTTGTGGTCGGTTTCCGAAGGTGGTTCAACAAGTATGCCTGCGGCGAGATTGATTGGAAAGGGATGTTTAGTGGAGCTCTTCCTCCATCCCCTCCTAGAGAACAGCTGATGGACAGGTACTGGACTCATGTGGTGAATTGCAAGAGTTGTGAAACTGCATATAAAGGTCTCAAAGCACTCCAAGTAATGCTTCAGATCATACCCGTTCTTTCTATAGGGATCGTTGCCGCAACGAAGCATAACATGATGTCAATGGCGGCTAGAACAACGATCGTATCGTCAGCTATCATTTGCTTTGCAGCTTTAAGATGGTTGGCTCATTTCATCTACAAGACTTTCCATTATCGTGACTATGACCATTCTGTTATATAAATTTGATATGAATATTACACCCTTTACTTTGTATGTAAGGTTAAGCAAGCTGAACCCTTTTTTCTATACCAACAATGATTAGAAATTAAATATACATATTCTACACGAATAAACATCGAATCACGAGTAGAGTGATAAAAGATTTGATATTTCGGATTTTCAATGCATTACGAAAGAAAGTGAAATGCAAACTACTTATTCTGCAACAGCCAACAGCTCTCATTTTCTGCTTCAACTCAAAACATTTAGCTTAAGAAATGTCCCCTGCTTCGACGGCAATGGCCCTGGCTTTATCTGCAAAGACCCCTGTTTCGGCTGCAATAGCCCCTGCTTTGGCATCCAATCCCATTGCTGAAACCGTGATCCAAAATTTTAAGAGAAAATATCGAATCCAAGATTAAAATATGATTGCAAGGACTTAAAAGCTGTGAATTGCTCGGATCCGCGAGTTGTACTCGCAGTCAAGAAATTCAATTTGAAAACCTGGAGTATCAAACTCCGGTCTAAAGAAGTAATGTAGAAAGTGAATTGAATGATATTTATTAAACATGGTTGAAGGATTTATATAGGAAAAACTCTAATCGAATTACATTATCAACAAAAGGAGATAAAGTTAAATAATTTAAAAATTAAAGAATTTAAATCAAGGATAACTAATGATAAGATAACGACAATTGAAATTCAAATGATAATTGAAATTCAAATGATTATGCTTCATTACGCCCCCGCAAGTTGGAAGTGAAGTCAACAACGCTAAACTTGAGAAAGTGACGATGAAATGTAACGGGTGGTAATGGCTTGGTTAATAGATCAACAACTTGGTCCACGACATGAAGATGTGAAACCTTAAGAATGCCTTTCTCAACTTGTTCACGAACAAAATGAAAATCAATAGCAACATGTTTCATTCGACTATGAAAGACTGGATTGGCACAAATATAAGTGGTACTAACATTATCACAAAAGATTGTCGGAATGCCCGAAAGTGGAGCTCGTAATTCAGATAGCAAGTCGGTGAGCCAATTGGCTTCAAAGACTGTTGCAGCAACGACACGATACTCTGCTTCGGTAGAAGAGCGTGAAACAGAAGAAGACCATAAAATAGGAGTAGAGCTTAGGTAGACAACATAACCAGTAGTAGATGTGTGATCAGTTGGATCACCAACCCAATTAGAGTCAGAGTATGCAATTAAATGATGATCAATATGGCAAGAAATTCGAAGGCCGAAGGTAGCAACATGTTGAAGATACCGTAGAATGCGTTTAAGAGCCACCCAATGAGACATGGTAGGTTGGTGCATGACCTGAGAAAGACGATTGACGAAAAAGGCAATGTCTAGACGAGTAAAAGCTAAATAGTGTAACTTGCCTATAATGCGACGATAAAGAGAACCGTCAACTGAAGCATCTTCAAAAGAAGGTTCAAAAATAATAGAAACTGTCATCGGAGTGGCCACGCCCTTACAATTGTCCATGTTAACTTCTTGTAACAAATCCATGATATATTTATACTGATACAAGAAAAGACCATCAGAATGTGACAGTACCTCAACACCAAGGAAGTAACGAAGAGAACCCATATCCTTCAAAAAAAATCTGTTTGACATAGCATCAATAATACGACGAACTCTGTCGGGAATATTTCCAGTCACAATTATGTCGTCAACATACACCAATATATAAATTGTGCATTCAAAAATGTGAAAGAATAAATAAAGAAGAATCAGAGTGAGATCGCACAAACCCCAAAGAAAAAAGAAATGTTTTGAGCTCATAATACCAAGCACACAATGCTTGTTTTAATCCTTAGATGACCTTATTCAACTTGCATATATGTGTTAGTAAATTGACATCCTCAAATCCAGGTGGTTGTCGCATATAGACAACCTCTGCAAGGTGACCCTGTAAAAATGCATTATTAATATCCAATTGATTAATCGGCTAATTATTCTGCGTGACAATTGTCAAAACAAGACGAACATTGGAAGGCTTAACCACAGGACTGAAAGTGCTATGATAATCAAGACCAAGATGTTGAGTAAACCCTTTAGCAACAAGGCGAGCTTTGTATCTTTCAATAGAACCATCCAAATTATGTTTTATACGAAACAACCACTTACTATCTACCGCATTCTTGAAGGAATCATTTGGGACCAAGTCTGATTACGCATAAGAGCATCAATTTCGGTTTGCATGGCTGAATTCCAGTGGGAAATTAGCTTGGCTTGTTTATGTGAACGAGGTATAAAGTCAGATTTTGTGATGATGGTTTGATATTGACGAGGTTTGAGGCTATTGGTTTTTGATCGAGTGATCATTGGGTGACAAGTGTTTGTGGTGTTAGGCATAGGTGGGGGTGTTGGAATGTGAGAAGAGGGAATTATTGGTGTAGTAGTAGAAGGAGAAGAGTGGGGGAAAGATAATAAAAGAGGTTGATGTTGGTGATGACGTTTGTAAGTGAGGATTGGAGATGTGGTAATATTTATGGTATTGGGGGATGTTAATTGTGGAGAAGAAGATGTGGTGATGTTATGTCAAGTAGGGTTATGAGAAGGAGATAAAGTACCTGATTGAAGAGGGGTGTTGCTGCGCAAGAAAGGTGTCGAGACTGAAACTAATGATCGAGTGTGCAGTTGTATACGCGATGGTGGGAGATATGAAGAAGAAATATGAGTGAGGTCAATAGTGAGATGAGTTGCTGGAATGTTTTCAAATGAGATTGTGTCCCATGAGGTAGTAGGTTTTTTAAATTTTGAAAAAATATCTAAAAAGGGAAAATTATTTTTAAAAAACCAAACATCTCGTGAGAGATAAATTTTGCAAGTATATGAATCAAAATATTGATGACTATAAAATTTGGTTGAAAAATCCAGGTAAACACAAGATGAAGAACGTGGTTGAAGCTTATTTTTGACATATGGTTTAATTCAAGGGAAGCAAAGACACCCAAACACTTTAATGGATTCAACATTTGGTAAATTTTGAAATAAAATTTCAAAGGAAGAGTGATGTTGTAGAGTGGGGGTAGACATTCGATTAATTAAATATATAGCTTGATGACATGCATAAGTCCAAAACAGTGATAGTAAAAATGCTTGATGTAATAATGTGTGAGCAGTTTTAAGAATATGTCTATGTCGTCTTTCAACTAATGCTACCCTTTGTGGTGTGTATGGAGTAGATATCAAATGTTCTATATCATGAGAGTGAAGATAAGATTGAAGGCTTTGAAATTCTCCACCACTATTAGTATATAATGACATAATTTTAGTTTCGAACTGACGCTCAAGTAAAGGATGCAATGTTTTGAAAGTGTGTAAAACTTCATTTTTTTTATTTTAAGGTAAACAACCACATATATTTAGAAAATTGTTCAACAAATAAAACATAGTATCTTTTATTGTCAATAGATAAAATAGGAGATGGTCCCCATAAGTCATTGTACATTAACTGTAAAAGTTTTTCACTTGGCAAAGATGTTTTGAAAAATGTTGCCGGTGACTTTTATTAGATTGACAAGAATGCCAAATAAATTGTTTTTGAGAATTAGAAATTAGAATCGAAAACAAATTTAAAGTCTTATTGAGGGTGAGATGATACGGGTGACCTAAACGTTGATGCCAAAGATGATATGGGACAATAAAATTGCATTTTGGTGTATCAGAGATACTGTTTGACAACCATTGGTATAGTCCGTCTCTAGTCCGTCCGTGAAGCAATGGCGCCCCGTAGTCAAATCCTTCACAAGATAAGAGAAAAAAAATTCAATAGATGTGTTATTATCAAGGCAGAAACGAGAAACATAGATAATATTAGTTTTAATGGTAGGTGAGCAAAGTGTCTGGTGAAGTTGAAATTTTTTATTTGATACATTTAGTGTAACATTATCAGTGTGCGAAATCGGAACAATGTTACCATTGCCCATGATGATTTCTTCAGAACCATGGTAGTCCTGTGCAGTGTTCAGACTTTGAACATCAGAGGTCATATGGTGAGTGGCACCAGTATTTATTATCCAAGGTGCTTAAGAACTTTGAGAGCGAGCGACAAAATTAGCTCTTGCTTGAATATGATTACGAGACATGGTACGACATACACGAGCAGAATGACCAAGTCTACTGCATAGTTGACAGTACACAATGTTGGTAAATCGTTGTTGTTGTTGTTGTTGTTGAGTGCGCCCATTGTAGTTGTTGGAATTCTGTCGACGATTACTATCATAGCTTGATGGTGTGAATGATGAGTTTTGAGCAACATTGGCAGTAACATGTGTTACCAACATGTTTTTGTTGTCTTCATGTTCCAGAAAGATTTCATGATCAATGAGTTTTTCATAAAGCTCTTCATAAGTTATTGGGGTTTCACGGGATATGATAGCGACAAAGATATGTTTATACTCAGGACCAAGACCTTGTAGTATCCGAACAATAAGACGAGTGTTGGAGATTGGTTCACCTGCAGTGGCAAGCTCATCGGCAATCAAACGAATTTCACGCAAGTAATCAGCGATAGGTCGTACATCTTTGGTGACATGGTCAAGTTTATCTTGAAGGCTAAGAATCCGAGTTTGGATTTATTGGCAAAAGGTGTATGTAGTGATTGCAATGCTTTATGAGCATTAGATGCGATTGCTACGGTAGAGGAAAGAGTAGGTTCAACGGAAGTTAAAATGACAATTTGAATTAGTTTGTCTTGACAAAACCAAGTTTAGTAAGCTGAGTTTGGAGTGGTTTGATTTTCAATGACGGTGAGTGTTGTAAATAGCGCGGTTGTTGTGCCATTAAGATAACCAAATAGGTTGTGGCCATGCATTAACATTTCAATTTGAGCTTTCCAAATGGTGAAGTTTTGTCTGCCAGTAAGTTTTATTGGTAGTTGGGCGAGGGGATTGAATTGAACAACAGTGGTTGTGGTGTTGAGTTGTCTGCGTTAACAATTGAAGGAACCATTTGTGGATGAGAGAAAAAAATGGTATTTTGTTCGTGAGAAGGTTAGGCTCTGATTACCATAAAAAAGTAATGTAGAAAGTGAATTGAATGATATTTATTGAACATGGTTAAAGGGTTTATATAGGAATAACCCAACTGAATTACAATTCAAATGATAATTGAAATTCAAATGATTATGCTTCATTACGGTCAACCGGAAGAAACTGGATGAATGTGATGTTTTTTTTGAAGGTTTAGGAACAAGAAAGAGAAGTCTTGGAGAAAGTATAGGGATTTTAGGAGGCTCCAGTTCGGGATCAGTGAGAATTGTACCTATAAGGTGATCCATACGAGGAGTGGCGATGGGAATCGGAAGCCAAAGCTTGCACGGGCGATATGGGATGAAGAGATAAACGATACGATTCCGACTTTGGGTTTGGAAATGAACTTTAGGAAAGGGAGTTATCTGTATTATGCAAGGGAAGGGGACTACTGCAAGGGAATGAATCATTACTTATGGAGTTTCCTGTGTGGTTTAGGGGAAGCTTAGCCATGTATTTGAATAGGACATTTGTGATGGATTTGAGCTTATGTTTATCGGCTACTTACAGTTTGAGCAACAAAGACGAGGTGGGAAAGGATTTTCGGTGTTATTTCGATTTCGAGCATCTTAAGGATACGATGTCTATCGTGGGGGAGATCGAGTTCTTGAGAGATTGGAAGCAATGGGATAAGGGACATAACGAAAAGTGCCGGTGTAGAGGGTAAAGACCTATAAAGTTACACCAATGCAACTCAAGAAAGATAAGAGCACAATCATATGGAGGCAGTTTGACGGTCCGGGGCCGGAAAACTATTGGTCTTGAGTATGCTAGGGGCAACCAGGTAAGTACATTCACATGCCTTGGCATCCAATATGGAAATCAAAGTGATTGATGAATATTGTGACCGAGATCAGCGGTCGGATGGACTGGGATTTCGACACACTGCATGTGATTCGATGGGAAAAAGCATGGAGCAAACAGCTTTGGTCGCACTTAGATACCGTTACGTCCCCTGATGCAATTCTCATGAAGGTTAAAGAAATGGTTCGGCCATGGAGGAACCTTTAGTTCGCGACGAACGAGCCGTTCTACAATTACTTCAATAACTTGAGGTCTCATTACAAGGTCCATTTGCTCGATGATTATATATAAGGAACTATGGAGTGACACGAGCGAGTGGTACAACGAGACGACGATGCTGAACAATGGGAAACCGGTCGAGCTCGACGGATACATGAGAGTTGCCGTGGATACCAAGGTACTTTACCTGTCAAAGATCTGTGTAGAAACCTTTTATAGTTTTTTTTGATCAAAAAAACCTTTTATAGTTTAACCAAAGATTGCAAGGATGGAATTAATACATGCTGAATAGGTTATTTTGTGCCTTTAAATTCCTTTATTTTGTTAGAAAAAATGTAATTTTGTTGAGATTAGTTCGGTCAAAATTTGTTAAACAAAATTGTTTGGCTTTTGAGGCGGTATGAAATTGCCTGAACCAGAGAAAAAATGCCTATAAACCCGAAAAAGAAGATCGAACTTTTATTTCGATGCATCGATTTTAATCCTCCATTGTTGAGATCTCTACAACCCCATTTCCCCCTCTATCTTCTGAATCTGGTTGAGGAAAATCCAGGTCATCCGCATTACAAAACATTTCAGATTCAGTGTCATCAGAGATAATTCGGAACTCGTTCGATTCTTTCGGTTTAAAGTTGAATCGAGAATCGAGTATGACAAGTGTATAACATACGTACCATGACATGAGGAGCAATTCTAACACAATATACGGGGAATCCGGTGTAGAATTTCAATGGTCCACCGGACTTGAGGGTCTTCATGGTGCAGTCTAATGAGCCAGTGTATGGATACTTACCCTCGGCATCAGGTTGCATTTTCTGGATTTGTGTTTTCACGTAATCAAATGGTAAACTGCAAGCCGAAGCAAAGAAACCCGAAACCGCACTCGCACCTGAGACGAAGAAAAAACGAAGAGCATTCATCGAGAGTCATATACTCGTACACTATGATTCTGCTTCGGACTAAACCAAGAACATACGGCGAAATATTTCACTCTTACCTACCACAGTTGAGGCTTCACCTAAGCCGAGGGAATCCTTGAAGAACTCGACGCTTTGATCATACGAGGCGAGCATTCCCATGTTCAATGCCATTGCTCGGACTACGGTTGGACCGGCGTGTTAGAATCTTACTTAAAGCATGGATTGAAGAAGAAAGACAACAGAACAGATGAAGAAGACGATCCAGAAAAAGAGGGAAAACGGAAAAAGGAAAATAACAAACTCAGAGAAAATTGAATTATGAATTAATCTTTTTTTTTGAATTACAGAAGAAGTGGGCTTGATTTATAGCCCAGACTTACAATAGTCTGTTAGCCCAAACAGTTACAGCTAGCCCATTCTGTTACAACAGAATTTAGGAATATTAAACCAAATCCAACTAACATACTACTTATATGCTTACATTCTCCTGGTTTTCTTCTTCCTGTTGAACTTCATGTAAAGACTTCACTCCAAGCCTGAGCCGCATCTTTGAAAAACTGGAAGGAGGAATTGGCTTTGTAAGTATATCAGCATACTGTTCCGAGGAGGGGACAAAATTGACAAGTAGCTTTTCAGCTAGCACCCGTTCTCGAACAAAGTGAATGTCAATATCCACATGCTTTATTCTTGCATGGTGCGTTGGATTTGCTGCCATTGAAACTGTGGATGTGTTATCACACCAGACAGTTGGCTTGCCACTAAGAACAACTCCAATTTCTGCTAGAAGCTGTTCAACCCATATGAGCTCAGAAACTGAATTAGCAAGACTCCTATATTCAGCTTCAGATGTAGATCGAGACACTACATTTTGCTTCTTAGAGCACCAGGCAATAGGATTATTGCCAAGAAAAATGCAATAACCAGATGTTGATCTTCGATCATCAACAGATGCTGCCCAGTCAGCATCAGCATAACAAGTCAAACAGAAGGAGCTAGAAGCTGAAAACACAACTCCATGATCAATTGTGCCAGCAAGATATCGAAGGATGCGTTTAACTGCCTTCCAGTGATTATCATGAGGATGATTCATATACTGGCTGACTTTATTGACAGCATAAGAGATATCTGGACGTGTGAGAGTCAGATACTGAAGTCCTCCAACTGTACTTCGATATAACTGAATGTCAGGAAAGGAAGAACCATCATTAGCTTTAAGCTTAGGTGTAACAACCATTGGAGTTGGAGTTGGTGTAGCACCTAGCATGTTAGTCTTAGTCAGAAGATCAATCACATATTTCTTCTGGCTAAGAATCAAACCAGTGGAGCATTGAAGAACCTCCATGCCAAGAAAGAAACTGAGCTGTCCCAAATCTTTCAAAGAAAATTCCTTGTTGATATCACTGATAACATCATCCACCTCAGCAGAGTGATCTCCAACAACAATGATGTCATCAACATAAATCATTAGAAGAAGGAAAGAGGTACTGGTGTTTCTGATAAACAGAGAAGAGTCAGCTTTTGATGCTTGGAAATGCAGCTGATTGATCAGAAACGACTTAAGTGTTGTGAACCATGCCCGTGGTGCTTGTCTAAGACCATAAAGAGCCTTCTTTAGCTTGCACACTAATGGTTGCCCATGTGAGTCAGCTTGTTCAAACCCAGGGGGCTGACTCATATAGATTTCTTCATTCAACTCACCATTAAGAAATGCATTGTTGATGTCGATCTGTCTGATAGTCCATTGCTTCATAACAGCAGTGGCTAATACAGTTCGAATAGTATTAGACCTGACCACAGGACTAAAGGTTTCATAAAAATCAGCTCCTACTGTTTGAGAGTAACCCTTTGCAACGAGTCTTGCTTTCAATCTCTCAACAGACCCATCAGGATTCCTCTTGACCTTGAACAACCATTTGCACCCAACTGGTTTACGTGTAGGTGGCAAAGGTTGAAGATCCCAAGTGTTATTGTTGAGTAAAGCATTGTACTCAGCATGGACAGCAGCAGCCCAGCCAGGATGCTGAAGTGCTTCATAAACACTTGTAGGTTCAGCTTCATCAGATTGTGCCAGCAGAACCTTAGGCTTAAAAATACCAGCCTTGGATCTTGTAACCATTGAATGAGAATTCACAGTATGAACAGGAAGGACGGAAGATGAGGGGGGAATAGAAGTAGAAAATGATGGTGGAACTGATGAAATATTTCCAGTTGGTGGAGGTGAATGGTGGATAGAAGTAGATAATGGAGATGGAGATGATAGAACATTCTGTGCTGGTGGAGATGAATGATGGATAGAAGTAGATAATGGAGATGAAGATGATGAAACATTCTGTGTTGGTGGAGGTGAATGATGGATAGAAGTAGATAATGGAGATGGAGATGATGAAACATTCTGTGTTGGTGGAGGTGAATGATGGATAGAAGTAGATAATGGAGATGGAGATGATGTAACATTCTGTGTTGGTGGAGGTGAATGATGGATAGAAGTAGATAATGGAGATGGAGATGATGAAACATGCTGTGTTGGTGGAGGTGAATGGTGGATAGAAGTAGAAAATGGAGATGGAGATGATGTAACATTCTGTGTTGGTGGAGGTGAATGGTGGATAGAAGTAGATAATGGAGGTGGTAATGATGAATTGAGAACTGATGGAACAGTAGAAGGGACTGCTGGTGATGGTGGAGGAGTAGCATGAACAGTAGAAACTGACTCAGTTTGAGGAAAAGAAGAACCAACACCAGCAGGAGAAGAATGGAAGAGAGAAGAAGTTGTAGTTGACAGAGTTGGAAATGTTTGACAAGAAGACTTTTTAACTTTAGATCTTGTAAGATGATCAGAAGGAACAGAAGAAGTACAAGTAGAGTAGGGATACACATTTTCATCAAAAGAAACATGTCTAGATATATATATATGACCAGTAGAATCAAGACACCTATACCCTTTGTGAAGAGGAGAATATCCTAAGAAGACACAGGCAGTAGATCGAAATTGAAGTTTATGTCTATTAAACGATCTAAGATTTGGGTAACACAAACAGCCAAATGTCCTTAAGAAATTGTAATCAGGCAATGAGTGAAATAAAGTCTGATAGGGAGATATGCCATTCAGAGCAACAGTAGGCAGTCTATTAATTAAAAATATGGCACAGGCAAATGCATCATTCCAGAAACTAAGAGGCATTGAAGCTTGAGCAAGCATTGAAAGACCTACCTCAACCACTTGTCTATGCTTCCTCTCCACAAGACCATTCTGCTCTGAGGTGTATGGACAGGAAAATCTGTGCACAATGCCTTGATCCTTAAGATAGCTTTGGAGAGCAACAAACTCACCTCCTCCATCTGTTTGTAGAGTTTTGAGTTTTTGACCAAGTAACCTTTCAGCCATTCTATGAAACTGAATAAAAACAGAAAGAACATCAGACTTATTTTTCAGAAAGTATAACCATGTATATCGAGAGAATGCATCTGTAAATGCTACATAGTACCTGAACCCATTTGAATAAAGAGGGGCAGGACCCCATACATCAGCCACAATTAATTCAAGGGGATGAGTATAAACAGTATGTGATTTGGAAAAAGGCAGTTTATGAGATTTACCAAATTGACATGCACTACACAAGAACTCATCTTTATTATGAACAAACAAGATATTACACTTATGAAGAGCCTTAAGGAGAACATCCTTTGAAGGATGACCCAACCTCTTATGCCATGTGCTTAAGGAAACAGATTTAGAAAGAGCAACATTACAAGAACTACTATTTTTATCAACATACTCAGTATTATTAGACATAGGACTCTTATTGGAATTATGAAAAACACCAGAAACATCAGCCTTATTAGAACAATCAGTTTGTAACTGATAAAGGCCATTTTTCTCATAACCAGTCATCAACACCTTCTTAGTTTCTAGATCTCTGACCTGGCACAACTTTGGATAGAATTCAAGCATAACCTGATTATCCTGAGTGAATTTAGAGACAGACAACAAATTCTTAGTAATGTTAGGAACATAGAGCAAATTTCTTAAATGTAACTGCCTATTCTTACCAAGAAGGGTAGACTGACCAACAGAATGAATAGGGATAGAATGACCATTACCAACTTTTACTGTACCTGAAGAAGGATAAGAACTGCCTGGCATCATAGTACCAACCTCTCTGGTTAAGTGATGGGTAGCTCCTGAATCCGGATACCAAGCATTATCATCAACCACTTCAGGTGTTGCTAGAAGAGCTTGAGGAGACTGGAGGTGAGAAGATGAAGGTGTAGAAGAATGAACCAGCTGTGACACAGGTTGAGAATAGAGCTGAGGTGCTGAACTAATAACAGTAGATCCAGATGGTGGTCGAACTGCAACAGGAGGATGATATGAAGATGCAACAGAAAGCTGAGGTTGATGATGAGAAAGAGTTGGAAAAGTAGGATAATGTGTAGAGAAACTTGGTGGTGAGACACAATAGCTGGGAAGAGAATGGGGTACAAAGGTAGTGGGAGAAAAAGAAGTGGGAGAAATGTTATGGACAGGTTGAGGAGAAATAGAATGAGCAACATTCATCAGAGGTGGAGTAGTGTAATAGGTAGCATTATAAGCAGAAGCATCAGAACTATAAGGGTGAGAATTAGCAGGGGAGGTAGTGAAGTTTCTATTCCCAGAATTTTGAGTATTTCTCGATGTATCATTCTTAAAACTGATATCATATCTATGATAGCACCGTTCAACAATGTGTCCCAGTTTTCCACACAATTGACATTGTGGTCTAGAAGAAGAATATCTACCCCCACGACCTCTTCCTCTATTAAAGTTGCTATAACCAGCAGTATTAGATTCAGAATTGTCAGCACTCACAAGATAATTTTCAGAAACATCAGAACTAACAGGAAGCTCATTCTGAATAGACTGTGTAGAAGTATTACTGGAAACTGAAGATCCTGACTGTTGTTGAACAGCAACATGAGCAGAAACAGATGTTTGACTAAAAAGACTTGATTGTCTAGAATCAGCATCAAGTAAAATAGTTCTAACAGACCTCAAATCAGATGAAGTAGCAGGATTGGCTGTAATCACAGTCACAACAGAATCATACTCAGGAGGTAAACCATTTAATATAGCAGTAATCTGTTCTTGATCTGATATAATTTCCCCAGAACTTGCTAGATTATCACAAATGGACTTAACTTTCCTTAGATAATCCTTCATACTCAACTCTCCTTTCTTCTGAGTATGAAGAGATCTCCTATATGACATTAACCTGGAAGTAGTTTTTCCACTATATTCCCTATGAAGAGTATTCCAAATCTCAGAAGCAGTATTATGGCCAATAACATGAGGTAGAACCTCTTCACTAACAGTCGAAAGAAGCCAGGATGACAGAGCACCATCCTGCTCTTCATAAAGTTCATAGTCAGGATTTATACTTACTATACCATCCTTAGTGATATACTGTGCAGGCCAAGTCACATTAGAATCAATGAACTTTAAGAGTCTGTGTGTTTTAATAGTTAGAAGCACTTGTTGATGCCACAGAAGATAGTTATAATCATTCAGGGTGACATTTATCTTTTTAGTAGAGAAGATCCTATTAGATGTAGGCAAGCCAGTATCAGCATTACTAGTAACAGACACATTATTCTGAGTAGCAGTCGTATCAGTTGTATCAACTTCAACCATGATAACAAAACAGCAATACACAACAGAGAACACACAAGCACCACAATATAAGAAGCAGCCAAAAGAGCAATATCAAATGCAGAGAGGTAACACACGAGCAGAGGTAACACAAAGTGTAGGCAGAGACAAGTATGATATGCTTAAGAGTAAAGAGTAGATAGGAGCAATCTCACCAAACAACAGAACATCAAGAGCCAAACGCACAGCACTAGATGCACAGCAATCACCAGTAACATGAATCAAATCACCACTGCAACACGAATCCAAGTAAATCACCAGAATCTATCACACTGATATCCGAAGTACTGCAATCGCACGAACCACACACGAACCGGAACAAATCGAAACAACACATAACCAGAACAGCAGCAAATTTGGAATAACCGAACTCACTGAGATGATTTATGAGAAGCAAGAAGACTGAAAAGACGCAAAGAAAACCAAAAAAAGCCTGAACACGCAAAACCTAGAACCAGCGGCTAGGGCACAACACGAAGAAGAGAAATACTGAAAAATTGATGGATCTAAGCACGGAATTGAACCGAAAAAGGCTCTGATACCATGTTAGAATCTTACTTAAAGCATGGATTGAAGAAGAAAGACAACAGAACAGATGAAGAAGACGATCCAGAAAAAGAGGGAAAACGGAAAAAGGAAAATAACAAACTCAGAGAAAATTGAATTATGAATTAATCTTTTTTTTTGAATTACAGAAGAAGTGGGCTTGATTTATAGCCCAGACTTACAATAGTCTGTTAGCCCAAACAGTTACAGCTAGCCCATTCTGTTACAACAGAATTTAGGAATATTAAACCAAATCCAACTAACATACTACTTATATGCTTACACGGCGCCTTTCCAAAGTGCCAGAACCCCTTCGTCTCCAACAATACGATAGAGAGCATGGAATGCATTCGAGTAGTTTCGGCGCTGAGCAGCTGGTAGAGTGGCATCAGCTTGCATACGGATAAGCGCCAAATCTGCAGGGCTGCCGAAGCAGGCTCCGATGGCACCGGCAGTCAGACCACATAATGCCTTCTGATATAGAGGAAGGGGCTTCCCGTCATTGGCTTCAATTGCTTTGGTTGTCAACATTCTGCAGAACAAACAATCGAAACACGATCAAAAGCTAAACTGGAATCGACGATGATAATCCGAGTTTAACCTCGGAAGAAAACGAGAATCTGTCCTATTCATAGAGACTCACTTGAATGATCCAAGTCGAGCAGTAGTGTATGTAGCTTGCCTGAGCAGTCCAGCTGATAGCCCCTGCCCAAAATAACACAAGTGAGACGTTGAGAAAGACTCTATGAATGGGACATATTACATATACCTATATCGGACACTCATGTCTGAATCCGAATATCCGATTAACACAATAAATACCATCCGGATTCAACCGAGAAAATCTAACAACATTCTCGAATTGTGAAAAACTGAGAATAGACTACAAATCCAGAAACAAGCAGCATATCACATCCAATTCAAACAGTACTGAATTCCAATCTTCTGGGAAACAGATTTCAACAAAATCTAATGCTTGAAAACGTTGGAACAATCATATAAACATGAATCAGAAGACTGAAAGAACAGAAAAAAATCAAAACTTGAATGAAATTGTGAAAAAAAACAACCTTGTAAAAGGCACCAATGCCTTCACTTTGAAGCATGTTCTTGGTGACAGATGCTGCTGAACCCTGACCAAGTTGGATTCTCACCTACTCCAAACAACCATTAATTAATAAAAACAAATCCAAGCAAAACCCAGATCTTAAAAAACAAAAAACAACCCAAAAATGAAAAGAAAAAAAAACCTTGATCATGTCAATGGGTTGGATGACACAAGTGGCAAGCATGCCAGATGTACCACCATTGATGAAAGGCTTAACTTTTGGCCAAACCCCAGCTTGGATTTTCTTCTCATTTCCCATTTCTTTGGTTGAAAACCACAAGGAAATTGAAATGGTGATGAAGAAAGGAAAGGAGCTTCTGTTTTGTTGGACTGAAATAGAAAGGGCGAAATAAGAGGCATGTCCATATTACATTATTGCTCATTCTTTGTGCAAACAAACCTTCCTTGTTACTAGCTTTAAATATTGAGTTAATTGCACCACACGTCCTCAATCTATGTTGCTTATTTTAAATTGATCTCTAAACTTTTAAACATTCTAATTTCATCCTCAAACTATGACTTTCATTCTCAATTTGTCCCCAAACTTTTGATCATTCAAGTTTCATCCTCAAACTATGACTCTCATTCTAAATTGATCCTCAAACTTTTTGAACATTCTAATTCAATCCTCAAATCTTCGTTTATACCACATCATATTATTACATAATACACATAAGTTTTTCATGACAATTAACAGTTTTTATAACGGGTTTCTATAAACATAAGATATGATTAGCATATATTGATAATTTGGGGATGAATTTAGAATGTTCAAAAAGTTTGAGGACCAATTTAGAATGAGACTTATAGTTTGAGGATGAAAGTGAAATGTTTAAAAATTTATGGGCCAATTTAGAATGAGTGTCATAGTTTGAGGACGTGTGGACTTAAATTAAGGACGTGTACTTCGTCCGCCGTCCAATGGATTTCGAATCGAATCGATCTGTTATAAATGGAGTGGATTTATGGTTTTGAAAAGTTTGATTCTATATATAATCATATGGTTATATGATCCTTGTTCTTCCTTTTCCTAGTGTTCCTAGTGTCTCCATATGCTTAAGCCTAAGGAAGCTTTTTTATTACACAATCTTGAAACCTCCTTCTTTGTCATGTGTTGGTGTCAGCTTCCAATTGTTACACCAACTGCAGACTGCAGAGTGCAGTCTCCCTGTGGGCAAAATACAAGAGGCTGAAGTTGCTTGGGTTTTAATTACAGGGCAGCTGAGTTTTTTCATAAATGCACCTTGACACGTTGGTGACATGCATGCATATTTATGTTTGATAGATACGCTCATAAATATAATACCTTATTCAACAACACTTTCTCTAATTTTGTCTCCACAGCTTTAGTTTTTGAGGTAATTTTCCCTTTCTCAACTGCTATATCTATTTCTTCTTGCTAACACAGTAAATTGTGGAATATGATCCTTCAAATATACCAAAAGACTCGAGATGATATATAGCAAAGATCTTAACATATATATTCCTTCAGGAAGTACTAGTAAACATCATGGAAGGTAGTGGCAACGCCAGCTCCTACAATTCTCCAGGTACTCAATCACTTCTTTTTTCCCTTAGTTTTTATGGGTTTAAAAATGTCAAGAGTTCATGTACTATTTCAAAGATTAGAGTTTAGTCTTATATTTTAATTTTACGGCATTTAGTCCATGTATTATTTTAGTTAAAATTCTTGGTCCTACTAATCTCCATCTAATTTCACCGTTAATAATTGCTGGCATAGCAACTATAAAAAGGGTCAAATTGATATAATTTGTAAATGTAGGGACTAAAAGGATATTTTGCACTTATATCAGTTTTTTTTTTCTAATAAAAATTAGTACATAGACTCAATGTCACAAAATTAAAACATAAGAACTAAAATTTAAAATTTAAAACAATGCATAACCCCAGCATATTTATTTACACCAAACTAAAACACTTTGAGAGCTTCAGTGAAATCAGCATCAGAGTTGGAAACACTACAGAAGCAGCATGTGGAGAAAGCAGTAAAGATCCAGGAGCTTAAAAAGCAAATCAAAGCCCTGAAGCTTCGTTTAGAGAAGACGAAGACGGCGACAACAGCAGTGAAAAAGGGTGTCGCTGATGAGAAAAGAGAAGCTTTCAAGAACCTGGGCGAGAAATATAACAGCCGGAGCGAGGAATATAATGCTTTGTTGAGTGAAAGGTCAAGGGAGCATAAATTAATTTAAGCCATATGCATGATGATTTCTCGTTAATGTTTAAAGGATCATATCCTCCTACTCGTATCTAAATATGTGTCGGACAAGTACTGAGGTTCTTTATTGTTTATTGCTCAATAGATCAAGAAAAAATCATGATAGAAAAAAGGGTATATATACACACATATCAACATAAACCAATTTAGAACAGGTAGAGGAACACAAAAATGCAGATGTGACATGATTCAACGAGTGTTTCGGGTCTGGTTCCGGAAGGAAACTAGTATAATATCTCACAATTGGGTTAGATTATAAGCATCGTTGAGATGGTGAAAGTCGATAATTCTTCGAAATCACGAACTTTTCAAAGCTGATAGTGCTTCCTTAGTTGTAGCTGAGATGACAGCATCTGAAGCATTTGGCAAATAGTAATACTTCCCTGCAAGATTAAATCAATGAAACACTATTTCATTGCAATCCATATGCATAAAAACGAATAAATGTTTCTATCGATGCACCTTGAGCTACTCGGGCAATTTCCTTGGCGAAACCAGTCGAAACAAACTTGTTTTCGGTGTCGATGACAAGAAGAGACATTCCTGCTTTGTATATTTTCCCGGACACTTCAAGAATCTCATCCTGCAATATTTATTCACACAAATCATACGGAAATCATTTCGTGAAATAAAACCCAGATAGCATTCCAGAAACTTGATGTCTATATTTCCACCCTACTGCTAACAAATGGAGGGTTCAGAATAATATTTTGATATAGCATATCCACTGTCCAGTAAAGGCCGGAAATTGTTATTATTATATTCGGCTCAATAGCATATTAGCATGTTTTTACAGTCATAATGATATTATCCTTGGATATAATGCCAAGATTTACCTTCAACTCTTGTGCCGAGGGTCTAGGGGCATCAGAAGCAGCAGCTTCTGGATCGGTGGACCGTTTCAGTGATATGTTGGCTCTTCCATCGGTAATTGCGACAATCATCACGCGTCCCACATCACCACTTTTCTCTGCATTTAACCCGACCCTGACTGCCTGATAATATAAAGTTGATGAAGTAATTAGAAAAGGGAACTGTTAGTTTGCATTTAACTATAAGTTACAATGACAGATAGCAGATGCAAAAGAATTTTGATCTCATGGACTGTAACTCCCACAAAACCTATGCCATGAGATCAAACTCAACGTAGAATAATATGGAAAGGGCATTCAATATGTATCAATGTATATCATTAACAGGTTAAAAATGATCGTTTCAGAAAAATCCGTGCCACATTGAGGGATTCACTATATATGCATACCATGCTTAAACCATGAGCTAGGGGAGAGCCACCACCACACGGAAGTCTCTCAAGACGTTTTCTTGCCATTGCAATTGATCTCGAAGGTGGCAGCAGGACTTCCGCCGCATCTCCACGGAAAGGTATAATAGAAACCTATTCAACATTCCAAGCAAAAAGAGACAAATTATTACCCAGAAATATTCATGATGGTTTCATTCCATCAGCTTTAGTTGTTTTGTTTTTGCTGAACAGTTAAGAACTAGCAAGGTTTGTATGCTTAAAAGCACAGAACAAAACCGTCTCTTGTTTACCTGATCTCTGCTTGTATAACTCTCGGCCAGCAACTTAAGTGCAGCGCCTTTAGCATTTTGCATTCGGTTCAATGCCATGCTCCCACTTGCATCAACCACAAATATTACCTGGCAAGAAATATATATGTATGAACCCCAAGCACAAGTATTATCAGTACTTGAATTTTTTTTACTCTCTTGAGAGATCCCCGTTAAAACAGTTTGTTCGAACAATATTTACATATCAATTTCACTCTAGTGATAAATCCATGCCAATGGAAGTCCAGAAATTAACATCAACCAAACTCCTGTAGGAGTATTTACTATCATAACGGTGAGGTACGCTGAAATAAAAGGAACTAGTAGCAAGTATTTTATTGCTAGATATATAAATAAAGTTAATAATAGATGTAAACAAAAGTAGTTCATGGATACCAATGCTCCTGCTTTTCTTGCCATTCTTTTAGCCCTCATGTCAGTTTTCTCCACGAAAACTTTCCTACTTTTCTGAATATCTTTCTCCCGACGCAACTTTTGATACGGCGCAGCAGCTCTAAGTGTTGCATCAACAGCTAGTCTCTTTACAGGGCCCTGCAGTAAAAACAACATAGCTTATTCAAAAAATGAAGTTAAGACCGGGCAGAAATAATGTACAGACGATTTGAAAGAGTGAAGAAGATTGCTAATTTTCATTGAGATTTCATAACGTATACACAAGGGTAGATTTTAACAGGGAGTACAAGAAATGTAATACACTTCATTGGAGGTATAAAGAACATGTTGGAATATTAGTTTGCAAAATATTTTATATTGATGGTCATTATATACTTCAAAATTTTTTTGTCTATATCAACCAACCTCTATCCTTGGAGAATATAACATTTTAAGAAAGAGACAAAGCTAACCTTTGGGAGCATTGGTTTAATATATCGGCCTCTATCCTCGGAGAATATTACATTCTTGGCTCTTCCAGCTTTCCCCCGCCGCCTCTGTGCTTGTTGTGCAAAGAAAAGTAGTTTCTCATCCACCAACCCCCCTTCTGCATCAAAGATAAACTCTTCAGGTAATTGCTCCTGTTGCTCCTTCTCCTGATCACTTTCATCCTGTTGTAAACAAAGCCTCGCAGTTTCAGTTAAACTATTTGATGAATAGATGATAGCAAAATCCTAGATAAGGACTTTTGGCATATTTTAGTTGACTATAAACAACAATAAAGGAATGACGACATCTATCAAGGAACAGCAGAGTTTAGTTCTTAAATGACAATATACCTCTTGATCTTCTTCCTCCTCATTCTGCTCTTCCCCGGATTCTTCATTCTGTGAAGGTGGAGGTGGAGGTGGAGGCGGCGGCTGTTGATTTTGTTGATCTGGTGGGTTCTCATTGATAATCGAACGAGGGAGTATGACAAGCTCCACCTGTATTATATAATATATCAGCACAAATTTATTTGCAAGTTTTCTAATCTTCTGCTTTCATGATGCCGACAAATCCTGGTAGGCGGTAGCTATGTCAACAGGTTCAATACTTCTCCCCAACCATCGGCCAAAAGAATATACAGAAGGATGAGGAGAAAGGGTTATAAGTGTATCTATTATTTTTTGAAATAGAACTAATATACTTGTGCACATATATAACCAGTGATTAGCAGACAATTCAACTAAACCTGCAATGACACCATAAATACCATGTAGTCTGAACTGGAAATATGGTCGAAAGTTGGATAAAAATAGGAAATGGAACATGTATTTTGCAAAATCATAGTAAGAATACTTAACAGCCTTTTTCAGGTCATCTACACCAACTCTCTCCCGTCCTTCCAAAGCAGCCAAGCACTTTGCAACCCTGGCAGCATATAGCTCAGCTCTGTGTCCCTGTAAATTGTCCGAGTACATAATTATTTCCCCATAGCATGATTAAAATAATATCTTACAATCTATCAACATTATATTTAAAAGAGGAACACTTTGAATGGTGCATGAAATGTAAGAAACTAGGATTCGATCTTAGCACCTGGCAACCACCTCGAAGGGATTCCATAACGAGGTACTTTAGTTGTTCCCGGCCAATTGTGACGTCCTTCAAATACTCTCTTGCTAAAATTATCTGAGAAAAAAATGCATAAGAGTCATCTTTCTAAATAACAAAAACACAGATCCACATCAAATCAACAAAGCTTAGAATCGTGTAAGAAAATTCAATTAGCAGTACGATTTGATTGAAAACATGAAGCTGGATGCATAGTTACCTGAGTCTTCGCATACTCAGTTTCTTCCTTAACCATTTCAAAAACTTTATTGCTAGCTTCCTGAAATTCTGTTGCAATACCAACTGCCGCAACACGATCTTCAAAGTTCATTGGAAGATCTGCACTGCAAAGGAAGTGTGCCGTTTATAGTATGGGAATAGATACGTAGAAGCTAAGAAACTAACTCCATCATCTACAAAACAAGCTTTATACCTCAAGTTAATTGCGATTCGATCTAATAAATGTTCCCGTACAGTGCCTTCTTCAGGATTATAAGTGGCAATTAAAAGCGGTTTACAAGGGTGCTTGAAGCTGATTCCCTCTCTTTCGACAATATTAACTCCTTCGGTCAGCACATTGAGAAGCAAATTACTAATGCCATCATCCAGAAGATTGATTTCATCAACGTATAATACACCTCTATGTGCTTCTGCTAAAAGGCCGGGTTGGAAAACAGTTGTACCCGTTTTCACAGACTCCTCAACATCGACAGATCCAATGAGTCTGTCCTCTGTGACTCCAAGTGGAATCTGGAGCAAGAGTGATGAAAGGGGCATTAAGACAACAAACCAAACTCGATAACAAAGGCTTTGTAGCATGAAATCTACCTGAACAAAAGGAGACCGGACAACTTGAGTCTTGACATTGCCATCAGAATCATATTCGGCTCGCTGAGCTAAACCATCTTCCCACCTTCAGAGGTTATGAAAACCAGGTCACTATCTAGAAAGTAATGAACTATTGCAGAATCAGTTAGCTCTCATATCCATTATCTTATCATATAAAAGATGCAACCTATCAGCTTTAGGCAAAAGTTTTACGGTTCGAGCCCCGGAACACATATTAATACTCAAAGGAATACTGATATGTTCTCAAAAAGAACTACAACAACAAGAATTAGAGGGAAAAAGAAAGTAATATATAGCACAAACCGAGGTTCTATACGAGGAAAGCTCAATATATACATATATATATACATAATAAGAGGTAAAAGTTCAGTGTTCATACTCTTCTGGGCAGGCTGGGTCTGCATTTGCCATTGAACCAACAACTACATCAATGGGAGGCAAAATCGCGTGCAACCCACGTGCCATTACAGTCTTGGCTGTTCCACGCCTCCCAGAGATAGCAATCCCTCCAATCTCACGATCAATAGCCCCAAGCAAAAGTGCAGTTTTAATGGCATCCTATGTCACAACAGTTAATCAAAGCAAGCATCAGATAAGCATAGGAATCCAACTCCTTTACTTGATTCAAACCCATGCCTCTAAACTGAAATTCAACATAATTAAGCCATAAAAATGAGAACTTTGCAGTGAACTTTAAAAGACCCATTTTTTCAAAACCAAGCCCAAAGCTTTTCTTTTCCTTCAAATTCCACAAGTAACAATGGAGATAGAGAAAGAGATGAAAAGAAACCTGGCCAACGACAGCAGCCAAAGGGAAGTACCGTCTACCATAGGAAGAAGAAGGCTCCTCGGATTCAGTAGCAATGGCTGCCCCATTGCTCGAGTCTAGAGCAGTGTTCGAGACAGCTAGAACACGACGAAAACGAGTGCTGCTTAGACATTGAAATCGTTTCTTTGCGCTCAAACGAGAAGAAGAAGAAGAAGGGAAGAAGAGAAAAGGGTATGGTTTAGATAAGGTAGAAGATGATTGAAGCTGAAGATGAGACAGAGGAAGTGATGAACAAGAAGTAGCCATAGCTGAAAATGCCATTGATTTCAATAAACAAACAATGGGAGCTTTTGTTTTTTTAAAGTTTATTTCTTTATCTTTTACATAATCTCGTAATCTAATCTTTATATTTCGTTCTGCTTCTTCCTTCCATTGTCTACTGCAACTTCTTTTAACTCTCCCTTTGGTCCTACCGTCCTTCACGCGCTCGGTTAGGCGCGTATCTAGCACCATTTTATTTTGTATTTTAAAAAATAGAAATAAATAGCATCCACAAATAAACTTCATAAATGCATGTAAAAACCCCAAGCACTTCATTAATTTATTTTTGAGTTAAATGTGAACATTCTCATTTTAAATTGGTCCCTAAACTCTTGGCTACTATGATCAAGAAATGAAGATGCTAGGCGAAATCAACCGTCGTAGTTGTCTCATCGTCCCTGCGACTATCATCTGATCCTCGCTTCCAAGCTGAGAAAACCGAACACAATCTGTGTCTTCATCGTATACTGCAAGGAAATGCATAAATAAATACAACATGCTTAGCAAAAATGTTACTTCACATCCCTCTGTTCATATGCTTTTAGGATCGATGGAGGGTCATATTTCCGTACTCACCAGATTTACCATGCTTTTGCTAAGCCTACAAGAGCTGATCGATGGCGGTGTTTATTGTCATGAGCCTCGGTGGTTCATAAAAGCTATCAGGCCTCCATGTTTCGGTAAAAAAATGGTATCGAAACCATCTCCTATAGCTGCAATCCGCAAATTCCAATTGCATTCATCACGGATGCTTTGTGCACTACCTTGACATCAACCCCCAATGTCTTTGCTCGTACAACAAGATCAGTGTGTATCATGGCTCTGCGATTTTCTCAATCAAAAGACTAATGAGAAAGCGAAGCAACCGAATCAAGTTAATGTAATTGAAGCTCAGGACACAGAGAAACTTCAAGGAAATACTATTTAGTGAAAAAAGATGTGCATCGCCATGCTACTCTCGGATCCACACACCATGTTCGACCAGGCACATAGGCAACATGTAATGTAAGTCAAGACACACACTAATTATGCTTCATACTCTTTTTAGCATGGTATTAGTAAACATAGGCTGGCATTCATCAAATGTTAACACAACCAACAAAATTCCATAATCATGCTTCTAATATTTCTTCATATTCGTATCAAGATCTCTTTTATTACACGATTGTTATACTTGTCCTTACCATATAACAACAACTAGTTAGATCGAGACGAAACAAATTTGTGTATTTTTGTATCATTCATTCTTAGAAATATATATATATATATATATATATATATATATATATATATATATATATATATATATTCAGACAAAGCTAGTTTCAGTTATTTTACCAAGAGATGCGGGTAGAAAGAAATTCATTCCGGTGATGTAGAGGAGTATGATGCAAAGATAAAACTTAAGAAATTATTATCCTAGTAAACAATACAGTGTTTTTGTTTTGTAATTAAAGTACAACATCAATTCTGGATCACAAATCAATACATTAGTGTAGCAAGGATAGACCGAGGGGCATTGGGAGTGCAGTCGCACCCCTCGAAATTTCAAATTGTCATTTAGTTTAGGAATATCAGTTAATGCAGCAACAACCCCAGATTTCAGAAGAAGAAATCACAAGAAGATGTGCTTAAATCCCAATTTCAACAAGTTATGAATTGATTCCTTATTCTGAAAAGTTATATTAGGAGTAATAAATACTGCAAATCTCATAAAATAGTGAATAATATATCCTGAAATGGTTACAAATGACAACCATTTACGGTATGAATATAATTGACAGATATTACTAGATTGCACCGGCTATACAAAGGATATGATAGGAGATTCAATAATTTTGAATCCACTATAAAATGCCAGTTATGATTTCTGTTCATGCATACTCAAACAAAGAGAAAAGAAATATGACAAACTCAGGTTTCCTGTTGTTTCTTCACATTTCTGTCATTTTCATGCTTTGCATAAGCTTTTCCTCTGCTGCTGTTGAGGAACATAGAAAGGCAAGTATTTTTCTTTTGCTTTTGCATTTTTCAAATGAATTTCTTATCATTTTAGTGACAGATCGTTAACGGTGTTAATCCGGAGTGCGATTATGCAGATTTACATTGCCTACTTGGGATCACTTCCTGATGGAGACTACATTCCAACATCTCATCATTTCAGTTTGCTTCAAGCACTTTTTAAACAAAGGTAGGATTAGTATTTTTGATATGATGAAGCAATTTTCTTTTCCTTACACTATTGGTTTTCTTTCAAGAAGTACAAAGCCATTAGAGGTCATCCTCTGATGACTAAGCCAAAGGAAAGAGCCCGAGATTGAATAACGGCTCACACGGAATTAAACCGAAATTTAATACTGAAACGTGACCAAGTGTTTAGTTCCCTTTTAGTAGTAGGAAGCAAACATGTCATGGACCGCTTTTCGATTTAGTTAGAAGGAATAACAACCATTATTCAGAAATCTGATGTTCTGCCTCTCCCCAGTTCGGTTGAAAATTACTTAATCAGAAGTTACAGAAGGAGCTTCAATGGATTTGCTGTTAAGCTCACTGATGAAGAGGCAAAGAAACTTGCAAGTAAGTGGTATCAAAAGCTCTCTTTTTTTCACTCATTTGCCTATTGATTATACATTTTCACCATTTCAATTATATGCAGGCTTTAAAGGAGTGGTTTCTGTTTTTCCAAATAAAGTTTATCACCTTCAAACAACAAGATCATGGGATTTCATGGGATTCAATCAAACTGTTAAACGCAGTGCTACTTCCGAAAGCAATGTTGTTATCGGTGTCATTGATACTGGAGTCTGGCCTGAGTCGGACAGCTTCAATGATGAAGGCTTCAGCCCTCCTCCCAAAAAGTGGAAGGGGACTTGTAAGGGTGGCCAAAACTTCACTTGTAACAAGTAAACATATTCGCAATTTTTTTTTTGGATAAATTGCTTTCTATTCGCAATTTTGACCGCTATTCAAATACTTGATTCTCTCTCACACTTGTAGTTTACTAACGAAAATTAGTATTTTTCTTACAGCAAGCTTATCGGAGCTCGAGTTTACGTCACAAATTCTGCCAGGGATACAGAGGGTCATGGATCACATACAGCGTCCACAGCAGCCGGGAACCACATAGGAAATGCTAGTTTCTATGGTCTTGCCGAAGGCACTGCAAGAGGAGGGGTTCCATCAGCAAGGATAGCTGCATATAAAGTTTGCAGTGTTGAAGGGTGTACTTCGGAAAACATCTTGGCAGGCTTTGATGATGCCATTGCTGATGGAGTTGATGTGTTGACAGTTTCATTAGGAAGAGATGATTCATCCGAGTTTTACATGGACCCTGTAGCCATTGGTGCTTTTCATGCTGCTAGGAAGGGAATAGTTGTCGTGCAATCTGCAGGCAATAGTGGTTCTAGGCCACAATCGGTGGGGAGTGTAGCACCATGGATACTTACCGTTGCTGCTAGCACAACAGATCGTTTTTTCATTGACAAGGTTGTTCTTGGGAATGGGAAGACACTAACCGTAAGAAACATACTTCTGTTCCATAATTATTAATATCATACTTTCTACTTCTTTTGAAAAAGATCTGAATTGAAATAACATAGTTTTTCTTGTTAAGAGTAATGGTTTCCTCTTTGCAAGCAGGGATTTTCAGTAAACTCTTTCAGTCTTAACAGAACAAAGGTTCCGTTGGTTTATGGGCTGCAAGCAACATCTGATTGCGATGAGAGTAGTGCTCGGTTGGTTCCATTGACAAGTTGCATTTTCATTTACAAAGAATTAGAATAAGCAAAATGTATAACATTTGTTGGTGTTTTTCCAGGTTATGCTACAGCGGTTGCTTGAACAGAAGTTTGGTAAAGAATAAGATTGTTTTATGCGATGACATGGACGGTCTAGATGAAGCTCATGATGCTGGTGCATTAGGATCAATTGTACAAACTTCATTCCAAAATCTTTCAGTTGTTGTCCCGTTGCCTGCTTCAGCTTTAAGGGCAGACGACTACGAATCACTCAAGTCCTACTACCTGAAATCCAACAAGTATGTAAATTTTTCTTTAAAGTGATATGTTAGGCAAATGGAAACTGATTCATTTTGTCTTTGTGTCACAGAAAGGCTGTAGCAGATTTATTAAAAAGTGAAACAGTTGAAGATTCTTGGGCTCCTGTAGTTGCTGAATTCTCTTCAAGGGGCCCTAATCGCATTGTGGCAGACATTCTAAAGGCATGCATTTCTCCAATAAACCCACAGTTATCTCTTGGAAACTTCTCTCTTTTTTCTTTTTGCTTAGCTTCTTTTCTTTAAATGCGATGCAGCCCGATATAAGTGCACCAGGAGTGAATATTTTGGCTGCATTTTCCCCAGTTACTCCACCTTCATCAACTGCAACAGACAAAAGGCGGGTTAAATACAATGTACTATCAGGAACCTCCATGTCTTGCCCTCATGTTGCTGCTGTGGCTGCATATGTTAAAACATTTCACCCTGACTGGTCTCCCTCAGCCATCAAATCTGCTCTTATCACTACTGGTAATCTTTAAATGCAAAAAAAATCTCAAGTTTGTTAGCTTGTTATTTCGATCTTACCGTTGTTTTCTTTCTCCTGTTCGCAATAGCATCCCCGATGGATCCATCAAAAACTCCTGATGCCGAATTTGGTTATGGATCTGGACATGTCAACCCTGTAAAAGCCATCAATCCTGGACTTGTATATGATAATGCTGAAGGCGAATACATAAGGTTCTTATGCAGTATTGGATACAGTAAAGACAACATCCGAGCGATCTCAGGAACTAACAGCTCTTGTCCTAAAAATTCTAGTAAAATGCTGCCAAGAGACTTAAACTATCCTACTCTTACAGCTGCAGTCAAAGTTGATGATTCATTCACAGTCAATTTCCAAAGAACAGTCACAAATGTTGGCGTAGCAACATCTACTTACAATGCAACAATCTCTTCCGACTCCGAACTTGTTGTAAAAGTGATCCCGCAAGTTCTATCTTTCAAGACGTTAAGGGAGAAGAAGTCCTACAATGTGACTGTTAAGGGAAAAGCTTTGGGTGAAGCTTCAAAGGTGTCTGCTTCGTTGACATGGTCAGATGGCATTCATAATGTTAGAAGTCCAATTGTTATTCATACATATGAAAGTGCTACTAGGGCTGTCTGAATCTCATGACTGCACCTGCAGCTGATAGTCAGTTGCTTCCAGTTTATGTTATATATACATACATATATATATATATGTATATGTTTACTCTTGTAAATGAGCAGTATAACATCAAAATAATTTGAGTTTGCTAAACCCATAATCCTTTTACAAATCAAAGCTAAACCTCTTGTTCTTTATAATGCATTATCATTGCTTCATTTCCCCATAATCACTATATTCGTATCGGAAATCTTTTACTCACATCATGGACTATACAACGATGTATGAACCAATTGTATGAACTCTCACTTCGTCTGCTTCTTGTTTGGATATAAGATTTTCCATGGTAATACAAACTCGCAGAATGGAAACTCCGGGAGACTTGTCGGGATTTCTTATTGGATGGCTTAGCTGTTCAAACAAACACATTTAACTTATCAGATCGGAGAGGGAATAATAGCATCAGAATTTCATGTGAGGGTACACTTTAAAAACAGATTGGGATAACCTAGAATCGACTAAGTCTAGGCTTCGATATCACTTAATGCAACACTTATTCATAACCAAATTACAAATCTCAAGGTGAAACAAAAAATCGAAAGATTTATACATTGTCGTATCATATACACAATGCCGAACATATTTCATTTCATTCATTACTTTTTTAGCCCGATTTTACCAACAAGCAACATGTAAGGCAAGGCACACACTAATCGGGATTATGCTTCATACACTTTTTAGCATGGTATTAGTAACATAGGCATGCATTCATCAAATGTTAACACAACCAACAAAATTCCAGAATCATGCTTTTGATATTGCTTAATGTCGTATCAATGCATAATATCCATATTTATTACAAGGTCCATCGCATCATGGTCTCTTTTATTACGCGATTGTTATACTTCTCGTTGTCATATAACACCAGCTAAATAGATCGAGACTAATCAATTTGTGTATTTCTTTATCATTCATTTGCAGAAATATATATTGAGACAAAGCTAGTTTCAGTTATTTTACCAAGAGAAAAGGGTAGAAATATATTCATTCTGGCAATGTAGAGGAGTATGATGCAAAGATAAAACTTTATTTTCCTAGTAAACAATACAATGTTTTTGGTTTTAGGAATTAAACGACAACAACAATTCTGGATCTCAAATCAATACATTAGAGTGAGCAAGGATGGACCGAGGGGCACTGCACCACTGGAAGTTTCAAATTACCATACAACTCCCTAAAAGATTTCACCCCTGACATAAAATCCTACTTTGGTGCCTGAGTGTGAACATATAATGATGCAGCATTAACTAGAATTGAGATCTTCGCAAAGGATGGAGTTTAAGTTAATGCAGCAACAACCCCAGATTTCAGCAGAGGAAATCACAAGAAGATGTGCTTAAATCCCAATCTCATCAAGTTATAAATTGATTGCTTATTCTGAAAAGTTATTTTAGGAATAATAAATGGTGCAAATCGCATAAAACAGTGAACAATATATCCTGAAATGGCTATAATCACAATCATTTATGGTATGGATACAATTGACAGATATTCCTAGTTTGATGTGGCCATTCAAAGGAAAATATGAAATAGCTAATAGGATTTTTGAATCCACTATAAAATGCCACATGATTTCTGTTCATGCATAATCAAACAAAGAGAAGAAATATGACAAACTCAAGTTTCCTGTTGTTTCTTCACATTTCTGCCTTTCTCATGCTTTGCATAAGCTTTTCCTCTGCTGCTTCTGAGGAAGATAGAAAGGCAAGTATTTTTTTCTTTTGCTTTTGCATGTTTCAAATGAATTTCTTATCATTTTAGTAACAGCTTGTTAATGAATAATGATGTTCATCCGGAGTGCGATGATGCAGATTTACATTGCATACTTGGGATCACTTCCTGATGGAGACTACACTCCAACATCTCATCATTTCAGTTTGCTTCAAGCACTTTTTAAACAGAGGTAGGATTAGGATTTTGACATGATGATCACAATTTTCTTTTTCTTATCATTATTGATTTTATTGTCAGAAAGAGCTCCCTTTTAGTACTAGGGAGTAGGACAAAACATGTCATGGACCGCTTTTCGATTTAGTTTGAGGGAATAACAACCATTATCCGGAAATCTGATGTTTTGCCTCTCTCCAGTTCGGTGGAAAAATACTTAATCAGAAGTTACAGAAGGAGCTTCAATGGATTTGCTGTTAAGCTCACTGATGAAGAGGCAAAGAAACTTGCAAGTAAGTGGTATTAAAAGCTCTCTTTTTTCACTCAACTGCATATTGATGATACATTTCCACCACTTCAATTATATGCAGGTTTTAAAGGAGTAGTTTCGGTTTTTCCAAATCAAGTTTATCACCTTCAAACAACTAGATCATGGGATTTCATGGGATTCAATCAAACTGCTAAACGCAATGCTACTGCCGAGAGCAATGTTGTTATCGGTGTCATTGATAGTGGAATCTGGCCTGAGTCGGACAGCTTTAGCGATGAAGGCTTCGGTCCTCCTCCCAAAAAGTGGAAGGGATCTTGTAACGGTGGCCAAAACTTCACTTGTAACAAGTAAACATATTCCGCAATTCAAATCCTTGATTCTCTCTCGTACTTGTAGTTTACTAAAGAAAATTAGTATTCATCTAACAGGAAGCTTATTGGAGCTAGAGATTACATTGGAGATTCTGCCAGGGATACAGAGGGTCATGGATCACATACAGCATCCACAGCAGCCGGGAACCACATACAAAATGCTAGTTTCTATGGACTTGCTGAGGGCACTGCAAGAGGAGGGGTTCCATCTGCAAGGATAGCTGCATATAAAGTTTGCAGTGCCGATGGGTGTACTTCGGAAAACATCTTGGCAGCCTTTGATGATGCCATTGCTGATGGAGTTGATCTTTTGACAGTTTCATTGGGACCACCCGCTGCACCTGAGTTTTACAGGGACCCTGTAGCCATTGGTGCATTTCATGCTGCTGAGAAAGGAATACTTGTAGTGCAATCTGCAGGCAATGTTGGTATGAGTGGGCGAAAATCGGTGGCCAGTGTAGCGCCATGGATACTTACTGTTGCTGCTAGCACAACAGATCGCTTTTTCATTGACAGGGTTGTTCTTGGGAATGGGAAGACACTAACCGTAAGGGTTTAATATTTACTAATATCATACTTTTAACTTCTTTTGAAAAAGAAACAAATCGAAATAACATAGTTTTCTGGTTTCCTGTTTGCAAGCAGGGACTTTCAGTAAACTCTTTCAGTATTAACAGAACAAAGGTTCCGTTGGTTTATGGGCTGCAAGCATCAACTGAGTGCGATGTGTTGAGGGCTCAGTTAGTTCCATTGACAAGTTGTATTTTCTTTTACAAATATTTAGAATAAGCAAAATGCTTAACATTTGGTGGTGTTTTTCCAGGGTATGCGTGATCGGTTGCTTGGACAGAAGATTGGTAAAGAATAAGATTGTTTTATGCGATGGAATGAAAGGTCTAGCCGAAGCTTATGATTCTGGTGCATTAGGATCAATTGTACAAACTTCATTTCGGAATATTTCATTTGTTGTCCCATTGCCTGCTTCAGCTTTAAGCACCAACGACTATGATTCACTCAAGTCCTACCTGAATTCCACCAAGTATGTAAATTTCTCTTTAAAGTGATTTGTTAGGCGAACGGAAACTGATTCCTTTTGTCTTTGTGTCACAGACAACCTGTAGCAGATTTATTAAAAAGTGAAACAATTGAAGATTCTTGGGCTCCTGTAGTTGCTGAATTCTCTTCAAGGGGCCCTAATAGCATTGTGGCAGACATTCTAAAGGCATGCATTTCTCCTATAAACACACACTTATCTCTCCGAAACTTCTCCCTTTTTTCCTTTTGCTTAGCTTCTTTTCTCTAAATGCGATGCAGCCTGATATAAGTGCACCAGGAGTGAATATTTTGGCTGCATTTTCCCCAGTTACTCCACCTTCAGAAACTGCAACAGAGAAAAGGCGAGCTAAATACAATATACTATCAGGAACCTCCATGTCTTGCCCTCATGTTGCTGCTGTGGCTGCATATGTTAAAACATTTCACCCCGACTGGTCTCCCTCAGCCGTCAAATATGCTCTGATGACTACAGGTAATCTTAAAATGCAAAAAAGATCTCTTGTTATTTCGATCTTACCGTTGTTTTCTTTTTCCTGTTCGCAATAGCATCCCCGATGGATCCATCAAAAACTCCGGATGCCGAATTTGGTTATGGATCCGGACATGTCAACCCTGTAAAAGCCATCAATCCTGGACTTGTATACGACAATGCTGAAGGCGACAACATAAGGTTCTTATGCAGTATTGGATACAGTGAAGAAAACATCCGAGCCATCTCAGGAACTAACAGCTCTTGTCCCAAAAATTCTACCAATACACTGCCAAGAGACTTCAATTATCCTACTCTTACAGCTGCAGTCACAGAAGAGGAATCATTCACAGTCAATTTCCAAAGAACAGTCACAAATGTTGGTGTAGCAACATCTACTTACAATGCAACAATCTCTTCCGACTCCAAACTTGAAGTCAAAGTGATCCCGCAAGTTCTATCTTTCAAGACTTTAAAGGAGAAGAAGTCCTACAATGTGACTGTTAAGGGAAAGGCTTTAGGTGCAGAATCAATGGCGACCGCCTCGTTGACATGGTCAGATGGCATTCATAATGTTAGAAGTCCAATTGTTATTCATACATATATAGTTTCTACTACGGCTGTCTGAATCTCATGACTGAACCTGCAACTCATAGTCACTTGCTTTGCTTACAGTTTATGTTACATATGTTTATGAATAATATTATTTACAAGACACGTGATAACATCATCAAGCATGTTCTTTCTAGCATGATATAATGAGACAATGCTAGTTTTACTTATTTTTAAAAATAATTGAATCAAATATTAAGATCAGTTTTAAAAAAATATAAAAAACCCTGAATTAGTAAAATTTGGCTTTGGCAAATCAACTTCTGCCAAGCATCACTATCATACTAACCAGAAGTCCGAGCTACAGTTGCATGACTATGAGGCAGAGTATGTGTTCTATCACAATCTGGTTAAGAATCCACAGGCAATACCATTCATTTTGGATAAGTATCTATCAATGATTTTGTGGGATATGCATTCTATCATGATCTAGTAAAGAATCTGTTGGCAGTATCATTTGTTTTGGACTTGTACAGGTTCCCTCTTGTGCTCGATCTCTTTAGCGGATGTGGATGGATAACTTCTATTATGTACTTGGTTCTTTTTGGTCCAAATTAAATTGTTGTACTCGTGTTGTATCAGCTAGTTTTCCACCGAGTTTGTGAGAAGTCCGAGCTACAGTTGCATGACTATGAGGCAGAGTATGTGTTATATCACAATCTGGTTAAGAATCCACATGCAATACCATTCATTTTGGATAAGTATCTATTCGGGATATGCATTCTATCATGATCTAGTAAAGAATCTGTTGGCAGTATCATTTGTTTTGGACTTGTACAGGTTCCCTCTTGTGCTCAATCTCTTTAGCGGATGTGGATGGATAGTTTCTATTATGTACTTGGTTCTTTTGGTCCAAATTAAATTGCTGTACTCGTGTTGTATCAGCTAGTTTTCCAGGAAACACTATTTCTGATGATCTCTGTTTCATACTCTGGCCCTAACTACCAGAGCTAGTTTAGGGTCATTTTTAAGTGTAAAATTGGAACTGAGAATATCAAGAAAGTTGTGAGATTTTTCGTTTGTTGAAACTGATTTGCGGCATTTTGAGAGCTCTATTTTCATATTCGAATTCAATTGAGAGCAACATAAGTAAATCATGTATGTATATATTTTTTTCACCTTGAATACTGACACGCGTCGTATAGTGTCAAAAATAAAACCTTAAACTCAAAATAAATAAGATCTAAATTAATATAGCGAGAGTAAGGGTCGATCCGCAAGGAATAGGAACTCTAACACCTTTCTTCTGATTTAGACCAATAACTTGTAGAAAATAAAAGGGGATTTTAGAATAGTGATTTGAATGAGAAAAATAATAAGAACGTAAAAATAAATATTGAGAATGAATTATAGATTAAAATAGCCTCAAGTCACGCTTTGCCACGACATCTTCGATCACTGAAGTTGATTTTTCTTCGACTTTCCTGCAGGTTACAGTCTACAGGTAAATTCGACTCCCAGGGCAATCCTTGAAGTCAAACTTTAGTGAATTAGCCACGGCAATCGATGTTAACTCAAATCTGAGTTAGTGCTGGAGAAGCCCTTGCCTAATTAATTTTACAGAGAATCTAAAAAGGAGTTGTTGAAGGATTGAAGTATTTTCCTAATCTCACGAGGTTTGTCGGGTTTGGCGTTGCTTTTGGCTAAAGGGAATTTAGTTAAGCATGGTTGGTGAAAAAATCATACTTAATTAAACAAAAAAAATGGAGAAAAATGAAATGGAAAAATGGAGAACTCTTTATTAATCTCAACGAAGAAGAGAACAATGGAAAATGATTGATGATTTAATTCACCCCCAAAGTGGGGTATTTATAGTAGTTGAAAAACCCTAAAAACCTAAGATGATAAATCTTAAATTTAAATTAAATTACATAAGATAAATATCCAGGTTTTGAATTTTAAAATAAAAATCCGGATGATAGGCTATCTGATAAGTGGACTGATAAGCTATCTGCGTTGCTGACGTCATCTTCTAGAAGGTGATGACGTGGCGCCCAGTCAGCATTCATGCCCTGGTTCATGCCCATGAATCTGCCCACGACTCCAGTATTTTCTGCAGCATTCCAACTTATTTCCAGCATTACGTAACCTGCACGAGAACAACATAAAAACAGCTCAATTAAGTCCTTCAAACATATATTCGATCAAAATAAGGACTAAAAAATAACCAAAATAAATACTTATCAAATACTTTTATCTACAACTTTTAGCTTTTAATATGTTCAATATAAGATTCTTAAGCGTGTCTTATTTTTTATGAACTGCCTTTGTGATTGCAACAGGCAAGGGGAAAGCAGTTACAATAATTCTTGAATATATCTATCACATTTTTTTTATTCTTGTCGTTGCCTGATTTTGATTTTTGTGGGGCATTGCTTTTCCGTTTTAACAAGGAAATATGATCGAGACTTTGCTTTTAAAAGACTTCACCTTTAGACTATTAAAAAAAGACTTCTTTTGACGTGCCTTTGCCTTCTTTTATCTGTAGAATTAGAACTAATCGACTCCAAGTTTTAGAGGATCGGATCCAAGTATATATTTAAAGAACAAAGCAAATGCAGTAGAATGTAAAGTTCGAATGTAAGCAATATTTCTTTTACTCTTGTTTATAGGCAAAAACTTAAGCTTATATGGTTAGGCATGCTATCTGGAAAACTTTGTTGAACCAATCAAAATCGAAAATGAAAATAGATTTGGATATAAGGGAAGTTCTACTAAGATTTTGTCACTTTCTCTCATTTCTCTCATCATTAGAGATGTTTGAGGAGAATGTCATGCAGGGACGGAGGCGCAGCGGCAAAAATATCGTTGGTGAACGGTGGCTAACGATGACTATTGCGATTGCCATTGCGGACACACTACAAAAGGTTTCTATTCCACAATCTTTATACTGGAACAAGATCGGATTCTACTCATAACAAAACTAGTGGTCCCAACCCTTTCAAACTTCGACTTTTTTGAAAACTTTAAAAATTCGGAGTCGCCACCAATCTTTTTGAAAAGTGTGATTGGATCACTTTAAAACATGGTTATTTTAATAAAACGTTTTATTTTAATAAAACAACGGTTTTGGTCTATGAAAACCAGAAAACAAGTTAGGGGTCGGTTATGCGTGGGGAAGGGTTAGCACTCCACGACGCCCAAAATTAGTACCTAATTGATTTTTCGTTTGTTGAAACTGATTTGCGGCATTTTGAGAGCTCTATTTTCATATTCGTATTCAATTGAGAGCAACATAAGTAAATCATGTATGTATATTTTTTTTTCACCTTGAATACTTTTTATCTACAACTTTTAGCTTTTAATATGTTCAATATAAGATTCTTAAGCGTGCCTTATTTTTGATGAACTGCCTTTGTGATTGCAACAGGCAAGGGGAAAGCAGTTACAGTAATTCGTGAATATATCTATCACATTTTTGTATTCTAGTCGTTGCCTGATTTTGATTTTTGCGGGGCATTGCTTTTCCGTTTTAACAAGGAAATATGATCGAGACTTTACTTTAAAAAGACTTCACCTTTAGACTATTAAAAAAAGACTTCTTTTGACGTGCCTTTGCCTTCTTTTATCTATAGAATTAGAACTAATCGACTCAATTAAAGACCAAAGCAAATGTAGTAGAATGTAAAATTCAAATATAAGCAATATTTGTTTTACTCTTGTTTATAGGCAAAAACTTAAGCTTATATTGTTAGGCAGGGTATCCGGAAAACTTGGTTGAACCAATCAAAATAGAAAACGAAAACATATTTGGATATAAGGGAAGTTCTACTAAGATTTTGTCACTTTCTCTCATTTCTCTCGTCATCAGAGATGTTTGAGGAGAATATCATGCAGGGACGGAGGCGCGACGAAAAATATCTCATCGGCGAACGGTGGCTAACGATGATTATTGTGATTGCCATTGTAGACACACTACAAAAGGTTTCTATTCCACAATCTTTATACTGGAACAAGACCGAATTCTACTCATAACAAAACTAGTGCCCGGTGTCGCAACCCTTTCGAGCTTCAACTTTTTTGAAAACTTTTAAAACCCGGAGTAGCCACCAATCTTTTTGAAAAGTGTGATTGGATCACTTTAAAACATGGTTATCTTAATAAAACGTTTTGTTTTAATAAAACAACGGTTTTGGTCTATGAAAACTAGAAAACTAGAATTTGCAAGTTCACAAAGGCTCGACTTTATTTGCCCGTTTAATAAATGTCAAACTATTTTAACGGCCTTATCGCCCGGGAGATGAACTTTAATCACCGCCAACATTTTTGGCACTAACTCGTCATTCTCGTTTGGTTAAGACACCACATTAAATTAATTTCACTTTTCAAACAACATGAAAATTTGGTGCGTTAAGCATTTTATATTAATTCTAAGTTCAATTATTAAAAACCTAAAAAACGTCTAAGTGTTTTATTCCTAATTAAATGTTTAAGTTTGCTTAAGTGTATTCTATTTTTGTGAAGTAAATTTTCTAATAAACACGCTTCTATCTAAGCTTTAGAACCTAGTCCTAAGTGTTAACTTATTTCTAAAAACAAGCAAGCAATTCTTTTGTGTTTTTTCCCTTTTATCATTTCTTTTGAAAAACATTTATTTATTCTTCTTCTTCTTTTTTACTTTTTATATTTTTCTTAAAAAGTCAAGACCTCTTTTTTACATTTTTAGCCTTTTTTTTATTTTTTATGTTTTTTACTTTTTTATATTTTTATTTCAAAATGAATTTCCCTCTAAAAAACTTTTTTTTTTACTTTTTTTTACATTTTTAGCCTTTTTTTCTATCTAAGCTTTTTTTTCTATCTTAGTCAGCGAGCTTATATCATCTCACAGTGTATTTTATTCTAATACGTAAACTTCTTTCCCAACAAAGTCTTGCAAGCGACTAAAGAGGAATTTGGTTAAAAGTTCCATCTTCCATGCATCTTAAGCATTTCCTTGCAGACTATTTCATACTAATTCATCAAAAGAAAATCTGATTCTACAGGAGCAGGTTAGTAATACACATTATCACAGCAAACAAGTATCTGCAGTATTTACAAGCAAAGTTGAACTCCGTCATATCACTATTATTTTGGCTACTGTGTAGAAGAGATTAAGTCCATACCACAATAACCACTTCTGCATGATCCCGACATATAAAAACTTCAGTAAGGCTTGAAGAAAAATGATAAAATGAGAGAAGCTTATAAAGTAGCGGTCGTCGGCGTTGGCTTTGCAAGGCTAGTCACGGCCAAGGAGCTTCAAAGAGAAGGTCATCGAGTAAATGTATTTGTAATTTTTCCCAGGAATTGGATCATAATACAACATTTGGTGTGGTGGTAAGCTAATACTCCTTGTTGCTGGGTGACACAAGTTTGATTCTCTCTAATTGCATTTGTGATTTTTGTCATTTTCTTCCTTTAATTAGGTGGAGGATGAAAATAAATTTATTTAATCAAATATAAATAATTAAATCCCTCCAATAAGGTAGTTACACGTGTCACCACTTAATTAAATAATTAATTTATTTTATTAATTTAAAATTAGGACTAAATTAAAAGAATGTGTAAATAATAAGGACCAAATGTGTAATTATACCCTTATTTTTTTAACTGCTACATCACCATGCCGTTAACCTCTAACGGCTGGTGGTCAAATTGCACCCAATTTAATAGTATGATGGTTTAATTGCTTCGAAAAAAGTAAGGTGGTCAAATCGAGACTTTTGCAATAGTATGGTGGTCATTTATATAGTTTACCCTTAATTTTAAAAACGTTTTCAAAACTGGAATTTGCAAGTTCACAAAGGTTCAACTTTATTTGTCCGTTTAATGAATATCAAACTATTTTAATGGCCTTATCGCCCAAGAGATGAACTTTAATCACCGCCAACATTTCTGGCACTAACCCGCCATTCTCGTTTGATAAAATACCGCATTAAATTAATTTCACTTTTCAAACAACATGAAATTTAGCGCATTAAGCATTTTATATTAATTATAAGTTTGCTTAAGTGTATTTTATTTTTGTGAAGTAAATTTTCTAACAAACACGTCTCTATCTAAGCTTTAAAGCCTAGTCTTAAGTTATTAACTATTTCTAAAAACAAGCAAGCAATTCTTTTGTGTTTTCCCCTTTTTATTATTTCTTTTGAAAAACTTTTATTTTTTTATACTTTTTATATATTTTTTAAAAAAGTCAAGATTTTTTTTTAACATTTTTTAGCCTTTTTTTATTTTCATGTTTTTCACCTTTTTATATTTTTATTTCAAAATGAATTTCCTTCTAAAAACTTTTTTTTTATTTTTTAAAAGTTTTTCTTTAAAATATGACTTTATTAATAAACTTTATATTTTTTTAAGATTTCTCTTCAAACCTTTTCAAACCTTTTTTCTTCCTAAAACCCTAAACCTTTATTTAAAACTTTTTTAATTTTCTTTTCTTGAAAAACTTATTACTTATTTCTTTTTAAAAAAACATCTTTATTTACTTTTTCTTTTTAAAAAAAATCACTTAACCTACTTTATTATTAAAACTAAATTTCAAGAAAAACCCTTTTATTATTATTTTTATATAAATCAAGCCCCAATTATTATTTACACCCATGCATTATTATTTTTCCTAATTAAATCCCTAACTTTAAGTTTTTTAATAAAACCACATTAACTATTTTTTATTCTTGCATTTTAATATAAACACTTTTAGAAATTCATTTCTACATTTCTAAAGATCAAAACACTCCTAACAACATTTTTTAAAGGAGAGGTCAAGTTGCTTTGCGTTGTCACGATCTGTTGCCTCGACGGGTAATGACGGATTGAGGTGACAACAACTTTCGATGCCACGGTGGAACTCTGCTCTTGCAACTTTTGCTGTCCCAGCAGGTGAGATGGAGAGAAGTCCCGACGACAAGTCTGGCATATACTTCAAGTTCGGCGAAGCAATTCTGAAGTGATCCTACCTATGTCTAGGCTAGGATTCTGTTACTGCGTGATGTAGGCAATACCTAGCAATCTTAGAGTAAACCTAACACAGGCAGTCAACGTTTGGTTTCTCCTTTTAGCCGCTGAAATTCTAACTTATGTCTAAGCTGAATTAGTCAACACCTCGTCATGATGAGATTGTGCTTAATTCTTTCGTGAGTTTGACACTCTCATTCCCGAAAAATGGATTTCCTCAACTGGACTTTTGGAACTAATTGAAGAAGTGAAGCACGTGAATTAAGCAAACTTGAGAGTATTTTATTGCAAAACAAGCTTTAAAACTTAAACAACCGTTCTCACAACTAATTATAACATAACCCCAAACCCAAGAGAGATTTTGAACATGTTGGTGGCAAGAAAACCGAAGCTATGCCTAAAGAAAACCTAAGTTGATTTGAATTAGAATTACAATGAGTATTTATAGACATTAGCTAGGTCTAGTCCCTCTTGAAGTACAAGTCTTCAAAGTAGCTTTCCACATTAAATGTGACTTTAAACTGTGACTTCTTTAAGTTGAATGTGGACTTTATCACGTTGCCTTGTCCCGCAAGAAATCTCGAGATTTCACTTCGGCGGCTCTGCCCGCGTCTACAGACGTCGAAAAATCGAGTGGATGGCATCGATAGAATCAAGATTTTCTGCTCTACAAATCGCACTCCGGTTCTCCAACTCCATAGTCTACTGCCGTGGGCACCAAGGTGGGCGACGACAGCTAATGTTTCTGTCTTGAACTGCATCAGTACAGCTCCCTGGTTCGTTGCCTCAGCTTCTCTTTCCCTCTGTCAGCCTCTAGTACGTAAAACCAAAAATACACTAAAACATTATCCTTTCATCACCAAATAAAAGATAATCTATAAAAACATGACAAAGCAGAGAAATACTGTAAAATGCAATGGGTGATTCTAATTATGCCTAAGATATGCTTAAAAACAACAATAATGTGAGATGGAATGTGCATGAAATATAAAACTTGTGGACACTTTACAGTCGTGCATATCCAGGCCATAGAAGCTGTTGATGACGATAGCGTTGAGCTTGGCAGGTTCCCCTCAGACGAACACGAACGACATCTCAGGGCGGGGATGGTGGGCATAGAACTTCCTAACCAAGGTGATGTTGGCTATCTCTGGTTGTCGTGCGAAGATTTCCCATCCCTTGTTGTGGATGGTTTCGAACAAATTTGGTTCTAGGCTAAGATCTCATGTCTGCCGAGTATAATGAAAGCCTTGCTCTTCCCATATGTTCTGTTTTGTGAACTGAGTTCGGTATCTCAGTTCATCTGCGCGGGAGCAGAAGCGTTGGAAGGTGGGTTTAGGTGTCGATGAGTAAGCCATGTGAGACGGTTGATGTTTACTGAAATTCTGAAATGAAAAATAGGTGAGATCAGTGGATGCAAGAAATAGATAGCAAGAAGGTGAAAGTAAATTAAATGAATGAAGTGAGAAGGGTTTAAACAGAGGTTGCCGAGAGGTGTCGTGGCGGCACTAAATGTCTAACAGTCCAGTTGTCTCGCGCATGTTACGAGATTTTTGCTCGTTATTTTCGTAGCCGTTTGCGGTCAACTAGACGTTACGCGTTTCTGTGTTGGGCTGCCCTGGGTTGTCTCGGTGGGATGGGGGCGGGCTCCTTACTGGGCATCCTTCTTAATTCGACTCTTTTATTCCTAATCCTGAAATAAAAATAAAAATTGGTACCTAATTGATTTTTCGTTTGTTGAAACTGATTTGCGGCATTTTGAGAGCTCTATTTTCATATTCGAATTCAATTGAGAGCAACATAAGTAAATCATGTATGTATATTTTTTTTCACCTTGAATACTTTTATCTACAACTTTTAGCTTTTAATATGTTCAATATAAGATTCTTAAGCGTGCCTTATTTTTGATGAACTGCCTTTGTGATTGCAACAGGCAAGGGGAAAGCAGTTACATTAATTCGTGAATATATCTATCACATTTTTTTTATTCTTGTCGTTGCCTGATTTTGATTTTTGTGGGGCATTGTTTTTCCGTTTTAACAAGGAAATATGATCGAGACTTTGCTTTTAAAAAGACTTCACTTTTAGACTATTAAAAAAACACTTCTTTTGACGTGCCTTTACCTTCTTTTATCTGTAGAATTAAAACTAATCGACTCTAGGTTTTAGAGGGTCGGATCTAAGTATATATTTAAAGACCAATCAAAATAGAAAACAAAAAAAGATTTGGATATAAGGGAAGTTATACTAAGATTTTGTCACTTTCTCTCATTTCTCTCATCATCAGAGATGTTTGAGGAGAATATCATGGATGGATGAGACGATTCAAGGTCGGCCTTACTTACCTCACCATAGGAGTCTTTTGTTTGGTAGCTTTTTTACTTCATCAGAAGAGGGGGCTTCCTTTGTTGCGCGAACGACGAGAAACGACGGTCATGCAGGGACAGAGGCGCGGCGACAAAAATCTCGCCGGCGAACGGTGGCTAACGATGACTATTGCGATTGCCATTGCGGACACACTACAAAAGGTTTCTTTTCCACGATCTTTATATTGGAACAAGATCGGATTCTACTCATAACAAAACTAAATCCCTAACATTAAAACTACTTTATTATTAAAACTAAATTTCAAGAAAACCCTTTTATTATTATTTTTGTATAAATCAAGCCCCTTTATTATTTACACCCATGCATTATTATTTTTCCTAATTAAATCCCTAACATTAAGTTTTTTAATAAAACCACATTAACTATTTTTTATTCTTGCATTTTAATATAAACACTTTTAGAAATTTATTTCTACATTTCTAAAGATCAAAACACTCATAACAATATTTTTTAAAGGAGAGGTAAAGTTGTTTTGCGCTGCCACGATCTGCTGCCTCGACGGGTAATGGTGGATTGAGGGCAACCTTCGATGTCACGGCGGAACTCTGCTCTTGCAACTTTTGTTGTCTCGGCAGGTGAGATGGAGAGAAGTCCCGGCGGCAAGTTTGGCAAATACTCCAAGTTCAGCGAAGCAATTCTGAAGTGATCCTACCTATGTCTAGGCTAGGATTCTGTTACTGCGTGATGTAGGCAATACCTAGCAATCTCAGAGTAAACCTAGCATAGGCAGTCAACGTTTGGTTGCTCCTTTTACCTGCTGAAATTCTAACTTATGTCTAAGCCGAATTAGTCAACACCTCGTCATGATGAGACCGTGCTTAATTCTTTCACGAGTTTGACACTCTCGTGCCCAACTAATGGATTTACTCAACTGGACTTTTGGAACTAATTGAAGAAGTGAAGCACATGAATTAAGCAAACTTGAGAGTATTTTATTGCAAAACAAGCTTTGAAACTTAAATAATTGTTCTCACAACTAATTATAACATAACCCCCAAACTCAAGAGAGATTTAGAACATGTCGGTGGCAAGAAAACCTAAGTTATGCCTAAAAAAAACCTAAGTTGATTTGAATTAGAATTACAATGAGTATTTATAGACATTAGCTAGGTCTAGTCCTTCTTGAAGTAGAAGTCTTCAAAGTAGCTTTCCACATTAAATGTGACTTTAAACTCTGACTTCTTTGAGTTGAATGTGGACATTATCACGTTGCCTTGTCCCGCAAGCAATCTCGAGACTTCACTTCAGCAGCTCTACCCGCTGTTACAGACGTTGAAAAATCTAGTGAATGGCATCGATAGAATCAGGATTTTCTGCTCTACAAATCGCACTTCGGTTCTCCAACTCCATAGTCTGCCGCCGTGGGCAACAAGGTGGGCGGTGGCAGCTACTGTTTCTGTCTTGAACTACATCAGTATAGCTCCCTGGTTCGCTGCTTCAGCATCACATCCTCAGCTTCTCTTTCCCTCTGTCAGCCTCTAGTACCTAAAACCAAAAATACACTAAAACAATATCCTTTCATCACCAAATAAAAGATAATCTATAAAAACATGGCAGAGCAAAGAAATACTGTAAAATGTAATGCATGGTTCTAATTATACCTAAGATGTGCTTAAAACATCAATAATGTGAGATGGAATGTGCATGAAATATAGAACTTGTGGACACTTTACAGTCGTGCATATCCAGGCCATAGAAGCTGTTGATGACGACAGCGTTGAGCTTGACAGGTTCCCCTCGGACGAACACGAACGACATCTCAGGGCAGGGATGGTGCACATAGAACTCCCTAACCAAGGTGATGTTGGCTATCTTTGGCTGTCGTGCGAAGATTTCCCATCCCTTGCTGTGGATGGTTTCGAACAGATTTGGTTCTAGGCTGAGATCTCCTGTCTGTCGAGTATAGTGAAAGCCTTGCTCCTCCCATATGTTCTGTTTTGCGAACTGAGTTCGGTATCTCCTTTCATCTGTGTGGGAACAGAAGCGTTTGAAGGTGGGTTTAGGTGTCGATGAGTAAGCCATGTGAGACGGTTGATGTTTATTGAAATTATGAAAAGAAAAATAGGTGAGAGCAGTGGATGCAAGAAATAGATAGCAAGAAGGTGAAAGTAAAGTAAATGAATGAAGTGAGAAGGGTTTAAATAGAGGTTGCCGAGAGGTGTCGTGGCAACATTAAATGTCTAACGGTCTAGTTGTCTCACGCACGTTAGGAGTTTTTGCTCGTTATTTTCGTAGCCGTTTGCGGTCAACTAGACGTTACGCGTTTCTGCGTTGAGCTGCCCTGGATTGTCTCGGCAGGATGGTGGGCGGGCTCCTTGATGGGCCTCCTTCTTGATTCGGCTCTTTTTTTCCTAATCCTGAAATAAAAATAAAAATAAAAATAATTAAATATCTTCTGAAAAATAAAAATCTGGAAACTAATGTAATCCTAATGCATAAAAATAAAAATAAAAAGATTATAATAAAAAAATTAAGTTATGTTGGGAGTGCATTTGGGTGCATCACCCAGACATAACCACTTCCTGAGGTAATTTGGCTTGTACTTCCCTCCTGGGGGTCCTTTTGTTTTTTCAGGTGATGCGCTATTGGGTCCTTCAACCTTCCCTTTGGTCTGTCGCGACAGCTACTGCCTTGGCATGTCTCTATGCTGATTTTGACATTTCAGCCGCTGCCACCGTTCACCGGTGAGATAGTCTCCATCGCACCTTCGTCTCTACGGGATTGGAAGAATGGCGGTCTACTCACTATGGTTCTATGTTCCATTACTCCTCTGGAATGTGAGACGAAATTAGTAAAATTTGGCTTTGGCAAATCAACTTCTGCCAAGCATCACTATCATACTAACCATAAGTCCGAGCTACGGTTGCATGACTATGAGGCAGAGTATGTGTTCTATCACAATCTGGTTGAGAATCCACAGGCAATACCATTCATTTTGGATAAGTATCTATCAATGATTTTGTGGGATATGCATTCTATCATGATCTAGTAAAGAATATGTTGGTAGTATCATTTGTTTTGGACTTGTACAGGTTCCCTCTTGTGCTCGATCTCTTTAGCGGATGTGGATGGATAACTTCTATTATGTACTTGGTTCTTTTGGTCCAAATTAAATTGTTGTACTCGTGTTGTATCAGCTAGTTTTCCACCGAGTTTGTGAGAAGGAAACACTATTTCTGAAGATCTCTGTTTCATACTTTGGCCCTAACTATCAAAGCTAGTTTAGGGTCATTTTTAAGTGTAAAATTGGAACTGAGAATATCAAGAAAGTTGTGAGATTTTTCGTTTGTTGAAACTGATTTGCAGCATTTTGAGAGCTCTATTTTCATATTCGAATTCAATTGAAAGCAACATAAGTAAATCATGTATGAATATTTTTTTTTCACCTTGAATACTTTTTATCTACAACTTTTAGCTTTTAATATGTTCAATATAAGATTCTTAAGCGTGCCTTATTTTTGATGAACTGCCTTTGTGATTGAAACAGGCAAGGGGAAAGTAGTTACAGTAATTCGTGAATATATCTATCACATTTTTTTTATTCTTGTTGTTGCCTGATTTTGATTTTGTGGGGCATCACTTTTCCTTTTTAACAAGGAAATATGATCGAGACTTTACTTTAAAAAGATTTCACCTTTAGACTATTAAAAAAAGACTTCTTTTGACGTGCCTTTGCCTTCTTTTATCTGTAGAATTAGAACTAATCACTCCAAGTTTTAGAGGGTCGGATCCAAGTACATATTTAAAGACCAAAGCAAATGCATTAGAATGTAAAGTTCGAATGTAAGCAATATTTGTTTTACTCTTGTTTATAGGCAAAAACTTAAGCTTATATGGTTAGGCAGGGTATCTGGAAAACTTTGTTGAACCAATCAAAATAGAAAACGAAAAAAGATTTGGATATAAGGGAAGTTCTACTAAGATTTTGTCACTTTCTCTCATTTCTCTCATCATCAGAGATGTTTGAGGAGAATATCATGCAGGGACGGAGGCGCGACGGAAAAAATCTCATTGGCGAACGGTGGCTAACGATGACTATTGCGATTGCCATTGCGGACACACTACAAAAGGTTTCTATTCCACAATCTTTATACTGGAACAAGATTGGATTCTACTCATAACAAAACTAGTGCTAGGTGTCGCAACCCTTTCGAGCTTCAACTTTTTTGAAAACTTTAAAAACTCAGAGTCGCCACCAATCTTTCTGAAAAGTGTGATTGGATCACTTTAAAACATGGTTATTTTAATAAAACATTTTATTTTAATAAAACAACGGTTTTGATCTATGAAAACCAAAAAACTAGAATTTGCAAGTTCACAAAGGTTCAACTTTATTTGTCCGTTTAATAAATATCAAACTATTTTAACGGTCTTATCGCCCGGGAGATGAACTTTAATCACCGCCAACATTTCTGGCGCTAACCCGTCATTCCCGTTTGATAAGACACCGCATTAAATTAATTTCACTTTTCAAACAACATGGAAATTTGGTGCGTTAAGCATTTTATATTAATTCTAAGTTCGATTATTTAAAAACCTAAAAAACGTCTAAGTTTTTTATTCCTAATTAAAGGTTTAAGTTTGCTTAAGTGTATTTTATTTTTGTGAAGTAAATTTTCTAACAAACACGTCTCTATCTAAGCTTTAGAACTTAGTCCTAAGTTTTAACTTATTTCTAAAAACAAGGAAGCAATTCTTTTGTGTTTTTTTTCCTTTTTATCATTTCTTTTGAAAAACAATTATTTTTTTTACTTTTTATATATTTTTTAAAAAGCCAAGACCTTTTTTTTTTTACATTTTTAGCCTTTTTATTTTTCATGTTTTTCACTTTTTTTATATTTTTATTTCAAAATAATTTCCTTCTAAAAACTTTTTTTAAAAGCTTTTCTTAAAAAATATGACTTTATTAATAAACCTTATTTTTTTTTAAAAAATCTCTTCAAGCTTTTTTAAAACTTTATTTCCTCCAAAAACCTTAAACCTTCATTTAAAACTTTTTTAATTTTCTTTTAATAAAAACTTATTACTTATTTCTTTTTTCTAAAAAAACATCTTTATTTACTTTTTCTTTTTAAAGAATGACTTAACCTACTTTATTATTAAAACTAAATTTAAAAAAAACCCATTTTATTATTTTTTATAAATCAAGCCCCTTTATTATTTCCACCCATGCATTATTATTTTTCCTAATTAACTCCCCAAATTTAAGCTTTTTTTAATAAAACCATATTAACTATTTTTTATTCTTGCATTTTAAAATAAACACTTTTAGAAATTCATTTCTACATTTCTAAAGATCAAAACACTCCTAACAACATTTTTAAAGCATGCAAATTTTTAAAGATCAACCCAAAATTAAACGAAAATTTAAAACGAAAGCATTACCGGAATCGCGAAAAGATTTTCAAAATTCAAGAACACAACCGAAACGGAGAACGAAAAACTCGAATATGAACTTCTCGAAATGCTCCTAATTGCCTCCGGAAAATTGCCTCCAAACTCGAACATCAACTCCAAAATTTCCAGCAACTCTTGAGAATTTTTAGAGAATTTCTTAGAATTTTCCAAAATTGCCTAGGGTTTCACCATCTTGTTCAGTTTTTTTGCAGATTCTGGCGACCACATGCGATCCAATCGAGCGGCGTCGACACCATTAGGTCGGCGGCAGTGAGGTGGACCTGCCGGTACCAATGGCATCGCCGGCCGTGACCCAGGGACGACAGTCGACCATCATCAGTCGCATCAAAGAGGGTTTGGGATGCCCAGCCCCACGCGCGTGTGCACACGCGCCCGGCGCGTGACGCGCGGGCTTGCTCCTTTTTTTCTTTTTTTATATTTTTTATATTGCTTTTTTGCTGGTTTTTTCTGTTTTTTTACATTTATTATTTTTTGGTTTTCATTTTATTTATTTCCACCATTATTATTTATTTTAATTATTATCACATTTTCTCTTTTTTCCTTTTTCCTTTTTAAAAGATGGGCTTGTATTTCAAGGTGGGCTTTGTTTTTTTTTTAATTCTTTTGAAATGAGTTTCAAAATTGGGTTTTTAGATATGGGTTTTTGGGTTATTTAGAATGGGCCTTTATTATTATTTTAAGATAATTTTTTTATTTTAAATGTTTAATAACGGTGGGTGAAAATCTAGTGACAACAGTTGCCCCTCTTTGCTTATCTCTGTGCAACAGGGATAAAGCAAAGACCAAAAGACACTGGTTTTTACCGATTTTCTGGTGGCTCCATTTTCCTGTTAACCGAGCGGATAGGCATGTTATATTCTCTAGACGCCCGAATAGATGAGCGAATTTCATTCTCTAAACGCTCGAATGGATAAGCTGATTCTATTCTTCTTATTCTCGAATAACTGAGTTGGGTTCTATTCTCCCAAATGCATGAATTGTTGAGCTGGGTTCCATGCTCAAACAGATAGGTTGATTCTATTCTCCTTACGCTTGAATAGCTAAGATGGGTTCTATTTCCCAAATGCCCGAATTGTTGAGCTAAGTTCTATTCTCCCAAATGCTCAAACAAATAGGCGGATTCTTCTAAAAATTCCACCCCTTGTGCTTTGATGAATAAGCGAACATGCTTCCAAAGATTTCATCCTCCTTATGCTTAGATGAATAAGCAAAAAAAGTTCATCCTTCTTATGCTTGGATGAATAAGCAAAACCTCAAAAGGTTTCATCCTCCTTATACTCGGATGAATAAGTAAACAGACTTCAAAAGATTTCATCCTCCTTATACTCGGATGAATAAGTAAACAGACTTCAAAAGATTTCATCCTCCTTATGCTTGGATGAATAAGAAAACGAGCTTTAACATATTTCATCCTCCTTATGCTTAGATGAATAAGCAAACTCCAAAAGATTTCATCATTCTCATGCTTGGATGAATAAGCAAAACCTTAAAGATTTCATCCTCCTTATGCTTAGATGAATAAACAAACTCCAAAAGATTTCATCCTTCTCATGCTCGAATGAATAAGCAAGCATTCTCTTTCCTCCCAAATGGATAGGTGAATCTTCTGAAAAATTTCATCCACCTTATGCTTGGATGAATAAGCGAACTCTATTCTCCTTACGCCTGAACGGATAATCAGATCTTCTAAAAAACAATTCATCATTCTTATGCTTGGATGAATAAGTAAACTCCATTCTCCTTACGCCTGAACGGATAAGCGAATCTTCTAAAAAACTGCATCCTCCTTATGCTTGGATGAATAAGCAACCTCCATTCTCCTTACGCCTAAATGGATAAGCGAATCTTCTGAAAAAAAAATTCATCCTCTTTATGCTTGGATGAATAAGCAAATTTCATTCTCCTTACGCCTGAACGGATAAGCGAATCTTCTGGGGAAAAAATTTCATCCTCCTTATGCTTGGATGAATAAGCAAACTCCATTCTCTTTACGCCTGAACGGATAAGCGAATCTTCTGAAAAATTTCATCCTCATTATGATTGGATGAATAAGCGAACTCCATTCTCTTTGCGACTAAACGAATAGGCGAATCTTTTGCTAAAAGGTCATTCGTGTACCTAAAAATGCGATATACAATGCAATTATGATGTGCATGCCCCTAGGGATGTCTAAAACATGAATGCATGTTTCGATTCTTTTGCCTTTTGAATTTTTTTTCTCAGATTTATTTTTCCCACACGTTTGCTCGCTCAATCCAAATAAGCAGTTATATTCCTCCGACTCATGGAAAACATTTGACTTTTGCAATTTTACTCACTTAATCCAGTGATCTTGTACTCCTGGTTGGAAAGACATATTTCTTCAACTGCCATAATTTCGTTATTCTCATTCTTTATATCTCTTTGCTTCATCGAAAACATTCGATTCTCGTAGGAAAATGTCGCAAGATCTACTATCAATGTGGTTGATACATCAATGTTGAGTGAAAGGCTTCCTTGTGTGGTCTTAAAAGCTTCAAGGCTTCATATGCCCCTTATCAAGCATCTTCAATGCTTCTTGTGAATTCTCAAATTCTTCCCCCTGCAGGACATCTTGAATTGCTTGCATGTGAAAGCTTATTTCCACCTTGAATATCTTCGAATGATGTTGGAGCTTTAATCTCTTCTTCTCATGCCTATTAATACAAAGGGCCTGTAGACTGCCCAAATCTGATGGCATCATTTGCTTATCAGGTGCAATTCTATATCTTTTCATGCTTCTGAGCTTTTTCATCTTATATGTGAATCTTTCTTGACAACACGACCCACTTCAAACTCTTCAACGCATGTGCTTCTTCCTTTTACCTTCTCATGCAAGGCGATGTCCCCATTCAAACTGAGGTTCAATTATTTTCTGAAGTGATGGAGACATTCATTCATGGTCTCCTACAGTTGAGATCAATACTAAGAAATCTTTTGCTTTTTATGAATCTATGTCAATCTACTTGTAAGATGCAAGAAAAGGCTAGAAATGATAGTTCAAAGGAAAAAGTCATAACAAATGCAAGAAAAGGCTAAAAATGGGGATCTTAAAAAAATGGTCATGGCAAACACAAGAATAGGGCAAAGTCAGATGCCCCAAAATTCAAAGCATGAATGATTCAAGAATCCATCAACCGGATAGTGCCCCACTTTTTGGTGGCTCTCTTTTACTCACACACTCCCCAAATTTAAATTTTCCCACTTTTCTAATCTCAATCAAACATTAGAAGCTCGAGGTCCCTGAAGAAAGGTTAATTCAATTAGGCGGAATGTATTTTGAAGACGAACTCCTTTTCTCAAATATTCATATGTGATTCAAATGGTCTTTCAAGGCTTGTAATGTGGGCTAGGCTCGGGTTGTCAAAGAAAGGATATAAAGTCTCAAATTCATATTTTAAGGGTGATTAAACCAAGGATCAACTTTCCTGATGAAATCTCTGTCCTTCTTATTTTATTCTTTGGATCACTCTAGACTGCCCATTTTGGGTTTTCACCCTAGAGTTCATTTCCTTTACATGTCTTATTTGAATGATTTGTTTCAAATTTTCCTTCACTCTTCAACTTTCCTTTTTCTTCATTTATTTTTCTTTTTCTTCTCCTCTTCTCTTCTCTTCTCTCTTCTTTTTCTTTTCTTTCTTTTTCTTCTTTTTTTTTGTCTTGTTTTGTCTTATTTTTTTTCCTTTTTGTGTCCTTTTCATTTACATTTTAGGACATTCAACTAATATAACATGTTTCTTTCAAACAACTTTTCATTTTCTTTGCCCTTGGTGTGGGGAGTGATCCTTAGTTAGGGTTAAATCATAAGAAAAATAATATCAGGCTCAAAGAGGGACAACAAATGGATTTTTCTTATTTGTGAAGGGAAATGAAGGAATGCCAAATGTCATTTCACACACAAATACCATTGAAGGGAAGCAGTCTTCAATTGGTAGATGTTTTAGAGTTATCACTTCATTCAAGGACCCTAACAACAATGTCTGAGAGGAAAATTCACTCAAATATGTACATTAAACCTAAACACACATTTTGCCCCTCTATCTCAGGATTAGATTCAAGAATCATTCATACAATCAATAATAGGGACTCTGTAAAGAAGATGTATGCTTGAAAAAATAGATGAAGAATGAAAAGAAGAGAAAAGGATGAAACAAAAATGAGAAATGTTTGCCACTTGAAAAAAATGCATCTTTAAACAAGTAAACTGACATAGAAGCCCTTACAAAAGATCCCTAATGCTCGCGGGCAAAAGTAAAAGGGTTGGTTCTAAGAATGACCCCAATCATCTAGAGAAAATTAAGCATTGTTCTAGGAAAGCATGAATTCCGGCCAATCTTGCCTCCCTCGACTTCGAGACGAAACTCTAAACTCCTTCGCCATCTTCTTCTCTCTCGAGTCTTCCACTTTTGATGGCTGCCAATATCAACTCTCCATTCATGACCATATCTGCAAAATCGTCGGTGGCGTGATTTAACATGTAGTCATAGAAAGGTCCATTTAGAGTCTTCACAAACATTGAAGTAACCCCATTTTCGGACAGTGGAGGTTGAACTTGTGCTGCCACATCTCGCCATCTCTGCGCATACTGGCGGAAGCTCTCATTGGGCTTTTGTTCCATATTCTATAGCACAATCCTGCTTGTGGCCATATCTGTTACAAACTCATACTGCTTGAGGAAGGCTTTCGACAGATCTCTCCAAGTGCGTAAGTTGACCCGACTCAGTTGAGCATACCATCGGATAGCAAACCCAAATAAACTATCTTGGAAACAGTGGACCAGCAACTTCTCATTTTCTAAATGCGGTGACATTTTTCGGTAGTACATAGTCAAGTGTGCCAATGGGCATGTAGTTCCATTATACTTTTCAAAGCTAGGGGCCTTGAACTTTGGAGGAACCACCAAGTCAGAAACTAGACTCAAATCTCTAGCGTCCATGCCACCATAAATGCTTCCTTCTCGATAAGATTTAATCATTCCCACCACTTTCTTGTAGCGGTCTTCCCATTTCTTCTCGACCTTTGCCTTGTCAGTTACTTCATTGAGGTCAGGCGCCTCGTGGCTTCGAACCTTATCAGTATTGTCCTTTAATCCAATACGGGTAGAAAATTCTACAAAGTGGGGTGAGATCTTGACGTTAGGCGAAACCACTTCATTTTTCATCCGTGAATGTACAAAATCCATCTCCGGGAAAGTGTTGGTGTCTTCTCTCACTTCTGGGTCTTTGAACCCAAACATGGCTGCGATTTGGCTGACTGTTTTCCTATGTGATAACTCAACCTCTTTCTTCAGATCATTTACCATTTTCTCAAGCTTATCATGGATGCTCTTCTGATTTGCTTCCAGAGTTGTCAACCTTTCCACAGTATTCATGGCTCGAGTCGTGTTTGCGCGGGATCTTTACTACTTAAATGGAATTTCCAAAATTAATCTTTTTATTATGTATGAATGCAATGATTAAAATATTATTTAATGCAAACAAACAAAAAACAAATGCATGGAAGTAAAAGCATGAATGCAGACAAAGGGTCGTCAATTCTATTAAGGTGTTGCTCTAGATGAAGCTTCCATTGGATGACGAAGGTCCTACGTATACGTCTTGGTCTGAGCACACATTTTCTTTAATCAACCTTTGAAGCCTTGATCCCACCTTTTCGATCTGACGTGGGGCGAAGAAATGTAGCTTCTTGACGCCGCAGGCTTTGCTACATCTCCAATTTAGAATGTGATGCTTCTATCAAACTCGTCTCGCTCCTGGGTCCTTTTGACGTTGCCCCTAAGTTAAGTAGACCAAAGATCATTTTTCAAACTCTGCTTGGTTAGACCGTCGAAGTGGTCCTATTGCTCTTGCGACTTCTGGTATTCTGCTTGGTACTGATGCGAGCATACTTCGATGTTTCCTCCGCGTGACCATTCGACAAATTCTCATTGTTTGCGTGTTGTCTTCCCCCTTTAGGTACCTTCCATCCATGGAAAAAGCTTTCTTGGATTGAGCAACATGCTTTAAAATCGATCCCCTCAGATATGGGATGCATGTAAAAATAAATATGCCACAAAAACAAAACAAAACTCTCACACAAAAAGGTTAGTACTTAAAAAAAACAGAAATAAAACCTACAAGATCCAAAACAATTTAATTGCATGATAATTTTGGGCAGCCATTCCAACATTCCAGGACATGTCTCCACAGATTATTCTTGCGACTCTGACCAGACTCAACACCCTAGGCTTTCCGCATGGTTCTATTGGGGTAGGCTCTAAATTGTCAAACTTGGTTCGATTCTAAAAGGGTACCCAAGTTGTCCTTGTTGTCCCTTACTAAGGGTAGCAAGGCCCTAGATTCTCACCCATTACAGGCTTCAAACGAATCGAGTTCAACTCAGGAGGACTCACCACCGATGCCTTCTCGAAGAACCAATATCCTTACGAAGACAAGGGAATGAGTCTCGAAGGTACTTGCTAGGCTCATACGAAGAATCAATATTCTTACATGAGCAAAGCGTGTTCCCCCCACTTAAACGAACGGGACAAAGCTCGGAAATAGAGCTTGGAATTAAGTCTTAAATGCGTAAAATAGAGTTATATTCATTTAAAAGGACAAATAAATTGAACCTATTGTGAACTTGCAAATTCCATTAATTTTTAAGAAAAACCCTTTTTGAAAACTATTTAAAACCAATTTGTGGTCTGACCCTCTTTTGTTTTTATTCTTTAATACAAAAACAAAAACACATCCCCAGAGGATTCGCCAAGTTGTCGCAACCCTTTCGAGCTTCGACTTTTTTGAAAACTTAAAAAACACGGAGTCACCACCAATCTTTTTGAAAAGTGTGATTGGATCACTTTAAAACAGGGTTATTTTAATAGAACGTTTTGTTTTAATAAAACAACGGTTTTGGTCTATGAAAACTAGAAAACAGGTTCGGGGGTCGGTTACGCGTGGGGAAGGGTTAGCACCCCACGACGCCCAAAATTGGTACCTAATTGATTTTAAAAACATTTTCAAAACTGGAATTTGCAAGTTCACAAAGGTTCGACTTTATTTGTTCGTTTAATGAATATCAAACTATTTTAACAGCCTTATCGCCCGAGAGATGAACTTTAATCACCGCCAACATTTCTGGCGCTAACCTGTCATTCAAGTTTGATAAGACATCGCATTAAATTAATTTCACTTTTCAAACAACATGGAAATTTAGTGCGTTAAGCATTTTATATTAATTCTAAGTTTGATTATTTAAAAACCTAAAAAACGCCTAAGTCTTTTATTCCTAATTAAAGGTTTAAGTTGGCTCAAGTGTATTTTATTTTTGTGAAGTAAATTTTCTAACAAACACGTCTATATCTAAGCTTTAGAACATAGTCCTAAGTTTTAACCTATTTTTAAAAACAAGCAAGCAAATCTTTTGTGTTTTTTCCCTTTTTATTATTTCTTTTGAAAAACCTTTATTTTTTTTTACTTTTTTTAAAAAAAACAAGACCCCCTTTTTTTATACATTTTTATTTTCATATTTTTATTTCAAAATGAATTTCCCTCTAAAAACTTTTTTTTTCATTTTTTTAAAAGCTTTTTTTAAAAATATGACTTTGTTAATAAATCTTATTCTTTTTGAAAAAATATCTCTTCAAGCTTTTTCAAAACTTTATTACCTCCTAAACCCTAAACCTTTATTTAAAACCTTTTTAATTTTCTTTTCTTGAAAAACTTATTACTTATTTCTTTTTTCTAAAAAAAATATCTCTATTTACTTTTTCTTTTTTTTTAAAATCACTTAACATAATTTATTATTAAAACTAAATTTCAAGAAAAACCCTTTTATATTTTTTATAAATCAAGCCCCTTTATTATTTCCACCCACGGATTATTATTTTTCCTAATTAAATCCCTAACATTAAGTTTTTTTAATAAAATCACATAAACTATTTTTTATTCTTGAATTTTAATATAAACACTTTTAGAAATTCATTTCTACATTTCTAAAGATCAACACACCCCTAACAAAAAATTTTAAAGCATGCAAATTTTTAAAGATCAAACCAAAATTAAACGAAAATTTAAAACGAAAGCATTACCGGAATCGCGAAACGATTTTCCAACTTTAAGAATGTTGAGTGCATAAAAGTTCTATATTTTACCCCTCATTTACCCATATTTTTGCTGCACTCAAGCATAATTCATTACATTTAGGATAGATTTTTGCATATACATCATAATTAGATAAAATGGCACAGTTGCTGCTGATTTTGGTTACTTTTGCATGTATCTATTGAGACAGACCCAGGGCAGCAAAGGAGTAGAGGCGGATTGCAGAGCTGGAGTCGAGAAGCAAATGCTTTCGTGACTTCTGTCGTGGCAGCCTTGACGACAGAAGAATGCTTAGGTAGAAAAGTGAAGTGGAGCTCGATAGATAGAGGATTTCAAGTCGGTCTGTCGTGGACCACTCCCATATTTTTCTGATCCCTGAAGATGAATGAAGGCCAAGCCCAAAGTTCAAGGAAGAAAATCAAGGCAAGAAAAGAGGACGAATTCAAGGCTACTACTCAGAAGATTTAGTCTTTAATAGAGTTGCACTTTAATTCGAAATTGTATTCTTGCCATATTAGAAAACTTGAACCCAAGGCCTATATAAAAGGCATGTAATTCGACCTAGGGAAGGATATCTCATTCCTAGTCGTCTTCCCCTAAACCCTTGTCGTTTTCCCTTCTCTATCATGTTCTAAACTCCCCCTAGGGCTAAGGGTTGGTTCTGTAAAGTAGTTGCAAGGATTTTATTGTTTTAGTAATTTTCTGTCAAGTAATAAAAGCTTCAAGTTTATTTACTCTGGTTTTTCATATCTCATAAGAGCATCGAGAGAAAATTGTGAGGTTATCCATTTGTTTGATATCAGGAGAGTCAAGCATACGAAAAGAGTAGATACGTGTTTTCCAGTTTATGGTTAAACCATCTTGGCTTAGGGATAAGTACAAGGTTAAGTGGCTAAAGAAGAATTCAACGACATTGGTGTTCACCCTTCGATTCACGCCGAGAGGTATCATCCAAGAAGTGTTCATCAACAGAACTTGGGCCTAGGGATAGGACAAGTCATAATAGGGATTCTTGCCAAGCTTGAAGTATAGAGTTGTTGATCGCTGCCGCGACATCAACAGACCTCTGCCGCGACAGGAACAACGACAAAAGACAAAAGTTTCTCTAACAATGCAACGCCTGCACTACTAAGCAATTCAATACCGGCATATTACTTAAATCTGATTCCTTTATCTCTCATTTTAGTTTTTGCTCGAGATTATTCCAACATTCAATTAAACTATTTTCTTTCTCTTGTGCAGAATTTCAAGGATAGAGTTATTTCTAGTCCTCGCGGAGACGATATACAATACTCAAGTATCACTTTACTACTTGCGTCGTGTACACTTGCACTATTTGCGATGGGACTCTTTTACACACAACAAGTTTTTGGCGCCGTTGCTAGGGACTGGCAACATACCTTTACCTTTTTTATTATTGCACTTTATTTTTATTTTTCTATTTTTAGTGGTGTTATTTACTCCGTGCTTTTCACAAGGTTCTCTATTTGCTTATGCATAGATCGAGACGAGGCAAAGAACCTGAGTACGAACTAGATCCAGAAATCGAACGTACGTACCAACTCAAGAACCAAGCCCGACTCTTGATAGAAAGAAACAACTATCTTGAGGAGATACTGGAAGCAATGGTGAACGGAAGGCAAGACAATGTGATAAATGACCCCAACAACAATGACTATAGGGTTATTGTTGATCCTCTTAACGATGCCCGGAACGAACGACCTCCGCCCGCTGCCGCTGCCGCACGATAGACCTGTCGAGACTACATGGACAATGACCATGTTGAACTGGAAACTACCCTACCAAACGTGGAAGCTGAACACATCGAATTGAAACATGTCATGTTCAGTATGATCAATTTCGCTGGTCAATTTAGTGGTTCTGCTACTGAGGATGCACGAGAACATCTTAAAACATTCCAAGAAATCTGTGGATCGTTCAGACTGCCAGTGATAAGTCCGGAAGTACTGAGGCTCTGGCTATTTCCTCACTCATTGAGAGATAGAGCTAAAACTTGGTGGAACAAATTAACGCCAGGTTCAATAAGAACTTAGGCATATCTCTTTCGTGAATTCCTTACTCGTTTTAATCCTTCTCATCTATCTGAAAGATTGCGTAACGAGATTGCTACTTTTCAACAGGAAGATGACGAACCAATGCACGAGGCATGGGACAGATTTACAACTCTCTTACGAAACTGCCCAATGCATGGATTCCCTGTGTGGAATCATATCGTCAAGTTCTACAACGCTGCCAATGCACATACTCGATTGAGAATAGATTCAGCAGCAAATGGGATATTACTGGATAAGGAACCAGACGAGGCAATGCTCGTGTTGAAAAAGTTAGCGAAGAACGATGAGTAATTCTCTACAGCTTGAAGAGGAGGAAAACAAGGAATATTTGTAAAGGAGTATGAAGCTGATAACTCGGTTAAATCAAAGGTTGCATACCTCACAAAGATAGTCGAAAATCTACAGCGGAAAGATTCTAAAGCTGTATATTCTGCAGAAGAGGTGTGTGAAACCTATAGTGGGAACCACAATTCAGAAGATTGTCCTTTACAGCTGGAAGAATGGATGTATGTTGGGAACTATAACAAGCCTAGAAATTATGATTCCAACAATTACAATTCCAATTGGAGGAAGGATCCTAAATTTTCCTGGAGCAATCCGAACAATGCACTAAATCCTCCAGTGCAGAACAACTAGAACCAAGGAGTACCCAGAATTCTGTCGCGACAGCAGCAGCAACCGGCAATAACACCTAGTATACTGGAACAAACCTTGGCGACATTTATGTCACAAACGAGAGTATACATGGCGAACTTGGATCACTTTGTCAAGAAAACTAAATCATTCATGGACAAGACAGAGATGAGGATGACAAACCATGAGGCTACCCTAAAATCTCTAGAGACACATATGAGCCAAGTTTCACAGTATATCAAACCGAGGCAAAACGGAGGATTCCCTAGTGATATTGAGGTCACTAGAAAACCCACACATGAGCAGTGCAAAGCAATTACAACGAGGAGTGAGAAACAATTACAAGGGCTAAAGATAAAAGACATACCGAGTGAGGATCCGACCCTAGAGACACCTGTCGTGAACACTGCCCCAGCAAAGGAAAAACAACCTGTTGTCGACACACCCACCACGATAGTAGAAGGGACAGAGGAGCATACAAAAGATGCTAAAGAATTTAAGCCTCCTCAGATCTGGATTCCATGTGAAGGACGCCTTGAAGATCATCTTCCTCCACCCCTTTTTCCACAGCAGTTACAGAAATAGGAGTACCAGCTTAAGAAAATTTATGATATTTTTAAGCAAGTACATATTAACATACTGCTGCTAGAGGCCATCAAGCAGATGTCCGGTTATGCTAAGTTTCTCAAGGACGCAATGTCCAAAAGGTCCAAACTTGGGGAATTTGAAACAGTAAAGATGACATAAGGATGCATGACAATCTTGCATAAGCATCCACCCCAAAAGAAGAAGGACCCTGAGAGCTTCATCATACCATGCATAATTGGCAATAAGTTTGTGGGTAAGGCACTTTGTGATCTTGGTGCTAGCATAAATCTAATGCCCAAATATGTATTTCAGAAACTAGGTATTGGACAAGCAAGGCCCACGACAGTCATGCTGCAGCTGGCAGACCGCTCTTACGTACAACCAGAAGGGAAGATCGAAGATATTCTGGTAAGAGTGGATAAGTTCAATTTCCTGTTGACTTTCTTGTTTTAGATTGTGAAGCAGATGAAAACGCACCGATCATCCTGGGGCAATCCTTCCTATCCACAAGCAGAACCATTATCGATGTCGAGAAAGGAGAACTGACGATGAGAGTGAATGATCAGCAAATCAAACTCAATGTTCTCCAAGCAATAAAACAAGCTGATGCAGAGGAAGAGTGCAAAGCAATCTTAGAGGTAGTCCGTGACCAACCCTGCATCAGGTCGAACTGCCACGACAGAAAGTTTGGTCACTGCCACCGCAATCACCCTGAAGACTGTCACGGCAGCAACGACGATAGTAACCCCTCAGACACGGAAACATCCGACATTAAAGGTCTTGAGGAGGTAAATTTGATAGGCACACATCTAGGTAAGTTCTTCGAGCCTTTAAATTATACCTCGAGTGAACATGTAATCCAAAAGCCTTCCATTGAACAACCACCTGTTCTAGATCTTAAACCCCTGCTAGGGAAGCTTAAATATGTTTTTTCTTGGTTTAAATGATAGGTTGCCCATAATCATCTCTTCCAAGTTGACGCAGGAACAGGAACATCGACTGATCAAAATGCTACAGCAGCATAAAAAGGCCATCGGATGGACTATAGCTGATATCCAAGGTATCAGTCCGGCATTATGCATGCACAAGATACTCTTGGAAGATGATCATAAGCCGACTATCGATGCCCAGAGACGGCTGAACGAGGCTATGAGAGAAGTGGTGTGGAAAGAAATTATCAAGTGGCTTGATGTCGGAATAATATACGCCATCTCGGATAGCAAGTGGGTGAGCCCGGTGCAATGTGTGCCTAAAAAGGGAGGCATAACCGTAGTAACGAACAAAGAAAACGAACTAATCCCAACCAGGACTGTGACCGGTTGGAGGGTTTGTATGGACTACCGGAAGCTTAATAAAGCTACCCGAAAGGACCACTTCCCCTTACCCTTTATCGATCAAATGCTAGATAGATTAGCGGGGAACCTTACTACTGTTTTCTTGATGGTTACTCAGGTTATAACCAAATAGCAATCTCACCGGAGGACCAAGAGAAAACCACCTTCACATGCCCGTACGGTACCTATGCCTTTCGAAGAATGCCATTTGGGCTCTGCAATGCACCAGCAACCTTTCAACGGTGCATGATGGCAATATTCTCTGACATGGAGGATTTCCTAGAGATTTTCATGGACGGCTTTTCCGTCTTTGGAGACAGCTTCGAGGATTGTTTAGGCAATTTACAGAAGGTTCTTGAGAGATGCGAAGAGGCGAACTTGGTTTTAAACTAGGAAAAATGTCATTTTATGGTTGACGAAGGCATAGTACTGGGCCACAAGGTGAGCTGCCGCGAAATAGAGGTGGATAGAGCCAAAATAGAGGTTATCGAAAAGTTGTCACCACCCACCACAGTCAAAGGGATTTGAATTTTCTTAGGGCATGCAGGGTTTTATCGAAGATTTATAGCAAATTTTTTGAAGATTACCAAGCCCTTTTGCCACCTGTTGGAACAGAATCGCCTCTTTGACTTTAACACTGAATGTACTGAAGCATTCAGAATTTTAAAGGAGAAGCTGGTAACAGCCCCAATCGTACAGCCACCAGACTGGAGTTTGCCATTTGAGATAATGTGTGACACCGGTGATTTTGCTGTCGGGGCAGAGGAAGGATAAGCTCTTCCATGTGATTTATTATGCCAGCAAAACGATGAATGATGCCCAAATCAACTACACTACGACAGAGAACGAACTTCTAGCAGTGGTGTTTTCAATCGACAAGTTTCGTCCGTATATACTTGGAACGAAAGTGGTGGTCCATACAGACCATTCAGCACTAAAGTATCTGTTCACAAAAAAGATGCAAAACCTAGATTGATACGTTGGATTCTGCTGCTGCAAGAATTTGACATTGACATCAAGGATAAAAAGTGAATAGAGAACCAAGTAGCAGACCACTTGTCAAAGCTAGAGATGGGAAGAAATCAATCACTAGACAAGACCAACATACTGGAAACCTTCCCAGATGAGCAGTTGTTTGCTGCCACCAGCACAGCCACGACAACCATGGTGGCAGGTAAGCTTTCTGAAACCCCTTGGTATGCTGACATTGTTAATTACATTGTAAGTGGGTTATTACCTCCTGAGCTTAATTACCAAGTAAGGAAGAGGTTCCAAAATGATGCAAACCATTATTATTGAGACAAACCTCTTCTTTTCAAGCACTATGCAGATCAGATTATCAGGAGATGCATACCACAAGACGAACAGAAAGCAGTGCTTCACCACTGTCATGCTACCCCTTATGGAGGACACCTAAGGGGAAATAAAAATGTTGTCAAGGTTTTGCAATCCGGTCTCTACTGGCCCACACTGTTCAAGGATGCACAAGCTTTTTACAAGAGCTGTGACAAATGCCAAAAGACTGGGAATATATCAAGAAGGCATGAGATGCCACTACAAAACATACTAGAGGTCGAAATCTTCGATGTTTGGGGAATCGACTTCATGGGGCCATTCTCAACCTCTTGTGGGAATTTGTACATTCTACTGGCAGTGGACTATGTGTCAAAGTGGGTAGAAGCAATCGCCACTCAAAAGAACGATGCCAAGACTGTGCAAAGATTTCTTCACAAGAATATCTTCTCAAGGTTTGGCATCCCAAGGGCGATAATTAGCGATGATGGGAGACATTTCGACAATAGGGTAATTGCTACCGTTTTAAGGAAATACGAAGTGAATCACCAAATTGCAATAGCATACCACCCTCAAACCAATGGGCAGGCCGATATATCAAATAGAGAAGTAAAGAACATCTTAGAGAAGATGGTTAAACCTACTCGAAAGGACTGGTCTCTGCATCTAAATGATGCACTATGGGCCTACAGAACAACATTCAAGACACCATTGGGGATGTCACCCTATCGACTCATTTATGGGAAAACCTGTCATCTACCTGTCGAGATAGAACACAAAGCTTACTGAGCTATCAAGGCAGTGAATATGGACTGGGATAAGGCATGACAGAAAAGGCTACTGGACTTGAATGAGATTGAGGAAATTCGAGCAATGGCCTATGACAATGCCAAGATCTACAAGGACAAAACCAAGAAGTGGCACGACAGGAAGCTTCTGCCACAACAGTTCTGCCCAGGGCAGCAGGTGTTGTTGTTCAACTCTAGGTTGAAGTTTTTTTCTAGGAAAGCTTAAATCTCGGTGGTCTGGTCCTTTCCAAGTTGTCCAAGTTTTCCCTCATGGCGCCATTACAATCAAATCAATGAAGGATGGGCACCAATTCAAGGCCAACAGACAGAGGCTCAAGCATTATCAAGAAACTAAAGCCCCAAGGATGCAAGAAGCAGTTACTTTAGGAGATGCCCCTCAAGGTACCCCTAATTTAACTTAGTTTTATTTTATTTTATTTATTTATTTATTAGGAATTAAGATTTTTATTTATTTATTTATTTTAGGAAATAAGATTTTAATTCAGTTTATTTATTTAATTATTTTTAGGAAATAAAGGAAGCAAAGAGAAGGAATGAACCAACCCACTGCATTCACAATAGCCCAAAAAGCCCAACAGACAAGCCTGTCGTCACAGCCTGTCACCAGTTGTAGCGACAAATGCAGAAAATACAGCATGTCACTGAGCTGTCGCGACATACACGCAAACGCATAACAGATGCGCAGCAAACACGGAAATGCGTGACAGACGCGTCAGAAACTGTGTAACAGCTGGCTCCGTTATTCACGCCTGTCGTTACAATCCCAACGGGTAGAAAAACTACGTTCTATATAAACCCATACTCTCATTTCATTTTTCTTATCATTCGCATTCTCTCTGCTTTACTCTCCAGAAATTAGGTTTTCATAAATTTCTTTCATTTTTCTACAGTTTTCCTTGCAAATGGCTACCGGATCAACAAGACGAAGCACTGCCTCCACCTCTGCCGCGGCAGTGTCAACGCCCAGTCACAGCGGAATACCCGACTGCTTTGCATCAGTGGACTCAGCAAAGAGGTGCTATGGGTCCTTCTAAAAGAGAGAAATGTGGGAAGAAAGAGGGTTCATTTATACCCAAAAGATGGGAGAATTAGGGCTCGAAAGCTTCATCGCAAGGAAAATACTCGCACTCAAGTGGCAGATGTTTGCTGCCCAGCCAGAAGAGATGAACGTCACCCTAGTTCGAGAATTCTACGCTGCCGTCACCGACAAGGATGCCACGACAATAACTGTCAGAGGCAAAGAGATCTCCCTCGAACCGGCATACATCAACACGTTGTATGGGTTTTATGTGGGCAAGAAGGAAGACGCCCATCGGAGGTTCGTGAACCGTCTATCGCCAGCAGATTATGACGCTGTCATGGCAGAGTTGATAGAGGATGGCACATAGTGGAACGATGATCCCAAGCACCGATGGACCGTATGGAGGACTCAGCTCACCCCACAAGCCAAGTTGTGGAACCACTTTGTGAAGAAACGCCTTATGCCGACCTCACATAATACCACGGTGGACTGGCAGAGATTAGCCCTCGTACACTCTATTCTCAACGAGAGGCAAATCAATGTCGGCAGATACATACGAGACGACATCATCGAGTGTGCACTCCGACCAACAGGCCCCTTAGTCTTCCCTTATCTGATCACCACGCTCTGTCGGGGCAACAATGTGCCAGAAATCAACGAAGATGTCAAGGTCCGAGGGAAAGGATGGACGCAGCAGAATCTCTACAGTTTGATGGAATTAAAAGCTGCCACTCCTCTGTCATACGTGGACCCAACTGTCGCGACAGAAGCGACAACAGATCCTGACTCCCCTGAACTTATCGCAGCAGAACCAAAGCAGACGACGACAGCACCAGCAACAGACACCTCCAGCCAGATTCTGACGATGCTGCAAAAGATGGAAGAACGACAGCTCGGCCTCATGGGATTTCTGAGGGACTTCATTGACGCCACGGTAAATTTTATCAAATCTTATTTAAATTTTCCAAACATGCAATTTCCTGCTTTCCCAGAATCTCTCTTTGCCACACCCACACCTGCTGCGATCCCCATAACCCCCACAGCTGCCTCTACATCACCAACTGCCACGATAGGAGATGGCGGCAGAAAATCTGCCACTCCTCGAAGAGAGAAAAGGAAGGACCCCCTACCGAAGATCGACCCAAAATATTTTGAAGGGTTCTTCTCCTCCTTCGTTTTGCAAGATTCTAACTCAGAGCCATTGATCTTCCGAGAAATATCCAACGACTTCCCTCCGATGAAAAGGAAGAAGTTGAACGAGACTATTGAAGGACCCTTCCACGGCATATCAGACATCAGCAGCAGTGATGATGAACTCGAGGTCCTGGACCAGCCCCCACACATCTCACCTACCAGAGTCCAGTCGCCTCGAGAGGCCAAGAAAAAGATAACCTCTAAGTCTCCCAACAATCAGCCAGCCCCTGCCGTCAAGGTCACTGCCCACCGTCAGCTCCTCGTCAGCAGCAACAACGACGACAACTCCTCAACTTAAGTGCTTTTACTTATACATCTGTTGTCTTTGCTGTTGTTTTCTCTATTTTGTGATGTTATTTTCTATTTTTTTAATTGTTGTCATGAATTGAGGGCAATGCAACCCTTGAGTTTGGGGGTGGGCATTCCTCCATTAATGAACTTGTTAGTTGTGTCTTTAATTGGTGTCTTATTTTAAGTTTATTTTTTGTCAAAAAAATGAAAATAAAAACAAAATTTTGGCTTAATTCCTTGAACTGAACTTACCTGCCGCGACATTCTCTGTCGTGACAGTGCCTTTAGGATGTTTTAGGAACTATTTAGAGCCTTGCTATAGTTCTGAACTTTAGAACACCCTTTGTGACTTTTATGCTATCTAGATTTCAATAGTGAACTAGAATATGAAGGTTTACCCACTTGAGTTGCCCCTAGAGGTGCCTAACACTAGCTCTAGGAAAGGAATAAAAGAAAAACATTTTAGACTCACTTGCCCCCAAAACTGCCTTACAATGACACTAGGAAGAATTTTTGAGTCTAAGTCAGAAAAAAAAACTAAAGAAGCCTAAGAATTGCCTCTAGAAAAGATGAAGTCGAGTCTAAACTAGAAAAAACTAAAGGAGCCTAAGAATTGCCTCCAGAAAAAATGAAATTGGCATAAAATTCAAGTGAGTAGCATAACCATTCTGGTAAGCTAAAGGAGTCTAGGCACATATTTGTTCACAAAACCTGCACACACTTGTACAAGAACTATAGCATTGTTCCGGATAAATCCATAAACACTCGATAAGGTACTGCTCTTGATAGTGAATGTGTGGTAGGTAATGTAAGTTCACTAAATTAAGCCAACCCAAAAAGTTTTTATTTTTAGTTAGGTTGTATTTGCTTGAAAGCAAGCAAGAACTTGAGTTTGGGGGTGTGTTGAGTGCATAAAAGTTCTATATTTTACCCCTCATTTACCCATTTTTTTCCTGCACTCAAGCATAATTCATTACATTTAGGATAGATTTTTGCATATACATCACAATTAGATAAAATGGCACAATTGCTGCTGATTTTGGTTACTTTTGTAGGTATCTACTGCGGCAGACCTAGGGCAGCAAAGGAGCAGAGGCGGATTGCAGAGCTGGAGTCGAGAAACAAAGGCTGTCGTGACTTTTTCTGTGGCAGCCATGACGACAGAAGAATGCTGAGGTGGAAAAGTGAAGTGGAGCTCGACAGATAGAGGATTTCAAGCCGGTCTATCGTGGACCACTCCCATATTTTTCTGACCCCTAAAGTTGAATGAAGGCCAAGCCCAAAGTTCAAGGAAGAAACTCAAGGCAAGAAAAGAGGACGAATTCAAGGCATCTACTCAGAAGATTTAATATTTAATAGAGTTGCACTTTAATTCGAAATTGTATTCTTGCCATATTAGAAAACTTGAACCCAAGGCCTATATAAAGGCATGTAATTCGACCTAGGGAAAGATATCTCATTCCTAGTTGTCTTCCCTTAAACCCTTGTCGTTTTCCCTTCTCCACCATGTTCTAAACTCCCCCTAGGGCTAAGGGTTGATTCTGTAAAGTAGTTGCAAGGATTGTATTGTTTTAGGAATTTTCTGTCAAGTAATAAAAGCTTCAAGTTTATTTACTTTGGTTTTTCATATCTCATAAGAGCATCGGGAGAGCATTGTGAGGTTATCCATTTGTTTGATATCGGGAGGGTCAAGCATACGAAAATAGTAGATACATGTTTTCCAGTTTATGGTTAAACCATCTTAGCTTAGGGATAAGTACAAGGTTAAGTGGCTAAAGAAGAATTCAACGACATTGGTGTTCACCCTTCGATTCACGCCGGGAGGTATCATCCAAGAAGTGTTCATCAACAGAACTTGGGCCTAGGGATAGGTGTTGAGTGTGTAAAAGTTCTATCATTTACACCTTTTTAAACCCATATTTCTGCTGCATTCAAGCATCATTGCATTGCATTTAGGTTAGTTTTTAATAAAACATCACAATTATATAAAAGGCACGGATTCTACTGAAAGATGGCTATTTTTGCAGGTATCTGTCACAGTAGATGTCGAAGGCAGGCGCAGGGCAGATAAGCAGGAGAGCTAAACTGGACAAGTAGCTGAAAAAGACGAACCTGTCATGGACCTGTCGTGACAGCATGGTGACAGCAGATTTATGAAGAGGAAAAGTGAAGTGGACCTCGATAGATAGAGAAAAATCTGCTCGTCTGTCGTGTGGAAGCCGAATATTTTTCCAAGCCCCGGATCAAAAGATATGTCAAGCCAAAGCTCAAGGAGAGGAATTTCCATGAAACAAGGAGGCGGCTGAAAAGTAGGAATCCTTAGAGATTTAGTCTTTATTAGAATCTTACTTTTAATTAAAGTTGTAATCCTTGTTACCTTAGATAACTTGAGCCCAAAGCTTATATAAAGGGCATAAATTAAACCTAGGGCATGACCGACTACCCCATAACCGAAACCTAAACCCTGCCGTTTACCTGTCACCGATATGTTCTAAATTCCCCCTAGGGCTACGGGTTGTTTTGTAAAGTAGTTGCAAGGGTTGCTTTGTTTTAGGATTTTTCAAGTTCAATAAAATAAACTTCAAGTTCTTTTATCTTGGTTTTAATATCTTGCAAGAGCATCGGGAGAGCATTGTGAGGTTATCTATTTACTTAGCATCGGGAGAGTTAAGTATACGAAAGAGGTAAAAGCGCGTTCTCTATTTTATAGTTGAACCATCTCGTGCTTAGGGATAAGGCGAGGTTAAGTGGCTAAGGAAGAATTCATACACATCGGTGTTCATCCTTCGATTCACGCCGGGAGGTATCATCAAAGACGTGATCATCGACAGACTTGTGCCTAGGGATAGGGCAAGGCAGATCAGGGATTCTTGCCAAGCTTGAAGTACGGAGTTAGTGTTCGCTGTCGCGACAGCTAACGGACAGACGCCGCGACAGGTGCTGTCGGCGACGGGTGCGACGACAGAACTGGAGATCCTAAGCAATTCAATACCTACACTACTGAGCAACTCAATACCAGCCCATTCTCTCTATCTTGATATCTCAATCTTTTATTTACGTTTTTACTTTAATATTCGTGACAATTCTCTTAAATATTTCTCTTTACTTCGTGCAGTGAATTTAGGTGGAGTCATTAGCCCAATCCCTGTGGAGACGATATCCGATACTTAGTATCACTTTACTACTTGCGTCGTGTATACTTGCACTAAATTTGCGATAGACTATTTCACACGCAACAAGTTTTTGGCGCCGTTGCCGGGGATTGGCAACATAACTACACCTTTCTTTCCTTGCATTTTTTTTTGTGTTTTTGTTTTTATTTTTATTTTCTTTAATTTTTCTTTTGTGTTTTAAACTCTTGCTTTTCACAAGGTTTTCCTGTTTATGCGCAGATCTAAAAGAGGCGAAGATCCTGAGTATAAATTAGATCCGGAGATCGAACGTTCCTTCAATCTCAAGAAACAGATTCGCCACCTTTTAGACCGGAACGAGTACCTTGAAGAATAGCTAGAGCAGATGGCCCGTAATCAGCCTGCGGGTGAAGAAATCCCGCCTGTCGGTGACCCGCCCGCGGCAGGTGGACGACGGTCATGTCGTGACTACATGCTGAATGATCATGTAGAGCTGGAGACCACGTTGCCGGATATTGATGTTGACAACTTCGAGCTTAAACCTGTCATGTTTAGTATGATCAACAACGCCGGACAGTTCAGTGGTTCTGCGACAGAAGATGCCAGGGAGCATCTCAAAACGTTCCAGGAGATCTGTGGTTCGTTTAGACTACCAGGAGTTAGTCCGGAGATACTGAGGCTTCGGTTATTTCCCCATTCATTGAGGGACAAAGCTAAAACTTGGTGGAATAAACTTACACCGGGTTCTATTATGACTTGGGCAGATTTAACTCGTGAATTTTTGTCTCGTTTTAATCCTTCACATTTAGCTGAGCGATTACGTAATGAAATTGCTACTTTTCAACAGGAAGATGACGAGCCAATGCACGAGGCCTGGGACAGATTCACAACTCTTCTTCGAAACTGCCCAATGCATGGATTCCCCGTCTGGAATCAGGTAACTAAGTTTTATAATGCTGCTAACTTACAAACTCGCATTCGAATTGATTCTGCAGCGAATGGACTATTATTGGATAAAAATCCGGACGAGGCCCTGCAAGTTTTGAAACATCTGGCTAAGAATGAGGAGCAGTTTCCAACCGCTAGAAGAGGAGGTAAACGGGTACTTGCTGTCAAGGATTATGAGGCCGACAGCACTATGAAATCACAGGTAGCATTCCTCACCAAAGCCATGAAACACTTATTGAGTGAAGAGGAAGTACGAGGGTTTGCTGTCGAGGAAGTTTGTGCTACATGTGAGGGAAATCATAGTAGGGATGAGTGCCCTATAAATATAGAAGAAGGAAAATATGTTGGGAATTACAAGCCAAACTACAATTCCAACAACTACAACCCTAATTGGAGGAAAGATCCCAAATTTTCCTGGAGTAACCCTAACAATGCCCTAAATCCACAAGCATATAATCAGAATCAGGGGGGTCCTAGATTGTTGACGCGACAGCAGCCGCAGCCGCAGAACCTGCCGCAGAACCTGCCGCCTCAGCAACAACAGCAGCCACCACCTGCCACGAGTAGTATATTGGAGCAGACTCTGGCCACCTTTATGTCTCAGACTGGTACGTATATGGAGAACATCAATAAGTTTGTCAAGAAAACGGAAGACTTTATGGATGAAACCAAGATGAGAATGACAAACCATGAGGCCACCTTGAAATCTCTAGAGACACAAATGGGTCAGGTGTCGCAGCATATTAAGCCGAGGCAGAATGGAGGTTTCCCTAGCAATACTGAAAATGCTAGACCGCCCCCACACGAACAATGTAAGGCGATTACTACTAGGAGTGGGAAAAAGTTACCAGGGCCGGAAAAAGAAGCTGAAACAGAAAAGGAACCTGCTTTGGATAAGCCTGCCGAGGAAGCTGCCCCGACAGGTGATAAACAGGCTGCTGCCGATAAGCCTGTTACGACAGCAGAAGCGACAGAGGAGAAAAAAGATGAGTATCGTCCTCAGATTCGCATGCAGTGGGAAGGACGCATTGCTGATTACCGCCCTCCACCACCTTTTCCTCAACGGATACAGCAAGCTAAGCATGAATCTCAACTTAAAAAGATTTATGATATTTTTAAACAGGTTCATATCAATATTCCGTTGTTAGATGCTGTTAGGGAGATGCCCGGTTATGCTAAATTTCTCAAGGATGTCATGTCTAAAAAATCTAAACTTGGGGAATTTGAAACGGTAAGGATGCAAGAAGGTTGCATGAGTATTCTTCATCGGCAACCACCCCAGAAAAAGAAGGATCCGGGGAGCTTCCTCATACCTTGCGTAATCGGCGACAGATTTGTGGGTAAGGCATTATGTGATCTTGGTGCTAGTGTTAATCTAATGCCTAAATCTGTTTTTCAGAAACTAGGTATTGGCAAGGCGCGGCCCACGACAGTTACCCTACAGCTAGCCGACCGCTCTTACGTTCACCCCGAAGGAAAAATTGAAGATATTTTGGTAAGAGTGGATACGCTTATATTTCCTGCTGACTTTCTTATTTTAGATTGTGAGGCAGATGAGAACGCACCAGTCATCCTAGGGCGACCCTTCTTAGCCACGGGAAGATCATTGATTGATGTGGAGAAAGGAGAACTCACCATGCGCGTAAACGATCAAGAAATTAAGTTGAATGTTCTCCAAGCAATGAAACATGCTGATGTGGATGAGGAATGCAAGGCCATCATTGAGGTGACCTTTGATCAACCCTGCATCAGGTCGGGCTGTCGTGATATAAAATTTGGTCACTGCTGCGATAGCCATCTACAGACCTGTCACGACAGCAATGACGACAGCAATAACGACAGCACCGACGACAGCGACTCCTCTGAATCCAATACATCTAATACTGAAGGTCATAAGGAGGTAAACTGGTTAGACCATCGTCCAGGTAAGTTATTCGAACCCTTGAATTACACTTCGGATAACCATTTAATCCAAAAGCCCTCTACTGTTGAACCACCTGTCTTAGAACTTAAGCCCCTGCCAGGGCAGCTTAAATATGCTTATCTTGGTTGTGATAACACACTGCCCGTAATCATCTCTGCTAAGCTGCCGCAGGAACAGGAACGACAGCTGATCGACATGTTGAGGCAGCATAAAAGGGCGATAGGATGGACGATAGCAGACATTCAGGGCATTAGTCCGGCAATCTGTATGCACAAAATCCTCCTAGAGGAAGATCATAAGCCGACTATTGATGCCCAAAGGCGGTTAAACCTTGCAATGAAGGAGGTAGTGCGTAAAGAAATAATTAAATGGTTAGATGTTGGTATTATTTACGCCATCTCCGATAGCAAATGGGTAAGCCCGGTGCAATGTGTTCCCAAGAAAGGAGGCATGACCGTGATAACCAACGAAAACAATGAATTAATCCCAACCAGGACTGTGACCGGTTGGAGGGTTTGTATGGACTACCGGAAGCTCAACAAAGCTACCCGAAAAGACCACTTTCCTTTACCCTTTATTGATCAAATGCTTGATAGATTAGCGGGTAAACCTTACTATTGTTTTCTTGATGGTTATTCAGGTTATAATCAAATTGCTATTGCACCGGAGGACCAAGAGAAAACGACCTTCACATGCCCTTACGGAACATACGCATTTAGGAGGATGCCGTTCGGCCTATGTAACGCACCTGCCACCTTCCAAAGGTGCATGATGGCAATATTCTCCGACATGGTAGAGGACTTCCTCGAAATTTTCATGGATGATTTTTCCGTCTTTGGAGACGATTTTGAGAGCTGCCTCGGCAACCTTAAAAAGGTACTTGAAAGATGTGAAAAAGCTAATCTTGTTCTTAATTGGGAAAAATGCCATTTTATGGTAGATGAAGGGATAGTTTTAGGCCATAAGATTAGCTGCCGTGGGATAGAGGTCGACAGGGCAGAGATTGAAGTCATAGAGAAGCTGCCGCCGCCAACCACAGTCAAGGGCATTAGGAGTTTTTTAGGGCATGCTGGTTTTTATAGGAGATTTATTGCAAACTTCTCAAAAATCACGAAGCCCCTATGTCATCTCTTAGAGCAGAACCGACCCTTTGACTTTAATGAAGAATGTACTGAAGCATTCAAGGTTCTGAAGGAAAAGCTAGTGACAGCCCCCATAGTACAGCCACCAGACTGGACGCAACCGTTTGAAATTATGTGTGATGCTAGTGACTATGCTGTCGGGGCAGCACTTGGGCAGTGCAAGGACAGGCTGTTTCATGTCATATATTATGCCAGCAAAACATTGAATGATGCCCAAGTGAATTATACCACCACAGAAAAGGAGCTGTTGGCTGTGGTGTTCTCCATCGACAAGTTTCGTTCTTATATACTTGGAACGAAGGTAATAGTGCACACCGATCATTCTGCCCTTAAGTACTTGTTCGCAAAGAAGGATGCAAAGCCTAGGTTGATACGATGGATCCTGCTATTACAAGAATTCGACCTTGAAATCAAAGACAAAAAGGGGACAGAAAATCAGGTGGCAGATCACTTGTCGAGATTGGAGATGGGACAAAGTCTACCTGTAGATGAGACACACATACTAGAGACCTTCCAGATGAGCAGCTCTTTGCTGCCGCAATAGCTGTCGCGACAGCCATGGCGGCAGGTAAGTCTTCTAACCTTCCCTGGTATGCTGATTTCGTTAATTTTATAGTTAGCGGAATATTACCTTCTGATCTTACTTATCAAGCCAGGAAGAGGTTTCAAAATGATGTTAAACATTATTATTGGGACGAACCTCTTCTTTTCAAAATGTGCGCAGATCAGGTTATAAGGAGATGTGTACCACAAGAAGAACAAGAAGACATTCTCCATCACTGTCATGCTTCACAATATGGAGGACACTTAGGAGGCAATAAAACTGCTGCCAAGGTGCTGCAGTCAGGGTTCTACTGGCCGACACTGTATAAGGACGCACAGGAATTTTACAAAAACTGTGACAGGTGCTAGCGGACAGGTAATATCTCGAGGAGAAACGAGATGCCACTGCAGAATATTTTAGAAGTCGAAATCTTCGACGTTTGGGGGATTGATTTTATGGGACCTTTTCCATCGTCGTGTGGAAATCTTTACATCCTCCTAGCAGTAGATTATGTCTCCAAGTGGGTAGAAGCAATCGCAACTCAAAAGAATGATGCCAAAACGGTCCAAAAGTTTTTGCACAAAAACATCTTTTCTAGATTTGGCATCCCTAGGGCGATTATTAGTGATGAAGGGAGACATTTTGACAACAGGGTAATTGCTGCCGCCCTGAGAAAATATGGTGTCAAGCACAAGATCGCGACAGCATACCACCCACAGACCAATGGACAGGCTGAGATTTCCAACAGGGAAGTGAAGAACATTCTTGAAAAGATGGTTAAACCAACTAGGAAAGATTGGTCTCTACTTCTGAATGATGCACTATGGGCATACAGGACAGCTTTCAAAACTCCATTGGGCATGTCTCCATTCCGATTGATCTATGGGAAAACCTGCCACCTGCCTGTCGAGATAGAGCACAAGGCATATTGGGCAATCAAGGCAGTAAATATGGACTTGGACAAGGCAGGCCAGAAAAGGCTGTTAGATTTGAATGAGATCGATGAAATACGGACGATGGCCTACGACAACGCAAGAATATACAAAGAGAAAACAAAGAAGTGGCATGACAAAAAGTTGCTGCCACGACAGTTCTGCCCAGGGCAGCTGGTATTGTTGTTTAATTCTAGATTGAAACTCTTCCCAGGGAAGCTTAAATCTAGATGGTCTGGTCCGTTCCAAGTAATTCAAGTTTTCCCCCATGGTGCCATTACAATTCAATCATTAAAGGACGGGCACCAATTCAAAGTCAATGGACAACGCCTCAAGCATTATCAGGGGACTGAAGCCCCAGGAATACAGGAAGTGGTTACCTTAGGAGATGCCCCACAAGGCATCCCTAATTTAACCTAATTTTTATTTTATTTTATTTTATTATTTATTATTATTTATTAGGAATTAGATTTATTTTATTCGAATAATGTTTTGTTTTTAATTTCAGTTTTTAGGAAATAAAGGAGTCAAGTGAGAAAGAAGAAGTGGCCCAAGCCCACCGCTCATCCACCAGCCCAATAAAGCCCATTTATGGTAACCTGTCGTTTCGGCTGCCAGCGCAGACGGATTTGACAGGCTGTCAACAGACGCACAGCAGACGAAGAAGCGTGCGGAAGACGCACAGCAGACGCATTAATGCGTGTCAGACGCGTCAGACACGCAATATCCAATCTGCCGCCCCGTTTTTCCCGCCTGCCGTTGCGGCATTAAATGGGCAGCTACTCGACCGCTATATAAACCCCTTCCCCTTTTCATTTTTCATCACTTCTGATTTTCTCTCTTGTTATTCCCTTCTAGTTTTATCTACTTTCTTTCTTTCTTTTTCAGCCCTTGCAACCAAAATGTCTTCACGACAAACCCGTCAGAATACTGCTGCCGCTTCTTCTTCAGCAGCAGCATCTCCGTTCGCTAACAAAGAACTATGGGAGGAACGAAGCTTCATCTATAACAGAGATGCCCCTCTTTTTGGACTCCGGCCGTTCATTATGAAGGCCATTACGGCACAACTTTGGGAAGACTTTGCCGAGTAGCCGGCAGAGCTTAACGACACTCTGGTCAGGGAATTTTATGAGGCGATCGAAAGTAAGACGGCGACATCTGTCGTCGTCCGAGGAGTGACAGTTCCTTTCACCGCCAGCAGCATCAACCATGTATTCGGCCTCTTCTTTGGCCCCACTGACGATGATCATCAACAGTTTTGGGACACCCTCGATGCTGCCGGACATGATGCTGTCATGAGGGAGTTGACAGAGGCAGGCACAACCTGGAGCACCAGCAAGAAAAACCCCAACTCCGTCAACAGGGCAGAGCTACTCCCCGAGGCAAAATTATGGAATGTGTTGCGTGTAAAATAGTCTATCGCAATTGTAGTGCAAGTATACACGACGCAAGTAGTAAAGTGATACGAAGTATCGGGTATCGTCTCCACAGGGATTGGGCTAATGACTTCACCTTGTTTCACTGCACGAAGTAAAAGAAATAATTAAGAGTTGTCACGAGAATAATAAAATAAAAACGTATTTAAAAGGATTTGAGATATCAAGATGGAGAGAATGGGCTGGTATTGAGTTGCTCGGTAGTGCAGGTATTGAATTGCTTAGGATCTCCAGTTCTGTCGTCGCACCCGTCGCCGACAGCACCTGTCGCGGCGTCTGTCCGTTAGCTGTCGCGGCAGCGAACACTAACTCCGTACTTCAAGCTTGACAAGAATCCCAGATCTGCCTTGCCCTATCCCTAGGCACAAGTCTGTCGATGATCACGTCTTTGATGATACCTCCCGGCGTGAATCGAAGGATGAACACCGATGTGTATGAATTCTTCCTTAGCCACTTAACCTCGCCTTATCCCTAAGCACGAGATGGTTCAACTATAAACTAGAGAACGCGCTTTTACCTCTTTCGTATACTTAACTCTCCCGATGCTAAGTAAATAGATAACCTCACAATGCTCTCCCGATGCTCTTGCAAGATATTAAAACCAAGATAAAAGAACTTGAAGTTTATTTTATTGAACTTGAAAAATCCTAAAACAAAGCAACCCTTGCAACTACTTTACAAAACAACCCGTAGCCCTAGGGGGAATTTAGAACATATCGGTGACAGGTAAACGGCAGGGTTTTGGTTTTGGTTCTGGGGTAGTCGGCTATGCCCTAGGTTTAATCTATGCCCTTTATATAAGCTTTGGGCTCAAGTTATCTAAGGTAACAAGGATTACAACTTTAATTAAAAGTAAGATTCTAATAAAGACTAAATCTCTAAAGTCTCCTACTTTCCAGCCGCATCCTTGCTTTTAGGGATTTCCTCTCCTTTGAGCTTTGGCTTGACATATCTCTTGATCCGGGGCTTGGAAAAATATTCGGCTTCCACACGACAGACGAGCAGATTTTTCTCTATCTATCGAGGTCCACTTTACTTTTTCCTCTTCATGAATCTGCTGTCACCATGCTGTCACGACAGGTCCATGACAGGTTCGTCTTCTTCAGCTGCTTGTCCAGTTCAGCTCTCCTGCTTATCTGCCCTGCGCCTGCCTTCGACATCTACTATGACAGATACCTGCAAAAATAACCATCTTTCAGTAGAATCCGTGCCTTTTATATAATTGTGATGTTTTATTGAAAACTAACCTAAATGCAATGCAATGATGCTTGAATGCAGCAGAAATATGGGTTTAAAAGGGTGTAAATGATAGAACTTTTACACACTCAACACACCCCCAAACTCAAGTTTTTGCTTGCCCTCAAGCAATGAAGACTTAAAAGAAAACTGAAAATTTTTGTGTTGGCCTTCAAACAGTGAACTGTCCCTCACCTGTCGCTCATTCTCTATGGCGGCAGCAACCTGTCGGAATGGTTAGGATCTGTCCGGAATCTCCCTATAGCTCTCGTGCAGTGTGTGCATGCTTGTGAACAGTTATAAGCTAAGACTCTCTTAGTTTCACTAGAATATTCAACTCCTTAACTTGAATTTTATGCCAAAGTTTACTTTCTTTTTAGAAGGCACATTTTCATGCTTCTTTTTCTTCTATTTTCAAGCTAAGTTTTTCTAGAGCCAGTTTTGGGCACCTCTAGTTAGCTTCCTAGAGCCGGTTTCGAGCACCTCTAGGTTTTTGATTTTCTTTTGCTAAACTTCTTTCCTAGAGCCAGTGTTAGGCACCTCTAGGGGCTATCCAAGTTCTAAGCTTCCTATTCTAGTTTGGCTAAAAGAAATCTAAGCAATATAACAGTCACAAAAGTGTTTAAGTTTTTAGAACTATAGAAAGGCTCTAAACTTTTCCTTAACCTGTCCTATAGATGCTGCCACGACAGAGCCGTCATGACAGGTAAGTTAACTTCACAGTTTTAAGCCAACAGTTCAAATTTTCTGATTTTTCTGATTTTTTTTTAAAGAACTTAAATAACTAATAAGACACAACAATTAAACAAAAGATGTGCTAAAGACTCCATTAAATATGGAGGGTTGCCACCCCCAAACTCGAGGGTTGCATTGCCCTCAATGCAAAATGACATAAAAACAAAGAAAGAAAAACATGATAAATAAAAGTACATCACAAATATATAAGGGCAGGCAGCAATAAGAGGAGTAAAAGAAATAAAAACTTAAATTTTATGCGTTGTCCTCGCTGCTGCTGCTGACGCGGATCTGATGGTAGCGTCTGCGTTGGGGAGGTGGCTGGGCAGGTTCCTGGGCAGGTTGGTCAACAGGTTCATCAGCCTGTTGAGGTGCAGGTTCTTCCTCCGGTTGGTGGACAGGGTCGTCAGCAGGTTGAATGACAGGTGGTTCTACTAGCCTGATATCAGAACTGCTGCTGCTGTCCCAGCTGTTACTCGTGATGGCCTTGGACAACCTCCTCTTGTTGGCCACATGTTTAATTCTCTTCACCCGTGTGAAGGCGCTGTCTAAGTTCCTCCGGACAAGAGGGCTGTCGTCAGTGGCAGCTCGCTTGGTGCCTCGAGGGGAAGTGTCCGCCGGTGGGCTGCCGGCTGCTGTCGGAGAGGGTGTGGAGGAGGCAGATTCTCCGTGGGGAGAGACAGGTGGTGTGGGAGTGGGGGAGGGGATATTAAAGTAATGGGCGGGGAAGGTGGGGAAAATGACATCCGAAAAATTCAAAGTGTTGGTAATGAAGTTTACCGTTGCATTGGAGAAGTCGCGGATGAATGTCATTAAACCCATCTGGCGCTCCTCTATCCTCAAGATGGCAGCTAAGATGTTGGCGTTCTGATCTGCCGGAGCGGTGTTGGTCGCAGCTTCTGGGGCAGGTTCAGTGGCAGGTTCATCATCAGACTCAGCAGGTGGGGCGTTTGGATCGAAGGCGTTGAGGGGCGATACGACGATAATCTCCATGAGGCTGGAGATGTTGCTGTCGGTCCAACCGCTGCCCTTCTTGATTTTGTCTGAAGGGTCCTCCGGTACGGCAGCGCAGCGGCAGAGGGCCGTAATGGTGAAGGGCAGGCATAGTCGTGAATCTGTTCTGAAGGCACAATCGAGAATGTTGTCTCGCATGTACCTGCCCACGTTGATCGGCCTGTCATGCATGATAGAGTGGATGAGGGCCAGCCGCTGCCTGTTGACTGTCGTGTGGTGGGATGAGGGCAGGATACGCTTTTTGATAAAAGCGTTCCATAGTTTTGCCTCTGGGAGCAGCTCCGCCCGGTTGACGGAGTTGGGGTTCTTCTTGCTGGTGCTCCAGGTCGTGCCCTCCTCTGTCAGTTCCCTCATGACAGCATCATGGCCGGCAGCGTCGAGGGAGTCCCAAAACTGTTGATGAGCATCGTCATTGGGGCCAAAGAAGAGGCCGAATACATGGTTGATGCTGCTGGCGGTGAAGGGAACTGTCACTCCTCGGACGACGACAGATGTCGCCGTCTTACTTTCGATCGCCTCATAGAATTCCCTGACCAGAGTGTCGTTAAGCTCTGCCGGCTGCTCGGCAAAGTCTTCCCAAAGTTGTGCCGTAATGGCCTTCATAATGAACGGTCGGAGTCCAAAAAGAGGGGCATCTCTGTTATAGATGAAGCTCCGTTCTTCCCATAGTTCCTTGTTGGCGAACGGGGATGCTGCTGCTGAAGAAGAGGCGGCAGCAGCATTCTGACGAGTTTGTCGTGAAGACATTTTTGGTTGCAAGGGCTGAAAAAGAAAGAAAGTAGATAAACTAGAAGAGAATACAAGAGAGAGAAAAAATCAGAAGTGAGGAAAAATGAAAGGGAGAAGGGGTTTATATAGCGGTCGAGTAGCTGCCCATTTAATGCCGCAACGGCAGGCGGGAATAACGGGGCGGCAGATTGGATATTGCGTGTCTGACGCGTCTGACGTGCATTAATGCGTCTGCTGAGCGTCTGCCGCACGCTTCTTCGTCTGCTGTGCGTCTGTTGACAGCCTGTCAAATCCGTCTGCGCCGGCAGCCGAAGCGACAGGTTATCATAAATGGGCTTTATTGGGCTGGTGGATGGGCGGTGGTCTTGGGCCACTTCTTCTTTCTCACTTGACTCCTTTATTTCCTAAAAACTGAAATTAAAAACAAAACATTATTAAAATAAATCTAATTCCTAATAATACTAATAAAATAAAATAAATATAAAAATTAGGTTAAATTAGGGATGCCTTGTGGGGCATCACCTAAGGTAACCACTTCCTGTATTCCTGGGGCTTCAGTCCCCTGATAATGCTTGAGGCGTTGTCCATTTACTTTGAATTGGTGCCCGTCTTTTAATGATTGAATTGTAATGGCACCATGGGGAAAAACTTCAACCACTTGGAACGGGCCAGACCATCTAGATTTGAGCTTTCCTGGGAAGAGTTTCAACCTAGAATTAAACAACAGTACAAGCTGCCCTGGGCAGAACTGACGTGGCAGCAACTTCTTGTCATGCCACTTCTTTGTTTTCTCCTTGTATATTCTTGCGTTGTTGTAGGCCATCGTCCGTATTTCATCGATCTCATTTAAATCTAACAGCCTTTTCTGGCCTGCCTTGTCTAAGTCCATGTTTACTGCCTTGATTGCCCAATATGCCTTGTGTTCTATCTCGACAGGCAGGTGGCAGGTTTTCCCATAGATTAACCGAAATGGAGACATGCCTAATGGAGTTTTGAAAGCTGTCCTGTATGCCCATAATGCATCATTCAGAAGTAGAGACCAATCTTTCCTAGTTGGTTTAACCATCTTTTCAAGAATGTTCTTTACTTCCCTGTTGGAAATCTCAGCCTGTCCATTGGTCTGTGGGTGGTATGTTGTCGCTATCTTGTGCTTGACACCATATTTCTTCAAGGCGGCAGCAATTACCCTGTTATCGAAATGTCTCCCTTCATCACTGATAATCGCTCTAGGGATGCCAAATCTAGAAAAGATGTTTTTGTGCAAAAACTTTTAAACCGTTTTGGCATCATTCTTTTGAGTTGCGATTGCTTCTACCCACTTGGAGACATAATCTACTGCGAGGAGGATGTAAAGATTTCCACATGAAGATGGAAAAGGTCCCATAAAATCAATCCCCCAAACGTCGAAGATTTCGACTTCTAAAATATTCTGTAGTGGCATCTCGTTTCTCCTTGAGATGTTACCTGTCCGCTGGCACCTGTCACAGTTTTTGTAAAATTCCTGTGCGTCCTTATACAATGTCGGCCAGTAAAAGCCTGACTGCAGCACCTTGGCAGCAGTTTTATTACCTCCTAAGTGTCCTCCATATTGTGAAGCATGACAGTGATGGAGAATGTCTTCTTGTTCTTCTTGTGGTACACATCTCCTTATAACCTGATCTGCGCACATTTTGAAAAGAAGAGGTTCGTCCCAATAATAATGTTTAACATCATTTTGAAACCTCTTCCTGGCTTGATAAGTAAGATCAGAAGGTAATATTCCGCTAACTATAAAATTAACGAAATCAGCATACCAGGGAAGGTTAGAAGACTTACCTGCCGCCATGGCTGTCGCGACAGCTATTGCGGCAGCAAAGAGCTGCTCATCGGGGAAGGTCTCTAGTATGTGTGTCTCATCTACAGGTAGACTCTGTCCCAACTCCAACCTCGACAAGTGATCCGCCACCTGATTTTCTGTCCCCTTTTTGTCTTTGATTTCAAGGTCGAACTCTTGTAATAGCAAGATCCATCTTATCAACCTAGGCTTTGCATCCTTCTTTGCGAACAAGTACTTAAGGGCAGAATGGTCGGTGTGCACTATTACTTTCGTCCCAAGTATATAAGAACGAAACTTGTCGATGGAGAACACCACAGCTAACAGCTCCTTTTCTATGGTGGTATAGTTTACTTGGGCATCATTCAATGTTTTGCTGGCATAATATATGACATGAAATAGCCTGTCCTTACGCTGCCCAAGTGCTGCCCCGACAGCATAGTCACTGGCATCACACATGATCTCAAACGGTTGTGTCCAGTCTGGTGGCTGTACTATGGGGGCTGTCACTAGCTTTTCCTTCAGAACCTTGAATGCTTCAGTACATTCTTCATTAAAGTCAAAGGGTCGGTTCTGCTCTAAGAGATGACATAAGGGCTTCGTGATTTTTGAGAAATTTGCGATAAATCTCCTATAGAAACCAGCATGCCCTAGGAAACTCCTAATGCCCTTGACTGTGGTTGGCGGCGGCAGCTTCTCTATGACTTCAATCTTTGCCCTGTCGACTTCTATCCCACGGCAGCTAATCTTATGGCCTAAAACTATCCCTTCATCTACCATAAAATGGCATTTTTCCCAATTAAGAACAAGATTAGCTTTTTCACATCTTTCAAGTACCTTTTGAAGGTTGCCAAGGCAGCTCTCAAAATCGTCTCCAAAGACAGAAAAATCATCCATGAAGATCTCAAGGAAGTCCTCTACCATGTCGGAGAATATTGCCATCATGCACCTTTGGAAGGTGGCAGGTGCGTTACAGAGTCCAAACGGCATCCTCCTAAATGCGTATGTTCCGTAGGGACAGGTGAAAGTCGTTTTCTCTTGATCCTCTGGTGCAATAGCGATTTGGTTATAACCTGAGTAACCATCAAGAAAACAATAGTAAGGTTTACCCGCTAATCTATCAAGCATTTGATCAATAAAGGGTAAAGGAAAGTGGTCTTTTCGGGTAGCTTTGTTAAGCTTCCGATAGTCCATACAAACCCTCCAACCGGTCACAGTCCTGGTTGGGATTAACTCATTGTTTTCGTTGGTTATCACGGTCATGCCTCCTTTCTTGGGAACACATTGCACCGGGCTTACCCATTTGCTATCGGAGATGGCGTAAATAATACCAGCATCTAACCATTTAATTATTTCTTTACGTACTACCTCCTTCATTGCAAGGTTTAACCGCCGTTGGGCATCAATAGTCGGCTTATGATCTTCCTCTAGGAGGATTTTGTGCATACAGATTGCCGGACTAATGCCCTGAATGTCTGCTATAGTCCATCCTATCGCCCTTTTATGCTGCCTCAACATGTCGATCAGCTGTCGTTCCTGTTCCTGCGGCAGCTTAGCAGAGATGATTACGGGCAGTGTTTTATCACTACCAAGATAAGCATATTTAAGCTGCCCTGGCAGGGGCTTAAGTTCTAAGACAGGTGGTTCAACAGTAGATGGCTTTTGGATTAAATGGTTATCCGAAGTGTAATTCAAGGGTTCGAATAACTTACCTGGGCGATGGTCTAACCAGTCTACCTCCTCATGACCTTCAGTATCAAATGAATCGGATTCAGAGGAGTCGCTGTCGTCGGTGCTGTCGTCGTTGCTGTCGTGACAGGCTTGTAAATGGCTGTCGCAGTAGTGACCAAATTTTATATCCCGGCAGCCCGACCTGATGCAGGGTTGATCAAAGGTCACCTCAATGATGGCCTTGCATTCTTCATCCACATCAACATGTTTCATTGCTTGGAGAACATTCAACTTAATTTCTTGATCGTTTACGCGCATGGTGAGTTCTCCTTTCTCCACATCAATCAATGATCTTCCCGTGGCTAAGAAGGGTCGCCCTAGGATGACTGGTGCGTTCTCATCTGCCTCACAATCTAAAATAAGAAAGTCAGCAGGAAAAATAAGTTTATCCACTCTTACCAAGATGTCTTCAATTTTTCCCTCGGGGTGAACGTAAGAGCGGTCGGCTAGCTGTAGGGTAACTGTCGTGGGCCGCGCCTTGCCAATACCTAATTTCTGAAAAACAGATTTGGGCATTAGATTAACACTAGCACCAAGATCACATAATGCCTTACCCACAAATTTATCTCCGATTACGCAAGGTATGAGGAAGCTCCCTGGATCCTTCTTTTTCTGGGGTGGTTGTCGATGAAGAATACTCATGCACCCTTCTTGCATCCTTACCGTTTCAAATTCCCCAAGTTTAGATTTTTTAGACATGACATCCTTGAGAAATTTAGCATAACCGGGCATTTCCCTAACAGCATCTAACAACGGAATGTTAATATGAACATGTTTAAAAATATCATAAATCTTTTTAAGTTGAGATTCATGCTTAGCTTGCTGTATCCGTTGCGGAAAAGGTGGTGGAGGACGATAATCAGCAATGCGTCCTTCCCACTGCATGCGAATCTGAGGTCGATACTCATCTTTTTTCTCCTCTGTCGCTTCTGCTGTCGTGACAGGCTCATCGGCAGCAGTCTGTTCATTACCTGTCGGGGCAGCTTCCTCGGCAGGCTTATCCAAGGCAGGTTTCTTTTCTGTTTCAGCTTCTTTTTCCAGCCCTGGTAACTTTTTCCCACTCCTAGTAGTAATCGCCTTACATTGCTCATGAGGGGGCGTTCTAGCATTTTCAGTATTGCTAGGGAATCCTCCATTCTGCCGTGGCTTAATATGCTGCGACACCTGACCCATTTGTGTCTCTAGAGATTTCAAGGTGGCCTCATGGTTTGTCATTCTCATCTTAGTTTCATCCATAAAGTCTTCCGTTTTCTTGACAAACTTATTGATGTTATCCATATACGTGCCGGTCTGAGACATAAAGGTGGCCAGAGTCTGCTCCAATATACTACTCGTGGCAGGTGGTGGCTGCTGTTGTTGCTGAGGCGGCAGGTTCTGCGGCAGGTTTTGCGGCTGCGGCTGCTGTCGCGTCAACAATCTAGGACCCCCTGATTCTGATTATATGCTTGCGGATTTAGGGCATTGTTAGGGTTACTCCAGAAAAATTTGGGGTCTTTCCTCCAATTAGGGTTGTAATTGTTGGAATTGTAGTTTGGCTTGTAATTTCCAACATATTTTCCTTCTTCTATATTTATAGGGCACTCATCCCTACTATGATTTCCCTCACATGTAGCACAAACTTCCTCGACATCAAACCCTCGTACTTCCTCTTCACTCAATAAGTGTTTCATGGCTTTAGTGAGGAATGCTACCTGTGATTTCATAGTGCTGTCGGCCTCATAATCCTTGACAGCAAGTACCCGTTTACCCCCTCTTCTAGCGGTTGGAAACTGCTCCTCATTCTTAGCCAGATGTTTCAAAACTTGCAGGGCCTCGTCCGGATCTTTATCCAATAATAGTCCATTTGCTGCAGAATCAATTCGAATGCGAGTTTGTAAGTTAGCAGCATTATAAAACTTAGTTACCTGATTCCAGACGGGGAATCCATGCATTGGGCAGTTTCGTAGAAGAGTTGTGAATCTGTCCCAGGCCTCGTGCATTGGCTCGTCATCTTCCTGTTGAAAAGTAGCAATTTCATTACGTAATCGCTCAGCTAAATGTGAAGGATTAAAACGAGACAAAAATTCACGAGTTAAATCTGCCCAAGTCATGATAGAACCCGGTGTAAGTTTATTCCACCAAGTTTTAGCTTTGTCCCTCAATGAATGGGGGAATAACCGAAGCCTCAGTATCTCCGGACTAACTCCTGGTAGTCTAAACGAACCACAGATCTCCTGGAACGTTTTGAGATGCTCCCTGGCATCTTCTGTCGCAGAACCACCAAACTGCCCGGCATTGTTGATCATACTAAACATGACAGGTTTAAGCTCGAAGTTGTCAACGTCAATATCCGGCAGCGTGGTCTCCAGCTCTACATGATCGTTCAGCATGTAGTCACGACATGACCGTCGTCCACCTGCCGCAGGCGGGTCACCGACAGGCGGGATTTCTTCTCCGGCAGGCTGATTACGGGCCATCTGCTCTAGCTGTTCTTCAAGGTATTCGTTTCGGTCTAAGAGGTGGCGAATCTGTTTCTTGAGATTAAAGGAACGTTCAATCTCCGGATCTAATTTATACTCAGGATCTTCACCTCTTTTCGATCTGCGCATAAACAGGAAAACCTTGTGAAAAGCAAGAGTTTAAAATGCAAAAGAAAAATTAAAGAAAAGTAAAAATAAAAACAAAAACAAAAACAAAAATAAAAACAAAAAGTGCAAGGAAAAGAAGGTGTAGTTATGTTGCCAATCCCCGGCAACGGCGCCAAAAACTTGTTGCGTGTAAAATAGTCTATCGCAATTGTAGTGCAAGTATACACGACGCAAGTAGTAAAGTGATACGAAGTATCGGATATCGTCTCCACAGGGATTGGGCTAATGACTTCACCTTGTTTCACTGCACGAAGTAAAAGAAATAATTAAGAGTTGTCACGAGAATAATAAAATAAAAACGTATTTAAAAGGATTTGAGATATCAAGATGGAGAGAATGGGCTGGTATTGAGTTGCTCGGTAGTGCAGGTATTGAATTGCTTAGGATCTCCAGTTCTGTCGTCGCACCCGTCGCCGACAGCACCTGTCGCGGCGTCTGTCCGTTAGCTGTCGCGGCAGCGAACACTAACTCCGTACTTCAAGCTTGACAAGAATCCCAGATCTGCCTTGCCCTATCCCTAGGCACAAGTCTGTCGATGATCACGTCTTTGATGATACCTCCCGGCGTGAATCGAAGGATGAACACCGATGTGTATGAATTCTTCCTTAGCCACTTAACCTCGCCTTATCCCTAAGCACGAGATGGTTCAACTATAAACTAGAGAACGCGCTTTTACCTCTTTCGTATACTTAACTCTCCCGATGCTAAGTAAATAGATAACCTCACAATGCTCTCCCGATGCTCTTGCAAGATATTAAAACCAAGATAAAAGAACTTGAAGTTTATTTTATTGAACTTGAAAAATCCTAAAACAAAGCAACCCTTGCAACTACTTTACAAAACAACCCGTAGCCCTAGGGGGAATTTAGAACATATCGGTGACAGGTAAACGGCAGGGTTTTGGTTTTGGTTCTGGGGTAGTCGGCTATGCCCTAGGTTTAATCTATGCCCTTTATATAAGCTTTGGGCTCAAGTTATCTAAGGTAACAAGGATTACAACTTTAATTAAAAGTAAGATTCTAATAAAGACTAAATCTCTAAAGTCTCCTACTTTCCAGCCGCATCCTTGCTTTTAGGGATTTCCTCTCCTTTGAGCTTTGGCTTGACATATCTCTTGATCCGGGGCTTGGAAAAATATTCGGCTTCCACACGACAGACGAGCAGATTTTTCTCTATCTATCGAGGTCCACTTTACTTTTTCCTCTTCATGAATCTGCTGTCACCATGCTGTCACGACAGGTCCATGACAGGTTCGTCTTCTTCAGCTGCTTGTCCAGTTCAGCTCTCCTGCTTATCTGCCCTGCGCCTGCCTTCGACATCTACTATGACAGATACCTGCAAAAATAACCATCTTTCAGTAGAATCCGTGCCTTTTATATAATTGTGATGTTTTATTGAAAACTAACCTAAATGCAATGCAATGATGCTTGAATGCAGCAGAAATATGGGTTTAAAAGGGTGTAAATGATAGAACTTTTACACACTCAACAGAATGCTTTTATTAAAAAGCGTATCCTGCCCTCGTCCCACCATACGACAGTCAACAGGCAGCGGTTGGCCCTCATCCACTCTATCATGCATGACAGGCCCATCAATGTGGGCAGGTACATGCGAGACAGCATTCTCGATTGTGCCTTCCGATCAGATTCACGACTATGCCTGCCCTTCACTATTACTGCCCTCTGCCGTTGCGCTGCCGTACCGGAGGACCCTTCAGACAAAATCAAGAAGGGCAGCGGCTGGACAGACAGCAACATCTCCAGCCTCATGGAGATCATCGTCGTATCGCCCCTCAACGCCTTCGATCCAAACGCCCCTCCTGCTGAGTCTGATGATGAGCCTGCTACCGAACCTGCCCCAGAAGCTGCCACCAACACCGCTCCGGCAGATCATAACTCCCACATCCTTGCTGCCATCTTGAGGATAGAGGAGCGCCAGATGGGTTTGATGACATTCATCCGCGACTTCTCCAATGCAACGGTAAATTTCATTACCAATACTTTGAATTTTCCGGATGTCATTTTCCCCACCTTCCCCGCCCATTATTTCAATATCCCCTCCCCCACTCCCACACCACCTGTCTCTCCCCACGAAGAATCTGCCTCCTCCACACCTTCCCCGACAGCAGCCGGCAGCCCACCGGCGGACACTTCCCCTAGAGGCACCAAGCGAGCTGCCACTGATGACAGCCCTCTTGTCCGGAGGAACTTGGACAGCGCTTTCACGCGGGTGAAAAGAATTAAGCATGTGGCCAACAAGAGGATGCTGTCCAACGCCATCACGAGTAACAACAGGGACAGCAGCAGCAGTTCTGATGTCCGACTAGTGGAGCCACCTGCCATTCAACCTGCTGACGACCCTGTCCCCCAACCGGAGGAAGAACCTGCACCTCAACAGGCTGATGAACTTGTTGATCAACCTGCTCAGGAACCTGCCCAGCCACCTCCCCAACGCAGACGCTACCATCAGATCCGCGTCAGCAGCAGCAGCGAGGACAGCGCATAAAATTTAAGTTTTTATTTCTTTTACTCCTCTTATTGCTGCCTGCCCTTATATATTTGTGATGTACTTTTATTTTTCGTGCTTTTCTTTATTTGTTTATGTGTCATTTTGCATCGAGGGCAATGCAACCCTTGAGTTTGGGGGTGGCAACCCTCCATATTTAATGGAGTCTTTAGCACATCTTTTGTTTAATTGTTGTGTCTTTTTAGTTACTTAAGTTCTTTTAAAAAAAATCAGAAAAATAAGAAAATCTAAACTGTTGGCTTAAAACTGTGAAGTTAACTTACCTGTCATGACGGCTCTGTCGTGGCAGCATCTTTAGGACAGGTTAAGGAAAAGTTTAGAGCCTTTCTATAGTTCTAAAAACTTAAACACTTTTGTGACTGCTATATTGCTTAGATTCCTTTTAGCCAAACTAGAATAGGAAGCTTAGAACTTGGATAGCCCCTAGAGGTGCCTAACACTGGCTCTAGGAAAGAAGTTTAGCAAAAGAAAATCAAAAACCTAGAGGTGCCCGAAACCGGCTCTAGGAAGCTAACTAGAGGTGCCCAAAACTGGCTCTAGAAAATCTTAGCTTGAAAATAGAAGAAAAAGAAGCATAAAAATGTGCCTTCTTAAAAAAAATAAACTTTGGCATAAAAATTCAAGTTAAGAAGTTGAATATTCTAGTGAAACTAAGAGAGTCTTAGCATATAACTGTTCACAAGCATGCACACACTGCACGAGAGCTATAGAGAAATTCCGGACAGATCCTAACCCTTCCAACAGGTTGTTGCCGCCATAGAGAATGAGCGACAGGTAAGGGACAGTTCACTGTTTGAAGGCCAACACAAAAATTTTCAGTTTTCTTTTAAGTCTTCATTGCTTGAGGGCAAGCAAAAACTTGAGTTTGGGGGTGTGTTGAGTGTGTAAAAGTTCTATCATTTACACCTTTTTAAACCCATATTTCTGCTGCATTCAAGCATCATTGCATTGCATTTAGGTTAGTTTTTAATAAAACATCACAATTATATAAAAGGCACGGATTCTACTGAAAGATGGCTATTTTTGCAGGTATCTGTCACAGTAGATGTCGAAGGCAGGCGCAGGGCAGATAAGCAGGAGAGCTAAACTGGACAAGTAGCTGAAAAAGACGAACCTGTCATGGACCTGTCGTGACAGCATGGTGACAGCAGATTTATGAAGAGGAAAAGTGAAATGGACCTCGATAGATAGAGAAAAATCTGCTCGTCTGTCGTGTGGAAGCCGAATATTTTTCCAAGCCCCGGATCAAAAGATATGTCAAGCCAAAGCTCAAGGAGAGGAATTTCCATGAAACAAGGAGGCGGCTGAAAAGTAGGAATCCTTAGAGATTTAGTCTTTATTAGAATCTTACTTTTAATTAAAGTTGTAATCCTTGTTACCTTAGATAACTTGAGCCCAAAGCTTATATAAAGGGCATAAATTAAACCTAGGGCATGACCGACTACCCCATAACCGAAACCTAAACCCTGTCGTTTACCTGTCACCGATATGTTCTAAATTCCCCCTAGGGCTACGGGTTGTTTTGTAAAGTAGTTGCAAGGGTTGCTTTGTTTTAGGATTTTTCAAGTTCAATAAAATAAACTTCAAGTTCTTTTATCTTGGTTTTAATATCTTGCAAGAGCATCGGGAGAGCATTGTGAGGTTATCTATTTACTTAGCATCGGGAGAGTTAAGTATACGAAAGAGGTAAAAGCGCGTTCTCTATTTTATAGTTGAACCATCTCGTGCTTAGGGATAAGGCAAGGTTAAGTGGCTAAGGAAGAATTCATACACATCGGTGTTCATCCTTCAATTCACGCCGGGAGGTATCATCAAAGACGTGATCATCGACAGACTTGTGCCTAGGGATAGGGCAAGGCAGATCAGGGATTCTTGCCAAGCTTGAAGTACGGAGTTAGTGTTCGCTGCCGCGACAGCTAACGGACAGACGCCGCGACAGGTGCTGTCGGCGACGGGTGCGACGACAGAACTGGAGATCCTAAGCAATTCAATACCTACACTACTGAGCAACTCAATACCAGCCCATTCTCTCTATCTTGATATCTCAATCTTTTATTTACGTTTTTACTTTAATATTCGTGACAATTCTCTTAAATATTTCTCTTTACTTCGTGCAGTGAATTTAGGTGGAGTCATTAGCCCAATCCCTGTGGAGACGATATCCGATACTTAGTATCACTTTACTACTTGCGTCGTGTATACTTGCACTAAATTTGCGATAGACTATTTTACACGCAACAATAGGACAAGTCATAATAGGGATTCTTGCCAAGCTTGAAGTATAGAGTTGTTGATCGCTGCCGCGACATCAACAGACCTCTACCGCGGCAGGTGCTGCCGCGACAGGAACGACGACAGAAGTCAGAAGTTTCTCTAATAGTGCAACGCCTGCACTACTAAGCAATTAAATACCGGCCTATTCCTTAAATCTGATTCTTTTATCTCTCATTTTAGTTTTTACTCGAGATTATTCCAACATTCAATTAAACTATTTTCTTTCTCTTGTGAAGAATTTCAAGGATAAAGTTATTTCCAGTCCCTGTGGAGACGATATCCGATACTCTAGTATCACTTTATTACTTGCGTCGTGTACATTTGCATTATTTGCGATAGGACTCTTTTACACGCAACAAAGAACACAACCGAAACGACGAACAAAAAACTCAAATATGAACTTCTCGAAATGCTCCTAATTGCCTCAAGAAAATTGCCTCCAAACTCGAACTTTAACTCCAAAATTTCCAGAAACTCTTGAGAATTTTTAGAGAATTTCTCGGAATTTTTCTAAGCCTATTTTTTCTTTTTCAAGTGTATTTTCTCTTGAAAATTGGTGCGTTGAACAATAGAGAAGATGGGGTTTATATACACATGCTTGAGCTTGCAAATCAAGCAAATATCCACATTTAATCCCTAAATTGGAGCCAAAATCAAACCAAGAACTTAATTCTCGGCAAAACCCCTCAAACTCTATCCGATTTGGTTCAGATTTGAAGCTGAATTTTCCCCTTGATTTGAGCCTAGGGTTTGAAAATCTTGTTCGGTTTTTTGTAGATTCTAGCGACCACAGGCGACAACAGCGAGCGGTGTCGGTACCATTAGGTCGGCGGCAGTGAGGCGTACCAGCCGGTACTAACGGCGTCGTCGACCGTGACCTAGGGACGGCAGCCGGCCACCAGCAGCCGCTTCGAAGAGGGTTTGGGATGCCCAGCCGCGCGCGTGTGTGCACTCGCGCCAGGCGCGTGACGCGCCGGCTGGCTCTTTTTTTTCTTTTCTTTTCTTTTCTTTTCTGCTTTTTTTATTTCCTTTTACCGTTTTTTATATTTTTATTTTTTATATTGCTTTTTTGTTGTTTTTTCTGTTTATTTTTTACATTTATTATTTTTTGGTTTTCATTTTATTTATTTCCACCATTATTATTTATTTTAATTATTACCACATTTTCTCTTTTTCCTTTTTTTTCTTTTTAAAAGATGAGTTTGTATTTCAAGGTGGGCTTTGTTTTTTTTTCTTTTTGAAATGGACTTCAAAAAGAGGTTTTTAAAGATGTGTTTTTTGGGTTTTTATTTAGAAGGGGCTTTATTATTATTTTAAGAAAAAAGTTTTTTTTTATTTTAAATATTTAATAACGGTTGGTGAAAATCTAGTGACAACACCATGGAGCAGGTACACGTATATATATATATATATATATATATATATATATATATATATATATATATATATACAATGACGACTATTGCGATTGCGGACACACTACGAAAAAAATTAAATTACCGAGGGAAAATTTTCAACGGATTTAAAATCCGTCATAATTTTCTGATGAAAATAAATTATTCCGTCATAATTTTAAATAATTTAATTGATTTTTTTAAATAATCTATTATTATATATTGAGTCTCTGAATTTTTAATCTTTATTAATAAATTTAATGGTGTTCATCGTTAATAATATTGAGCGGTGTTTTTCGCACATTGCAAGCAAATGGTATTAAAACCCAATTCCATCAAGTATTAAATTGTTTCCTTATTCTGACCATTTATATTAGGGACAATAAATACCGCAAATCTTATAAAAATTATGAACAATATGTCCTGAAATGGTTATAAATGACTACCACCATTTATGGCATGACTAGAATTGACAGATATTCCTAGTTTGCAGTGGCTATAGAAAGGAAAATATTAAAGAGCTAATAAGATAGGAAATTCAATAATTTTGAATCCGCTATAAAATGCCAGTTATGATTTATGTTGATGCATACTGGAACAAAGAGAAAATAAATATGACAAACTCAAGTTTCGTGTTGTTTCTTTACATTTCTGCCATTCTCATGCTTTGCATAAGCTTTTCCTCTGATGCTGTTGAGGAAGATAGAAAGGCAAGTGTTTTTCTTGTGCTTTTGTATCTTTCAAATGAATTTCTTGTCATTTTGGTGACAGATCGTTTACTATGCAGACTTACATTGCATACTTGGGATCACTTCCTGATGGAGACTACATTCCAACATCTCATCATTTCAGTTTGCTTCAAGCACTGCTTAAACAGAGGTAGGATTAGGATTTTGACACGATGAAGCAATTTTCTTTTCCTTGAAAGAAAGTGCATTAGTCGAGTCTGCAGCAAGTAGAAAGCCATCAGAGGTCATCCTCTGATGACTAAGCCAAAGCAATTTTCTTGGACCAATTGTCGATTTAGTTTAGAAGGAATAACAACCACTATTCAGAAATCTGATGTTTTGCCTCTTTCCAGTTCGGTGGAAAATTACTTAATCAGAAGTTACACGAGGAGCTTCAATGGATTTGCCGCTAAGCTCACTGAAGAAGAGGCAAAGAAACTTGCAAGTAAGTGGTATTAAGGCTCTCTTGTTTCACTCATTTGCCTATTGATTATACATTTTTCACCCCTTCAATTATATGCAGGCTTTAAAGGAGTGGTTTCGGTTTTTCCTAATCAAGTTTATCACCTCCAAACAACAAGATCATGGGATTTCATGGGATTCAATCAAACTGCTAAACGCAATGCTACTGCCGAGAGCAATGTCATTATTGGTGTCATTGATAGTGGAATCTGGCCTGAGTCAGACAGCTTCAGCGATGAAGGCTTCGGTCCTCCTCCCAAAAAGTGGAAGGGATCTTGTAACGGTGGCCAAAACTTCACTTGTAACAAGTAAACATATTCCATTATTTGCAATCTCCGAAAGCTATTCAAATCCTTGATTCTCTCTCATACTTGAAGTTTACTAACAAAAACTAGTACTCATCTTACAGTAAGCTTATCGGAGCTCGAGTTTACACCACAGATTCTGCCAGGGATACAGTGGGTCATGGATCACATACAGCGTCCATAGCAGCCGGGAACCACATACAAAATGCTAGTTTCTATGGACTTGCTGAGGGCACTGCAAGAGGAGGGGTTCCATCTGCAAGGATAGCTGCATATAAAGTTTGCAGTGCCGAAGGGTGTACTTCGGAAACCATCTTGGCAGGCTTTGATGATGCCATTGCTGATGGAGTTGATCTTTTAACAGTATCAATAGTATCAACTACTGCAATTGGGTTTTACTATGACCCTGTAGCCATTGGTTCTTTTCATGCTGCTGAGAAAGGAATACTTGTCATGCAATCTGCAGGCAATAGTGGATCTGGGCCACAATCGGTGGGGAGTGTAGTGCCATGGTTACTTTCTGTTGCTGCTAGCACGACAGATCGCTTTTTCATTGACAAGGTTGTTCTTGGGAATGGGAAGACACTAACCGTAAGGACCATATTTACTAACACCATAACTTGAACTTCTTTTGGAAAGGAATTGAATCGAAATAACATAGTTTTTCTAGTTAAGAGTAATGGTTTCCTCTTTGCAAGCAGGGACTTTCAGTAAACTCCTTCAGTCTGAACAGAACAAAGGTTCCGTTGGTTTATGGGCTGCAAGCATCAACTGTTTGCAATGAGAGTAATGCTCGGTTGGTTCCATTGACAAGTTGCATTTTCATTTACAAAGGATTAGAATAAGCAAAATGTATAACATTTGTTGGTGTTTTTCCAGGTTATGCATCAGCGGTTGCTTGAACAGAAGTTTGGTAAAGAATAAGATTGTTTTATGCGATGACATGCACGGTCTAGCGGAAGCTCATGATGCTGGTGCATTAGGATCAATTCTACAAACTTCATTCCAAAATCTTTCATTTGTTGTCCCATTGCCTGCTTCAGCTTTAAGTGCAGACAACTTCGATTCGCTCAAGTCCTACCAGAATTCCACCAAGTACGTAAACTTCTGTTTAAAGATATATGTTAGGCGAATGGAAACTGATTTACTTTTGACTTTGCGTCACAGACAAGCTATAGCAGAATTATTAAAAAGTGAAACGATTGAAGATTCTTCGGCTCCAGTAGTTGCCGAATTCTCTTCAAGGGGCCCTAATAGCCTTTTACCAGACATTCTAAAGGCATGCATTTCTCCTATAAACCCACAGTTATCGCTCTGCAACTTTGCTTTTTGCTTAGCTTCTTTTCTCTAAATTTGATGCAGCCCGATATAACTGCACCAGGAGTGGATATTTTGGCTGCATTTTCCCCAGTTGCTCCACCTTCAACAACTGCAACAGACGAAAGGCGAGTTAAATACAGTATACTAACAGGAACCTCCATGTCTTGCCCTCATGTTGCTGCTGTGGCTGCATATGTTAAAACATTTCACCCTGACTGGTCTCCCTCAGCCATCAAATCTGCTCTGATGACTACAGGTAATCTTCAATTGCGAAAAATCTAAAGTTTACTAGCTTGTTTCTTCGATCTTACCATTGTTTCCTTTCTCATGTCTACAATAGCATTTCCAATGGATCCATCAAAAAATCCAGATGCCGAATTCGGTTATGGATCCGGACATGTCAACCCAGTAAAAGCCATCAATCCTGGACTTGTATACGACAATGTTGAAGGCGACAACGTAAGATTCTTATGTAGTAGTGGATTCAGTGAAGAGAAGATCAGACTTATATCAGGAACCAACAGCTCTTGTCCTAAAAATTCTACTAAAATGCTGCCGAGAGACTTCAATTATCCTACTCTTACAACTCTAGTCAAAGCTGATGATTCATTCACAGTCAGTTTCCAAAGAACAGTCACAAATGTTGGCGTTGCAACATCTACTTACAATGCAACAATCTCTTCCAACTTCGATCTTGAAGTCAGAGTGATCCCGCAAGTTCTATCTTTCAAGACTCTATGGGAGAAGAAGTCCTACAATGTGACCGTCAAGGGAAAAGCTTTGGATGAAAAGTCGATGGCGTCGGCATCTTTGACATGGTCAGATGGCATTCATAATGTTAGAAGTCCAATTGTTATACATACATATTTAGGTGCTATGTCTGAATCTCATGACTAAACCTGCAGCTGGCTGATAATCAGTTGCTTACAGTTTATGTTACATACATGTTTACTCAATTTCCTGCAATCTATTAATAGTATCATCAACATTTCTGAGTCTGATATGAAAAAGAGTTTTCTTTAGAAGTTTGTATCATGGAAATTGAAATCGAAAATTAAAAAAGAATGACAAGAATTCACCAGGATTTTGTTGTTTACTTGCTGTGATGGTTCAGGGCTATCTTCATTCATTGTATGAACATAATATAGTAATCACATGAATCATTCGTTGCATAAACATAACACAATAACATCAACTTTTCATTTATTTTAGTCTCTTATACTTATTCGATCTCAAATACGAACACAAACATTCAAAAAGGGGGTCATTCATACCTTTTTCAGCTCGAATCAACCCCAGAGTTCCAAAGTTTTGAAACTTTACCACATAGGGGAAATTTTGCTACTCCTAGGGCTACTGGAATCACTAGTTTTGATGGTCAAAAGTATCGATATTTCCTATAAAAATTCGGACTTTATACTTTAAAACACCCCCAAAATACCTTAAAATACATCATATGAACCAAAATTTGCATCCAAATAACCATACAAACAATTTGACACTCAAGAGACTGCTTTAAACACATTTTAAACAACACATTATCACCAAAGTTATCATCTTTGCATGTGAGCATTCAAGAACAGAACAAGTCTATCAACAAATCAAACAAGCAACAAAAATATCTAAAACATAAGATATTTCAACGTTTGTGGTGTGCTAACCTTAAAAGCTCTGCAATAAGCTCTCCCAACTGGTCTCCAACCTCATTATTTTTCTCTTTGGCCCTTGATTACTCCCAAAGCTCTTTAGCTAACATTAAACAATGAGAAATAGATTTTTCAATCACTTAAAGAATTAAAGTAAATGAAAAGATGAAATACAAACACAAGAGAATAGGGGAAAAAAGCCATGGGTGTTCTCCAGAACCTTAAACTCTTCAAAAATTCTCATGAAGAAAATGAGCTTTTCTTGGAAGATTGTTTTAAACCCAAGACATTTCTCCTTTCTATTTCAAAGTTTCAACCTTTGTTTGGTATGAAATGAGAAAGATGAAGTATGAAAAATTAGTTAACCGTTAAATTCAAAGGAAAGAGGAGAGATGAAGAGGTGAAAAAATGAAAGGGGGAGAATACCCTTTAATATCAATTAGAATTATTTTATAACTAGTTAAATTTTTTATTTTTAATACGTAATCGAGTAATTGTTTCATACACATGCGATGTGATGGAAACAAAATATTTCTACAAGCATCTAAGTTGTAGGATTTAGATATCCTGCGTAGGAGTTTAAATGCGGAGTTTAAATGTATGAGTTTTAAATTTATGGGGTGTGGTTAAATTTAGAGTTTGTAGGTTAAAACCCTAAATCCTTAACCACATTACTTAAAACCTAAATCCCTAACCACATTACCCTAAAACTTAAATCATAATCTCTAAACCCTAAATTATAATTCTAAACCTTAAATTCTAACCATAATCCCCAAATCTTAAAGTCATACACATAAACCCTTAAACTCTAAACTAAGTCTTTGTACCCTAAAACTAAGTGATTTTTTTTGTTTCCATCGTGCAGGGGATATATCTGAAAAAAAATACTATCTTAATAACCCTGGTAGTTTAGAGGAAAGTGCACAATTTTTTTTTAAAAATATAAAATCTAAATCCATAACTCTATCCTAAATTCTAAACCTTAAGCTCTAATTATACCATTAAATTTTAACCTTAAATCTTAATTTTTAAACCTTAAACTAAACCTTTTAACTCTTATATTTACACATTTACAGCCTATAAATTAGTGGGGTTAAACAGTTTTTGTTGTAATTTTTATAAATATTTGATTTATTCATGGGTTATATTTTTATACATATTATGTGTGAAGAACAAAATTTTAAAAAATAAAATCTAAATTCTTAATTTTATCATAAATTTTAAGCCCTAAATTCTAAATTATGACATTAAATTTTAATTCTAAACCCTAAATTAAACCTTCAACCCTAATTTTACACATTTACAATTTACAAATTAGTACGATCTGAACATTTACAACATATTTCTAAAAAAAATTAAATTACCCGATTGATTTAAGACATATATCTTTTTTGTGTGTGTAAATCACAAGTGTCACTTCTCATCAAATCTGTTTAAATGATCTAAACAGATATCAATTCTGTCAAATTAAACAATATCACAAAACTAATGATCTTTCGTCAAATATTTAAGGGTAAACTATATATAAAATGACACTAAACTTTAACCTTTGTATCGAACATATCATTAAACTATAAAATGATACTATTGTACCACTAAATATTATTTTTTGGTATTATTATACCACTGAACTTTGTTTTATGTTCAATCCAAGCATTCGACCGTTAAATCTAAAACGACGTCGTTTTGGTATAGTTGCTTTGATGCTTAAGATAGGCCAAAGTGACGTCGTTTTGTTAGTAAAAAAACAAAAAAAAAACACTACATTCGAAGAGGATTAAACCAAGGACCTCTAAGATGAAAGATTTACATCAAACCACTAAACCAACTTAAGGACTTGATATAATTCTAACGGAAATAATATATAAATAATACTGTATTTGAACTTAATTTCATTTATATCATGATATAATATTTATAATATAATTTTATAATTATATTGAATTTATAAATAAATATTATTTATAAATTACTTTTATAATGAAAATTATAAATAATATTTATTTATAAAGTCAATATAATTAAATCCTAAATCTCAAAACACCAAACCCTAAACCATATATGTGACTAAACCTCAAACTCTAAACTATATATATAACTAAATCATAAATCATAAACCCTAAACTATATATATAACTAAACCCTATATATATAACTAAATCCTAAATTATAAACCCTAAAATTAAAATGTCATTTATAATTTTGATCACAAATCCTTATATATATTATAAATAATATTTTAATTTTAAGGTTTTGAGTTTGAGATTTAATTATATATATTTAGGGTTTTGGGTTTGGAATTTTAGATTTAATTATACATAAGGTTTAGGGTTTGTAATTTAGTTAGTTATATGTATGGTTTAGGGTTTAGATGTATATGTTATAAATAATATTTAGGTTTATAATATAAATTATAAATAGTATTATTTATAAAGTTAATATATTTATAAAATTATATCGTGGTCTTAAAACCGAGAAAATAAGTTAATACAGAAACAACCCCATATAAAAGTAGAGGAAATCACAAGCAAATGGTCTTAAAATCGAGAAATTATATCATGGGTCGTTCCTGCCACATTATCAATGAGACCAACCAATAAAAATCATCATCTCATTATTTTTTCCATGTCATATTTTTACCGAGTGAATCTTTACTCATATTTACTGTAAATCAATTTTAAAAACAGTTTTTACCAAGTGAAGATTCACTTAGTAAAAATATCACATGAAAAATATAATGAGATAGATGATTTTTATTAGTTGGTCTCATGGATGACGTGGCGGGAATGACCTATGATATAATTTCTCCTTAAAACCCAATTCCATCAAGTATTAAAATGTTTCCTTATTTTGAAAATTTAAATTAGGGATGAGTACTCTGTGACTGTTACGCTCGACGAGCACCGATAAGTACCACAAACGATGAGCACCATTAATTCAATTTATAAAGATTAAAAATTTAAAGGACCCACCGTATAATTATAAATTAATTAAAAATAAAAAAGTAAGTCAATTAAAATATATTATTTTATTTTATTTTTTTAAAACATAAATTAAAATATATATCTATCCCTGAATTATAAAATTCTAATTCTTTTTCATTTAAAATTCAAGCAGTTGCTGACGTTGTTGTCGTCACTTTAACAGGTAACTGCAAATCACCAGTATAATTAAAAAAAACTTCCTTGCCTCAATCATTCGGCAAGGTTCCGCCGGCACAAAAAAAAAAAAAAATTATCATCTTCGTTCCTAATCTATCAGGGATCATACTTAAATTCTCGCTAAAGTAAATTCCAATAGATTAGGAATCTTTTTTATAATGATTCCAGCAAGCTTTGAATGAGATGTGAAATTCATCACTTGCATCCGCGTTTGTTTGGTTTAGGATAAACAACCGTGCCGGTTAAGGTTTTGCCGATGGCAGCGACAACAGCAGCGACGACAGTGGCAGCAATGACGACAGTGGTGGCAGCAACAGCGACGGTGGTGGCAGCAGTGGCGACAACAATAGCAGCAGCGACAACAATAGCAGCAGCGACGGCTTGAATTTCAAATGAATAAAAATTAGGGTTTTGAAATTTAGGAGTATATAGGTATTTTGATTTATGATTAAAAAATATATTTTAATTAATTTACCTTCTAATTTTTAAATAATTTATAATTATACAGTGTCCTTTAAATTTTTAATTTTTATAAATTAAATTAATAGTGCTTGTCGTTAATGGTACTCATCACTGTTTGTTGAACGTGACAAATTTTTCCTTAAATTAGGGACAATAAATACTGCAAATCTTAAAATAATGAACAATATGTCCTCAAATGGTTATAAATAACTATCATCATTTATGGCATGACTAGAATTGACAGATATTCATAGTGTGCAGTGGCTATAAAAAGGCAAAATATTAAAGAGCTAGTAAGATAGGAGATTCAATAATTTTGAATTCGCTATAAAATGCTAGTTATCCATGCATACTCAAGCAAAGAGAAGAAATATGACAAACTCAAGTTTCGTGTTGTTTCTTCTCATTTATGCTATTCTCATGATTTTGTCACGGGCCGCCAGTTCGAGCCCGTGCCATATGCGCATTTGCCGATAGAAGGAGTTCAGACACAGACTTGGATTTCGAAAAGACAACCAGACATAGCCCGGTCCGTGAGAGATTCTGGAAGGTTCTGGAAGATTTAGTCCAACATTATCCATTTGAATTGATTTTATTTAGATAATGTTGTGATATTTAAAGATTTTGTAAAGATATTATGTAAATCTCGTCCGTCGATGTAAATCAGTTTTGACCGTTAGATCTGGAGGAGTTCAACTATAAATAGAGACTCCCCAGCTCATTTGTAAATCACTCAGTTTTCTATCTTCAGAGTAATCAAGGCATTCACTCTATATCCTATGTGTTGTTCTTCGTGTTCTTGGTTTTCTTCTTTCAGATTCAAAGGCCATTCATTATAGTTTGCTTCTGCTTAGAACGATCTTGCGTTCTTGAGTGCCTTGGAAGTTTGATCTTCTGGAGTTGGAATTTAGACTTACTTAGGCGTTTGTGTGGTGAAATTCGCCTAAGGCCGCACGATTTGCTGGTTTGAAAATCTAGCCCCGTGACAGTTGGTATCAGAGCGAGTGTTCGAGAAAGGCACTGATCGTGATGGCACCGAAGAAAGGAGAGAATGCTGCAGCGCAAAAGGGTGCAGAGACCCAGGCTACTGAGGGAAAGCGAGCGAGCTCGAAAGATATCCTCACGTCGTTAGAGGGGAAGGTAATCCGACTTGAGGAATCGGTGAAAGATTCGGGTGAGCGACTTGACGTGGTCAATTCACGCTTTGAGGATCAAGACAACAAGAGGGACCATCTCAAGGGAGAGATGGAGGAACTTCTGACCGATGTGTTCGAGAAGTTGGGTAACAGAGGTGATGTGCTTGAGGCCGAGTTGAAGGCTGTGAAGATAGAGTTGGAGGAGATGAAGGTAGGCATGGCTATGTTCAAAGCTGCCTTGAAAAATGTGACCGAGCCAACTGCATCCTTGCTGAGGAAGGACATCCCAAAGCCGAAGGAGTTCAAGGGGAACAAGTCGCCCCAAGATGTTGAGAACTTCGTTTGGGGTATGGAGCAGTATTTTCGGGTCATGGGCATCACGGATGATGCGGGAAAGGTAACTGTTGCTTCTATGTATTTAACTGACATCACTCTTTTGTGGTGGCGACGCAGATGCTCTGATGAGGAGAGCAAGGACATTCCTATTGAGAGTTGGAAGGAGTTTCGAGTTGAGCTCAAAGATCAATTTTGTCCGACCAATGCTCAACACGAGGCTCGAAAGAAGTTGCAGGAACTGAAACATGAGGGTTCCATCCCAGAGTATGTCAAGGAGTTCATTGAGCTCAAACTCCAGATTCCGAATTTGAGTGAAGCCGAGGGCTTCTTTACCTTCACACATGGACTCCCACGATGGGCCCAAATCAGGTGCCGTTTGTTTCTAATTTCAGATTACAAATTTAGCTCATTTCTGACCACCTAGATTGATACCCTTCATTCTCCTTGTATACAACTCCAATCAGGTGCCGTTTGTTTCTAATTTCAGATTACAAATCCAATTTCAACATATCAAAAATTTAGATCGAACCACCTAGTAGATTAATTTCTACAGATTTTCAAAGTTCACTGTCCAGCTCGAGTTAAGGCTGGACAGTTTTGCATGCTTTCACATTTTATACCTCCAGATTTTAACACAACCTTTTAAATCTTGATTTATCATTTTTCTATAATTCTAGACATATTAAAGTGAAACATATCAAAAATTCAGATTCAAACTCCTATCATAGAATTTCCTATAATTTTTTTCAAAGATGCATGTCGTGTAATTTACCAAATCTGCCACATACCTTACATGCATGCTTTTAATCTTTTATGACTCTTAATCTCCTATGATTCTTATGAACCTTTAAAATTTCCAGCAACCACACTTAAGAACATCATGTTTATGATTTTCTAAACACATTAAAACACATGATTTACTAAATCAATTACTATAACCGGATTGAGAAGAGGATGATCTACTTACATCCGATTTTTCTTTGATTTTTCTAATGGATTAACACCAACATGCAAGCTTCTTCTTCTTCACCGAGCTCTCAACTCTCTCTAGCTTCTATATTTTGTGTTTTTAGTGTGAAAGAACAAAATGGAATAGTGGTTTGGTTGTGGTAGCCGGTTAAGGAAGGTGAGAAAGGGAACAAATTAAATGAGATATGACCAAGGGGTCATGTCCCAACTAATTCCCCTAATTATTATCCTTAATAATTTCACTAACTCATATATGTATAGTCTTAATTACACTATGATTTCATCTTATAAATAATGTTAATCCATGCATTTTCATTTTAGCATGCAAGCCTCAACTTTTCCACCTTATTCGGTTTGGTCATTAAGCCTATTAACCGAATCCTTGTTGTACATTTATCCACATTTCCAATTTGGTCCATAATGAACCAAATTTCAATTCGAAAATTAAGGAATTTAATCTAATAATTCGCTTAATAATTAAATTAAACCTCTAATACTTCTAGGCTAATTTTTGGGATGTTACAGTTAGTGCGGAGGGGAGTCAAGGATCTCTCCAATGCCTTGACTGCAGTTGAATCTATTGCAGAATTTGAAGTTGGGAAATCCAAATCTTATAAGCCCCGAGGCAAGGACAATGGTGGGGGAGACGAGGATGATTACTGTTACAGTGATGGTGACGAAAATCCCAACAATTTCGTCAAACCAATCGAGAAGACGGAACGAGGGCCCATAAGGTGCCACCGTTGTGGTGGTCCGCACATGGTGAAGAACTGTCCCAGGAAAGGCCGACTCGATGCCATCGTCAATGGGGATGACGAAACAGAAAGTGAGGAATGTTGGCTTGGTGTGATTGCCAGTGTCAAAGTAATCAAACCAAGTGTGGAAGGGAAGCAAGTGAAATGTTACCGGTGCAAGGGGCCTCATACTGTGAAAGAGTGCCCAGATCGAGTCAAGCCGTCAAAGGGGGATGACAAGCCCGAAGACAATGAGGCTTTAAAGCTTGGTTCGTTGTTGTTGAGTTCTGCCAAGGCGAGTAAGAACCGGAAGCGGAAAGGGTTGATGTATGTAGACATCAATGTGGCGGGTCAAAAGAGAAGCGCTCTTGTAGACACAGGAGCACCTCATTTGTTTGTGTCGAAGAAAGCAGCCGACGAGATTGGTTTGAAGGTTGAAGATTCAACCGGGGTGATCAAGACTGTCAATTCCAGAGGTGTTCCGACAGTGGGAATGGCACGAGGCGTGGAGTTGGAGAATGGAACGACAAGGAAAATTTTGAGGTAATTCACTGTGATGGCTATAATTTTGTCATTGGTTTAAGTTTCCTTGACCGGGTTAATGCACTCCTTGCCACTTTTGCCGATTGTGTTTGCATTCTGGAGCCTCGCAAACAATGCGTCGTACCGATTCGTCGGGTTGTGAGGACTGAGAACAGGGTTCTGAATGCTGCTGAGCTAACCAAGGATGCTGACTTGGTTGCTGTCACTGAGGAAACGACCTTGGAAGGGCTAGTGGAGTCGAAGTCTTTGGAAGACATGGGATCCGTCGAGTGTCCACTAGTGTGTCAGGTGGATGGGGCATTGTGCTTCGTGGACAAGGAAGCGTCAGTGCGAGCTAAGGAGTGCCGATGTTGTCGATGAGCGACGAGTTGCCGATAGGCGATGGTGCATCAGACTTCACGAGGAAGGAAGTGTTGATGCGAGTTAGAGTGAATGCCAACCGGAGTAGTCCGAAAGAGGTATATCTCGAACACGATTGTGGTGTTTTACAGTTTAATTTGCCTGGTTTGTTGGTTGTAGGAAGTGGAAAACCTAACCCAACAGATGGAGTTGCCAAGAGTTGGCGAGAACCCAAGCCACCTTTCAAAGTTTCGAGGGTCCATTCGGTGTTCAATGTGATGGGGTCCGAGTACTCGAGCAATGATCGAGGGGATCCGAGTAGAGGCAAGTTGCAACTGGTAGGAAAGAGTTCCTACGATCAAGATGTACGTGGTGGATCGAAGAATGATGTTACATGGCGGAGAGTACCGAAGCGAGCAGTCCTTATGGGAGAACAACCGAGTCAGAGTCGAGTGCTCTTTATGGGGAGAGCGGTCCTTATGAGGGGGACAACCAAGCCCGATTCTGAGTAGGAGGCGAGCCAAGGTGCAGAAGTGAATCCAGGATCACCAAGTCAAGCTTCGTCCTGAAGGCGCGACGAGGGCGTCGCCAAGTTTGGTGGGGGAGATTGTCACGGGCCGCCAGTTCGAGCCTGTGCCGTATGCGCATTTGCCGATAGAAGGGGTTCAGACACAGACTTGGATCTCAAAAAGACCACCAGACATAGCCCGGTCCGTGAGAGATTCTGGAAGGTTCTGGAAGATCCTGGAAGATTTAGTCCAACATTATCCATTTGAATTGATTTTATTTAGATAATGTTGTGATGTTTAGAGATTTTGTAAAGATATTATGTAAATCTCGTCCGTTGATGTAAATCAGTTTTGACCATCAGATCTGGGGGAGTTCAACTATAAATAGAGACTCCCCAGCTCATTTGTAAATCATTCAGTTTTCTATCTTCAAAGTAATCAAGGCATTCACTCTATATCCTCTATGTTGTTCTTCGTGTTCTTGGTTTTCTTCTTTCAGATTCAAAGGTTATTCATTATAGTTTGCTTCCGCTTAAAACGATCGCGTTCTTGAGTGCCTTGGAAGTTTGATCTTCCGGAGTTGGAATTTAGGCTTACTTAGGTGTTTGTGTGGTGAAATTCGCCTAAGGCCGCACGGTTTGCTGGTTTGAAAATCTAGCCCCGTGACAATTTGCATAAGCTTTTCCTCTGCTGCTGTTGAGGAAGATAGAAAGGCAAGTGTTTTTCTTGTGCTTTTGTATCTTTCAAATGAATTTCTTATCATTTTAGTGACAGATTGTCAACAATGTTCATCCGGAGTGCGATGATGCAGATTTACATTGCATACTTGGGATCACTTCCTAATGGAGACTACATTCCAACATCTCACCATTTCAGTCATCCACTGATGACTAAGACAAAGGAAAGAGCACGAGATTGAACAACCACTCACACGGAATTAAACCGAAATATAAGACTGAAACATGACTTAGTGTTTAGTTCCCTTTTAGTACTTAGGGACCAAACCTATCTTGGACCGCTTGTCGATTTAGTTTAGAAGGAATAACAACCATTATTCAGAAATATGATGTTTTGCCTCTCTACAGTTCGGTGGAAAATATTGAAAAAATTCTATAATTTTGGAGCTTTAATGAGAAATTGATTCAAACGTTGTTGAGGAAAATGTGAAACCAATTGTTGGTTCGTAAATGTGCAGACGTGTACGACGTGGGTAACGCAAATGTCTGAACCGATTTGGTCCTCTGTGGGCCTGCAGATATTTTGACCCAAATTTAAAATAATTTTTCCTCAAATAAGAGCATATATATTTGTCAAATATTATCTTGAAATTAAAAGGGTAAATATGAAAAGTTACCTTTAATTCGGATAGTAATTTTGAAAATTGCTCTCAATTGATTCTTAATATTAAATGCTCAATTAAGTCAAAACTTCCACTTATACCCTCATGACAGTCCTATAAATAGTGAGTAGACCTTCTAGGTTTACACACAACTCAAAAAACACAAATTTTTTTATTGTTTTACTCTGTGGATTTTTGGTGGTAGACGAAGGCAATGGTTAGTTCGTGATCTCCATAGTAGTGCAACTGTGGTTGAGCATCTGTTGTTGTATCTTGGGAGACAGACGACCAACGAGCTCGAGCACCATAGGAGTGGCCGAAAATCTGTCTTAAGGAAACTGCGTTCGTGCAGGCCTCAACATGTTTCTTTTAGTTTCAAATCGTTTGATTTATATATATTGGCGTACCGTTCTTAATTTTGTATTGTTCGTTTAAATAATAATATTTTATCTTATTATTTATTCTTGGATTAACGATTGTATTCTAACAATCTTAAGACAAATTTTTTTAAAGTTTGAATCCAAGACGAACATCATGCTTGTACGGAATAGTGTTGTACATGTTCAACTCGAAAACTTATACGAATCAAGTTTTTTTATTGCTTTATGTTTCCTAACATGTTTCATGTTCTAGCTCTATGCTTTTGCAATAATATAATCTTATATGGGAATTAATTTCTTAACATGTTTTTCTGAATTATTTTAGAAAAGCATGATCAAATTTGCGTCAATGAGGTGAGAAGATTGAGCTGCTACTAACTCTAATCTTGTGGTACAATGACGGACAACTCATTGTGCATGTTTTATTGGAAAGATATTTTGGTATAAGGTAATTTTAAATCTTTAAATATATGGTATATTACCTTATTAATCATGTGTGCATATTTTATGGCAATATTAAAATCATTATTATGGTATTATGTTGGAAATATTATTATGGTATTATTACTTAATATTGTTTTGGCCTTAAATATGAAGGGAAAAAGCATATGTTATTTAAAAAGGTTGTCTTGTTCGGTTAGTGAGAATCAATGTGATTATTGTATTATTAAAGGTAATCCTTTTATATATATATATATACACATCATTATGGTAATATTCATGGTACTTTTATTATGGTATTATGGTAATTTTTAACATTCCTTAATAAAATTTGGTCAAAATATCATTAAGATATTTTCATGGTGATCTTAACACCTTAAATTAAGGTATTATTTATCATTTTATTACCTTACATTTTTTGCATTAATATTAAATAGTAAATATGACATGAATAAAAAGGATATCTTATGTCATTTTTGGAAATACTGTGGATTATTTATTTTTGTACTAATAATTTCTTTTGAGAAATTTTATAGAGACAAACAAGATATTCAGACGAAATCTTGATTTGTTTTGGAAACAAAGATCTCGTAAATAATTCGTTTCGGGAGTTAGTTTCCGTTGTTTTAACGGGTTTACTTGATCTTCCAAAAAAGAATTATTGAAATTAAAATCAAAGGATTAATTCCTTTTGATTTGTGTTGGTTAAACAGAATTAAGTTGGATTGATATCTCTTTTGTTTAACAGAAGATATAATGGAAATAAACTACTAAATTAGATTCTTGCGTTGATTTAATTTTAGAAAAGAAAATAAATCATTGAATTTATTTTCAAGAGAATCTTGTATGACTCTAACGTTGCAAGGAAAATAAATCATTGAATTTATTTCTGTAAGAATCTTGTATAATTCTATTTGGTATGAAAAATAAATCATTGAATTTATTTTCTCGAGAATCAAGTATGATTCAATTTTGTAAAAAAAACAAATTATTAAATTTATTCTTATGCTAGAATCATGTGTTGATTCAAATGGGTTAGGGGAAATAAATCGTTGGATTTAATTTCATGTGAATCTAAAATGATTCGAAATAAATTGGTGAAGCTATTTTGGGAAAAGAAATAACTCATATTAATTATTTCTTAAACAATCAAAAGTATAATTTCATTTTGAAAATAAATCGGTGAATTATTTCAAAAGTAACATTGGTTACCAAATTCAAAGCGATGATTCCGACTGAGGTCTTGAATCAAAGTATAGAAGAACTTGTTTCTCTATGTCAAAAATTAAATTCTTAAAGCATATTCTGATGCATGTTATGAAGTGCACAGTGTTTAAAAATGGCTAAAGAATTGTGATGGTCGTTGAATCATAAACAGATTATTAAAGACAATTTGAAAGTGCATGTCTATGATTGGTTCTTTGAGAGACTTGGTATTTAAGCGTGCCTAGTGCACCCCTTCGCTTTCATAAGTTACCTACCTGGTGCACTGCATATTATTGTTCTTTCTATTAATATCGTGTGAACTTTTGTTTGGGGTTTAGTTTACTAAATCTCCGTCGTCTAACAAAAGTTAGAAATTATGTTTGTTTTTGGTTTTAGTTTCTGACTAAATTCCTAACGTTTAATAGATTCATAGTGCTTTGGTTTTGGATTGTGTCTATGTGACACAATGGAAAATCAGTGAAGTTCATTGGAAAGAATTTCAAACATGGCAACAAAAGATGTTGCATATTTGACCATGATAAACCTTGTCAAATCTCTAAAGGATGATCCTCGTATGATTAGAGAAGATAAGGTAAATATTGTTACCCCCTTAAAAATTACTAAGGTAAATATTGCTAAGACAAATATTACCACGGCAAACGTAGTGGAAATAAAAAAATAACTTGAAACTGCGAATTAGGCGGTGTGTTCAAGAAGCAAAATTTTACGGAAAATGCTTCAATTGCCATAAGATAAGGAACAAGACTTCAGACTATAGATTTTCAAACGAGGGCAATGTTATTGGCGCAACAATTGATATGGCAACATATTGGTTGAAGGAATACGTGTATTTCCTTAAAAGCATAGGTGAAGCTATAGAGAAAATTGTTCTCTACGAGCATGATGTTGAAACTCAGACTTAATTAAAGGATTAAGATGGGGAGAATCTCTATATGAGTAACGTTGGTACTATAATGTGCCTAACATGTGGGGGAAGTTGTTAAATCAACTAATTAAATAAGGTTTTCTACAACAAAAGAAACAAGACACAATATGAGTTATGTAAGGTAATTAAACCTTCCTACAACAACTTGAAAATGTGGGGTGTCTTGCAAAGGTAATGAACTCATTACTAAAGTAAATGAAAATAGATCCCCAAAAACGGTGGATAGTATTGGCGATACAAAACATAGCAACGAATATCGATTTCTTATGTATGAATCGAAGAACCCTGAGATTCATAAGAATACGATAATGGAATCAAAGAATGCCTCTTTCTTTAAAAATGTATTCCCTTGTAAAGCTAGAGAAGTTGGTCAAAGTTCGATGAAACGAACTTCGAAGACTATTAATAAAGATGGATCAAATGATCAACAAGGGGTTGAGCTTGAAATAGAGCCACGAGTAAGAGTAGAAAAATTTTTTGGATTAGATTTTTCTTACCTTTATGCTAGAGGTTGAACCTCTAACGTATACGTTCATTTGAAGGCACCTTATGAAAAGATGTCATTAAGAGCGAAATTGATTCCATCTTGCAAAACCATACATGAGAATTAGTGGACCTTTCTCTTAGAATTAAACCACTAAATTCAAAATGGATTTTCAAAAGGAAAATAAAAGCAGATGGAACAATTGATAAGTACAAGGCAAAGTTGGTAATCAGAGGATACCGACAAAAGGAAGGCCTTGATTAATTTGATACATTTTCCCCTGTATCAAGGATGATACTCGCAATTGTTGCTCTGAAAAATCTAAAAGCACATCAAATGAATGTTAAAACAGCTTTCCTAAATGGAGATCTTGATGAAAAAATTTACATGGAACAACCTGAGGGTTATGTAGTTTCGGGTTAAGAAAGGAAAATATGTAGTTAGGTGAAGTCTTTGTATGGACTTAAACAAGCACCAAGACAATGACATGAGAAATTCGATAATGTCATGATGACTAACGATTTCAAAATAAACGAGTGTGACAAATGTATATATGTCAAAACTATAGATATTGTATATGTCATCCTATGTTTATATGTTGATGATGATGAAATGATAAAATGTACCAAAAACATGTTAAATTCAAGATTTGACATGAAAGATATGAGACTGACCGATACGATTCTGGGCATCCAAATCAAAAGGTCACTGGAAGGTCTCATATTAAATCGATCACGTTATGTGGATAAGATTCTTAAGATATTTAATAAGGAGGATGCTAGCATAGCTTTAACTCCATAAGACCCTTGTTCACATCTATCAAAGAATCGAGGGGAAAGTATCCATCAAGTGGAATATGCAAGAGTCATAGACAGCTTAATGAGCCACACTAGACCAAATATCGCTTTTATCGTGAGCAGTTTAAGCTGATTCACAAGTAATCCAGGGAAAGATCACTGGAAAGCAATTGTGAGAATACTGAGATACTTTAGATATACTCGGGACTACGAACTGCATTATTCTAAAGACCCCGCTGTCTTAGAAGGATACTCTGATGCCAGTTGGATATCTGATGTTCAAGATACCAAAGGCACAAGCGGATATGTCTTCACTTGGGGGGAGGAGTCGTGTCATAGAAATCCTCAAGACAAACTACAATAAACAGATCCACAATAGAATCTGAGTTTATAGCTTTAGACAAGTCTGGAGAAGAAGCTGAATGACTTTAAAAATTTCTTAGAGGATTTTCTTGAATGGCCAAAGCCAATGCCCACAATGTGCATACATTGTGATGACCAAGCGGAAATTAGTAGAGCATAGAGCTTTTTGTATAATGGTAAGTCGAGACATATACGTCGTCGACATAATACTGTTAGACAACTGATCTCAAATGAAATTATCTCTATTGATTTTTTGAAATCTAAGGATAACGTTGCGAATCCACTAACCAAAGGGTTAAATTGAGATCAAGTTCATAAAACATAAAAAGGAATGTGACTAAAACCCATGTAAATTTAAGGCGTTATGTGAAGGAAAACCCTACCTAGTTAACTAGAGATCCCAAGATCTAGGTTCAAAAGGACAACCTAATTGCATAGACCTGTGCGGTCACTGTAGGGGCTCTTATCCCCAAGTCCATTCATATGATGTAAACAGTGATCAAAGTGGTTTAGGCTAAGCAATGATTTTAATGACTATTGTGTTCTTCGGTGAGTCAAGCAACATAAGTCACCTATGTGAGAGTGAAGTGGGGCCGCTTCAAGGAGACTATTGGGCATAGTTCTTCAAAACTCTTGCAGAACCAGGCGATGTCCACGACCATATGGACATACCCATGAGAACTAATACTCTTGTCAAGGAGGTAGTTGTGTGAAGTATATCATCGTTTACACAAACGACGGACAGTTCAAGGACAACACATCTAATGATCAGCCAGTAAAGTAAATATACTTTCATAAGGGAAGATTCAAGGGTGGACACCTACCTATCCTAAGCAACTATCGATCATAGAATCTATCACCACATTGAGTCAAAATATTTTTGATTAAATCAATCAATTTCATTCATGTGGGGGATTGTTGGAAAAATTAGATAATTTTGGAGCTTTGAATAAGAAATTGATTCAAACGTTGTTGAGGAAAATGTGGAACCAATTGTTGGTTTGTAAATGTGCAGACGTGCACGACGTGGGTAATGCAAATGTCTAAACCGATCTGGTCCTCTATGGGCCTTCAAATATTTTGACCCAATTTTAAAATAATTTTTCCTCAAATAAGAGCATATATTTGCCAAATATTATCTTGGAATTAAAAGGGTAAATATTGAAATTTAACTTTAATTCAGATAGTAATTTTGGAAATTGCTCTATAGGAGAATCAATTGATTCTCAATATTAAATGCTCCTTTAGGTCAAAACTTCCACTTATACCCTCATGACAGTCCTATAAATAGAGAGTAAACCTTCTAGGTTTACACACAACTCAAAAAACCACAGAACATTTTATTGTATTACTCTGTGGATTTTACAAGTAGTTTTCGGTCCTCCTCCCAAAAAGTGGAAGGGATCTTGTAAAGGTTGCCAAAACTTCACTTGTAACAAGTAAACATATTCCATTATTTGCAATCTCCAAAAGCTATTCAAATTTTAAGTCTCTTATTCAAATTTTAAAATACAAAGGGGAGAGAATCCTAAACAATTTTTCAAGTTGGTTTTATTATATCAAAAAAGGGGGAGATTGTAGAACTAAGTGTTTTGATATAATATTTGAAAAATGTTTTGGACTAAATTGAAAAGAATTTAAAATATGTTTTTAGTCAAAAACAACTTGAAAATATGTTTAAGGGTTTTACAAGGCTTCGAAATGATTTAAAGTGCATTTAAAGTAATCAAAACCAAGCTTTTCAAGTGCCCATACAGATACGATTTGGTACCGTACCGATACGCCTTAGGGTTTTAACTACAGGTATTTTCTAGTAGCCAAAACCTGTACTGATACGCTTAGCCGTATCGATACGGTGTGTTTTGAAACAGCCCTGTTGAGTATGTAAAAGTTCTATTATTTACACCCTTTTTAACCCATATTTCTGCTGCATTCAAGCATCATTGCATTGCATTTAGGTTAGTTTACAGCAAAACATCACAAATATAGTAAAGGCACAGATTCTACTAAAAGATGGCTGGTTTTGCAGGTTGCCGCCATAGAGGACGGAGAAGGCAGGCGCAGGGCAGAGAAGCAGAAGAGCTGAACTGGACAAGCAGACGACGAGGACGATACTGCCATGGAGCTGCCGTGACAGCAGAGGACGACAGCAAGTTAGTGGAAAAAAAGCAAAGTGGACCTCGATAGATAGAGAAAATTATGCTCGTATGTCGTGTGAAAACCTTATATTTTCCCAAGCCCCGGATCAAAAGATATGTCAAGCCCAAAGCTCAAGGAGAGAAAATCCCAAGAAACAAGGAGGACGGCTGAAAAGTAGGATCCTTGAAGATTAAGTCTTTATTAGAATCATACTTTTAATTAAAGTTGTAATCCTTGTTAACTTAGAATACTTGAGCCCAAAGCTTATATAAGGGCATGTATTTTAACCTAGGGCATATCTCATAACCCATAGCCAATTTCCCTTTAAATCGACAACCAAAAACCCTCCGCCGTTTACCCGCCGTCGATATGTTCTAAAACCCCCTAGGGCCACGGGTTGATTTGTAAAGTAGTTGCAAGGGTTGTTTTGTTTTAGGATTTTTCAAGTTCAATAAAATAAACTTCAAGTTCTCTTATTTTGGTTATTAATATCTTGCAAGAGCATCGGGAGAGCATTGTGAGGTTATTTATTTACTTAGCATCGGGAGAGTTAAGTATACGAAAGAAATAAGAGCAAGTTCTTTAGTTTATAGTTGAACTATCTTGTGCCTAGGGATAGGGCAAGGTTAAGTGGCTAAAGAAGAATTCATACACATCGATGTTCATCCTTCGATTCACGCCGGGAGGTATCATTAATGACGTGATCATCGACAGACTTGGACCTAGGGATAGGCCAAGGCAGATCTGAGATTCTTGCCAAACTTGAAGTACTAAGTTGGTGTGTTTGCTGCCGCAACGATCAACAGACTGTTGCCGCGACGGGCGCAACGACAGAACTGGATGTCCTAAGCATTACAATACCTGCACTACTGAGCAATTCAATACCAGCCCATTCTCTCTATCTTGATATTTCTACTCTTTTATTTACGTTTACTTTATTACTCCCGTGACAACTTTCTCAAATATTTCCTTTACTTTCGTGCAGTGAACTAAGGTGAAGCTATTAGCCCAATCCCTGTGGAGACGATATCCGATACTTCGTATCACTTTACTACTTGCGTCGTGTACACTTGCACTACAATTGTGATAGACCCTTTTACACGCAACAAGTTTTTGGCGCCGCTGCCGGGGATTGGCAACATAACTCTACCTTTCTTTTATTGCACTTTTCGTTTTTGTTTTTGTTTTTATTTTTCTTTTCCTATTTTTCGTTGGTGCTTTCAACTCTTGCTTTTCACGAGGTTTTCTTGTTTATGCGCAGATCTAAAAGAGGAGAAGATCCTGAGTATCCATTAGATCCGGAAGTTGAACGTTCCTTCAATCTCAAGAAACAACTTCGTCACCTTTTAGCTAGGAACGAGTACCTTGAGGAACAGCTAGAGAAGATGGCCCATGACCCACCCGCTGGTGGTGGTATACCACCTGTCGGCGACCCGTCTGCCGCCGCCGGACGACGGTCCTACCGTGACTACATGTTGAACGATCATGTAGAGTTGGAGACCACGCTGCCGGATATTGATGTTGATAACTTCGAGCTTAAACCTGTCATGTTTAGTATGATCCACAATGCCGGGCAATTTAGTGGTGCTGTGACAGAGGATGCTAGAGAGCATCTCAAAACATTCCAGGAGATCTGTGGTTCGTTTAGACTGCCAGGAGTTAATCTGGAGATACTGAGGCTTCGGTTATTTCCCCATTCATTGAGGGACAGAGCAAAAACTTGGTGGAATAAACTTACGCCGGGTTCAATTAGAACTTGGGCAGATTTATCTCGTGAATTTTTATCTCATTTTAATCCTTCACATTTTGATTCCCCGTCTACGGAAATTGCTACTTTTCAACAGGAAGATGACGAGCCGATGCACGAGGCCTGGGACAGATTTACTACTCTTCTACGGAACTGCCCAATGCATGGATTCCCCGTCTGGAATCAGGTAACTAAGTTTTATAATGCTCCCAACTTACAAACTCGTATTCGAATTGATTCTGCAGCAAATGGACTATTATTGGATAAAGATCCAGACGAGGCATTGCAAGTTTTGAAAATTTTGGCTAAGAATGAGGAGCAGTTTCCGACTGCAAGAAGAGGGGGTAAACCGGTACTTGCTGTCAAGGATTATGAAGCCGACAGCACGATGAAATCACAAGTAGCATTCCTTACTAAAGCAATGAAAAGGTTATTGAATGATGATGGACAACATGGATTTGCTGTTGAGGAAGTATGTGACATCTGTGAGGGAAATCATAGCCGGGATGAGTGCCCAATACAAGTAGAAGAGGGAAAATATGTTGGAAACTATAAGCCAAATTACAATTCCAACAATTATAATCCCAATTGGAGGAAGGATCCCAAGTTTTCTTGGAGTAATCCTAATAATGCCCTGAATCCGCAAGCACACAATCAGAATCAGGGAGGACCTAGATTGCTGATGCGACAGCAACTGCCGCCGCAACTGCCACCGCAGCAGCAACAGTAGCAACCAGCTGCCACGAGCAGTATACTGGAACAGACTCTGGCCACCTTTATGTCTCAGACAGGTACTTATATTGAGAATATGAATCAGTTTGTCAAGAAAACAGAGAATTTCATGGATAAAACAGAGATGAGGATGACAAATCATGAAGCTACTTTGAAATCTCTGGAGACACAAATGGGTCAGGTTTCCCAACATATTAAGCCGAGGCAGACTGGAGGATTCCCTAGCAATACTGAAAATGCTAGGCAGCCCACACATGAGCAATGTAAGGCTATTACTACTAGGAGTGGGAAGAAACTACCAGGGCCGGAAAAAGAAGCTGAAACAGTAAGTAAACCAGCCTTGGACAAACCTGTCGTGGAAGCTGCCCCGACAGGTGATAAACAGACTGCTGCCGATGAGCCTGTCACGACAGCAGAAGCGACAAGGGAGAAAATTGATGAACCCAAACCTCCTCAGATTCGTATGCAGTGGGAAGGACGTATTGCTGACTATCGTCCCCCGCCACCTTTTCCCCAACGGATACAGCAAGCTAAGCAAGAATCTCAACTTAAAAAGATTTATGATATTTTTAAGCAGGTTCATATTAATATTCCGTTGTTAGATGCCGTTAGGGAGATGCCCGGTTATGCTAAATTTCTCAAGGATGTTATGTCGAAAAAATCTAAACTTGGGGAGTTTGAAACGGTAAAGATGACAGAAGGTTGCATGAGTATTCTTCATCGGCAGCCACCCCAGAAAAAGAAGGATCCGGGGAGCTTCATCATACCTTGTGTAATCGGAAATAAATTTGTGGGTAAGGCACTTTGTGATCTTGGTGCTAGTGTTAATTTAATGCCAAAGTCTGTTTTTCAGAAATTAGGTATTGGAAAGGCGCGGCCCACGACAGTAACTCTGCAGCTGGCAGACCGCTCTTACGTTCATCCAGAAGGAAAAATTGAAGATATTCTGGTAAGAGTGGATAAATTTATTTTTCCTGCTGACTTTCTTGTTTTAGATTGTGAGGCAGACGAAAACGCACCAGTCATCCTTGGGCGACCCTTCTTAGCCACGAGAAGATCACTGATTGATGTGGAGAAATGAGAACTCACCATGCGAGTGAACGATCAAGAGATTAAGTTGAATGTTCTCCAAGCGATGAAACATGCTGATGTGGACGAGGAATGCAAGGCTATCACTGACGTTACCCTTGATCAACCCTGCATCAGGTCGGGCTGTCACAATATTAAATTTGGTCACTGCCGCGGCAGCCACCTACAGGACTGTCACGACAGCAACGACGACAGCACCGACGACAGCAACTCCTCTAAATCCGATACATCTGATACTGAAGATCAGGAGGAGGTAAACTGGTTAGGAAATCATCCAGGTAAGTTATTCGAACCTTTGAATTATACTTCGGATAACCATTTAATCCAAAAGCCATCTACTGTTGAACCACCTGCCTTAGAACTTAAGCCCCTGCCAGGGCAGTTAAAATATGCTTTTCTTGGTTCAAATGATACGTTGCCCGTAATCATCTCTTCTAAGCTGCCGCAGGAACAAAAACGGCAGCTAATCGGCATGCTAAGGCAGCATAAAAAGGCGATTGGATAGACGATTGCTGATATACAAGGCATTAGTCTGGCGTTATACATGCACAAAATCCTCCTCGAGGAAGAACATAAGCCGACTATAGATGCCCAAAGGCGGTTAAACCATGCGATGAAGGAGGTGGTGCGTAAAGAGATAATTAAATGGTTAGATGCTGGTATTATTTACGCCATCTCCGACAGCAAATGGGAGAGCCCGGTGCAATGTGTTCCCAAGAAAGGAGGAATGACCGTGATAACCAATGAGAACAATGAGTTAATCCCAACCAGGACTGTGACCGGTTGGAGGGTTTGTATGGACTATCGGAAGCTCAACAAAGCTACCCGAAAGGACCATTTTCCTTTACCCTTTATTGATCAAATGCTTGATAGATTAGCGGGTAAACCTTACTATTGTTTTCTTGATGGTTATTCAGGTTACAATCAAATTGCTATCGCACCGGAAGATCAAGAAAAGACGACTTTCACATGCCCCTACGGAACGTATGCTTTTAGGAGGATGCCGTTTGGACTATGTAATGTACCCGCCACCTTCCAAAGGTGCATGATGGCCATATTCTCCAATATGGTAGAGGACTTCCTTGAGATTTTTATGGATGATTTTTCCATCTTTGGAGACGATTTTGAGAGCTGCCTCGGCAATCTACAAAAGGTACTTGAAAGATGTGAAAAAGCAAATCTTGTTTTGAATTGGGAAAAATGCCACTTTATGGTGAATGAAGGGATAGTCCTTGGCCATAAGATTAGCTGTCGTGGGATAGAAGTCGACAGGGCTAAAATAGAAGTAATCGAGAGGCTGCCGCCGCCAACTACAGTCAAGGGTATTAGAAGTTTCTTAGGGCATGCTGGTTTTTATCGAAGATTCATTGCAAATTTCTCAAAAATCACTAAGCCCCTATGACATCTTTTGGAGTAGAACCGACCCTTTGACTTTAATGATGAATGTACTGAAGCATTCAAGGTTCTGAAGGAAAAACTAGTAACAGCCTCCATAGTACAGCCACCAGACTGGACACAACCATTTGAGATTATGTGTGATGCTAGTGACTATGCTATCGGGGCAGCACTTGGGCAGCGCAGAGATAAGCTGTTTCATGTCATATATTATGCCAGCAAGACATTGAATGACGCCCAAGTGAACTACACCACCACAGAAAATGAGCTATTAGCTGTGGTATTCTCCATTGACAAGTTTCATTCTTACATACTTGGGACGAAGGTAATAGTGCACACAGACCATTCTGCCCAGAAGTATCTGTTCGCGAAAAAGGATGCAAAGCCTAGATTGATACGGTGGATCCTGCTATTGCAAGAATTCGACCTTGAGATCAAGGACAAAAAAGGGACAGAAAATCAGGTGGCAGATCACTTGTCAAGGTTGGAGAAGGGACAGAGTCTACCAATCGATGAGACTAACATATGGAGACCTTCCCAGATGAGCAGCTCTTTGCTGCCGCAATCGCTGCCGCAACAGCCATGGCGGCAGGTAAGTCTTCTGAACTTCCCTGGTATGCTGATTTCGTTAATTTTATAGTTAGCAGAATACTTCCTTCTGATCTTAATTATCAAGCCAGAAAGAGGTTCCAAAATGATGTTAAGCATTATTATTGGGACGAATCTCTCCTTTTCAAACTATGTGCAGATCAGGTTATAAGGAGGTGTGTACCACAAGAAGAGCAAGAAGACATTCTCCATCACTGCCATGCTTCACAATATGGAGGCCACTTAGGAGGCAACAAAACTGCTGCCAAGGTGCTGCAGTCAGGGTTCTACTGGCCGACAGTGTATAAAGATGCACAGGACTTCTATAAGAACTGTGACAGGTGCCAGCGGACAGATAACATCTCGAGGAGAAACGAGATGCCACTGCAGAACATTCTAGAAGTCGAGATCTTCGACGTTTGGGGGATTGATTTTATGGGACCTTTTCCATCTTCATGTGGAAATATATACATCCTCCTAGCAGTGGATTATGTCTCTAAGTGGGTTGAAGCTATCGCCACTCAAAAGAATGATGCCAAGACAGTCCAAAAGTTTCTACACAAAAACATTTTTTCTAGATTTGGCATCCCTAAGGCGATTATCAGTGATGAAGGGAGACATTTTGACAATAGGGTTATTGCTGCCGCCTTGAAGAAATATGGTGTCAAGCACCGAATCGCGACAACATACCACCCACAGACCAATGGACAAGCTGATATATCCAATAGGGAAGTTAAGAACATTCTTGAAAAGATGGTTAAGCCAACTATGAAAGATTGGTCTTTACTCCTTAACGATGCATTATGGGCATATAGGACAACTTTTAAAACTCCATTGGGCATGTCTCCATACCGATTGATTTATGGAAAAACCTGTCATCTGCCTGTCGAGATAGAGCACAAAGCATATTGGGCAATCAAGACAGTGAATATAGACTTGGACAAGGCAGGCCAGAAAAGGCTGTTAGATCTGAACGAAATCGAAGAAATACGGACAATGGCCTACGACAATGCAAGAATTTACAAGGAGAAAACTAAGAAGTGGCATGACAGGAAGTTGCTGCCACGACAGTTCTGCCCAGGGCAGCTCGTATTGTTGTTCAATTCTAGACTGAAACTCTCCCCAGGGAAGCTAAAATCTAGATGGTCTGGCCCATTTCAAGTCGTACAAGTTTTTCCCCATGGTGTCATCACAATCCGATCATTAAAAGACGGGCACCAATTCAAAGTCAATGGACAGCGCCTCAAGCATTATCAGGGGACTGAAGCCCCAGGAATACAAGAAGTGGTTACCTTAGAAGATGCCCCACAAGGCATCCCTAATTTAACCTAAATTTTATTTTTATTTATTTTTATTATTTATTATTAGGAAATAAGGTTTATTTTATTCGAATAATGTTTTTATATTTTCTGTTTTTAGGAAATAAAGGAGTCAAGAAGAAAAGGAGAAGTGACCCAAACCCACCATCCATCCATCAGCCCAACAGAGCCCATTATTGAAGCCTGTCGTTCCAGCTGCCGCCGCAGACACAGATAAGACAGGCTGTCAACAGACTGTCACGGCAGACGCAAAAACGTGTGACAGACGCGTAACAGACGCATAAATGCGTGTCAGACGCGTCAGACACGCTAAAGCTCAACAGTCGCCCCGTTATTCACGCTTGCCGTTACAACATTAAACGGGCAGCAACTCTTCCTCTATAAAACCCCGTTTCATTTTCATTTTCCTCACTTCTGCTTATTCTTACTTGCTCTCTCCTTTCGTTTTTCTTTGCTTTCTTTACTTTCATAAAACCCTTGCAACTAACATGTCTTCCAGAAGAACCTGCTGCAGTGCTGCTTCAACCTCTTCACCGGCAGCACCCACCCCGCAGTCCTTCGCAACTAAGGACCTATGGGAAGAACGAGGCTTTCTCTACACTCGAAAAGCAGAGAATATGGGGCTCAAACCGTTCATCGCAAGGGCGATAAAGGCTCTACTATGGGAGCAATTTGCAGAACAACCAGCTGAAATGAATGAAACGCTGGTGAGGGAACTCTATGCTGCCATCGACAGCAGGACGGCAACAACAGTAACTGTCCGAGGGACAGAAGTGCCATTCACAGCAGAACGCATCAACAATATGTATGGCCTCTACTTCGGCCCCAACGACGATGCCCACCAGCAGTTCCTGGACACCCTCGACACCGCTGCCTTCGATGCTGTCATGGCAGAAGTGACAGAAGAAGGGACTGAATGGAACACGAGTAAGAAAAATCCCAACACCGTAAGAAGAGGGCAGCTGCTTCCAGAAGCCAAATTATGGAACGCTTTCATTAAGAAGCGAATTCTGCCGTCCTCCCATCACACGACAGTGGACCAGCAGAGGCTAGCCCTAATCCATTCTATCATGAACAAACGGCCCATAAATGTGGGACGCTACATGAGGGAGAGTATCTTGGACTGCACCCAGCGATCAACCGCCCTCCTCTACCTACCCTTCATGATTACATCTCTCTGCCGCTGCTCTGCCGTACAAGAAGCCACCACCGATAAACTAGTAAAGGGACGGGGCTGGACCGACAAGAACATTATCAGCCTCATGGAGCTGACAGTAGCAACCCACATCTCTTCCGTCAACCCTAATGTCGCTCTAGCAGAATCCTCCGAGGAGCCCAACACTGAACCTGCCGCAGCAGCTGCTCCGACAGACACATCCACTCAACTCCTTGCTGCCATTCAGAGGATAGAAGACAGACAGCTGGGTCTGATGACATTCATCAGGGATTTTGCCAACTCCACAGTAAATTTTATTAACCATACTTTAAATTATCCCGATGTTGTCTTTCCCACCTTCCCTGCCCACTATTTCACCATCCCCACCCATGCCCACACACCTATACCTCCTGCCTCCCCACACACATTCTGCTGCCTCCACTTCATCACCTGCCCCGACGACAGCCGGCAGTCCTCCGGCCGACACATCCGCCCGAGGAACAAAGCGACAACCCTCGGATGACATCGATGCCTTTGTAGCTGGTTTCTCCTCTTCCTCCGTTTGGGCTGACAGCAAAGCAGAACCTCCTATTCGGAGGAATTTGGAGAAGGAATTCACGCCTGTCAAGAGGCAGAAAAAGATGGCCGACAGAAAGCTTATGCCAAAGGCCAGCACCACCACCACCACCACCAGCACTTGGGACAGTGGCATCAGCTCTGACATCCAGGTCGTCGAACAACCAGCCCAGCCTGCCCCACAGCGTAGAATCCGCCGCCAAATCCGTGTCAGCAGCAGCAGTGAAGACAGTGCTTAAAATTTAAGTCCTTTATTTTTATTGCTGCTTGCTTTATCTATATTTTGTGATGTACTGCCTTCATTTTTTATGTCATTTGCATTGAGGGCAATGCAACCCTCGAGTTTGGGGGTGGCAACCCTCCATTTTAATGGAGTCTAAGTACATCTTTTTAATTAATTGTTGTGTCTTTTATTTATGTTCTCTTAAAAAATCAGAAAAGACTGAAAATTTTGGCTTAAAACTGTGATTTGAACTTACCTGTCATAACAGCTCTGTCGTGGCAGCATCTTTAGGACAGTTTAAGGAGAAGTTTAGAGCCTTTCTATAGTTCTGAAAAACTTAAACACCATTGTGATTGTTATACTGCTTAGATTCTTTTAGCCAAACTAGAATAGGAAGCTTAGTACTTGAATAGCCCCTAGAGGTGCCTAACACTGGCTCTAGGAAAAAAGTTTAGCAAAAGAGACTCAAAACCTAGAGGTGCCCGAAACCGGCTCTAGGAAGCTAACTAGAGGTGCCTAAAACTGGCTCTAGTAAAACTTAGCTTGAAAATAGAAGAAAAGAAGCATGAAAATGTGTCTTCAAAAATAAACTTTGGCATAAAAATTCGAGTTAAAAAGTTGAGTATTCTAGTGAAACTAAGAGAGTCTTAGCATATAACTATTCACAAGCATGCACACACTGCACAGGGACTATAGTGAGATTCCGGACAGATCCTAATCTATCCGACAGGTCGCTGCCGTCACAGAGAATGAGCGACGGGTAAGGGAAAGTTCACTGTTGAAAGCCAAAACAAAAAATTATTCATTTTTTCTTTTAGGTCTTAATTGCTTGAGGGCAAGCAAAAACTTGAGTTTGGGGGTGTGTTGAGTGTGTAAAAGTTCTATTATTTACACCTTTTTTAACCCATATTTCTGCTGCATTCAAGCATCATTGCATTGCATTGCATTTAGGTTAGTTTACAGCAAAACATCACAAATATAGTAAAGGCACGGATTCTACTAAAAGATGGCTGATTTTGCAGGTTGCCGCCATAGTGGACGGAGAAGGCAGGCGCATGGCAGAGAAGCAGAAGAGCTGAACTGGACAAGCAGACGACGAGGACGATGCTGCCATGGAGCTGCCGTGACAGCAGAGGACGACAGCAAGTTAGTGTAGAAAAAGCAAAGTGGACCTCGATAGATAGAGAAAATTATGCTCGTCTGTCGTGTGAAAACCTTATATTTTTCCAAGCCCCGGATCAAAAGATATGTCCAGCCCAAAGCTCAAGGAGAGAAAATCCCAAGAAACAAGGAGGACGGCTGAAAAGTAGGATCCTTGAAGATTAAGTCTTTATTAGAATCATACTTTTAATTAAAGTTGTAATCCTTGTTAACTTTGAATACTTGAGCCCAAAGCTTATATAAGGGCATGTATTTTAACCTAGGGCATATCTCATAACCCATAGCCGATTTCCCCTTAAACCGACAACCAAAAACCCTCCGTCGTTTACCCGCCGTCGATATGTTCTAAAACCCCCTAGGGCCACGGGTTGATTTGTAAAGTAGTTGCAAGGGTTGTTTTGTTTTTGGATTTTTCAAGTTCAATAAAATAAACTTCAAGTTCTCTTATTTTGGTTATTAATATCTTGCAAGAGCATCGAGAGAGCATTGTGAGGTTATTTATTTACTTAGCATCGGGAGAGTTAAGTATACGAAAGAAATAAGAGCAAGTTCTCTAGTTTATAGTTGAACTATCTTGTGCCTAGGGATAGGGCAAGGTTAAGTAGCTAAAGAAGAATTCATACACATCGGTGTTCATCCTTCGATTCACGCCGGGAGGTATCATCAAAGACGTGATCATCGACAGACTTGGACCTAGGGATAGGCCAAGGCAGATCTGGGATTCTTGCCAAACTTGAAGTACTGAGTTGGTGTGTTTGCTGCCGCAACGATCAACGGACTGCTGCCGCGACAGGTGCTGCCGCGACGGGCGCAACGACAGAACTGGATGTCCTAAGCATTACAATACCTGCACTACTGAGCAATTCAATACCAGCCCATTCTCTCTATCTTGATATTTCTACTCTTTTATTTACGTTTACTTTATTACTCTCATGACAACTTTCTCAAATATTTCCTTTACTTTCGTGCAGTGAACTAAGGTGAAGCTATTAGCCCAATCCCTGTGGAGACGATATCCGATACTTCGTATCACTTTACTACTTGCGTCGTGTACACTTGCACTACAATTGCGGTAGACCCTTTTACACGCAACAAGCCCAATGGCTAGTCGCGTACCGATACGGTTGTATCGCGTACCGATACGCCTAACTATCCCAACGGTCATATTTCCCAACGATCTTTAATTTGCAGGACCGTACCGATACGCTAGGTAAGTGTATCGATATGCATCAGCTGAAGTGCACAACGGCTACTTCTTTATCGGGACTGTATCGATACGGTTTGAAGGGTATCGATACGCCAAGCTGCATAACTGCATTTATGGTGGGAAATAAAGGCTTCAACGACTCCAATCGAACCCCAACGGCTAGTAACGACTACAAACTCAATTAGGAGTATAAAAGGGACCTCCAAGCATCAAGAGAAGGTCAATGCTTCAATTGTTACAACATTATGATGACAAAATTGTGTCTAGAGCTTTAATTGTACATTCCTTGCTTAGAAAACACTAGTGAGCTAAATATTGTTAAATTTGCTCAAGTATTTAGGTTTTGGGTGAGAACTTTATAGTGCAAACATATACCTTCTAGAGGGATTTCTAGTTTGCTAAGTCTTTCTTGTGTAAGAGAGTGTTTGATCAAGCTTTGGGTAGAAAGCTTGATCATTGCAACGGTTTCCTCCTAATCCGAGAAAAGGAGACGAAATTCTTAGTGAATTTGTTTGGAAATCCTTAGTGGGAAGCTAAGGTAGTGGATGTAGACATTGGTTAGAAGGTTGAACACTATAAATCCTTGTGTAAATTGTCTATCTTTTCATTCCCACAAAAACACTCAAATATCTCACTTCTCCACACTTGGCGAGCAAGAACGGTTGAAGGAATCGAGCCCCCTAAATCTCAACACTTAGACAAAGATTTTTAGATGTAGGTTAATGTACAACTGTCTTTCATAGACTTTTATCTTTTGAGGGTGAGCTTTCTCTTTCTTCACTTAGATCTGATGCTTGCTCTTTACCTTATTTATTATCTTTCTGAAATCTCTTCTAACTCAATGAGATTCTAGAAGTTCGATCTTCTGAGGCGACCTCCAAGAAGAAGCTTCATCAAACACCAAATTCCTTAAAGTGTAGCACTTGCAATTGGCTGGATCACAACATCTCCAACATCTCTCATCATTGGAGCACCAGAGTCGACGATCCAATCCTCCTCGTAATCAATTTTTGACTTCATGATTGTTGCAAGAGCTGGTTTCTCCATGTCTTCTTCCAACTCTTCATCCTTGTAGTCTATATTTGGATTTGTAATTACAACGAGAGTTGGTGCCTCCATGTCTTCTTCGAACTCTTCTTCATCCTCGTAGTTCATCTTTGAGAATGTGGTTGCTACAAGAGATGATTCACCTATGTCTTCTATCAAATCTTCTTCAACAAAAAATTCATCGTCTACTTCCCATTCTTCCTCGCTGATGGAAGCATTCAACATGACCTCACTCTTCTCATCTTTTGTGGTGGTCATGTTTCCTTGGAAAGTGTTTCTCCTGGGTAATCTGCAATCTCGAGCAAAGTGGCCCTTCCTTCCACAATCGAAGCATTCACCACTTTTTGTTCTATCGTTCTCCTTGTGTTGTTGGTGATAGTCTTCTTTTCCACGTCAAGCTCCCCTAAAGTGTTACTTCTTTCTCTCAGATGAAACTTGTCTCCTTGTGTCCTCATTTTCTTAGCTACGCCTTGTCTTCGTGGCGTACCTTTTTTCTTATGGTGAAGAGTGCCTCCTCTTCGTCTTTGATGGTTACGTCGTTCAACTGTTAGGCTAATTCCTCCTGATTAGCCAACATGTTCTCCAGCTCGACTAAGGATGGTTGAGTAGGCCATCCCCTTACAACGGCAATAAACTCATTGTACTTGGGTCTTAGGGCATGTATGATTATTCTCTTTATCCTTGCCTCGCTCACCTTCTCCTTTGGTGCAAGTTGAGATATTTCACGACAGATACATTTTACCTTCGTGAAATATTGAGAGATGGATAAGTTTCCTTGTAAAATACCCGCGAGCTCATTTTCCAAGAATTGGAGGCGTGCTTCATTCTTCTTTGAAAATAATTTTGCCAAAGTTTCTCAAGCTCCCTTTGGTGTCTTTTCATCACGAATATGCTCCAATAGGTACTCCTCGATTGTGTTCTTCAATATATATAAAGCCCTCTCAGCCTTGATCTTTCATTTTCTCAAGGCTTCGGCATTCTCCCCGGTGGAGGAGTTGTGTCGGTGCATGCAACTGTTTCCCATAAATCCTGACCTTATAGGTAGGACTCTATGCATGTCTCTCAATAACCGTAGTTATGGTTATTGAGCTTCCTAATCCCGTTGCTTGTGCTTCCAAAGTCTGTCATGCTGACTGACGCCCAACGTCCACTAAGCTTGGTTCTGAACCAAAAGCTTTAAAGTCCCCGACTGTATTCTAGCATAGTCTCCCCTTAGCACTTTAATGCAACGCCGACTAATGTAAGCGTCCAACTCTTATCGAAACTTTACAGTCCCTGACTGTGTTTCGACAGAGTCTTCCCTCAACGAACTGATACACTGACCAATGTAAGCTTCCAACGCTTACCGAAGCTTTCTCTACTAGTAACGGTCCCGGACAACCTGGCTCTGATACAAATTGTTGAAAAGCCGACAGACCCAACACACCCACTACAGAGGACCTAAGACTAACCACTAGTGCTACACCAACTCCCTGAGTCAGTTAGCCTTTCAATCTCCTAATTTCTTAGTGCACAATAACTTAGGCGGCAGTGCCGACCATACACTATTTAGACGATATCGTCGACCATATCATTCAGGCGGCAAAGCCGACCATATAGTAATCAACTCAAGTGCACTAAAAAATACATAAATTAAGGCTCAACCGGAAAACTTCTAATTACAAGAGAAAATAACACTTTTATCAATACACAAAATATATTACAAACTCGTACCTTACTAATTAAATCCTCTCGACATTTCTTATACTTTCTATCCACCTAGACTTACACACATACACGCTCACTCTCCACTTGCACCTCACACTTCACGCCACTCACTTGCACGCCCTAGCACACACTCACCTTTCACTCACTTACCACTCCTCACTCGTACACACACTCACTAAGCAAATAACAAAGCCTATTTATAGGCATAAGGAGGCGGTGGATTATGTCAGTTAAGGCATAATGCCCTCATGTTGCTGTTGTGGCTGCATATGTTAAAACGGATGAAATTCCTCTGCTCCTTTTCGGTGCCCCTACATATGCCCCACGCTTAAAATTAATTTTAGGGTTTAGGGTTTAGGGTTTTAGATTAGGGGTTGTGGTTAGGGTTTAGAGAATTTAGGGTAGGGTGTATTTTTTAGGGTATATGGTGTAGGGTTTAGGATTTAGAATTTAGGGTTAGGGCTTAGATTTTAATTTTGTAGTGTTTTTTAGTGTTGGGGCATATGTAGGGGCACCGAAAAGGAGCAGACGAATTTTATCCATGTTAAAACATTTCACCCTGACTGGTCTCCCTCAGCCATCAAATCTGCTCTGATGACTACAGGTAAGCTTCAAATGCGAAAAATCTAAAGTTCACTAGCCCGTTGTTTTCTTTCGCATGTCTACAATAGCATTTCCGATGGATCCATCAAAAAATCCAGATGCCGAACATGTCAAACCAGTAAAAGCCATTAATCCTGGACTTGTATACGACAATGTTGAAGGCGACAACGTAAGGTTCTTATGTAGTAGTGGATTCAGTGAAGAGAAGATCAGATTTATATAAGGAACCAACAACTCTTGTCCTAAAAATTCTACTAAAACGCTGCCGAGAGACTTCAATTATCCTACTTTTACAACTCTAGTCAAAGCTGGTAATTCATTCACAGTCAGTTTCCAAAGAACAGTCACAAATGTTGGCGTTGCAACATCTACTTACAATGCAACAATCTCTTCCAACTTCGATCTTGAAGTCAGAGTGATCCCGCAAGTTCTATCTTTCAAGACTCTATGGGAGAAGAAGTCCTACAATGTGACCGTCAAGGGAAAAGCTTTGGATGAAAAGTCGATGGCGTCGGCATCTTTGACATGGTCAGATGGCATTCATAATGTTAGAAGTCCAATTGTTATACATACATATTTAGGTGCTATGTCTGAATCTCATGACTAAACCTGCAGCTGGCTGATAATCAGTTGCTTACAGTTTATGTTACATACATGTTTACTCAATTTCCTGCAATCTATTAATAGTATCATCAACATTTCTGAGTCTGATATGAAAAAGAGTTTTCTTTAGAAGTTTGTATCATGGAAATTGAAATCGAAAATTAAAAAAGAATGACAAGAATTCACCAGGATTTTGTTGTTTACTTGCTGTGATGGTTCTGGGCTATATTCATTCAACATAATATAGCAATCACATGAATCATTCGTTGCATAAACATGACACATTAACATCAAATTTTCATTTATTTTAGTCTCTTATACTTATTCGATCTCAAATACGAACACAAACATTCAAAAAGGGGGTCATTCATACCTTTTTCAGCTCGAATCAACCCCAGAGTTTCAAAGTTTTGAAACTTTACCACATAGGGGAAATTTTGCTACTCCTAGGGCTACTGGAATCACTAGTTTTGATGGTCAAAAGTATCGATATTTCCTATAAAAATTCGGACTTTATACTTTAAAACACCCCCAAAATACCTTAAAATACATCATATGAACCAAAATTTGCATCCAAATAACCATACAAACAATTTGACACTCAAGAGACTGCTTTAAACACATTTTAAACAACACATTATCACCAAAGTTATCATCTTTGCATGTGAGCATTCAAGAACAGAACAAGTCTATCAACAAATCAAACAAGCAACAAAAATATCTAAATCATAAGATATTTCAACGTTTGTGGTGTGCTAACCTTAAAAGCTCTGCAATAAGCTCTCCCAACTGGTCTCCAACCTCATTATTTTTCTCTTTGGCCCTTGATGACTCCCAAAGCTCTTTAGCTAACATTAAACATTGAGAAATAGATTTTCAATTACTTAAAGAATTAAAGTAAATGAAAAGATGAAATACAAACACAAGAGAAAAGAAAAAGCATGGGTGTTCTCCAAAACCTTAAACTCTTCAAAAATTTCTCTTGGAGCTTTCTCATCTATCCTTGAAGAAAAATGAGCTTTTCTTGGAAGATTGTTTTAAACCCAAGACATTTCTCCTTTCTATTTCAAAGTTCAAACCTTTGTTTCGTATGAAATGAAAAAGATGGAGGATGAAAAAGAAAAAAATGAAAACATTAGTTAACCGTTAAATTCAAAGGAAAGAAGAGAGATGAAGGGGTGAAAAAATTGAAAGGGGTCTTATTGGAGGATGAAAATAAATGGAAGCAAATTAGTTTTAAGGGGTTCTAACCTAAGCATGCTTGGAGTTATTGGTGTGGCTAATTTTGAGATATTGAATGCAAATATTTAATATATGTCATAGTTGGTTGTTTATGTCAGGAAAAATCAAATAACCCTTTTATAAAAGCAAATAAGAATTTTTATCAAACTTGAAAGTTAATATGAAATTTCTTAAAAGTTTAAGGATTGACTCCATAGATAACATTTTTATCAAATTGAATTTCAATTCTCTTTAAAATTTGTTTAGTTTATTTTTTTAACCTTTAAAATTTTTCACGGCTGAATTGACTCACTTTTTTCAACTTAAATTCTTGTTATTATTATTATTATTGTTTTATTATTATTATATTTTAAATCTAATTTGTTTAGTTTATCCCTCTCAACTATATATATAGTTATAGTTATTACGTACAGAAATAAACATAAGCCTTAAGTTTTAAAGTGTTGTCGCTCTTAGTTATTCTCATGTTTTATGAATTCCTCTCGGATTGACGCTGTCATCACCTTACATCAAAGTCGCAACCGCCCTTTGTTCGTCGTTAGAGCTTGTGCTATAAATAAATTATATATTATTTTTCTATGTATTGGTGTTTTATCCCTTATGTGATTATTTATATGTATTATGACTTGTATGGTTGACATCACGTGCATACGATTCTCAAAACGTATTTTAATTATGACTTATAAAATATTTGATTTATAAAACATCGGATTTACGTATCTATGATTTATGGATTTATGGACTATGGTTTATGAAGTATGTTTATGGAATATCAGATTTATAGAACTAGGTTTATGAAATTTAATTTTTAATCATCATGTATGTATGACAGTATGAGCATGAGATGGGATTTGTACGGAGAAAGCAGTGATTTTTACCACACGTCAATTGGTGACGTTGTAATGAGTAGTTCTGGGGCACCTACCTCTTTTTATGACAGTTGTAGTTGGGTGCATTGCATGTGAATGTGATATTTGTGTTATGGTTTTTAAAGGATTTTAAGAAAATATTATTGTGCTTTATGATTATGGTTTTCTTGCACTTTAGAGACATACTAAGCTCTTTAGCTTACTCTCCTTAGTCTTTTTTTAAGAAACTCAGACCATAGGCAAATCGGTACTTGGAGGATCTCATATTTTATCTGGTTATTTTATTATTCAGTACGAGAGTATTTCTAGTTATTCAGATTATTATTTATTATTTTGAGACAGAGATGTAATTTCATACTTTGAGAATAAATATGTTTTTGGATTTTTTTTCTAGTATAATTTTTAAAATTAAATTTCTTAAGAATTAAGTTTTCAAACGCGACTTCATAAATTCGGTCTTTTCTTCTAGACCGATTTTAGGGGTTACACTTGATGTCGTATCAATGCATAATATCCATATTTATTACAAGGTCGGTCGCATCATGGTCTCAAATCAATACATTAGAGTGAGCAAGGATGGACCGAGGGGCACTGCACCACTGGAAGTTTCAAATTACCATACAACTCCCTAAAAGATTTCACCCCTGACATAAAATCCTACTTTGGTGCCTGAGTGTGAACATATAATGATGCAGCATTAACTAGAATTGAGATCTTCGCAAAGGATGGAGTTTAAGTTACTGCAGCAACAACCCCAGATTTCAGCAGAGGAAATCACAAGAAGATGTGCTTAAATCCCAATCTCATCAAATTATAAATTGATTCCTTATTCTGAAAAGTTATTTTAGGAATAATAAATGATGCAAATCGCATAAAACAGTGAACAATATACACTGAAATGGCTATAATCACAATCATTTATGGTATGGATACAATTGACAGATATTCCTAGTTTGATGTGGCTATTCAAAGGAAAATATGAAAGAGCTAATGCCTAATAGGATATGATAGGAGATTCAATATTTTTTGAATCCACTATAAAATGCCACATATGATTTTTGTTCATGCATAATCAAACAAAGAGAAAGAAATATGACAAACTCAAGTTTCCTGTTGTTTCTTCACATTTCTGCCTTTCTCATGCTTTGCATAAGCTTTTCCTCTGCTGCTTTTGAGGAAGATAGAAAGGCAAGTATTTTTTCTTCTGCTTTTGTATCTTTCAAATGAACTTCTTATCATTTTAGTAACATCTTGTTAATGAATAATGATGTTCATCCGGAGTGCGATGATGCAGATTTACATTGCATACTTGGGATCACTTCCTGATGGAGACTACACTCCAACATCTCATCATTTCAGTTTGCTTCAAGCACTGCTTAAACAGAGGTAGGATTAGGATTTTGACACGATGAAGCAATTTTCTTTTCCTTGAAAGAAAGTGCATTAGTCGAGTCTGCAGCAAGTAGAAAGCCATCAGAGGTCATCCTCTGATGACTAAGCCAAAGGAAAGAGAACGAGATTGAATAACGGCTCACACGGAATTAAACCGAAAAATAAGAGTGTTTAGTTCCCTTTTAGTACATAGGGACCAAACCTGTCTTGGACCGCTCGTCGATTTAGTTTAGAAGGAATAACAACCACTATTCAGAAATCTGATGTTTTGCCTCTTTCCAGTTCGGTGGAAAATTACTTAATCAGAAGTTACACGAGGAGCTTCAATGGATTTGCCGCTAAGCTCACTGAAGAAGAGGCAAAGAAACTTGCAAGTAAGTGGTATTAAGGCTCTCTTGTTTCACTCATTTGCCTATTGATTATACATTTTTCACCCCTTCAATTATATGCAGGCTTTAAAGGAGTGGTTTCGGTTTTTCCTAATCAAGTTTATCACCTCCAAACAACAAGATCATGGGATTTCATGGGATTCAATCAAACTGCTAAACGCAATGCTACTGCCGAGAGCAATGTCATTATTGGTGTCATTGATAGTGGAATCTGGCCTGAGTCAGACAGCTTCAGCGATGAAGGCTTCGGTCCTCCTCCCAAAAAGTGGAAGGGATCTTGTAACGGTGGCCAAAACTTCACTTGTAACAAGTAAACATATTCCATTATTTGCAATCTCCGAAAGCTATTCAAATCCTTGATTCTCTCTCATACTTGAAGTTTACTAACAAAAACTAGTACTCATCTTACAGTAAGCTTATCGGAGCTCGAGTTTACACCACAGATTCTGCCAGGGATACAGTGGGTCATGGATCACATACAGCGTCCATAGCAGCCGGGAACCACATACAAAATGCTAGTTTCTATGGACTTGCTGAAGGCACTGCAAGAGGAGGGGTTCCATCAGCAAGGATAGCTGCATATAAAGTTTGCAGTGTTGACGGGTGTACTTCGGAAACCGTCTTGGCAGGCTTTGATGATGCCATTGCTGATGGAGTTGATCTTTTGACAGTTTCATTAGGAGGCGGTTCATCTGAGTTTTACATGGACGCTGTAGCCATTGGTGCTTTTCATGCTGCTGAGAAAGGAATACTTGTAGTGCAATCTGCAGGCAATAGTGGTACGCCACAATCGGTGGGGGGTGTAGCGCCATGGGTACTTTCTGTTGCTGCTAGCACAACCGATCGCCTTTTCATTGACAGGGTTGTTCTTGGGAATGGGAAGACCCTAACTGTAAGGACCATATTGTTGTTCCATATTTACTAATATCATACTTTCAACTTCTTTGGAAAAAGAATTGAATCGAAAAAAACATACTAGTTTTTTCTTGTTAAGAGTAATGGTTTCCTCTTTGTGAGCAGGGATTTTCAGTCAACTCTTTCAGTCTTAACAGAACAAAGGTCCCGTTGGTTGATGGGCGGTAAGAATTGACAAGTTGCATTGTCATTTGCAAAGATTTAGAATAAGCAAAATGCTTAACATTTGGTGGTGTTTTTCCAGGGATTGCTTTGAAGATCTGAACCGAACTTTGGTAAAGAATAAGATTGTTTTATGCGAAGGCATGGACAGTCTACAGAATGCTCAAAATGCTAGTGCATTAGGATCTGTTACACTAACTACACTCCAGAATGTTTCATTTGTTGTTCCATTGCCTGCTACAGCTTTAAGCACGGACGACTTTGATTCCGTCCAGTCCTACCTGAATTCCACCAAGTATGTAAATTTCTCTTTAAAGTGATATGTTAGGCGAATGGAAACTGATTCCTTTTGTATTTGTGTCACAGACAACCTGTAGCAGATTTATTAAAAAGTGAAACGATTGAAGATTCTTCGGCACCTGTAGTTGCTGAATTCTCTTCAAGGGGCCCTAATCGCATTGTACCAGACATTCTGAAGGCATGCATTTCTCGGATAACCCCACAATTATCTCTCGGAAACTTTGCTTTTTTCTTTCTTTTTGCTTAGTTTCTTTTCTCTAAATGCGATGCAGCCTGATATAAGTGCACCAGGAGTGGATATTTTGGCTGCATTTTCCCCAGTTGCTCCACCTTCAGAAGCTGTAACAGACAAAAGGCAAGTTAAATACAATATAATGTCAGGAACCTCCATGTCTTGCCCTCATGTTGCTGCTGTGGCTGCATATGTTAAAACATTTCACCCTGACTGGTCTCCCTCTGCCGTCAAATCTGCTCTGATGACTACAGGTAATCTTAAAATGCAAAATAAATCTCTTGTTATTTCGATCTTACCGTTGTTTTCTTTTTCCTGTTCGCAATAGCATCCCCGATGGATCCATCAAAAACTCCGGATGCCGAATTTGGTTATGGATCCGGACATGTCAACCCTGTAAAAGCCATCAATCCTGGACTTGTATACGACAATGCTGAAGGCGACAACATAAGGTTCTTATGCAGTATTGGATACAGTGAAAAAAACATCCGAGCCATCTCAGGAACTAACAGCTCTTGTCCTAAAAATTCTAGTAAAACACTTCCAAGAGACTTCAATTATCCTACTCTTACAGCTGCAGTCAAATACGGGGAATCATTCACAGTCAATTTCCAAAGAACAGTCACAAATGTCGGTGTAGCAACATCTACTTACAATGCAACAATCGCTTCCAACTCCAAACTTGAAGTCAAAGTGATCCCGCAAGTTCTATCTTTCAAGACTTTAAAGGAGAAGAAGTCCTACAATGTGACTGTTAAGGGAAAGGCTTTAGGTGCAGAATTAATGGCGGCGGCCTCGTTGACATGGTCAGATGGCACTCATAATGTTAGAAGTCCAATTGTTGTTCATACATATTAAGGTTCTACTAGCCACTAGGGCTGTCTAAACCTGCAACTGATAGTCAGTTGCTTACAGTTTATGTTACATATGTTTACTCAATTTATGAATAATATTATTTACAGACACTTGATAACATCATCAAACATGTTCTTTCTAGCATGATTTTGTCATCAAAGGCATAGAATTGTCTCATCCTAACATGAATTGGCGCTTTCACATAACTATACTTCCATTATCATACCATTCCTTGCCAATCATGATCTCATATCCCACACAGAAAATCAATCACATCATACTCGCTATCATATACACATTGTCAAACAGTTTCCATTTCGACTCATTTATTTTATTAGCTCGATTTTACCAACAGACAAACATGTAAGGCGAGATACACACTAATTGGGAGTATGCTTCATACTCTTTTTAGCATGGTATTAGTAACATAGGCATGCATTCATCAAATGTTAACACAACCAACAAAATTCCATAATCATGCTTTTAATATTGTTTCATGTCGTATCAATGCATCATATCAATATTTCTTACAAGATCAATCGCATCATGGTCTCTTTTATTACGTGATTGTTATACTTATCGTTATCATATAACACCAACTAACAAGATTAGACTAATCAATTTGTGTATTTCTTTATCATTCATTTGCAGAAATATATATTTGAGACAGCTCGTTTCAGTTATTTTACAAAGAGAAAAGGGTAGAAAGATATTCATTCTGGCGATGTTGAGGTTTTTGTTTTTGGAATTGAACGACAACATCAATTCGGATGAAAATCATCTGCCCCAAAGTATGCCCCCATTTGTGCCCCCACTTTAAAATAGTGGGTTTAGGGTTTAGATTTTAGGGTTTAAGGTTGTGGGTTAGAGTTAGGGTGTAGGGAATTATGGGTAGGGTGTATTTTTAGGGTTTAGGGTTTGAGGTTTAGGATATAAAAATTAGGGTTATGGAGCAAGATTTAATTTTTAAGTATTTTTAGGCAAGAGGCATAGAAGGAGGCATGGTTAGGGGGCAGGAGATTTTTACTCCATCAATTCTAGATCTCAAATCACAGGACTGCAGTCACACCCCTAGAAATTTTAAATTATCATATAGTTTAGGTAGTTTCTAATAATGACCTAATTTTGCATTCCAATTTTTTTATTAAATAAAGGATTAAAATACTATGGTAAGCCTCGCTAAAAACCTCCCTAGCCTAAATGGAGGAAAAGAGTACTTACCATAGCATTACAACGAATCGAAACTTAACAAACATCCGACTAGCCCGGACTAGGCAAGTCGACATGCAACACATCCATCACCGCATCAGGCGGGGACCCAAAGTACATCGTCTCATATCCCTACTAAGAACCTAATTTAGCCAAAGCATCCGTAACCCTATTGCCCTCACAGAACACATGATGAACATCACAAGTCCTAAAACGTCGCATCAAACAATGTATCGCATGCACAAGAGACGACTGATCCATAGACCCACCTTCCTTTTGCAACACACGGACAGCCTCAACAAAATCCGATTCCACGGTGATAGCATCAATATGACAATGGATCGCATACCTCAGCCCCTCATGAATCGCCCAAAGCTCCGCTTCCACCGCACTACAACGACCTATGAACTTCGAGAAACCACCTCGCCAAATGCATTTGCCATCACGGATCACCCCACCACATGACGCCAACCCCGATAGCTTACTGCAAACCCCGTCAACATTCAGCTTCCAAGCTGAACTTACCGGTGGCACCCAATTCCGCGGCATCTGATTGTAGGAACAGGATCCCGCACTACACGACGAGTCCCCAACGCACGTTCAATGTCCCGCACAAGCTGTTGACACCGCTCCAGAATATCACCACCGTCTCTAGCCACTCCTTTGAAGACCATGTTGTTCCTCGCAAGCCACAAGTGCCACAGCACGGCCCCAAACATCAAATCCCATCGAACTCCCCCTCCCCATGCAGCCGATTCCTGCTGCCGATTCTGCCGTAACCAGTCCTCCATCGTACAACTGAAAAACCCCTGCCTATATCTTGCAGGGATTAAGATCGACCATACCTGCTGTGCTGTAGAACACTGCCGTAACAAATGATCAATAGTTTCCTCGCTTGCCTCGCATATCAAACAATCGGACGACTCCACCATAAGTTTGCGGACACGTTCGCTGTTTGTCAAAACCCGTCCCTTGCACACTAACCATAAGAAGCACTTGATTCGCTGTGGCCCTTGGAACCTCTGCACCAGCTGCCATACTCTATTACCGCTAGCAGCACCCTGCGGTTGTTGAACATCGTACGCCGATCTCACAGAGAATGCCAAATTCTCACTCCATCTCCACTCGGGCTTATCTACCATCTCACCATCGCAAGGGCATCGAATAGCCATAATTCTATCGATCACCTCATTGTCAAACAAACTTTGAAGCTGGCTTAAATCCCACTGTCCATCATTTGTCGTCATTGCTTTCAAGGGCGTGAACGTGTCCGGAACCAGTCCCGTGTTCGTAGCCACCAGTCCAAGGGGACCAACGCCTCGAACCCAATCGTCATGCCAAAATTCGATATTTTCTCCACGCCCGACTCTCCAAATTACACCCTCACGTAAAACATTCCAAATAGCCGAAACCTCACGCCAAAGGTGAGAGCAATTGTTCCGATAGATAGAGCCCGGCAAAATCTCACTACATTTATACTTCGCACGTAAAAAACGCACCCATAGATGATCTTGTTTATCAATCAAATTGAAACCAACCTTCATTAAGAACACATCACTTTGTGCCCTTAATTTTTTGAATCCCATACCACCACATCTGATAGGTTTACACAAATCCTCCCAATTCACTAAATGAACACATCTCTTCTCCGTCGTACTTCCCCAAACAAAATTATGAATCAATCTTTCGATGTCCTCACACACTCCTATAGGTAATTTAGTAGACTACATAGCATAATAAGGAATAGCCGACAACACCGCCTTCGCAAGTGTAATCCGCCCCGCAAGCGATAAATACTTTGCTTTCCAAATTGACAGGTGATCACGTACCTTCTGAATTAAGTATGCATAGGTTGCTCTAGACACTCGTTTATGAAGCATCAGAACGCCTAGATACCGCCCAAGATCAGACACTTCCGAAAACCCCACCACATCACTCAACATGCTCCGTATGTCACTAGATACATTCTTGGAAAAGAATATAATGGATTTTTGTACATTAACTTTGAGCCCTGAATACCTGCAAAACTCAATCAGAACCTCTCGTATCACATCCAATTGTTCCCTAGAAGCCTCCGCAAAGAGCAACATATCATCTGCAAACATCAAATGGGAAATAATCGGACTCCGCCGAGATGTACAAAACCCTTTCCACTGCCCCAAGGTCACTTTTTGATTTATCGCCTGGCTCAATCTCTCCATACACAGCACAAATAAACAGGGTGAAATAGGATCACCTTGACGGGGAATCATTCACAGTCAATCTCTCCAGCTAATCTGAGTCGAAACACTAGAAACACATCGTAAAACCAACTCGCACAAACTATCCGGAAAGCCAACATCCTGGAGGGTATCATCTATAAAACTCCACTCCAACCTATCGTATGTTTTCTCCAAGTCGATTTTCAACGCCATCCAACCACGTTTCCCCGATTTCCGAGACATTGAATGAATAATCTCTTGGCCAATAATGATATTGTTAGTTATAGCACGTCCGGGAACAAAACTTGTTTGACTCTCTGATATCCAATCTGATAAAAAAGGCTTAATCTGATTAACAACCACTTTAGTGATTGTTTTATAAAGAACCGTACAGAGACTGATAGGTCTGAACTGGCTCATAGACTCGGGAGAAACCACTTTAGGAATTAAGACCATAATAGTTCTGTTAAATTCATGTGGAAACGGCTCACCCGCAAACACACTTCGAATACAACAACACACATTATCACCCACCACCTCCCAATTATGCTGATAAAACCCCGCATGCAAGCCATCAATCCCTGGGGCCTTCCATGGATCCATATCAAAAATAGCAGCCTTTATTTCAACATTCGTCACAGGTGCACTTAAGGTCCGCCACACATCAACCCTCAACCTATGAAACAATCCTCGTATATTGTAATTACCATTACAACTTGGATCCGCAGAAAAAAAGCCTCATGTAAAACTCAATCGCCTCAGAGCGCAGCGACTCCTGATCCGTATTCCAAACCCCATTACCTGATTTTAGAGCAACAATCATATTCGCTCGTCGACGCGTCATCGTAGAAGCATGAAAGAACCGAGTGTTTCTATCCCCACCCAGAATCCACTGACTACGAGATTTCTGAAACCACAACGTTTCTTCTTATTCCAGAATAACATCTAACTCAGCCCGCAACTTACTTCTCAAGTCAACCAAAAAGGCCGAATGCGAACGTTGAAGCGATTTCTCAATCCCCCGGAGCCGCGCCAAAATCCTCTTCTTCTTCTTCTTCTTTTCGATATGTCCAAAAACCTCAACATTCCACTGTTTAACCCCTTCTTGCAAACTCTGAACGTTGTCCACCACAGACCCGGACCCATCCCAAACAGACTCAAGAAACTCACGGAACCCAGGATGATCCTGCCATTCCGCTAGAAACCGAAAAGGGCGTTCCCTAGTAGGTATCAAAGCGCCATTCGGCTTAAGGCGAAGGGGACAATGATCACTACCAACACGATCCAAATGAATAACTAAAGATAATGGAAATGCCACCATCCATGCGCTATTAGCTAAACACCTATCAAGCCGCTGATACAGATTACCCCGGGACCAAGTAAACTCATCACCCTTAAAGTCAAGCTCTGTCAAAGCTGTATTATCAATAAAGTCCTGAAGGAGGGAGCTAGTTCCCAAAACATCACTCGAACCACCACACATTTCCTCCTTACGCAAAATTGCATTAAAGTCACCCCCTAAGACCCAAGGTACATTATCACCTGGATTAAGACAACTTAACTTGTCCCACAACTGACGCCTAACACCAACATTCAGACTAGCATAAACTGCAGTAAAAAAGACCCAATTATCAGAACTAACCTCTCGAGCTTTGTCATGCACGAACTGATTAGAGAATGACAAAATAACCACATCCAAACCATCTCTCTATAAAAGCCAGACACCCCCACTAAAGCCACGTGCCTCAACCCGATACGAATTTGGAAACCCAAATCTCTGAATTACTCTATCAGCTTCACCATAACTCACACGTGGTTCAAAAAAAGCTACAATTTGCGGGTTATTCGAGCGAACAAAATTTCTAAAATGGCGTCAGAATTCCGCACTTCCCACACCCTGAGCATTCCAAAACATAAAATTCATTAAAACGGATAAAAAACAAAAAGAAACCAACCCTTACTGAGAAGGCGGGAGGTTTTCCTTTCCCACTGTCACGCCGTCACCACCACTAGCCTCCTTGTCAAGGCATATCGATTGAACGCGCGCACCTTTATCCACATTCGGAACATGCTTTTGCCCTGTATCTTGCAACTGATCAAGTGTCGAAGATAGCGACGAAACCCATTCCGTCAAAACAGGACGTGGGGACACTCTAGCTTCCGATTTCTTCGATACCTTCAAACTTTTCCGTTACACCGCGGAAAGAGAACTCCCAATCTTACCCGATCCAATGCCTCCACGCAAACGTGATGTCGACTTGAAGTCGCCCCTACCCTCCTTAATGGAGATTGCCCTATGTGATCCCAACGCTAATACTCGGATTATACTGAACAGCTTGTGTCTCACCTCCCGCCACCGATGACACCACAACCACCGGTTGATGCGCCACGCTACCCACCAGAACTTGGCCAGCAACATGTTGAGAATGTCTCAAACCCTCCTGTGCATCGAGCCCTTCTATTACTACGCCTTTTCCTTTATCCACCCGACCTGCACCACCTACAACACCATTCCCCTCCAAAACCGACCTTCCCGTATTAACCGTAACCCTCTGCCCAGCAGCACCCAGTGGCGTACGCCCACTCTATTTAGCTCCCACACCTTACTTTAGCACCTTCTGCATAGTTGGCGACGCAACACTAGACGGGCCTTGCCCATGCACGGGCGTTTCCCTACGCTGCAAACTGCCCCCAACACTATCATCGACAGCATGTTCAGCCACACCACCTTCACCCTCCCGAAATCCTTGCAACACCCCAAACCTAGACCCACTTCGAGTACCATGACCACTATCTTCTTTCTTACCCGTTGACCTATTAGGCTTGCGCCGAGCCCTCTCGACTACCATCCAAGGTCCAAACAAATCCTCTTTCGAGACCTCCTCATTAGCCATTATTCTCGAATTAGTTGCATCCGTCCGTGGCGCTTCATCACTCCCACACTCAATATTCGCATTTGCACACAAATCAACGGAATGCCCATATTTTCCACATTTAAAACAAATCAAATGAAGCCCTTCATATTCAAGCTTTTGGACAAAGCCATCAATCCCTATGCAAGACAATAACGGTTTGTTAAGGTCCACCACCACCGCAAGTCTCGCGAATCGACCCCTTTCCCCTAATGACGTACTATAGTCAATCTTGATGACGCGACCAATTATGTATGCAATCTTCCGAAACAACGCCTTCGAATAATACCGGTAAGGAAGGCCCGGCAATCGAATCCATACAACCGCCTTCGAGGGATGCTTTTCCGCCGTCGAAAAGTTCCTACTCCACGGTTGTACAGTTAAGTAACAACCAAACAATGTCCACGGACCACCCGTAAGAACCTTCGTATAGTCATCCATCGATTCAAATTTCACCAAGAAGTAATTTTTGTTCAAGTCAATCACTTGGAAATTCTTCTCCGTTTTCCATAGCGCATGCACACGAGACGCCAAAGTCTTAAACCCTTTCGTTCTTCCAAGAGGGCGAACAATTATAGTCTTTTGCATACTATCATTAATACGTGCATGAATTCTTTCCGAAAAAGCAATACGGGGGAAAAGGCCACTACGATCCACGACAAAGTCAGTATCCAAGACCTCCAATCCGTCATCTAATTCACCATTAGTTGCACCACCCCCTCCCTTCGACGAGTCCACAACCATAGCCGTATAAGACTTTTTACCACTACCAGCACCCTCAACCACAGCCCCTGCTCCCTCCATAGCAGCCTGCTCCGTCCCAACTGCCATATCGACGTCACAATTTTTCTTACCACTACCAGCACCATCAACCAAAGCCCCCTCTCCCACCAGCACAACTTGCTCCGTCCCGACTGTCATATCAACGTCACCACTATCCTCCAAAACCTCTACGTCCCACGTTTTCTTCATCACTGGTTGTTCCGACATGGCCATAGGGGACCCCGGTCTCTCCAACGGGGCCGGTAAGGAGGCATCCATCACCCCTCCCGGCGGCTGCCCGCCGGAATCGCTAAACAGGACCGCCGCCTTGGTTCTGTCGACCTCCGGAGAAATAGGAGGGAAAAGAAAGGTCATCCTAGGGTTTTTTTTGTATCTTAGGAAAGATTGGATTTAGACATACATTTTATTATACAAGTGTTTTGTCTTGTTTGCAAGTTCCAAAGCAAATATGGAAGGATGGGGCTGTGGTGCAACATACCCAAATGAATGAATAAATTAACCATTGTAGACATGGAGATGAAAACAAATTATCAATACGTGAAAAAAAAATGTACAAACGCATTCCAATTTTTTTTTAATATAACTCCCTAAAAGATTTCACTCCTGACATAAAATCCTACTTTGGTGCCTGAGTGTGAACATATAATGATGCAGCATTAACTAGAATTGAGATCTTCGCAAAGGATGGAGTTTAAGTTAATGCAGCAACAACCCCAGATTTCAGCAGAGGAAATCACAAGAAGATGTGCTTAAATCCCAATCTCATCAAGTTATAAATTGATTCCTTATTCTGAAAAGTTATTTTAGGAATAATAAATGCTGCAAATCGCATAAAACAGTGAACAATATATCCTGAAATTGCTATAATCACAATCATTTAAGGTATGGATATAATTGACAGATATTCCTAGTTTGATGTGGCCATTCAAAGGAAAATATGAAATAGCTAATAGGATATGATAGGAGATTCAATATTTTTGAGTCCACTATAAAATGCCACATATGATTTCTGTTCATGCATAATCAAACAAAGAGAAGAAATATGACAAACTCAAGTTTCCTGTTGTTTCTTCACATTTCTGCCTTTCTCATGCTTTGCATAAGCTTTTCCTCTGCTGCTTTTGAGGAAGATAGAAAGGCAAGTATTTTTTCTTCTGCTTTTGTATCTTTCAAATGAACTTCTTATCATTTTAGTAACATCTTGTTAATGAATAATGATGTTCATCCGGAGTGCGATGATGCAGATTTACATTGCATACTTGGGATCACTTCCTGATGGAGACTACACTCCAACATCTCATCATTTCAGTTTGCTTCAAGCACTTTTTAAACAGAGGTAGGATTAGGATTTTGACATGATGATCACAATTTTCTTTTTCTTATCATTATTGATTTTATTGTCAGAAAGAGCTCCCTTTTAGTACTAGGGAGTAGGACAAAACATGTCATGGACCGCTTTTCGATTTAGTTTGAGGGAATAACAACCATTATCCGGAAATCTGATGTTTTGCCTCTCTCCAGTTCGGTGGAAAAATACTTAATCAGAAGTTACAGAAGGAGCTTCAATGGATTTGCTGTTAAGCTCACTGATGAAGAGGCAAAGAAACTTGCAAGTAAGTGGTATTAAAAGCTCTCTTTTTTCACTCAACTGCATATTGATGATACATTTCCACCACTTCAATTATATGCAGGTTTTAAAGGAGTAGTTTCGGTTTTTCCAAATCAAGTTTATCACCTTCAAACAACTAGATCATGGGATTTCATGGGATTCAATCAAACTGCTAAACGCAATGCTACTGCCGAGAGCAATGTTGTTATCGGTGTCATTGATAGTGGAATCTGGCCTGAGTCGGACAGCTTTAGCGATGAAGGCTTCGGTCCTCCTCCCAAAAAGTGGAAGGGATCTTGTAACGGTGGCCAAAACTTCACTTGTAACAAGTAAACATATTCCGCAATTCAAATCCTTGATTCTCTCTCGTACTTGTAGTTTACTAAAGAAAATTAGTATTCATCTAACAGGAAGCTTATTGGAGCTAGAGATTACATTGGAGATTCTGCCAGGGATACAGAGGGTCATGGATCACATACAGCATCCACAGCAGCCGGGAACCACATACAAAATGCTAGTTTCTATGGACTTGCTGAGGGCACTGCAAGAGGAGGGGTTCCATCTGCAAGGATAGCTGCATATAAAGTTTGCAGTGCCGATGGGTGTACTTCGGAAAACATCTTGGCAGCCTTTGATGATGCCATTGCTGATGGAGTTGATCTTTTGACAGTTTCATTGGGACCACCCGCTGCACCTGAGTTTTACAGGGACCCTGTAGCCATTGGTGCATTTCATGCTGCTGAGAAAGGAATACTTGTAGTGCAATCTGCAGGCAATGTTGGTATGAGTGGGCGAAAATCGGTGGCCAGTGTAGCGCCATGGATACTTACTGTTGCTGCTAGCACAACAGATCGCTTTTTCATTGACAGGGTTGTTCTTGGGAATGGGAAGACACTAACCGTAAGGGTTTAATATTTACTAATATCATACTTTTAACTTCTTTTGAAAAAGAAACAAATCGAAATAACATAGTTTTCTGGTTTCCTGTTTGCAAGCAGGGACTTTCAGTAAACTCTTTCAGTATTAACAGAACAAAGGTTCCGTTGGTTTATGGGCTGCAAGCATCAACTGAGTGCGATGTGTTGAGGGCTCAGTTAGTTCCATTGACAAGTTGTATTTTCTTTTACAAATATTTAGAATAAGCAAAATGCTTAACATTTGGTGGTGTTTTTCCAGGGTATGCGTGATCGGTTGCTTGGACAGAAGATTGGTAAAGAATAAGATTGTTTTATGCGATGGAATGAAAGGTCTAGCCGAAGCTTATGATTCTGGTGCATTAGGATCAATTGTACAAACTTCATTTCGGAATATTTCATTTGTTGTCCCATTGCCTGCTTCAGCTTTAAGCACCAACGACTATGATTCACTCAAGTCCTACCTGAATTCCACCAAGTATGTAAATTTCTCTTTAAAGTGATTTGTTAGGCGAACGGAAACTGATTCCTTTTGTCTTTGTGTCACAGACAACCTGTAGCAGATTTATTAAAAAGTGAAACAATTGAAGATTCTTGGGCTCCTGTAGTTGCTGAATTCTCTTCAAGGGGCCCTAATAGCATTGTGGCAGACATTCTAAAGGCATGCATTTCTCCTATAAACACACACTTATCTCTCCGAAACTTCTCCCTTTTTTCCTTTTGCTTAGCTTCTTTTCTCTAAATGCGATGCAGCCTGATATAAGTGCACCAGGAGTGAATATTTTGGCTGCATTTTCCCCAGTTACTCCACCTTCAGAAACTGCAACAGAGAAAAGGCGAGCTAAATACAATATACTATCAGGAACCTCCATGTCTTGCCCTCATGTTGCTGCTGTGGCTGCATATGTTAAAACATTTCACCCCGACTGGTCTCCCTCAGCCGTCAAATATGCTCTGATGACTACAGGTAATCTTAAAATGCAAAAAAGATCTCTTGTTATTTCGATCTTACCGTTGTTTTCTTTTTCCTGTTCGCAATAGCATCCCCGATGGATCCATCAAAAACTCCGGATGCCGAATTTGGTTATGGATCCGGACATGTCAACCCTGTAAAAGCCATCAATCCTGGACTTGTATACGACAATGCTGAAGGCGACAACATAAGGTTCTTATGCAGTATTGGATACAGTGAAGAAAACATCCGAGCCATCTCAGGAACTAACAGCTCTTGTCCCAAAAATTCTACCAATACACTGCCAAGAGACTTCAATTATCCTACTCTTACAGCTGCAGTCACAGAAGAGGAATCATTCACAGTCAATTTCCAAAGAACAGTCACAAATGTTGGTGTAGCAACATCTACTTACAATGCAACAATCTCTTCCGACTCCAAACTTGAAGTCAAAGTGATCCCGCAAGTTCTATCTTTCAAGACTTTAAAGGAGAAGAAGTCCTACAATGTGACTGTTAAGGGAAAGGCTTTAGGTGCAGAATCAATGGCGACCGCCTCGTTGACATGGTCAGATGGCATTCATAATGTTAGAAGTCCAATTGTTATTCATACATATATAGTTTCTACTACGGCTGTCTGAATCTCATGACTGAACCTGCAACTCATAGTCACTTGCTTTGCTTACAGTTTATGTTACATATGTTTATGAATAATATTATTTACAAGACACGTGATAACATCATCAAGCATGATATAATGAGACAATGCTAGTTTTACTTATTTTTAAAAATAATTGGATCAAATATTAAGATCAATTTAAAAAATATATAAAAAACCCTAAATTAGTAAAATTTGGCTTTGGCAAATCAACTTCTGCCAAGCATCACTATCATACTAACCAGAAGTCCGAGCTACGGTTGCATGACTATGAGGCAGAGTATGTGTTCTATCACAATCTGGTTAAGAATCCACAGGCAATACCATTCATTTTGGATAAGTATCTATCAATGATTTTGTGGGATATGCATTCTATCATGATCTAGTAAAGAATCTGTTGGCAGTATCATTTGTTTTGGACTTGTACAGGTTCCCTCTTGTGCTCGATCTCTTTAGCGGATGTGGATGGATAACTTCTATTATGTACTTGGTTCTTTTGGTCCAAATTAAATTGCTGTACTCGTGTTGTATCAGCTAGTTTTCCACCGAGTTTGTGAGAAGGAAACACTATTTCTGAAGATCTCTGTTTCATACTCTGGCCCTAACTATCAAAGCTAGTTTAGGGTCATTTTTAAGTGTAAAATTGGAACTGAGAATATCAAGAAAGTTGTGAGATTTTTCGTTTGTTGAAACTGATTTGCGGCATTTTGAGAGCCCTATTTTCATATTCGAATTCAATTGAGAGCAACATAAGTAAATCATGTATGTATATTTTTTTCACCTTGAATACTTTTATCTACAACTTTTAGCTTTTAATATGTTCAATATAAGATTCTTAAGCGTGCCTTATTTTCGATGAACTGCCTTTGTGATTGCAGCAGGCAAGGGGAAAGTAGTTACAGTAATTCGTGAATATATCTATAACATTTTTTTTATTCTTGTTGTTGCCTGATTTTGATTCTGTGGGGCATCACTTTTCCTTTTTAACAAGGAAATATGATCGAGACTTTACTTTAAATAGATTTTACCTTTAGACTATTAAAAACAGACTTCTTTTGACGTGCCTTTGCCTTCTTTTATCTGTAGAATTAGAACTAATCACTCCAAGTTTTAGAGGGTCGGATCCAAGTACATATTTAAAGACCAAAGCAAATGCAGTAGAATGTAAAGTTCAAATGTAAGCAATATTTGTTTTACTCTTGTTTATAGGCAAAAACTTAAGCTTATATTGTTAGGCAGGGTATCCGGAAAACTTGGTTGAACCAATCAAAATAGAAAACGAAAACAGATTTGGATATAAGGGAAGTTCTACTAAGATTTTGTCACTTTCTCTCATTTCTCTCGTCATTAGAGATATTTGAGGAGAATATCATGCAGGGACGGAGGCGCGACGAAAAATATCTCATCGGCGAACGGTGGCTAACGATGACTATTGCGATTGCCATTGCAGACACACTACAAAAAGTTTCTATTCCACAATCTTTATACTGAAACAAGACCGGATTCTACTCATAACAAAACTAGTGCCCGGTGTCGCAACCCTTTCGAGCTTCAACTTTTTTGAAAACTTTAAAAACTCGGAGTCGCCACCAATCTTTTTGAAAAGTGTGATTGGATCACTTTAAAACATGGTTATCTTAATAAAATGTTTTGTTTTAATAAAACAACGGTTTTGGTCTATGAAAACTAGAAAACTAGAATTTGCAAGCTCACAAAGGTTCGACTTTATTTGCCCGTTTAATAAATGTCAAACTATTTTAACGGCCTTATCGCCCGGGAGATGAACTTTAATCACCGCCAACATTTTTGGCACTAACTCGTCATTCCCGTTTGATAAGACACCGCATTAAATTAATTTCACTTTTCAAACAACATAGAAATTTGGTGCGTTAAGCATTTTATATTAATTCTAAGTTCAATTATTTAAAAACCTAAAAAACGTCTAAGTCTTTTATTCCTAATTAAATGTTTAAGTTTGCTTAAGGGTATTTTATTTTTGTGAAGTAAATTTTCTAATAAACACGCTTCTATCTAAGCTTTAGAACCTAGTCCTAAGTGTTAACTTATTTCTAAAAACAAGCAAGCAATTCTTTTGTGTTTTTTTTCTTTTTATCATTTCTTTTGAAAAACATTTATTTCTTTTTCTTCTTTTTTACTTTTTATATTTTTCTTAAAAAGCCAAGACCTCTTTTTTTACATTTTTAGCCTTTTTTATTTTTCATATTTTTTACTTTTTTATATTTTTATTTCAAAATGAATTTCCCTCTAAAAAACTTTTTTACTTTTTTTTTACATTTTTAGCCTTTTTTTCTATCTAAGCTTTTTTTATATCTTAGTCAGCGAGCTTATATCATCTCACAGTGTATTTTATTCTAATACGTAAATTTCTTTCCTAACAAAGTCTTGCAAACGACTAAAGAGGAATTTGGTTAAAAGTTCCATCTTCCATGCATCTTAAGCATTTCCTTGCAGACTATTTTATACTAATTCATCAAAAAAAAATCTGATTTTACAGGAGCAGGTTAGTAATACACATTATCACAGCAAACAAGTATCTGCAGTATTTACAAGCAAAGTTGAACTTCGTCATACCACTATTATTTTGGCTACTGTGTAGAAGAGATTAAGTCCATACCACAATAACCACTTCTGTATGATCCCAACATATAAAAACTTCAGTAAGGCTTGAAAAAAATGATAAAATGAGAGAAGCTTATAAAGTAGTGGTCGTCGGCGTTGGCTTTGCAAGGCTAGTCACGGCCAAGGAGCTTCAAAGAGAAGGTCATCGAGTAAATGTATTTGTAATTTTTGCTAGGAATTGGATCATAATACAATATTTGGTGTGGTGATAAGCTAATACTCCTTGTTGCTGGGTGACACAAGTTTGATTCTCTCTAATTGCATTTGTGATTTTTGCCATTTTCTTCCTTTAATTAGGTGGAGGATGAAAATAAATTTATTTAATCAAATATAAATAATTAAATCCCTCCAATAAGGTAGTTACACGTGTCACCACTTAATTAAATAATTAATTTATTTTATTAATTTAAAATTAGGACTAAATTAAAAAATGTGTAAATAATAATATCAAATGTGTAATTATACCCTTATTTTTTTAACTGTCACATCACCCTGCCGTTAACCTCTAACGGCTGGTGGTCAAATTGCACCCAATTTAATAGTATGATGGTTTAATTGCTTCGAAAAAAGTAAGGTGGTCAAATCGAGACTTTTACAATAGTATGGTGGTCATTTATGTAGTGTACCCTTAATTTAAAAAACGTTTTCAAAACTGGAATTTGCAAGTTCACAAAGGTTCAACTTTATTTGTCCGTTTAATGAATATCAAACTATTTTAACGGCCTTATCGCCCGAGAGATGAACTTTAATCACCGCCAACATTTCTGGCACTAAACCGTCATTCTCGTTTGATAAAATACCGCATTAAATTAATTTCACTTTTCAAACAACATGAAATTTAGCGCGTTAAGCATTTTATATTAATTCTAAGTTTGCTTAAGTGTATTTTATTTTTGTGAAGTAAATTTTCTAACAAACACGTCTCTATCTAAGCTTTAGAGCCTAGTCCTAAGTTATTAACTATTTCTAAAAACAAGCACGCAATTCTTTTGTGTTTTTTCCTTTTTATTATTTCTTTTGAAAAACTTTTATTTTTTTTATACTTTTTATATTTTTTTAAAAAAAGTCAAGATTTTTTTTTTTACATTTTTTAGCCTTTTTTATTTTCATGTTTTTCACCTTTTTATATTTTTATTTCAAAATGAATTTCCTTCTAAAAACTTTTTTTTTCATTTTTTAAAAGTTTTTCTTTATAATATGATTTTATTAATAAACATTATATTTTTTTAAGATTTCTCTTCAAACCTTTTCAAAACTTTTTTCCTCCTAAAACCCTAAACCTTTTTAATTTTCTTTTCTTGAAAAACTTATTATTTATTTCTTTTTAAAAAAACATCTTTATTTACTTTTTTTTTAAAAAAATCACTTAACCTACTTTATTATTAAAACTAAATTTCAAGAAAACCCCTTTTATTATTATTTTTATATAAATCGAGCCCCTTTATTATTTACACCCATGCATTATTATTTTTCCTAATTAAATCTCTAACTTTAAGTTTTTTAATAAAACCACATTAACTATTTTTTATTCTTGCATTTTAATATAAACACTTTTAGAAATTCATTTCTACATTTCTAAAGATCAAAACACTCCTAACAACATTTTTTAAAGGAGAGGTCAAGTTGCTTTGCGTTGTCACGATCTGCTGCCTCGACGGGTAATGACGGATTGAGGCGGCAACAACTTTCGATGCCACGGCAGAACTCTGCTCTTGCAACTTTTGCTGTCCCAGCAGGTGAGATGGAGAGAAGTCCCGACGGCAAGTCTAGCAGATACTCCAAGTTCAACGAAGCAATTCTGAAGTGATCCTACCTATGTCTAGGCTAGGATTCTGTTACTGCGTGATGTAGGCAATACCTAGCAATCTTAGAGTAAACCTAACACAGGCAGTCAACGTTTGGTTTCTCCTTTTAGCCGCTGAAATTCTAACTTATGTCTAAGCCGAATTAGTCAATACCTCGTCATGATGAGACTGTGCTTAATTCTTTCGTGGGTTTGACACTCTCATGCCCGAAAAATGGATTTCATCAACTGGACTTTTGGAACTAATTGAAGAAGTGAAGCACGTGAATTAAGTAAACTTGAGAGTATTTTATTGCAAAACAAGCTTTAAAACTTAAACAACCGTTCTCACAACTAATTATAACATAACCCCAAACCCAAGAGAGATTTAAAACATGTCGGTGGCAAGAAAACCTAAGCTATGCCTAAAGAAAACCTAAGTTGATTTGAATTAGAATTACAATGAGTATTTATAGACACTAGCTAGGTCTAGTCCCTCTTGAAGTAGAAGTCTTCAAAGTAGCTTTCCACATTAAATGTGACTTTAAACTCTGACTTCTTTAAGTTGAATGTGGACTTTATCACGTTGCCTTGTCCCGCAAGAAATCTCGAGATTTCACTTCGGCGGCTCTACCCGCTGGTACAGACGTCAAAAAATCGAGTGGATGGCATCGATAGAATCAAGATTTTCTGCTCTACAAATCGCACTCCGGTTCTCCAACTCCATAGTCTATTGCCGTGGGCACCAAGGTGGGCGACGACAGCTACTGTTTTTGTCTTGAACTGCATCAATATAGCTCCCTAGATCGCTGCCTCAGCATCACATCCTCAGCTTCACTTTCCCTATGTCAACCTCTAGTACGTAAAACCAAAAATACACTAAAACATTATCTTTTCATCACCAAATAAAAGATAATCTATAAAAACATGACAGAGTAGAGAAATACTGTAAAATACAATGGGTGGTTATAATTATGCCTAAGATGTGCTTAAAACAACAATAATGTGAGATGGAATGTGCATGAAATATAGAACTTGTGGACACTTTACAGTCGTGCATATCCAGGCCATAGAAGCTGTTGATGACGGCAGCGTTGAGCTTGGCAGGTTCCCCTCGAACGAACACGAACGACATCTCAGGGCGGGGATGGTGGGCATAGAACTCCCTAACCAAGGTGATGTTGGCTATCTCTGGCTGTCGTGCGAAGATTTCCCATCCCTTGTTGTGGATGGTTTCGAACAAATTTGGTTCTAGGTTAAGATCTCATGTCTGCCGAGTATAGTGAAAGCCTTGCTCCTCCCATATGTTCTATTTTGCGAACTGAGTGTTGTATCTCAGTCCATCTGCGCGGGAGCAGAAGCGTTGGAAGGTGGGTTTAGGTGTCGATGAGTAAGCCATGTGAGACGGTTGATGTTTACTGAAATTCTGAAATGAAAAATAGGTGAGAGCAGTGGATGCAAGAAATAGATAGCAAGAAGGTGAAAGTAGAGTAAATGAATGAAGTGAGAAGGGTTTAAACAGAGCTTGCCGAGAGGTGTCGTGGCGGCATTAAATGTCTAACAGTCCAGTTGTCTCACGCACGTTACGAGATTTTTGCTCGTTATTTTTGTAGCCGTTTGCGGTCAACCAGACGTTACGTGTTTCTGTGTTGGACTGCCCTGGGTTGTCTCGGTGGGATGGGGGTGGGCTCCTTACTGGGCATCCTTCTTAATTCGACTCTTTTATTCCTAATCTTGAAATAAAAATAAAAGTAATTAAATATCTTCTGAAAAATAAAAATCTGAAAACTAATCTAATCCTAATAAATTAAACTCTAATCCTAATGCATAAAAATAAAAGTAAAGAGATTATAATAAAAAAATTAAGTTATGTTGGGAATGCATTTGGGTGCATCTTCTAGACATAACCACTTCCTGAGGTAATTTGGCTTGTACTTCCCTCATGGGGGGTCCTCTTGTTCCTTCAGGTGTTGCGTTGTTGGGTTCTTCAACCTGCCATTTGGTCTGTCGCGACAGCTACTGCCTTGGCATGTCTCTATGTTGATTTTGGAAGCTTTTGCATCTGGGCATCTTTCCTTTTTCTTTTCCTGAGGGTTGTAGCACATTTAACTTTATGCTCTGGTTGTCTACCCTCATGGTTAGCTCCCCATGTTCCACATCTATTAGCGTTATGCTCGTGGCCAAGAATGGTCGCCCAAGGATGATATGGGCTTTTTCATCGGCCTCACAGTCTAAGATGAGGAAATCAGCTGGAAGAATTAGGTTGCCCACCTTCACTAGGATGTCTTCGATTTTACCCTTCAGTTGTACAAACGAATGATCGGCAAGTTTTAGCATGACGAAAGTATGTTTGGCTGGCCCAATTCATAATTTATCAGAAGACTGCTTTGGGCATTAGGTTGATGCTGGCTCCCAAGTCACACAGGGCTTTTGTTCCATGTTTGATGCCTATCCTGCATGTGATAACAAAGTTGTCTGGGTCTGTTTGCTTGGGCGGCAGTTTGTTGTGCAGCATTGCCATGCACTCTTCTGTTACAACAGCCGTTTCGAATTCCCCAACCCTCTTCCTTTTAGAAACCATGTCCCTGAGATGTTTGGCATAGTTAGGCATATTTTGAATGGCTTCTATTAGAGGTATGTTTATATGCACCTTCTTTAGAATATCCAAGAATCTTTTGAACTGGTGCTCTTGCTTCTGTTGCTTAAGCCTCTAGGGGCAAGGATAGAGGTATGTATCTGCCCCTCCCAATTATTTTGGTCTAATAGCATTTGAGGTTCTTTTTACTTTAAATAATAGTCAAATAAAGCATTTTGCCCCTCTTAATTTTTAAATTTAAAGGCTTAATAGACCTTTGCCCATCCCAATGTTCGAACCTAACTCCATCCCTGTCTGGGGGAAAAGTGCTGGCAGACGGATGTCCTCTATACGCTCCTTGCAGGGGAACTTAATCTGAGGAGGATCATCTGCTTCAGGACCGTTGTTATGTTCAGCTGTCGGGGTGGCTAGTGTTGATGTTGCCGCGGCAGGCTGTTCTCTTTGTGTTGGTTGTGTTTCTGTTTGTTTTTCCACCCTAGGTTCATCCAATTGCTTCCCACTTCTTGTAGATATAGCTTTGTACTGCTCATAAGTGGGTTTGGTTGTTGCCTCTATGTTGCTGGATGCTGCTCCCATTGTTCTACTGCTGAAGATCTCTGTGAACTGCCCAAATTGGGTCTCTAGGTTTTTTATGGCAGCTTCATGGTTGTTCATCTTCATCTTCGTCCTGTCCATGAAAGACTCAGTTTTATCAATGAATTTATTAGTACGAACAATAAAATCACTAGTTCTAGACATAAAAGTATGAAGAGTTGCTTCTAGTGAATTATTGTTTTGCGGCTACTGAGCCTGTTGTCTGGACAAGTTTTGTTGGTAGCCTCTCAGTTGATGTTGTGGGTTTGTAGCAGTCTTTGGGTTGCTTCAGGAGAAGTTTGGATGATTCTTCCATACAGGGTTGTAGGTGTTTTGGGCAGTTTTGTTGTTCCTCTTGTATCCTCCCATAAAGTTGGCAGATGCGGTGCAGTAAGAGGAATCATGGTTGCCCTCACACTTGTCATAGAATGGCTCCACAACCTTTACCTCATAGACTTTCCCAACAGGTTTTATGATGCTCATGACCAGCTCTGTCAGCTTGTCAAGGCGGGCATTGACAGATTCTGAGGCTTCTACCTCGTTCACAATTGTTGGACGTCTAACGCCGCCTTGGCGGGCTGTTGGATACTTGTAGTCGTTCTTAGCGGCTTGGTTCAGAATCCGTAGTGCCTCCTCTGGTGGTCTGTCAAGGATGATTCCATTGGATGAGGCATCAATCATCACCCGTGTTGGGTAGTTCGCCCCGTTGTAGAACATTGATACATGTGTCCAACCCAGGAAACCATGTAGCGGGCAGTTGTTCAGCATCTGTTGGTATCGCTCCCATGCTTCAAACATTGGCTTGTCATCCACTTGTCGGAAGGTTGTTATCTTGTTTCGTAGTCTGCCTGTGACATTGGACGGGTTGAATCGATCCAGAAAAACCTTACACAACTCTGTCCATGTGTTGAACGATCCTGTTGGCTGGTTGTTTAACCACTTTTTTGCCCTATCCCTTAGTGAATATGGAAATAATCTTAGCCTCAGTACGTCTTGATGAACCCCGTATATTTTGAATGCTCTGCAGATGTCCAAGAATCCTCTCAAGTGATGTCGAGCATCTTCTGTGGTAGTCCCTCCAAATTGCCCTAACATGTTGATCATGTTAAACATAACGGGCTTCAACTCGAAGTGATCTGCCTCAATCTCAAGTTCTGTCATTGTCGAATCAAACCCTCTAAAGTCATGTTCTAGATAATCTCTAAATGTTTGAACATTCTGGGGCTGTCTGGGTAGAAGAGGGGGTTGTTGCCTTGGTGGATCTTGTTGTTCTCTGGGCGGAAAGTCTTGTTGCCCTTCCCTGTCGTTCGCAGCATTGTTGGATGGGTCCATGTTTACCTTTGCTTTTTCTTTTTCCTCTTTGGTTTTCTCTAGGGTTACTTTGATCTCTTTCTAGAGCTCTCTTGCTCTCCGTTCGATATCGTCGTAGAAGAGGATTTTTCCTTTTGGATTCGCCATGGTCATACACTATCAAAGGAAACTGTAAAATTCTTTTTTTCGATTAAAAGTAAAAATAAAATAAAAAGTAAAGAAATAAAAGTGCAGAAATTAAAGACAAATTCGTTGTTACCAATTCCTGGCAACGACGCCAAAAACTTGTAGAGTGTTTGGGTGTACTCTATTTATGAGCGCAAGTGCACACTCCTGTCAAGTTATAGTATATAAAATATCGTCTCCCACAAGGATTGGACAGCTTGATTCGAATTGTTGTTCCTGCACAAGAAAAGTAAATACACAAGTAAGATGGTTGTTGAGAAGAGAAGTAAAGTAAAAAAGCACAAGTAATTGAAGAGAGAGTGATCAGGTTGATAGATTGGAACAGGTAGTTGTAGCTCATTAGTGTGTAAACTGTGTTGTAAAGATTAAGTATGTTTTGCGCTGCTCCGATCTGCTACCTTTGCGGGTAATGGCGGATTAAGGCGACGGCAACTTTCGCTGCGACAGCGACACTCTGCTCTTGCAACTTTCGTTGTCCCGGCATGTGAGATGGAGAGAAGTCCCAGTGGCAAGTCTGAAAGATGCTCCAAGTTCGGCGAAGCAATTCCGAAGTGATCCTACCTATGCCTAGGCTAGGATTCTGTTTCTGTGTGACATAGGCAATACCTAGCAATCTCAGCGTAAACCTAACACAGACAATCAACGTTTGGTTGCCCCTTTTAGCCGCTGAAATTCCAACTTATGTCTAAGCTGAATTAGTAAATACCTCTTCATGATGAGACCGTGCTTAATTCTTTCGTGAGATTGACACTTTCGTGCCCGACAAATGGATTCTTCAACTGAACTTTTGGAACTAATTGAAGGAAGTGACACACATGAATTAAGCAAACTAAGAGTAATTTATTGCAAAAACAACTTAAACTACTACAATCGTTTCTCACAACTACTTTTCACACAAAATCCTAAACTCAAGGAGAGAATTAGAACATATCGGTGTCAAAAAAACCTAAGCTATGCCTAAAGAAAACCTAAGTTGATTTGAATTAGAATTGCAATGGGTATTTATAGACATTAGTTATGTCTAGTCATTCTTGAAGTAGAAGCCTTCAAAGTAGCTTTCCACATTAAATGTGACTTTAAACTCTGACTTTTTTGAGTTGAATGTGAACTTTATCACGTTATCTTGTTCCGCAAGCAATCTCGAGATTTAGCTTCGGCGGCTCTGCCCGCTGCTACAGACGTCGGAAAATCGAGTGACAACATCGATAGAATCAGAATTTTCTGCTCTACAAATCGCACTCCAGTTCTCCAACTTCATAGTTTGTTGTCTTGGACGGCACGGTGGGCGGCGGCAGCTACTCGGCAGCTGTTGTCTCTGTTTGGAACTGCATCAGTACAGCTCATTGGTTCTAATTATGCCTAAAATGTGTTTAAAAACAGCAATAATGTGAGATGAAATGTAGAACTTGTAGACACTTTACAATCACCAAAACATAAACTAACTCAACCAAGGGTAATAAACTATGTACATACCTAGTTCCTTACACGAAAACCTAATTTGTTACAAAAAGTATGAAAAATTAAGTATGTACTTAAATTATTACCTGTTGTACGCAATTTGTTACAAAATCTGTAATGAAAACAGTATGTACTTAAATTATTACACGACATCACCAACCCCAAAAGTACCTCAACCAAGGGTAATAAACTATGTACATACATAGTTTCTTACACGAAAACCTAATTTGTTATAAAAGGTATGAGAAATTAATTATGTACTTAATTTATTACACGTTGTACGTAATTTGTTACAGAATTTGTAATGAAAAAGGTATGTACGGAAATCATTACATTACAAACCCATAAACAATTACCATTTTAACAAAAAATTTACAATCCTCTCATTTTTAATATTATTTTTTAAATTAATTAAGGTTATATTTGATCGAATTATTTTATAAAATAAAACTATAATATATATGAAAAATAATTTAATTGATTTTTTTTAAATAATTTATAATTATATATTGAGTCTCTGAAATTTTTTAAACCCTACACCCTATACCCTAAAAATACATTATATCCTAAATTCCCTAAACCCTAACCACAAACACTAAACTTTAAACCCTACACCATATACCTTAAAAATACACCATATCTTAAATTCTCTAAACCCTAACCACAAACACTAAACCCTAAACCTAACTTTTAGTGTGGGCATATATAGAACACTGGAAAGGGGCAAAAATTTCTATTCCAACTACACATCTCCCTTTTCAACCCCACATACAAATATTAATTATATCTAATTAAAACTTATTAATTATTTCAACCCAAAACCACCTATAAACAATTACCATTTTAACAATTTTTTTACAATCCTCACATTTTCAATATTATTTTTTAAATTAACTAAGGTTATATTTAATCTAATTATTTTAGAAAAATTAAAATTATAATATATATGAAAAATAATTTAATTGATTTTTTAAATAATTTATTATTATATATTGAGTCTCTCAATTTTTAATCTTTATTAATCAATTTAATAGTGTTCAACGTTAGTAGTATTGAGCGGTGTTTTTCGCACATGTCAAGCAAATGGTATTAAAACCCAAATCCATCAAGTATTAAATTGTTTCCTTGTTCTGACCATTTATATTAGGGACAATAAATACTGCAAATCTTATAAAAGTAATGAACAATATGTCCTGAAATGGTTATAAATAACTACTATCATTTATGGCATGACTAGAATTGACAGATATTCCTAGTTTGCAATGGTGTTCATCCTGTTCATTCTTAGTGGTGCTCATCGGTGCTTGTCGACAGAATTTACCTTAATGTAGGGACAATAAATACCGCAAATCTTATAAAAATTATGAACAATATGTCCTGAAATGGTTATAAATGACTACCATCATTTATGGCATGACTAGAATTGACAGATATTCCTAGTTTGCAATGGCTATAAAAAGGAAAATATTAAAGAGCAAATATAGGAGATTCAATAATTTTGAATCCGCTATAAAATGCCAGTTATGATTTATGTTGATGCATACTGGAACAAAGAGAAAATAAATATGACAAACTCAAGTTTCGTGTTGTTTCTTTACATTTCTGCCATTCTCATGCTTTGCATAAGCTTTTCCTCTGATGCTGTTGAGGAAGATAGAAAGGCAAGTGTTTTTCTTGTGCTTTTGTATCTTTCAAATGAATTTCTTGTCATTTTGGTGACAGATCGTTTACTATGCAGACTTACATTGCATACTTGGGATCACTTCCTGATGGAGACTACATTCCAACATCTCATCATTTCAGTTTGCTTCAAGCACTGCTTAAACAGAGGTAGGATTAGGATTTTGACACGATGAAGCAATTTTCTTTTCCTTGAAAGAAAGTGCATTAGTCGAGTCTGCAGCAAGTAGAAAGCCATCAGAGGTCATCCTCTGATGACTAAGCCAAAGCAATTTTCTTGGACCAATTGTCGATTTAGTTTAGAAGGAATAACAACCACTATTCAGAAATCTGATGTTTTGCCTCTTTCCAGTTCGGTGGAAAATTACTTAATCAGAAGTTACACGAGGAGCTTCAATGGATTTGCCGCTAAGCTCACTGAAGAAGAGGCAAAGAAACTTGCAAGTAAGTGGTATTAAGGCTCTCTTGTTTCACTCATTTGCCTATTGATTATACATTTTTCACCCCTTCAATTATATGCAGGCTTTAAAGGAGTGGTTTCGGTTTTTCCTAATCAAGTTTATCACCTCCAAACAACAAGATCATGGGATTTCATGGGATTCAATCAAACTGCTAAACGCAATGCTACTGCCGAGAGCAATGTCATTATTGGTGTCATTGATAGTGGAATCTGGCCTGAGTCAGACAGCTTCAGCGATGAAGGCTTCGGTCCTCCTCCCAAAAAGTGGAAGGGATCTTGTAACGGTGGCCAAAACTTCACTTGTAACAAGTAAACATATTCCATTATTTGCAATCTCCGAAAGCTATTCAAATCCTTGATTCTCTCTCATACTTGAAGTTTACTAACAAAAACTAGTACTCATCTTACAGTAAGCTTATCGGAGCTCGAGTTTACACCACAGATTCTGCCAGGGATACAGTGGGTCATGGATCACATACAGCGTCCATAGCAGCCGGGAACCACATACAAAATGCTAGTTTCTATGGACTTGCTGAGGGCACTGCAAGAGGAGGGGTTCCATCTGCAAGGATAGCTGCATATAAAGTTTGCAGTGCCGAAGGGTGTACTTCGGAAACCATCTTGGCAGGCTTTGATGATGCCATTGCTGATGGAGTTGATCTTTTAACAGTATCAATAGTATCAACTACTGCAATTGGGTTTTACTATGACCCTGTAGCCATTGGTTCTTTTCATGCTGCTGAGAAAGGAATACTTGTCATGCAATCTGCAGGCAATAGTGGATCTGGGCCACAATCGGTGGGGAGTGTAGTGCCATGGTTACTTTCTGTTGCTGCTAGCACGACAGATCGCTTTTTCATTGACAAGGTTGTTCTTGGGAATGGGAAGACACTAACCGTAAGGACCATATTTACTAACACCATAACTTGAACTTCTTTTGGAAAGGAATTGAATCGAAATAACATAGTTTTTCTAGTTAAGAGTAATGGTTTCCTCTTTGCAAGCAGGGACTTTCAGTAAACTCCTTCAGTCTGAACAGAACAAAGGTTCCGTTGGTTTATGGGCTGCAAGCATCAACTGTTTGCAATGAGAGTAATGCTCGGTTGGTTCCATTGACAAGTTGCATTTTCATTTACAAAGGATTAGAATAAGCAAAATGTATAACATTTGTTGGTGTTTTTCCAGGTTATGCATCAGCGGTTGCTTGAACAGAAGTTTGGTAAAGAATAAGATTGTTTTATGCGATGACATGCACGGTCTAGCGGAAGCTCATGATGCTGGTGCATTAGGATCAATTCTACAAACTTCATTCCAAAATCTTTCATTTGTTGTCCCATTGCCTGCTTCAGCTTTAAGTGCAGACAACTTCGATTCGCTCAAGTCCTACCAGAATTCCACCAAGTACGTAAACTTCTGTTTAAAGATATATGTTAGGCGAATGGAAACTGATTTACTTTTGACTTTGCGTCACAGACAAGCTATAGCAGAATTATTAAAAAGTGAAACGATTGAAGATTCTTCGGCTCCAGTAGTTGCCGAATTCTCTTCAAGGGGCCCTAATAGCCTTTTACCAGACATTCTAAAGGCATGCATTTCTCCTATAAACCCACAGTTATCGCTCTGCAACTTTGCTTTTTGCTTAGCTTCTTTTCTCTAAATTTGATGCAGCCCGATATAACTGCACCAGGAGTGGATATTTTGGCTGCATTTTCCCCAGTTGCTCCACCTTCAACAACTGCAACAGACGAAAGGCGAGTTAAATACAGTATACTAACAGGAACCTCCATGTCTTGCCCTCATGTTGCTGCTGTGGCTGCATATGTTAAAACATTTCACCCTGACTGGTCTCCCTCAGCCATCAAATCTGCTCTGATGACTACAGGTAATCTTCAATTGCGAAAAATCTAAAGTTTACTAGCTTGTTTCTTCGATCTTACCATCGTTTTCTTTCTCATGTCTACAATAGCATTTCCGATGGATCCATCAAAAAATCCAGATGCCGAATTCGGTTATGGATCCGGACATGTCAACCCAGCAAAAGCCATCAATCCTGGACTTGTATACGACAATGTTGAAGGCGACAACGTAAGATTCTTATGTAGTAGTGGATTCAGTGAAGAGAAGATCAGACTTATATCAGGAACCAACAGCTCTTGTCCTAAAAATTCTACTAAAATGCTGCCGAGAGACTTCAATTATCCTACTCTTACAACTCTAGTCAAAGCTGATGATTCATTCACAGTCAGTTTCCAAAGAACAGTCACAAATGTTGGCGTTGCAACATCTACTTACAATGCAACAATCTCTTCCAACTTCGATCTTGAAGTCAGAGTGATCCCGCAAGTTCTATCTTTCAAGACTCTATGGGAGAAGAAGTCCTACAATGTGACCGTCAAGGGAAAAGCTTTGGATGAAAAGTCGATGGCGTCGGCATCTTTGACATGGTCAGATGGCATTCATAATGTTAGAAGTCCAATTGTTATATATACATATTTAGCTGCTACTAGGGTTGTCTGAATCTCATGACTAAACCTGCAGCTGGCTGATAATCAGTTGCTTACAGTTTATGTTACATACATGTTTACTCAATTTCCTGCAATCTATTAATAGTATCATCAACATTTCTGAGTCTGATATGAAAAAGAGTTTTCTTTAGAAGTTTGTATCATGGAAATTGAAATCGAAAATTAAAAAAGAATGACAAGAATTCACCAGGATTTTGTTGTTTACTTGCTGTGATGGTTCAGGGCTATCTTCATTCATTGTATGAACATAATATAGCAATCACATGAATCATTCGTTGCATAAACAAAACACAATAACATCAACTTTTCATTTATTTTAGTCTCTTATACTTATTCGATCTCAAATACGAACTCGGACATTCAAAAAAGGGGTCATTCATACCTTTTTCAGCTCCAATCAACCCCAGAGTTTCAAAGTTTTGAAACTTTACCACATAGTTTTCAAACTTGGGGGAAATTTTGATACTCCTAGGGCTACTAGAATCACTAGTTTTGATGGTCAAAAGCATCTATATTTCCTATCAAAATTCGGACTTTATACTTTAAAACACCCCCAAAATACCTTAAAATACATCATAAATTGTGGTTTAAACACATTTATGATGCATATCAACAAATCAATTTGACATTCAAGAGACTGCTTTAAACACATTTTAAACAACACATTATCACCAAAGTTATCATCTTTACATGTGAGCATTCAAGAACTAAACAAGTATATCAACAAATCAAACAAGCAACAAAAATATCTAAATCATAAGATATTTCAACGTTTGTGGTGTGCTAACCTTAAAAGCTCTGCAATAAGCTCTCCCAACTGGTCTCCAACCTCATTATTTTTCTCTTTGTCCCTTGATGACTCCCAAAGCTCTTTAGCTAACATTAAACATTGAGAAATAGATTTTCAATCACTTAAAGAATTAAAGCAAATGAAAAGATGAAATACAAACACAAGAGAAAAGAAAACAAAAAGCATGGGTGGTCTCCAAAACCTTAAACTCTTCAAAAATTTCTCTTGGATCTTTCTCATCTATCATTGAAGAAAAAATGACCTTTTCTTGGAAGATTGTTTTAAACCCAAGACATTTCTCCTTTCTATTTCAAAGTTCAAACCTTTGTTTCGCATGAAATGAAAAAGGTGGAGGATGAAAAAGAAAAAAAAAATGAAAACATTAGTTAACCGTTAAATTCAAAGGAAAGAAGAGAGATGAAGAGGTGAAAAATTGAAAGGGGGAGAGTACCCTTTAATATTACATATAATGACCACCATATTATTGGGTTAGTCGCAATTTGACCACCATATTTTTTTAAGCAATTAGAACATCATATTATTACCACATGTTGTTAAAACCCAACGAAGGAGTGACATGCCAGTTAGTAAAAATTTGTATAATTACATATTTGGTCCTCGCTACTTATACATTTTATCAATTTGATCTTAATTTTAATTTAATAAAATAAATTAATTATTTAATTAAATAGTGACATGTGTCATCTTATTGGAGGATGAAAATAAATGGAAGCAAATTGGCTCTAAGAGAATCGAATCTAGGCATGCTTGGAGTTATTGGTATGGCTTTGTCACTAGGCCAAAGCCAATTTTGAGATATAGAATGCAAATATTTAATATATGTCATAGTTGGTTGTTTATGCCAGGGAAAAACAAATAAATGTGGATTAACAGAATTCGAACATCACACATTTATAATGCATAAAAACATACAAGCCTAATGAAATAAATCTAATAATTAAATTAAAATTAACAATATTTTGTATATATTTTAAATCATAATTTAAAATTATATTAATTCATTTGAATTATGTTCGTGAGTTTGGATTCACTAAATTAATTTCATATAATCTTAAAATTTTAAATTTGTAATATAATTATATATATAGTAATTTAATTAAATTTTTAATAAATATTGAAATTATTAGTTAAGTTAAAAATCAATTCAACGATTATATGCGTGAAATTATAAAAATAAATGCAGAAAAAATATATTAAATTTAGTTTAAAAATACAAAACTCTTAAAACTATTTTTATTTCAAATCGTGCACTAACTATCATTTAAAATTTATACAAAATGGTGTTAACTTTAATTTAATTATTAGATTTATTTCATTAGGTTAGATGTTTTTATGCATTATAAGTGTGTCATATTCGAATCCCTTCAATCCATATTTATTTGTTTTTCCCTAGCATAAACAACCAACTATGACATATATTAAATATTTGCATTTTATATCTCCAAATTGACTTTGGCCTAGTGGCAAAGCCATGTCAATAACTCCAAGTGCACTCAAATTCGAAATCCTTTAGAGACAATTTGCTTCCATTTATTTTCATCCTCCAATCTGGTGACACATGTCATCACCTAATTAAATAATTAGTTTATCTTATTAAATTAAAATTACGATCAAATTGATAGAATGTATAAGTAATGATGACCAAATATATAATTATACAAATTTTTACTAACTTTCACGTCTGACAAGTCGTCGTTAACCGGTCAAAATAAATATAAATAAATCCTCTTTCAAAAATAAAGAAATTGAATAAGTATAGGGAAAGAGGGTCGATCCGCAGGGAGATTAGCTGGAATTGTTGACTTGAATTCGTTGAATCTGAAATCCCAGGAATATCTGAAAGAACAAATAAATAAAAGAAGGGGGGTGATATGATTTGTGATGAAGTAATAAAAGAAATATAGAAAAAAGAACTAAAGATAGTAAGAAAAACCAAGGATGTAAATCAGCCTCGAACCAGCTCCTTCAATTCTTTCGATCATTGAAATAGATTTTTATTTCGGGGATCATGTCGGTTACAGTCTACGAGGCCCAACCCGTCGTAACTTGGTCTTCTCTCAAGTAACCAATCTTCCCAAGTCTATCTTCGAAAGACGGTTCTTAAATAAATCAACCACGACTATCGCCGTTAAAGTATTTAGATTAAAGCAGGAAAAACCCGACTCAGAAATTGTCTAAAAAAATAGAATCGCTTCTGATTTCATCTTTCCTTAGCGGACCGCCGCTAAGAGTGTTCACAGGAAGTCGAAATTTGCCACAGGCCGATCCTTCCTCCCAACTATGTTTTTAAGCGAATTCAGACCAAAGGGCCCTTTTGATATGAAAAACGTTTAAAAAACTTTAGTAAGGCCGATTGCCAAACTATCTAAGCAGAAAGATAAAAATGATTTCCCCAAAAGTAATTAAGCAAGTTCAATTCTCACGAATTGAATTGACTTGGCTGGTTCTTGGCTTAAGAAATTTAGCTAAGCATGATATTGGTTATCATACTTAACTTGTTTTTGGAAAAGCAATCGAAAAACATAAAATAAATGAAACAAGGAAATAAATGAAAATGAATTTCGATTAAAACTAAAATGTTTACAAGGATGAAAAGATTCAAAAGCTAGAAGATGATCTTAAGCCTTCACCAAAGGTTGGTATTTATAGGCTTAGATTTACAAAGATAAGAGATAAGAAATAATAATTCAAATTCAAATGTTTAATTAAAATTCAAAAATAAAACTAATATGATAAAAGCTGATAAGTCTGATCGGATTCGTCTTTCGGAACATTCCAGGAGCTTCTAGAAGTTGCCACGTCATTGCCACGTCACTGCCACGTCAGATGCGTCGTGCCTGGTGTCGTGCCCATAATGCCAGTCATGACAGGATAATAAAAAAAACTGCAGAAACGCTCTATTTCTACTGCTATTTCCAGAGTTGGACCCCTGCACAAAATATAATAGAAACAATATGTATTAAGCAGCAAGAAGTCACAAAACTTAGAAAATTAGCAAGTGAAATATGTCATATTTGAGCACTCATCAACGTCACTCCCTCCGTTAGGTTTTCACGGCAGGTGGTCACATTGGAGTATGGTGGTCAAATCACGACTAAACGTATGGTGGTCATTTATGTAGTTTACCCTAATATCAATTAGAATTATTTTATAACTAGTTAATTTTTTTATTTTTAATACATAAAAGGTAATTATTCCATGCATGTGCGATGGAAACAAAAAGTTTCAACAAGCGCTTTAGTTTAAAGGTTTAGAGATTCTATTTAGGGTTTAATGTTTAAGTGTATGAGTTTTAAATTTATAGGGGTGTGGTTAAATTTAGAGTTTATGGTTAAAGTTTAAGGTTTGTAGATTAAAACCTAAACCCCTGATCATATTACACTAAAATTTAAATCCATAATCACATTACCCTAAAACCTAAATCCTAATCACTAAACTCTAAATTCTAACCATGGGCCCTAAATCCTAAACTCATGCACATAAAGCCCTAAACCTTAAACTATGTGTTGAGTTGAGAGGTGCTCGATTCGTTCAACCGATGTGGCTCACCAAGTGGTGGAGAAATGGATTTTTGGGTGGAAGGGTTGAGGAAGCTAAAATAAAGATTGACACAATGATTTATAGTGGTTCAACCTTCTAACCAAGGTCTACATCCACTACCTTAGCTCCCCACTAAGGATTTCTAAACAATTCCACTAATTGTTCTTCCTCTTTTCTAGGCTTAGGAGGAAACCTACCCAAAGCCTTGATTTAAACCATCTTTACAAAGAGACACAATAAGCAAACTTAAATCCCTCTAATAGGTATTTGTTTGCACAATTTAGCACTCACTCAAAACTTAAAACACTTGAGCAAATATGACAATTTTGGCTCACTAGTGTTTGTCTATACAAGAATTGACAATTTAAGCACTAAGACATTTTTTGATCATTTGTTGATTTACAATATGAGCATTAACCTTTACTTGATGCTTGGAGGTCCCTTTTATACTCGCAATTGAGTTTGTAGTTGTTACTAGCCGTTGGGATCAAATTGGAACCGTTGAGAACTTTAATTCCCACCATAAATGCAGTTCTGCAGCTCCCCGTTTCGAAACGCTCTCTAAGTAGAAAGAGTCGTTGCAGTCTGTCAGGGCACCCGTTTCGGAAAGCCTCTGGCCGTTTCGGAACACCCGTATCGAAACGTTAAAACCTGTATCGAAACGCCTGCATTTAAAAGTTAGTTGGGAAATAGCTGTTGGGGTTTATGACCGTTGTGGTCAATGCCACGTAGGCGTATCGAAACGGCATAGCCCGTTTCGAAGCGCTGGGCAAAAATCTTATCCATGGAATGCCCGTTTCGATACGAGTATCAAAACATTTTTGCTACTGGAATTCATGTATCGAAACGCCCTAAGGTGTTTCGAAACGCATGGACAGTTTTGTAAAGTTTGACTTTGAAAAACATGTAAAACCCTTTATAAAAACTTCCCTAAACATAATTTCAAGTTGTTTGGACTTTGGAAATGTTTTAAATACTTTTTTAAATCAGTCCAAAACATTTTTCAATTATTATATCAAAACATTAGTTCTACACTATGTCCCTAGACCCTAAAACTAAGGGGACTTGTGAAAACTTTTCGTATCCACATGGGATATTTTTGAAAAAAATGTTATCTTAATAGCCCTAATCTCTAAACTCTATCACTAAATTTTAACTCTAAATCTTAATTTCTAAACCTTAAAATAAACCGAACGCTTATATTTACACATTTACAGCCTATAAATTAGTAAGGTCTAAACCGTTTTTGTTGTAATTTTTATAAATATTTGAATTCATTTGTGGGTTATATTTTAATACAAAATGTGCGTAAAGAAGAACACAATTTTAAAATATAAAATAAAATTTAAATTCTTAAATTTTAAACTTTAAACTCCGACACTAAATTTTAACCTTAAATTAAACCTTCAACCCTAATTTTAAACATTTACAATTTACAAATTAGTACGGTCTAAACATTTACAACCTATTTCTGAAAGAAAGAAAAAATATATATCAACCGATTGATTTAAGACGTATATTTTTTCGTGTGTGTAAGTCACAAGTGTCACTTCTCATTTAATCTGTTTGAATAGTCTAAAGAGAGATTAATTCTATCACAAAACTAATAATCTTCTGTTAAATATTTAATATTATTGTATTTTTTAAAATATATTTGTATGACTACAAGATAGTATCTGTTCAAATTTTTTAGCCCCTTTAATAAGACACACACCGTGCACACAAAGTGCTCTAACCCTGATCACCTGAATAAAATATAGAGAAAACTACACCACTGACCACCAAACAAATTGGGGATGCCTATTTGAACCACTAAACTATAAAAAACGTCAATCACACCACCAAACTTATAAAATCAACCTATTTTGACCACCGCCGTTAAAAACCTAACGGTGGAGTGACGGAACTGCCATGTGGCAATTGATGGGTATATTTAAAAATTACACATTTGGTCCCTGTTATTTACACATTCTTTAAATTTAGTCCTAATTTTTAATTAATAAAATAATAAATTATTTAATTAAGTGGTGACACGTGTCAAGACCTTATTGGAGGATTTTAATTATTTATATTTAATTTTATTAATTTATTTTAATTATTTATATTTAATTATTTATAATAAACAATTTTTTCTTCACATGCATTGGGGTGGATTCAAACCTGGGTCTCCCAGGGGTAAAACCAATGGCTTTGCTACTGCACCAAGCACAACTTTGTGCTATAATTCTCCAGATATACTATATATCTCTTATTAGTTTCTACATTTATAAGTCAAAAGCTCAAACCCTAAACACTAATTTAACATATATAAATCATAAACCCTAAACTCTAACCCTAAATATTTCAAAATTAATTTCACGCTAAATATTTCAAATTAAACCTCAAACCCTAAAATTTTCAAATTAATTTCACGCTAAATATTTCAAATTAAACCTCAAACCCTAAAAATTTCAAATTAATTTCACGCTAAATATTTCAAATTAAGCCTTAAACCCTAAACCCTATATATTTCAAATTATTTTCACGCTAAATATTTCAAATTAAAATACAAACCCTAACCTTAAACCCTAAATTTCAAATTAATTACATGCTAAATATTTAGGGTTTAATTTGAAATATTTAGCATGAAATTAATTTGAAATATTTAGGGTTTAGAGTTTAAATTAAAATAGTTAGCGTGTATTTAATTTGAAATTTTAGGGTTTAAGGTTTGGGGTTTGGGGTTTGGGGTTTAATTTGAAATATTTAGCATGAAATTAATTTGAAATATTTAGGGTTTAAGGCTTAATTTGAAATATTTAGCGTGAAATTAATTTGAAATTTTTAGGGTTTGAGGTTTAGGGTTTAATTTAAAATATTTAGTGTGGAATTAATTTGAAAATTTTAGGGTTTGAGGTTTAATTTGAAATATTTAGTGTGAAATTAATTTGAAATATTTAGGGTTAGAGTTTAAGGTTTAGGATTTATATATGTGAAATTAGTGTTTAGGGTTTGAGCTTTTGGCTTATAAATGTATAAACTAATAAGATATATATATTATATCTGGAGAATTATAACACAAAGTTGTGCTTGGTGCAGTGGCAAAGCCATTGGCTTTACCCGTGGGAGACCCAGGTTTGAACCTACCTCAGCGCATATGAAGAAAAAAAAAATTCTCCTCTAAATTGGTGGTGACACGTGTCACCACCTGATTGGAGGGGTGAAATAAATTAATAAAATTAAATATATAAATAATTAAAATCCTCCAATAAGGTCTTGACACGTGTCACCACTTAATTAAATAATTTATTATTTTATTAATTGAAAATTAGGACTAAATTGAAAGAATGTGTAAATAACAGGGACCAAATGTGTAATTTTTAAATATACCCATCAATTGCCACGTGGCAGTTCCGCCACTCCACCATTAAGTTTTTAACGGCGGTGGTCAAAATAGGTTGATTTTATAAGTTCGGTGGTGTGATTGACGTTTTTTATAGTTCGGTAGTTCAAATAGGTATCTCCAATTTGTTTGGTGGTAAGTGGTGTAGTTTTCCCTAAAATATATCATCATTTACCACTGAGACCACACCACGAGTTCTAGTATTATTGTATTCTTAAAATAGCATGTGTATGTTTCTAATGAGCTACATGCACACACACCGGTCCCACCCACTACTCTAGAATTTAGATGGTGTATAAGTTGAGGAGATAAAAATCATCTCCTTTTTTTGGTGTCCTTACTTATGCTCTAATACTAAAAAATACTACAAAATTAAATTTCAAGGTCTAACCTTAAATTCTAAATCCTACACTCTATACCGTAAAAAATACATCCTACACTATATTCCCTAAACTCTAACTATAAATCCTAAACTAAAACTCTAAACGCTAAGCCTTAAATTTAATTTTAAGCATAGGATATAAGTAGAAGATGATTTCCATCCAAGTTAAGGGTATTGGGAAAAGGCTGATAAACATTATGAGAATGGAGAAATGAATGGCTCCATAGCTTTGACCGATTGATTTTGCACCAGTGAAGGAAGAAGAAAAGATGAGACAACATGCGGTTTTATTGAATATATCTCATGCAACCATTAAGGTTAGAAAAAAGAAAAGTTAGGAAGGTAATATGTTTTATTTAGGTGATTTAAATTTGAATAATTTAATCTGTAAATATGTAAATTTAGATGGGATGAAAGCTAGTCGGTATGATCCTCGTATCACCCATCTTTCGAGCGTAAATATGATCGTGGTTGGCCGATGGTATCGTGGAAACAACTTTGAGAAACAGACTTTCATGTTGTTGTCACTAGATTTTCACCCAAATATTAAATAATTCAAAAAAATAAAAAAAAATCATTGTCCCCTTAAAATAATAAAAGGTTCACCCTTTTCTAAAATAAATAAAAACAACAAAATACTCATCTTTAAAAACTCATTTTTGTAAAGCCCATTTCCAAAGAAAAACCAAAGCCCACTTAAAAATACAAGCTCATCTTTAAAAAAAAAGGAGAAAATGTGATAATATTTAAAATAAATAATAATGATGAAAATTAATGTAGGAAATTAAAAAGGAAATAAAATGAAAACAAGAATAAATAAATAAATAAAAACAGCATAAAAAGCAATAAAAAGAAAAAAAGGAAAAGGGGGAACCAGCGCGTGAGCTGCACGCGCGCGGGCTGGTTCCCTAGCAAACCCTCGCGTCGAACATCAAGGGAAGTCGTCCGGCGTCTATCGGCCACGGCTGCCGTCGCCGTTGGTGTCGGTCGACGTGTCTCGCCATCGCCGATTCAGCGACACCAACGCCGCTCATCGTCGCCGCTTGTGGTCGTCGAAATCTGTAAAAAAAAATTGAGACAAATGGTCAAACCCTAGGCTCGAATCAAGGGGAAAATTCAGCTTCAAATCTGAACCAAATCATATAAGGTTTGAGGGCTTTTTCCAAGAATCAAGTTTCTTGTCTAATTTTGGCTTCAGCTCGGGGATTGAAATCCGAATTTGGCTTGAATTTGAAGCTAAAATTCAAGTATAAATACCCCTTTCTCTTTGTTCAACACACACCAATTTCAAGAGAAAATACACTTGAAAAAGAAAATTAGGCTTAGAAAAATTCCGAGAAATTATTTAAAAATTTTCAAGAGTTGCTGGAAATTTTGGAGTTGAAGTTCGAGTTTGGAGGCAATTTTTCAGAGGCAATTAGGAGCGTTTCGAGAAGTTCATACTCGAGTTCATCGTTCTTCGTTTCGGTAAAATTTTCATCTCTCCTTTTAATTTTTATTTAGAAATTTTTATGTTTGTTCTTGGTTAAATTTTTGTGTTTGTGTTTGTGTTTTTTTTTTTGGATTTTAGGTTGTGTTCTTGAAGTCGAAAAATCGTTCGCGATTTCGGTAATGATTTCATTTTAAATTTTCGTTTAATTTTGGGTTTGATCTTTAAAAAAAATGTTGTTAGAAGTGTTTTGATCTTTAGAAATGTAGGAATGAATTTTTAAAAGTGTTTATATTAAAATGCAAGAATAAAATGAGTTAATGGGGTTTTATTAAAAAAAACTTAAAATTATTGATTTAATTAGGAAAAAATAATAATGCATGGGTGGAAATAATAAAAGGGACTTGATTTTAAAAATATATATAAGGGGTTTTTTCCTTGAATTTTAGTTTTAATAATAAATGGATTAAGTGATTTTAAAAGAGAAAAATAATAAAGATGTTTTTTTAGAAAAAGAAATAAGTAATAAAATTTTTTTAATTAGAGAAAAATAAAAAGATTTCAAAATAAAAGTTTAAGGTTTTAGGAAGAAATAAAATTTTGAAAAAGCTTAAAAAGAAATCTTTAAAAAAATAAGGTTTATTTTAAAAAAGTCATTTTAAAAAAAAAAACTTTTAAAAAATTTAAGAAAAATAAAAAAAATAAAAAAATCTTGAAAGAGAAACTCTTTTGAAATAAAAAATATAAAAAGTGTAAAAAGTAAATAAAAATAAATAAAAACTAAAAAAATGTGAAAATGGTCAAAAGAAAAGTCTTGGCTTTAAAAAAGTAAAAAAAAAAAAAGAAATATAGATTCTTTTCAAAAGAAAAAAATAATAGGTTTCTTGCTTGTTCTTTAAAAATAGGTTAAAACTTAGGATTATGTTCTAAAGCTTAGACAGAAACATGTTTGTTGAAAAATTACTTCTCAAAATAAGACACGCTTAAGTAAACTTAAACTTTTAATTAGGAATAAAAGACTTTGACGTTTTTTTAAGATTTTTAAATAATCAAACTTAGAATAAACATAAAATCCTCAACGTACTAAATTTTTTTGTTGCTTGAAAAATGAAATTAATTTAATGTAGTGTCTTATCAAACGGGAATGACGAGTTAGCGTCAGAAATGTTGGTGGTGATTAAAATTCATCTCCCGGGCGATAAGGCTGTTAAAATAGACTAATATTCATTAAACTGACAAATAAAGTCGAGCCTTCATGAACTTGCAAATTACAGTTTTGAAAAATATTTAAAAATTAATTAGGTACCAATTTTGGGCGTCGTGGGGTGCTTACCCTTCCCCACGTGTAACCGACCCCTGAACCTATTTTCTGGTCTTCATAGACCCAAAACTGTTATTTTATTAAAAACGTTTAATTAAAATAACTCTGTTTTAAAGTGATCCAATCACACTTTTCAAAAAAATTGTTGGCGACTTCGTGTTTTTTTAAAAGTTTTTCCAAAAAGTTAAAGCCTCCTTACAAGAGCTGCGATAGCTGGGCGACTCAGCTGGGAAAATGTTTTTGTTTTTTTAAAATAAAAACAAAAGAGGGTCAGACCACAAATTCATAGCCGATCCAAAAGAAAGACGAAACGCATGCTGTCGCAATCAGGAGAAACAGAAAAGTAGAAGAAGCGAAAGAACAATAAAGACAAGATCAGAATCGAAGTGGAAGAAAACCAGGATTAACAATGGCGAATGATATCATGTTAAAGTTTAGAAACCTTGTAGAGAAGAATAGGAAGAGAGAACGGTACTCTCGATATTTTATTGATAAACCCATAATATCTCAATTGAGACTGGGTGAGCTTTTATACAATGAGATGAGGGAGTTAGCTAATTAACAGAAACTATCCACTTCCTAATTTCCTAACCGTCACTTGCTTACTCACCTCAACTCAACAATATACAATCTGACTACACAGCTCACCTATACTAGAGTCATAAAACATAGACATGGCTTCGTTTGGCAAATCGGCATCAACAGTAGGGTGTGTATCCTCTCGACGTATCTATGGTTAATGAAACAGCAACACTCTGAACTATGTAGGTTCTTTCGAAACTAAAGACCTTACCAAAAATTAGGATCTTCACTTGGAGGGTTGCCCGAGAGGCATATCAAATGGCATTTGTCCCATGTGTTTACAGCAGGAGGAGTCGGTAATTCATGCCTTGCTAGACTGTAGCTCTACACCAGACATTCTACATATGTACGGTATTCATGGTCGACTTCTTCTTTCCTTGTTTTCAACTTCTTTTATTTCTGTAACCGATTCTAAATATAGGGGTACAATCTTTTAATCATATAGTATATTGTTATAAATTTGGTGTGGATGCATATTTACATTATCTGCTTTCTAATTCAATTAATCAATTCAATTGATTTGTTTGATTTAACAATGTTATTAAAAGAAAATAAGACACTATGCAATATTGAATGCCAAAAGCTGTTAGAATCTGAGGCTCATTGGCATGAAAAACATTTCACAAACACATTCATAATCGAATTATATTTATCCTAACTGCGGACGTAACAAAATTTATACATAATTTTAAGTGTGAGAATATAAATAAAGATACCGAAAAAGACAGAGTATTTCAAACCCTAATTTTTGTCTTTTATTATTATGGTTTGAAAAATCATTATTTGGCCGAGAAATCCTCTGAACCTTTGTCTGAAAAACATCCTAAAATCCCTCACTATTAAATTACCATTCAAAATTTGTACACCCCAATTCAAGCTACGCATTCTCTCTCTCTTTATATTTAACTTTTTTCCTCAACCTAGATCAGAGTTTCGATAATTTTTGTTTTCTATTAAAATTATTATTCTGCCTCGAGAGCACTTGATCTCCCCATCATAAATGGGGAATTGTTGCTCTCGAGGCAACCCAGAAATCCCAGACCAAAATGAACAAGAGGCCTCGGATAAAAATGAAACCAATGATCTTAACGGTTCGCCTCGGAAGGATAGTATCTCAAACACTCCACCAGAACAACAAGATATTCCGTCGCCACGGTCTTCGGAAGGATCCTCTAAGAACAAGTCCGAAATTGGAACGGTCTTATGCCGTCCGATGGAGGATGTTCGATCGATATACTACATTGGTACAGAATTGGGCAGGGGACAGTACGGGGTCACGTACTTGTGTACACACAAGGCAACAGGCGAGGAATTCGCTTGCAAGACGATAGCCAAGAGGAAACTCGCGAGTAAGGTCGATATTGACGATGTTAGGAAGGAAGTACAGATCATGCACCATTTGACGGGGCAGCCTAACATCGTCGAACTCAAAGGCGCTTACGAGGACACACATTCGGTCCATTTGGTGATGGAACTCTGCGCCGGTGGAGAACTGTTTGATAGGATCATCGCCAAGGGACATTACACCGAGCGTGCAGCCGCTTCGTTGCTAAGAACCATCGTCCAAATCGTACATACATGTCATTCGATGGGGGTTTTTCATAGGGATCTCAAGCCGGAGAATTTCTTAATGTTGAACCAAGATGAAGATTCCCCTGTCAAGGCCACGGATTTCGGTCTGTCACTCTTTTACAAGCCAGGTAAACACTTTGAAAAATCAAAAACTGTTGTTAGACTCGAACATTGCTAATGCCTGCTTTCGGAACAGGGGACGTATTTACGGATATAGTCGGTAGCGCATATTATATTGCACCGGAAGTATTGCAGAGGAATTATGGACCAGAAGCTGATATTTGGAGCATTGGAGTTATGTTGTATATTTTTCTATCTGGTGTTCCACCCTTTTGGGCAGGTAAACAATTATATATATACATATACATACACATATCTCGAAGCTAAGACGATTGTTTCGGATATATATAGAAAACGATAACGGGATCTTCAATGAGATCCTATGCGGCAACGTCAATTTTACGAGCAATCCATGGCCTTCAATTTCACCTCAAGCGAAGGATCTTGTTAAGAAAATGCTTACCTTGGATCCCAAGCAACGGCTAACAGCCCAACAAGTTCTAGGTAAGTATGCTCTTTTTGTAGCATTATCCGATTAGATGTTGCAATGTGATGTTTGCAGTCACGGTTCATGGCCGCGATAAATGTAATGCGATTGAAAAACATGTCGGCCGATCACGTGCTTCTAACAGAGTGTATTGCCTCCTACAGATCATCCATGGATCAAAGAGGACGGTGAAGCACCCGATACGCCTCTTGACAACGTGGTTCTACACAGGCTCAAACAATTCAAAGCGATGAACAACTTCAAGAAAGTCGCTTTGCGGGTCATTGCAGGCTGTTTGTCTGAGGAAGAAATTCAGGGATTGAAGGAGATGTTCAAGGGCATGGATACCGATAACAGTGGGACGATAACAGTCGAAGAACTGCAACAAGGCCTTGCCAAGCAAGGAACAACGCTAAACGAATACGAAGTTGAACAATTAATGGAGGCAGTAAGTTTTGTTTCCATTGATTCAATAATACAAAACATATGCTGTTTTCCTTTCATACTTGTTCATTTCTTTTCCGGTACAAAAGGCCGATGCGGACGGCAACGGAACAATAGACTACGAGGAGTTCGTCACAGCCACCATGCATATGAACCGAATGGATCGAGAAGATCATCTAGACCGAGCCTTCCAACACTTCGATAAAGACAATAGCGGGTAATTATAGTAATAAAATCCCGGATTTAAGTATTGATATTTACTGATATCAACATGCATACTTTCAGGTACATCACGACAGAAGAGCTAGAGCATGTTCTTCGTGAACACGGCATGCATGACGGCCAAGACATCAAGGAAATCATTTCGGAAGTCGACTCCGACAATGTAAGTAATACATACATACATTCATGCATGCATACATACATACATATAAATTTGACACTTTTTGTTACAGGATGGAAGGATAAACTATGATGAATTTGTGGCAATGATGAGAAAAGGAAATCCCGAAATAAATCCGAAGAAGCGACATGACGATGTATTTGTCGATGAAAGTTAACCATAAACGATTTTTTTGTAGAAGCTTTAAATCGATGGAGGAAAGAGTGTTGGATGTGAAAAAGATGTGTATGCCATGACCGGGGGGGAGAAAAGAAATTTGGTGCACAGTTTTTGCATATTTGTACATTTTTTATATAACAAAAGAATCAGCTTGTAAAAATCATGATTTTTAATAAAAAATTTGTAAAAATCAGCTTGTGTTCCTACCGACTTAGCTATTTATTTAAATGCATGTGTGAGGCGCTGGCGTGAATAGTAAAGTCGGCATGCAGTCAACCCGTCTTCATTATTATTTTAATAAAAAAATTATGAATAGTGAAGTCGGCATGCACTCAAACTGACATTTACTTTATCGAATCTATTGATTGACTAATCTGGATCGGGTACTCCAGAAGCTCATTAAGAGAAATCCTCTCAACCCAATTTACGTCATTCGTAATGTCAAGATTCGAACCATAACTTTACTTAAAGAATCTAGTGTCTCGTCCCACTAGGCCAACTAATTGTTAGTCATATCTGTTTAATTTTAATCTTTAATAAATTTATATACACTTTATAAATAAAATTATTAGAATTCAGATCGTTTGCGAAGATTATTAATATTTTTTCACCAGAATAATTTTTTTAGTTGCGAAAGGTTAGTTTTTATCATTAACTATATGAAAAGGTTAACTACTAGAATGATCATTTATATTTTCTCTTAGTACATAATTGATCACCGATTTTTAAAAACGACCATTAAGTTCGTTTACGTTTTCGTGGTGTAAATTTTTTGTTACTTGGCCGTTTGTTACCGTTAAACGTTAACGGGATGCTGATCTGAAAGAAGAATAAATTACCTAAATAGTCCCTAAACTATTACTTTAATTCTATTTTGACCACTGAAATAAAAATAATTTGTATAATTACACATTTAATCCTTCATATTTATAATTTTTTTTTATTTTTTCTCCTCTCCATCATCTTTCATATTCTTCTTCATCTAACTCAATTCCTAATTTTTTACTATATTAATTGTCAATTCACACATCAAAATTAAATTTACCTTTCTTTTCACCGTTTAACCAAATAAAAAAAAACTTAATTTTTCATTTCATTCTCTTTTAATCTCAATCAAAAGCGTACAAAATTAAAAATTCCTTTAAAGATGAGGAAGGCACAGAATCTTTTAATTCAGATATGGTTCTTTTCGAAATGGAAGCATATGAAATCATGTTTTGATGGTGTGAGACTTTCGAAATAGAACCAAAAGAAAATTTTGTACGCTCTTTTGCTGTGTTATGTGATAACTCAAGTCTATCTTCATCTCTAGGCACACCATTTATAGAAAATTAAAGTTTGTACGCTTTCGATTGAGATTAAAAGAGAAAAAATTAAAAATAATTTTTTTTATTTAGTTAAACAGTGAAAAAAAAAGATAAATTTAACTTTGATGTGTGAATTGAGGATTAATATAGTAGAAAATTAGGAATTGAGTTAGATGAAGAAGAATATAAAAGACGGTGGAGGGGAGAAAAAATAAAAGAAATTATAAATATGGAGGATTAAAGGTGTAATTATATAAATTATTTTTATTTCGGTGGTCAAAATAAGATTGAAACAATAGTTTAAGGATTATTTAGGTAATTTATTATTTTTTCATATCAAACTCTCGTTAAGGTTTAACGACAATAAACGGCTGAATGACCAAAAGTTTCTATCCCGAAAACGTAAGTAACCTTACTGGTCGTTTTCAAAAATCGATAAAATATATACTTAGTAGAAACAAAAAGTGATTATTCAAGTAGTCCTATATAAAATTATATTCGTATTGCAGCTTAAAAATGTAAATGCATATATTAGCTTATAAATTTATAAAACAGTATCCGTAGGTCCAAATTTGACGTGGGTCCCACTACTTTAACTTCGAATGACAATGTAATAAAAAGCCCTAGAGCAACAAAACTGATATCCCACTATTTCTCAGAATCTCACCATTCAACTCTCATGAGCTACGTACACATCCGGGGAGGGATCCAACGGCGGAGTGTCCCAACACCACCGGCCGGTAGCGGAGGTGGTGGCTCTTCCAAGTCCAAAACTGAAGCCATCCCTGCTGGTTCTGATATTATCAATACTATCATCCTCTTTGCTCGAAGAAAACACGTTGGTTTTACTATATTCACGGTAACCGGCTCTGTATCAAACAAACGTCACGCTCCTCCATCATGTTCCTCACGCGCCACCGCACTCTCTTATTGGAACCCATTGGGCTACATTCCTTATCAGGCTCATTCATTTGCTCCTCCACTCTTGGCGGGACATAAGGGCAATTCTTGAGAGGGTTAGTAGGAGGGAAAGCAATGGCAGCGACACCGGTGACCGTTGCGGCTACTAGTTTTATAAACCCCGCTTTTCATCAGCTGCCGTGTGGCGGTGGGGGTAGTTGCAAACGACGTCGAACTTGTATAAATCGCTGCTTCAGTTCCCTGTATTATGATTTTATTTCTTCTACTAACATTGTTTAAAGCCTTGATATTTATTTTAATGGTTGGGGAAGAAATATTCTAGTCGCACTACAAGAAAATGCATTTTTAGTGACATTAAAAATAGTTACAAAAAGTGTTAAATTTAGTCACTAAAATTTGTAGTGACTATTTTTCTAAGTCGTCACCGGTCGTCACTAATAACTCCGTCACTATTATATTAGTGACAACTTTCATGATTTCGTCACAATAGTTATATTTTTTATGACCACACTATTTGACACAAAAGATTATTAATAGTGACTAAAATTTAGACACTAATGTTATTCTTATTAGTGACAAACATTCCATCACAAATACATATTTAAATAGTGTCCAAAACATGTCGTCATTGTCAATAATAAAAAATTAATTATATTTTTAATTGTAGCCATTTTATTTAGAGTTTAAACTAATCATTAATTGTCCCTGAAATTTAATAGAGATTTTACATTTTAGTCGGCAAACTTTTAAGTTTTCATTAGATGAATGAAATGTAGCATATTCAGATATCAATTTTTAGTAAATAAATACAATGTATGGCTTCAAGAAGGATCGAACCTGGAACCTTTAGGGCGAGAGTGCAATACATATCCACTAGGCTAGGCAAGAAATTTAATACTATTTTGAAAGAAAAATAATATTTAGGTTTAATTGTAATTGAAGTTAATTTTATTTATTTTAAAAATATTTATTAATTATAACACTAATTATTATTATAATAATTTAAATAATTTTTCTATTGTTTCCTATACGAAGTACGCATGTTGAAGAAACTATTTAGATTTTTTTTGAAGAAAAAACTAATCAAAATGGAATATATCTTTTAAAATTTTCAAAAAAAAATCTATCATAGATTATGCTAAAATCACATAGTAGTCTTTGTACTCTAATTTGGTCACTTTAAATTTTTATACTTTTTAAATTTTGAATTTTCGATCCTAACATGAATGATAGTATTTAAATATGTTAAGTAAAATTTTCATTCTAGCTAATTTGTTATACATAAGTTGCTTATTTAATTTTTTTCTTTAATTTGATCATTTTTAGTCTTTGTAATTTAGTCATATTGTCGGTGTCCCGTGAAGATTAGGATTAAAATTTTAAATTTTGAAAAATATAGGGACTAATGTTTATCAAAATAGATTGACAAAAACAACAATTTACACATAGTATAAACTATTGAAATATTTTACCTTTTGACAAACTAGTTTATAATAACTTTAATTTTTATAATTATAAAAATAAATTTATGATTGTGACAATGTCTAATTTGTCATTACTTTTATTTTTTATTGGTGACAAAATTTATCACAACAAAAAGTGAAACTTTAAGTGACAAGTAATTTCATTGTAACAACAAATATCAAATAATAGTGACCACTTCATATATCGTCACTATCATGTGTCAGAGTTTTAGTGACAATGAACTTTGTGTCACAATTGTATACTTATAGTGAGAATTCATTTGTGAAAAGTGTAATCGTCACAATTACTATTGCTACAGTGACCAAATAAAAAGATGTCACAATTACTTATACTAATAGTGTCGTATAAAAAAATTGTCACAAAAAGTTAATATTTGTGACAAAATTATTCCTAGTCACTATCAATTTGTCACTAAAAACCTATATTGTTGTAGTGTCGGAATCAGACCAACAAGAATATATGATCGAATTGATTCAACATGTGATATTGATTCGAGTATAGAATAAATTACTATAAACCGTTAAAAATCGCTACCAGTTCTTCTATAGATGTTGAATACATCCATTCTCTAGCAAAAATATGTTAGAGCATACCCATATTCGGATATTTCCGGAGACTCGGATTAAGAGGTTTGAAGCTGCATTAAAATTCTGGATCAGTTCTCTATCCAACCAGAATCACATTCAATAGATCAATATCAAACTTCAGGCATAAGTAGGGTTCGAACATATCGTTAATCAGTTCCCGACATCGATGATGTAACTACGAAATGCTACGGACAACGGGACAGACTTTCCTAAACACACATGGTAGAGAGAGCAAGAGCAGACATCCAAGAGGGGGAGGGGCCAAACACAAGAGCCGAAATGCAGAAGAACATGGACAAGAGGATAAGTACCATTAGAAGCCAAACACATCCAAACATCAAACCGGAAGAAAAACCTGGACACAAATGTCCAATGCATTGCACATTTCACATACAAAACAAAAGCACAGACAAAGAGAAGATGTATTAAAACTTTCACTTCATGAGTTCATGGAGAACCTATCCGGCATGCAAAGCACGTAATCAATGTGTCCCGGTTTCCACCACTAGGGACGACTCTCGGGGTCGAAACAGTACAAGTATTCATGGATGCATGTAAATTGCAGGGATGTCCACAGTGCGGAAAAATGCCACGGTAGTAAATCGGATAATGCTGCCAACAACAAAATGCTCTGTCTTCTTCAGCAATGAATGCTGGGGACACAAACAAACTACTCATACTAAAAAGTCTAATAAAGCAGCTGCACGACAATCACGAAATCCACATTTAATTCATGGTTCATTACAGACCAGATAAAAAACCAGCAGAATCCGAATGGAATGCTATGCTCGATCTCATACCGAATGCTATGATCAGAACAAAACAAGAGAACCAACAAAGAAAACTATCATTCCAACTCGAAATGAGCATAATAATGTGTAAAATACACATAAAGTAAGGTTCACGGCATGTCTTTGATGATGAAAAGCATATTGCACTGTAGATTTCACCTTTGCTAAACATCATAAATTTGAAAGAGCAGACATTAGTTTCTTCTTACCTTTGCCTTCCATGATTCGAAATTCGGTAAATCGGACATAATCTAAAGTGTAAGAAAATGTAAATTGGTTGATAATATGATTATATATGATTATATGAGACAAATCAAAGGCCAAAGGCAGTTGAAGAAAACAAAAGAAAAGCAAAACATATATGTCAATAAGGATTCAAAGTCTACAAAAAACAAGAATTTACCAAAGACTACAATGCATTCCCTCAAGTCTGGTAGATGCAACGGTTCTAACTCGAAGAGATTATTAACTCAGTTTATTGGATTACCATATCCCGAACCACCAAGGAAGCCGCCACTGGCGGCAGCATAAACTTCGGATGGATCGAGAACCGGAGACGAAGACGACCCCGCATTTCTCCCACCACCCGCACCGCCGCCTAAATGCAATTCGGATATATTCGGAAACCCTTCTCTTCCTTCAACTCCTTGATCATAAAGAAACCCTTTGAACACACGTCCACCAATCTTAACAACTGCTTGATAAGCATACTCGTCCTCACCATCCTCCACCGCCGTCACTCGTACGCACTTGAACACCGCCGGTGCGCGTACTTGCCCCGGCAACGACTCCTTAAAACCGGCATCTGCATACACAATGTTTATATAATTTCCAAGCAACATGAATGTCAATGTATTTGAATTATCTTGAAAGAGCAAAAACAAACCTTGGTGACTCGAGCTTGTGTCAAAGCTTCTAGGAGTAGTATTTGAAGTTGAAGTATGAGAAGTTGTTGTAGTTTGAGATGTTACAAGTCTCGGTTTCTTCGCCCCTGATGTCGACCCCGATGAGCCGGCTCCGACAGTCGTGGCAGCTGCCGTCATGAGCTGACGTTCCCTTCTCCGAGCAGCCGGTACCCATGTGCTCTTCACGTGAGTAGTGCAATCAAAACCCCGACTTTTACAGCACGTTCTACACCTCCTATGGGAACAATCTTTCTTGGCTTGGTTCCCACAGTCTTGACAAGTTGTCCCGGAGCTAGAACCCGAACCACCGCTCCCTCCACCCATCCCGCCGCCGCCGCCGCTGCCGGTTTGTATCAAATTCATGGAGGAATTATTGTTATCAGGGAGTAAAGAAGCTGGTTTCTTAAGATAATGAGTAGAAGAAGAAGTCTGGTTCTGCCATAGCTGCATCCCACTGAGTTTACCGCGACCATTGTTGTTCAACAAATCAGAATCCTCCACAGAAGGCAAACACGGAGCCGCCGTAAGAAGCGGGATAACACCGACGCCGAGAGCCGTGGCAGCACTCGGACCGTTGATTTGGTCGCTCACCATGATGGGATCTTGAGTATGGTGGTGATGGTGGTGGTGGTGGTGATTAAAAGAAGCAGGAGCAACGACAACAAAATCCCGTAGACCAACCATCCCCATCTCAGGTGGAAGTCCATAGTTGATTTGTCGAGCCGAGGGTGGCCATTGAGCGTTGGTGGATCCAGGCGCCGCAGCAGCGTTGGCATTGAAGCCAAGTGAGAGATCATCCGGACCAGCTCGGATTGCTGTCGCCCACTCTGCAAACGCACCACCAGTGTCCGAAGGAAGCTGCCCTCTAGTAGTAGCCACAGTGACTGATAAAGAAACACAAAACTATATATGTCTGAAGATATAGTTATATACAATACACATACATATACATAAAAAAGGGCAATCTAAGAAGATTTCTATGTGGGTGTTATATAAGTTTTAGAGAGAAAGGGAGAGGGTGGGGTCAAAATCTCTGAAATTGTAGCAGAAGTTAAAAGAAAGGGAAGGTTTTGGAAAGAGAGAAAGAAAGATAGATCTTGCTTGTTGGGTGACTTTCCAATATATCTACATACACTCATACATAGTTACATATATGTATACATACATACATATACATATATATATATATGTATATATGGCTTCTGCAAGTAATCAGCTGCTACTGAGAGATGACTGAGCTCCCCTTCTACCTTTAGCCTCAAGCTGAGATACTTCCTAGTTCCTGGCCTGGCCTTCTGCAACTGCTGCAGTAGTCTTATAATAACAAAACAAAACCTAATATATAAGCCAATTATAAACGACCCTTTCTCTTGTTTTCTTTCTTCTGTTTATGAATCTCTATTCTTCTTTTCTGCTGCTGCTGCTGTTATCGGTTGCCGACCTTTCTCTCAGCTTCTTCTTCTTCTTCTTCTTGCTTTGGTATTATTAGTGTTCTGTGATTAGGATTCTTTTGGCTTTGATTGAAAGGGAGAATGAAATGGGGTTTTTTGTATCTCTATCTCTTTCTCTTACTTTCACTACCTTCCATTATTTCCTTTCTTTTCTTATTGATTCTCTCTCTCCAATAATCACACTACTTACTATAGAAGAAGAAAGGGTATAAAGAGTTTTGTTCTCTAGTTTTTGTCATTTTATGCCTTGCTTTTTGCTTTTGCTTAACTAGAGGAGTGTATTTTGACTTTACAACAAACACTCAATTCTTTTTAAAGATTTTAGTATGTACTTAAATTGTTACTCTCATTTTAAATTAGTTTTTATACTTTTAAACATTTTAATTTTATCCTTAATTTATGATTCTTATTTTAAATTGGCTTTAAATTTTTGAATGTTTTAATTTTATTCTCAAATTATCAGTATATGCTAATCATACTCTATGTCAATAAAATCATTACAAAATTGTTAATTGTCATGTACGCACTTATGTTGTGTGTATTGTTTAATAATATGATGTGGCATAAACGATAATTTGATTATAAAATCAAAACGTTCAAAAGTTTACTGACTAATTTATAATAAAAATTAATAGTTTAGGGACAAAATTATAACATTCAAAAATTTAGAGATCAATTTAAAATGGAAAATAGTTTGAGGATGAAGATGGAGAATTTAAAATTTTAAGGATCAATTTAAAATGTGCGGTGTAATTAACTCTTTTAATTATATTATTCTTCTTAATTTTTACATTTAGATAAAAATAAATGAAGATAAAAATTAATAATAATTTAATGGAAAATAAAATAAATAATTTTAACGTTTAACCTTAGATTTACCAACTATAAAAAATTGTAAAATTAAATAAATGTAACATTATAATTGAATTTAACTCAAAATATAATATTATATACTTATTTAAATTTTAATAATTTAGCTTTTTCTCGAGTAAATTATAAAATATAACTGATGTCAAATTTTCAATTAACGATAGCTCTAAATTTGATCAATCACAGTTGTAGGCTAAAACTCGAATAAAGCGGCACAAAGTGTTTTTTTTTTCTTTATGGTTATTCGATTGAAAATATTTTCAAATATTATAAAAAATATGATTTATTAATTTAAATATTAGATATTATTTGTGGAAATGCATTACCAAAAATTAAAAGGTATATTTTTAATAGGCGTGATATTCACACTCATTTCACTCGCGTCTCACTCCTCGTTCAACTACAAAACAAATGAATTTGGCACTGTCCCTGTGAGCTCCTCATCTATTGGTGCGTGTACCCACGCTCCTCTAATACCCAAAATTATTATTTTCAGTAAACATAAATTAAACAAATTAAATTATAAAAAATGGGATTTTGGATAAAATCCATGTCTTGGATTTTATATGTATGGGATCCGGTCGGCTTCTGGATTGGTTTTGTCAGAGAGGAAAACTGCTTCCTATTTATTTGTCCACCTTTTTGTTTATTAAATTCTTAATTATTAAAAATTCAATTTAAGAATTTTATTTTTTATTTTTTGTTGTTATTTAATTTTCAACCACTACTTTTGAACTTTGATTTAATTCCACCGATTTTATTGAAATTTGTTAATAAATGTCATTTATTAATTTTGATTAATGAATTCATCAAGTGATTTATGTTTCCCTTTGTTGTTCATAACAAATGTCAGTGTTTTTAGTTAATAAAAAAATTAAGTGATTTGTGTTTTAACTAATTTAATTTGTAAGTGTACGTGAGTTTATTTAAATATAAAATCGACTAAAATAATACTTTATTACAAAAGGTGTAATTAATATTGTTTCGAAGTAAGATGGAATGCACAAACAAATTTCTAAATTGGAACACATAATAATACTTTATAATTGAATTATTTTTAATTAAACCCTAAATTGTTATTGAACCAAAAATGTTGAGGTTACGTGCTCATTCTTTTTTAGTTCAATCTAGAGGTGTAAATGAACAGAACATTCAACGAATTATTAGTGAATCGTTCGTATATTAAGCTAAATAAACGAGTATGAATAACTTTTTATATCCGTTTAATAAACGAATGAATACGAAAAAATGTATATTCCTTTCATTTATGTTCATGAAGAAGCTCGTTTATAAGCTCATTTACTTGGTTTCCTTTTTTCCTTTTTTTTTACATTTTAAATATTGGTGAATGTTATACTAAATTGAACATGTGGTGAACTTTTGGGTTCAAACTGTGAAGCTTAATGAGCTTAAAGGCTAGTGGTGTGATTCCATTATTTTGACGAACATATGAATGAACATGTTAGCAGTCATATAAATGAACACGGCGAACATAACACAGATATTCTCACGAACGTTAAGCGAACATGTTCGTGAACATTAAACAAATGAACATGAATAACATCGAGAATAAATAAACAAACACAAATATGATATTAAAAATTCAAGCGAACCGAACATGTACACCTTCAAATATAAATAAACAAACATGAACAAAGCATTATTCGTTCAAATTCGATTCATTTACACCTCTAATTTAACCCCTAATTGATTATATATTTAATAAAATATAATATTTTTAATTTAAATAATTACTATTTATAAGGGCCAAATTATTATTATACCACAATTATTAAACAGTTAAATTTACAACAGGGCCCAGGCCTCTTGACCCCAAGGAAACTCCGCCCTGCATGACAGTTTATAAAGTCGGTATAAATTACAATAAAATCATTAATATTTATATATTATATCAATTTGATTATGATTTGAAAAAGTTAACCCTACATATTTACAAATTACACATAGTAAGAGTTTGATCCAAAACTTTTTATATTTTAAGCCCGTTGTAGTTCGTTGGCGTCTGCCAAAGTTTCTTTTCTAAAACATGCCCGCCTGCCTTATTTTTTATATTTAATATTTAATTTGTTTTTAATTCTTAATAAATTTATGTATACTTTGTCGATAAAATTGTTCGAATATGTGTTTCAAAAGAACTTCATTCTTTTTTACTAAAACAATTGTTTGGGTTTTACATTTAAGTGTTTTTTTTATTTAAAGAACGTTGACATAGTGAAATTCTAATGTCGTTAAATTATGGGATGAAAATCGTATGCCCCTTAATTATGTCTTTTTTGGTGTCTCCAATTGTTTAGGGTTTAAAGTTAGGGTTTATGATTAGGGATATGATGTATTTTTTAGAGTGAAGGTTATGATGCGGAATTTAGGGTTATGATTTAGAATCTAATTTTTAGTGTTTTTTAGTGCGGGACATAGAAATTGGCATACTTAGGAACATAGGATTTTTGTTCATACAAGTTTTTAATTCTCTAACCTTAATTCCTAAGCTCTAGTCATAAATTATAAACATAGTAACATAAACACTTAAACCCTAAATAAATTCTTAACCCCTAAATTTAACAAGCATGTGTACATTTGTGTATCAAAATTTTTCCTTTAAATTATATTATTATTAATTTAAATATATAAAACTATACACCGTCGATTCTAAGTTTTAGAAAAGCATTACACCAATGCTACTTAAATATGCTTAGTTTTATCTTATGACTGAACCCATAAGGAATCATTGTATGCCTTCTTAATTTAAAACAATGGGAGGGTTCATGTCTTAATTTAAGATTTAAAAGAATTATGCAAAAACATTGTTGAAAAGTTGGCATGATAGCATTGATTCTTGCTTAAGATTATGATAACATTTGTGTGAACATAGATGATGGAAGAAATGCCATGAGATAAATTATAGGTGGGAGAATGTGTGCTTATGATTAAGGAGGGAAGGAATTTTCCTAATCAAATTATTACCTATCATTTTATTTCTATATTAAAAAATAAAATTTTGATGCATATGCTGTGTAAAATAAAATAAAATTTACAGAAATATTTCAGTTGTAGAGCTAATATTTCGTATAGGCTTTAAATTTCAATATTTAAAATTTAAGATTAGTGTTTATAAATTAGGGTATATGATTCATAGTTAAGGTTTAGTCTTTAGGGTCTAGGGTTAAGAATTTAGGATCTTGGCGGGTTTTATAGTGTAAATATGAAGTCGCGTGTAAAATAATTCCTACACAATCCGTGTATCAAAATTTTACCCTTAAAAACGATGTCGATTGAGTTACAAGCATATTCATAAAAATTCGCTTAAACCCGAACACGATTTGATTACAAAAATTCAAACAAAGTTTGAATGATAAAATATAATTCATATAGCGATAATACCATCTAACTTCAATTCTTTCTTTTGAAAACAAGTTCTCTTTTCTTATAATTTAGTCTCTCAACTTTGTATTTTGTTCAATTTAGTCTCATGCATGCAACTCTTTGTAATTTTTTTTCCATCAAATTCTCGAGTCATTTATACTTCCATCAATATTTTCCTCAAAATCTTTGCTTCGAAAAATAATACTATAAATATATTATATAATTTTAGATAGTAATTGTTTTATAAAATAACATTACATAGTTTTTTGTCAAAAAAAAAACATTACATAAACTTACTCATACTTGTTACAAATATGAAGAAAAATATATGTATATCAAATATTGTTATAGAAAAATATTTAAATTAGAACCGATTAATATTATAATATTATGAGTATTTACAATTAAATTTGAGCAAAAACTCGAACAACTCAAACTTCATAAACTCGACTCAACTAAAAAATAATCAAATAAAGTGAACGATAAATTATGACTTATCAACTCGACTAATTCAAAATTGTTATCTCGACTTAATCAAATACTCACTCTTAGACGAATAACTTATTCATGAAACCTTTAATTGAAAATGTGTCAAATTCGGTATTTAATTCAATTGATTTATATTTAATAACAAATTAATGCTTATTTTTTTAATATTATTTTGTTTTAAATCTACCAAACTATTTTTATATAAAATTTCAACAGTATTCATTATTTCAATATATTCTTAATATAGGGGAATAATAATATCAAATTAGTAATAAAAAAAAACTTTAATGGTATACATGTTTAGGTGAGCTTATGATTAAAACTATATAATTTTTAATTAATTAAATAATAACATCTAACCCAATAGCTATACGTAACAAGATATTTTCCTTTATATCACTTTTCAAACACGTGGGTAACATAAAACCTAAAGGAAATCATTTCCACAACAAAGTTTAAGCTTTAAACAACGTCAAATCATGTTTTAATTAAATTAAACACAAAAGTCTGTCCAATTATCACTTTATTATTATACCAATTAAGCAAAACCACACTAATTAATCATCTAATTCTAAACTTTATTAATCACATGTCATATCTTAAAAGCATTTCATACGGTATTTAAAAATAATATCACATTATTTAACACTACACTAAAATATGTTTTTAGCGGTACTTTAAACGGTTTTTTTAGTAAATATTGTTAAATTTATACATTTAGCAACATTTATTGAATAAACGCTGCGATAGAGTGATATATAACGGCGTTTTGGGCAAACGCCGTTATAGACACGTGCTTTAGTGGTGTTTTTAGACAAACACCGCTATAGACGCGTACTTTAATGTCGTTTGTTACACAAATGTTGTTATAGGATTTAAATGTTAAAACACACATCGACTCCATTCTATATCTCAGTGAAACTTTATAAAAAAGCAAAGCTAAAATGTATATTGACGAGTTAAATAATGAGTTGAGGGGTGCGGAAAATACATAGTCATTAACGAAGTTTGAAGTAACAAACTCCTGATTTAACAATTTTTTCAAAGTTCGGTATTTAGATATTTTATTTTGAATTCAAATTTATTTTAGTCGGTTATTTAAGTAAATTTTGTTTTATCAATTTAAGTTTGACTCATACTTATGAAGAGTTGGAAATTACTTTAAAATCCTCTTTTCAATGGTGATTTATAAGAGTTGTTTATATATATAATTTTTTTTACATAAGTTTACATAATTACTCTTAAAAAATAAAATTTAAACCTCTAACCCTAAAACTTTAACCTTAATTTTAACCAAAAATTATAAATCATAAACCATGCAAACTATATTTCTAAACCCAAAATCATTAACTAAATCTCCAAACCCTAAGATATAAAATATTATATTATATAAAGACTACAGGTCAACATGTATTAAATAATTTTTCAAATAATACTCATATTAATATTTGATATACTGCTAGTAAAAAAAATTAGACACGTGGAGTAGTGATAATTATATGTCATCATCTCAACACGATTTGTGAATTTCTTCCATTGAAAGTGTATTTAATAATATTTCATATATATTTAAGTAAAATAAGTAAAAAATTATTATTTGACACACAAATATTGGATGCAATGATATGTTATATTTCATTCACAATAAATAACACAAGTTTTTATATTAGAGACAACATTATTGAGGTATCAAAATCACTGATCTCAAAAATCTTAATATAAACTATAAGCGAACATGAAAATACTAAAACTTTATACTATACTAAAAAAATTACAAAAAATAGGGTAATTATTATATGCACATGCAGTTAAAAAAAAGTTTGTACAAACGTCTTATCTTTAGGATTTAAGGGTCTTGTTCAGGGTTTAAAGTGTAAGAATTTTGAATTTAAAGTGTGTTGTTGGAATTTATGGTTTATAAGTTAAAACTCAAATCTATAATCATATTCCCCTAAAACATAAACACTAACATCTAACCATAAACTATAAATACTAACATTAAATTATAAACCATAAATTTAAATTCATAAACTCTAAACTTTAGTATAAAAATATAAACTCTTTTCGTTTCTACTGCAAGTATATGAGATATTTTTCAGATGCGATAAAATCTAATTTTGAAAGAAGAAAAATATAGGTGAAAAAACCAAAGGATTCCTTCCCCCTCAATTGATGGATGGAGTCCAGCTGGTTGGGTTTGATTGGGCATCACATCACACGTCAACTCCTCAATGTCAAACAAAATATCTAATCACCGTTCCATCCTCTATTCACCGTTGACCAGTAAACAGTATCCACATTCTATCAAATTAATAGTATATCCAAAATTAAAATGCTTGGAATTTTAATTTTTAATATATATATTTTCTTCTTTTATTATTTAATTATTATATATCTATATATATTAAAAAATCGAACACAATAAACTTAGGGATTAGCAATTTACACGTACTTGATGGGTTTCGACCCGATCCGGCCCGATCGGGTCAGATTTTTTAATGAAAAAATTGAGTTTAGGTCGGGCTTGATTTTGTTGATGATAAATTCGGGTTCGAGTTTAGGGTAGAAAATATCTGAACCGATCTGAGACTAATAGTGTAATTTTCTCTTAAATTTTTTAGGGATATTTATAATAATACCCCTCTTTATATATATTTTTATAATTAAGTCCTTGAAATTGAATTTTTATTTATAATTTAGTCCTTTAAATAATATTTTTTTTACAATTAAGTCTCTTAAAATTATTTTTTACAATTAGGTCCCTAAATTAATTTATTTTATATAGGACGGGTCGAATTTAGTATATTTATTTTTAGGTCGGGTCGAGTCGATTTTTTTAAAGAATATGGTTGGGTCAGGTCGAGTGCGAGTTTAGGGTGTTTATTTTCGGGTTGGGTCCGGGTAGACCAAAAATCCGACCCGTACCCATCCCTAAATAAACATGTATCACCGGCCACTATAATAAAACTCTTTAGTTGTAAATATTTATATATATAGATGTTTATTGTATAACTTTATTTTTAGTTATTCAAAAGCCCTCTCTCATTTTTTACTGTTTTCTTTTGAATTTCTGCTGCCTGCAATTTTGTTTTTTTTTCTTTTAGGTGGTGGTCGGCAACCATTATTAGTATTGATTGTTGATCATCGGGTATATTATTTTTCTTGTTTTTCGTATTTTAATAAGAATCTATGTCATTGTGGGACATATTTCCTCTATCTTTGTGACACGTTTTTTTATTATTTTTTTGTGGTTCGTTTCATTTGTCCTTGTGGTATGATTTCAACATACCTTAGCGGTCGGTTGATGTTTGTTGAGTTGTGTGGGGCTCGATTCGATCAACCAATATTGCTCACCAAGTGGTGGAGAGATGGATTTTTGGGTGGAAGGGTTGAGGAAGCTAGAAAGAATAAAGACACAAAGATTTATAGTGGTTCGGCCTTATAACAAGCACCTACATCCACTACCTTAGCTCCCCACTAAGGATTTCACAATCAATCCACTAATTGATTCGTCCCCTTTTCTAGGATTAGGAGGAAACCCTTACAACCGATCAAGCTTCTACCCAAGCCTTGATCAAAACCCTCTTTTACAAAGAGATAAAGAAAGCAAACGTAAACCCTCTAATAGGTATTTGTTTGCACAATGAAGCACTCACCCAAAACCTAAAACACTTGAGCAAATTTGACAATTTTGGCTCACTAGTGTTTGTCTATACAAGAAATGACAAATTAAGCACTAAGACAATTTCTTGATCATTTGATGTTTGACAATATGAGCATTAGTCTTCTCTTGATGCTTGGAGGTCCCTTTTATACTCCCAATTGAGTTTATAGCCGTTTAGGACCGTTGGGGTTGAAATAGAGTCGTTGGAGCCTTTAATTCCTCCATAAATGCAGTTCTGTAGCTCCCCATTTCGAAACGCTCGAAGTCGTTTCGAAACATTCTTAATGTAGAAAGAGTCGTTGCAGTCTGTCAGGGTACCCGTTTCGGAACACCCCCTTGCCGTTTCGGAACGCGTATCGAAATGCCCTTAGCCCGTATCGAAACGACCTGCATTTAAAAGTTAGTTGGGAAAGAGCCGTTGGGGTTTATGACCGTTGTGGTCAGTGCCACGTGGGCGTATCGTAACGGCCTAGCTGTTTCGAAACGCTAAGGCCCGTTTCGATACAAGTATCGAAACGTTTTGGCCACTGGAGGCACCTGTTTCGAAACGCCCTAAGGTGTTTCGAAACACTTGGTCAGTTTTGTGAAAATTGGCCTTTGAAAACATGAAAAACCTTTATGAAAAATTCCTTAAATATTATTTCAAGTTGTTTGTACTTTGGAAATGTTTTAAATACTTTTTAAATCAGTCCAAAACATTTTTCAATTATTATATCAAAACATTAGTTCTACAATCTCCCCCTTTTTGATATAATAAAACCACTTGAAAAATTGTTTGGAATTCTCCCCCTTTAACTTTAAAAATGTGAATAAGAGATTAAAATTTTAATTCAAATAAAGCTCCCCCTTATTCATTTGAAAATTCAATTTTTCAAATCATTTCTCCCCTTTTTGTTATATCAAAAAGATTTAAAACATTAAGTTCAAAAATAACAATAGAGGTAAAAATTTGACAAAAATGAGAATTTGGTTTTAAAATAGCTCCCCCTTACTCAAAGCATCATTGAAATGTTAGTCCAACATATATGATTATCTAGTTGAATAAACTAAAAATAAAACAAATAAATGCTAAAAACAACTAGAATTTTTACCAACACTTGAACTCAAGGTAGGATGTGAAGCCTTCCTTCTTCAAGTGTTCTCCCTTGTGTGCATGGAGCTCCCCCTCAATGTTTGACTTGTTGAACATCTCCATCACACCTACAATAGACAATCAAGTAACTTTTGGTATCCAAATTGCTTTGGATCCATAAACGTTAGTTGCACAAAATTTAGTCCCCTTAGGAATCCATTTTTCAATTTCATCCTTTTTAATTGAAGTATTAAGTCCTTTTGGGACCCAAATACTTCTAAAACATTTACCATTTATAAATCTAGGGGCACTAGATTGTCTAACATAAAAATTTGATTTTCCAAAATTGTTTTTCTTTTCAAGCTCTTTGGAAATCAAATCTTTTTCTTCTTGAACATTTTGAAGCAATTTTTGTAGATCAAAACATTTTAATTCAAACTCTTCAAGTTTTGCTTCAAGTTCAAGTTTGGTTTTAGAAAGCAAATCATTTTGAATTTTTAACTTTGAAATCAATTTATTGTTTTTCAAAATGTGGCTTTTAAAATCTAAAACCAAATCATCATAGGCATCTTGTAATTCATCAAAGGAATAGGAACATGAAGTAGATGAATTAGAAGTTACCCTTGTTTTTTTTTCGATGGCCATAAGGCAAAGGTTGGCTTGTTCATCGTCGGCGGAGTCTTTATCACTCCAAGTAGCCAATTGTGCCTTCTTCTTATGGCTTGAAGTGCTTGTCCTCTCCTTTCTTTTAGGTTCTCGTTCAAGCTCTCTCAAGGCTTTCTTCATGAAAGGGGCACACTTCTTGAAGAGATGAACTATCTCTTCATCTTCATCCTCCTCTTCACTTGAGTAGACATGATGGCAAGTGGAGGATTTGAGAGCCATGGCACTAGCATTGATGTCAAGCCCTTTGATTTTCTTCTCTCCCATAGCTCGAATTTCTTCCCTCTTCTTCTCATCCTCCTTGTTCTTCTTCATGATTTGATGAGTAAGAAGTGACCCCATTAGTTCATCAAGCTTCAAGGTCTTCAAATTTTTGGCTTCGATGATGGCGGTCCTCTTTGAGTCCCAAGACTCGGGAAGTGAGTAGATGAGCTTTCGAACAAGCTTTTCCTCCGGGATGGCTTCTCCAAAACCTTTAAGACCATTGGTGATGGTGGAGAACCTATTAAACATCTTCTCTATGTTCTCTTCCGGATCCATTTTGAAGTTCTCATACTCCAAGGTTAGGAGACCAATCTTGGTCTCCTTGACTTCGTTTGTCCCCTCGTATGTGACTTCAAGCTTGTCCCATACCTCCTTGGCACTCTCACAAGAAGACATCTTCTCATAGATGGATGGACCAAATGCACAAAATAGAATGTGCAAGGCTTTGCAATTTAGCTCCATCTTCTTGCGATCGTCAGCACTCCACTCCGCTTTACTTCTTTGAGGCACGAACGGGCCATCTTCAACTACATCCCATATCTTGTAATCTTTTGATTTGATGAAGAACTTCATCTTTGTCTTCCAATGGGCATAGTGAGCTCCGTCAAAGAAAGGCGGTTTGTCGATTGATTGTGCCATTGAGCCGGTTGAAGAAAAAGTGATCGAGCTTGCCGGATCTTCTCAATAGGATGTTAATCCTCACCGATTGAGCCAAGCTATGATACCAATTGTTGAGTTGTGTGGGGCTCGATTCGATCAACCAATATTGCTCACCAAGTGGTGGAGAGATGGATTTTTGGGTGGAAGGGTTGAGGAAGCTAGAAAGAATAAAGACACAAAGATTTATAGTGGTTCGGCCTTCTAACAAGCACCTACATCCACTACCTTAGCTCCCCACTAAGGATTTCACAATCAATCCACTAATTGATTCGTCCCCTTTTCTAGGATTAGGAGGAAACCCTTACAACCGATCAAGCTTCTACCCAAGCCTTGATCAAAACCCTCTTTTACAAAGAGATAAAGAAAGCAAACTTAAACCCTCTAATAGGTATTTGTTTGCACAATGAAACACTCACCCAAAACCTAAAACACTTGAGCAAATTTGACAATTTTGGCTCACTAGTGTTTGTCTATACAAGAAATGACAAATTAAGCACTAAGACAATTTCTTGATCATTTGATGTTTGACAATATGAGCATTAGTCTTCTCTTGATGCTTGGAGGTCCCTTTTATACTCCCAATTGAGTTTATAGCCGTTTAGGACCGTTGGGGTTGAAATAGAGTCGTTGGAGCCTTTAATTCCCTCAATAAATGCAGTTCTGCAGCTCCCCGTTTCAAAACGCTCGAAGCCGTTTCGAAACATTCTTAATGTAGAAAGAGCCGTTGCAGTCTGTCAGGGTACCCGTTTCGGAACACCCCCTTGCCGTTTCGGAACGCATATCGAAACGCCCTTAGCCCGTATCGAAACGACCTGCATTTAAAAGTTAGTTGGGAAAGAGCCGTTGAGGTTTATGACCGTTGTGGTCAGTGCCACATGGGCGTATCGAAACGGCCTAGCTGTTTCGAAACGCTAAGGCCCGTTTCGATACGAGTATCGAAACGTTTTGGCCACTGGAGGCACCTGTTTCGAAACGCCCTAAGGTGTTTCGAAACACTTGGTCAGTTTTCTGAAAATTGGCCTTTGAAAACATGAAAAGCCTTTATGAAAAATTCCTTAAATATTATTTCAAGTTGTTTGGACTTTGGAAATGTTTTAAATACTTTTTAAATCAGTCCAAAACATTTTTCAATTATTATATCAAAACATTAGTTCTACAATGTTCATACAAAGATCTTCGCGACGCTAACTTTGATTATGATTTTGTCGGTGATCTTAGAAAGATGGATCCCCACTCGTTTGATGGTTGGTTGCCGATATAATCAGACCTAGGTAGACGAGCAATCTGTCTGATAACTTGGTTCACTCACCACTCCTTTTTCACCCCGTAAATCGTCTCTTTTGGAAGACAAGGAGATTCGGGAAGATTTCTGAATTTTGGTATGCTAATCTCGATGAAAGTGTCTGCTTTTCTTTGCACTATTGTAAGAGATTTTTAAGAAACTCGTCTTTTTTTTTTCTTTTTTGATGCATTGTATTGTATTATCTTTTATGGTGATAAATAAAGTTCAGATGCCATTGTTCAAAAAAATTAACTACTAAATAAAAGTTTTATGTACTTAGAATTTGAAGAAGACATTGTATATAGTTTATATGAAAAATACAACACATAATTCTTTCCTTTTGCATCTCTCTTGTTTTTTCTCTTCTTCGTCTTTTACTTTACTTATAGCACTTTTAACTTTTTTTTATAAATAATAAAAGGATTTATATTTAATACTCTGATAGTAAAAGATTTTTACATGCTTCTTATTTCTTGAATTCAAATGTTTAGAATTATATATTGTGGTTAGAACTTATGGTTTAGGTGTTAGAATAACATTGTTATGCCTTATTTGGTACAACGGATCAAGCTCGGCCCTTGGCAAGGGCAACCGCCCACTCTCAGGGCCCACCGCCTAATGAAATTACACATTTGTAAGTTTATTCGAATTATATTATTTTTAAGGGTTTATTTTTTTAATATTTGTCATTAGGGGATCATTTTTTTCAATACTTGTTAATGGAGTTTTAATTTTTTCTCAATATTTATTATTAGGGTCATACTCTTAAAATTCAGCATTTTTAATACTTGTTATTAGAGGCCCAAATTTTTTAATATTTGTTTTTTGGGCATACTCTTAAATTTTAAATTTTCAATTTTTTTATTAGGGCCCAAGTTTTCAATGCTTGTTATTATGGACCTACTCTTAAGTTTAATTTTTTTTTCGTTACTTGCTATTAGGGACAAATATTTAAATAACGGTATGCAACCGCAACAACAATCGTTACATAGCGATAGCGGAGGTAGAGCTAGGATTTTCTTATAGTGGGGTTAGGAATGAAGTATAAGGTATTGAGAATTTCTATACCATTGAAATAAACATTGTTGGCCCCATACCCTAACAAATTAAGTGAGGTCAAATCTAATATTTCTTATGAAAACTTCTACATTACCTCCTTGAAAACCCCATACCCCAACAAATCGAGTGGGATCAATTGCACCCCCAATTTATATGCTACATTCGTCTATGGGTAGCGGCACCATCTGAAATCGCGATACTCACAACTGTTATGTCCACAATAGCATATGTTATTAAGAGATTTCACAACTGCGATACTCGTAGTGACTGAAATAACATCTATAATGTTCGTAACCATGATAAAACCTAACATGATTGTAAAAACGACCGCAACCGTAATTTAAAATTTTAATTTGTGGCCCATATTTTATATTCACCACGGGCCACTAAAATCTCAAGACCGACCCTGTAGCCAATGTAAAAGAAGTGTGTTGCATTAAATAACAGTTGCGTATTAAAACGATGAATGAAATGTGCTTGTTACTAGATAAAGGTTTTTGGATGTGAAATTTGTGATAAAGTTAAAAGATAAATGTTACGTAGAAATGTATCATTTTACCCTTAAAATTCTAACTTCATATTTTCCTCTTGTTTTGACATTAGTTATTATATTATTTTTATGGTTAAATGTTTATGGTTTGGTGTATGTGGTTTAGTGTTCATGGTTTAAGGTTTAGGGTTCAAAGTTTTATGGTTGTGGTTTGACGTTTAGTGTTCACGGGTTCAAATGCTTGAATCATGGTTCATAATTCATGGTTAAGTTTTATGGTTTGGATTTTAAGGTTTATGATAAATGGCGTAGAGTCTATGGTCTAGGGTTTAAAGTGTAGTGTTCAAGGTCAAAGGCCCATAGTTTGGGGTTCAATGTTTATGGTTCATGGGTTGGGTTGGGGTTTTTTGTTTAGAATTATAGTTTATGGTATGATGTTTGAGGTTTGAAGTTTAAAGTTTAGGGGTTGAATTTCATGGTTCATTGTTCAATACTTACGGTTTTAAGGTTAGACTTGGCTTTAGGTTGGAGTTTTTGTTTAGGGTTTAAAGTTCGCGACTTAATGTTTGTGGTTTAGTGTCCAGTGATTCATGGTTTATGGTTTGAGGTTTAGGGTATAGTTTGAGGTTCATGATGTAAATATGTGAAAAGTAGTACGATCGTATAATGGACAAAACTTGCGTAAAATTGGCGTGTTAAATAAACATCATTTCCGCTTTCGTGATAAATATTACTTAACATATGTATAAAATAATACGCTGTATTAAATTTTAAATCTACTGAATACACATATAAAAATAAATTTCATAATAGAGACATATTAAATAATACAACACGCCACTTATAACTCAAGCAAACAAGAAATTAAAGATTCTGAGATTTATAAATCAAGCATCAGTGCCACCATTGATCTTTTCGATGACAATTCCAAGCCTAGCACTGACGCTTGGATACAATGAATTTATTTTTTCGATCAATTAACAATGTGTTCATAAATCTGGGTTTAATACAATTAAATATTGCCGATTATAATTTCATTTTATTGTTCTTTTAATTTTACGTTGAATCCACGATAGTCATAATATTTATTTAAAAATCATTAAAAATTAACGTTGCTTAATGTTAGTGATGTATAACGGTGAGTTGCTCGTTCTAGATTCATCTTAATAAAAATATATCCTTTCTCTTTCTTTTTCTTAATAATTTTATATTATTTTTTGACAATTCTATTCTAGTACATGAGTTCGATTTTAAATTTAAATAAACTAACACACATTCGATCCATAATTTTTTTTTGAATAGGCGTGTTATCCACAATTACCTTCAAAGAAATTTGATGATAGTTTAATCACTTATTTAATTAATTAATACCCTATATTAAATTACCAAAAACACCCTTCTCCTGTCATCAATTATCTCTATTAATTCAACTTTAGAATTTACACCCCACTATTAACAAGTTGATAAAAATATTCAAATATAATTGATTAAATTTTTTCATCAAATTCGAATTTGAGTTTAATTCTTTTCAAATGCAAACATTTTCAAGTTTGAGTCTGATTTATAAAAATATTAAAAATGATTCACATAATGTAACATTAGAATAATATTATCAGAAATGAATGTAACATTATTTGAAAACATTATTAAAAATATTACATTAATTTATTTAGTTTATATAAGCAAAACACAGTATTTTTGTGTTTGATTGATGAGATGTAAAATTGTCTTAAAATAACTATTAATATATTTATTATTATATTTTTAATTTTTTTTCGGTTTTCAGTGATTTGTCTGAATTAATTCGAATCGACTCGCGTCACACACCTAATTTTGGTGGGTGAGTCTTTCAACTGAGATTTTCTACATACACGTCTCAAACTCAAAATCTTACTTAAATGATATTAAACTATTTATCACTTGGACGGATCGTTGGTCTTAATATATTTAATGATATGGGAAAAAAAATGCAGAATCCAGATTCAGAAGAATATTTTGATATGTCACTCAAATTTCTTTTTTTTCTAGGGATTTGTAACATTCTTCTTTACCTATTCGAATTTTGTTGTTTTCATGCCTGTCACTCAGTTGCTGCTGCACCATATACTTGCTCCTTCCCACGCTGGATTTTCTCTTTTTTATTTTATGTCACCATTGCATTATTTCATTTGTTTTTTTATATATCAATATTATATATAGTTACCCTTAAATTATTCAAACTCTTTCCTACTAATAAATTAAACATCTAAATATGTCTCAACTCATATCCTCTTATATATTACAATCACAATATTATAACAAAATAGGTTAAAAGTGAAATTAAGATTCAACCTACTTTTATAACAAAATAGGTTAAAAGTGAAAGGTTATTATAACAACACACCAAAAATCAAGATCTAAACATTATATAACTTGTCCCAAATAAAATTGAAAAAACAATATCTCAATCACTAAACTTAATAATGTCACTTAATTTGTTCTTGAAATTATAGTAGAAGAGTAATTTTTTTATACATATGTTGTGTGAAAACTGTACAAATTTACATATTTACTTGTTTGAGAACCTTTTTTTAATATAAGGTCTAAGACATGGGACTAAACTGTAATTGTTTTACAATAGGGAGGACCCTCACGTCACGATCAATAAAATCTTAAAGAGTCAATAATGATAAGGTGTTGAAGCTAATAATGTAAATGATGCCTTTGAATATATGGTTATTGGATTTGTTAAAATTTGTTGTAACGGCTTATTGGATCTAACTGACTGGTCCAACTATGATTGGCAGACGGTTATGACCCACTTAGAGCTATAAAAACCATTTGATGGTACTGACTCATTTAGTCAATTAATTCTGGCCTACATAGTAAAAACCCTAATATCTCTCGTTATTGTATCTTACTTCTCTTTGTAGCCGTTTTGGCTACCTCCTTTGTAACCCTAAAAGTGATAGCTTCATTATGATATTAGAGGGTTGATTCTAGGTTCGTTTCTTCTCCGTCGCCGGCTTTCTTCTTTGATATCTCTTTGTGTTCTTGCTAATGTCGTCTATTGAAGACAGCTCTGATGATCTCACTGATGGCAGCCTCGCCAACTTCGATGCTTTTCTGTTTTCCAACAAGAATGTTAGTGTTCATCTTGATGAGAAATTTTTTGCTATGGAAGCAGCAAGTGCTCCTCATGATTCGTGGACATGGCTTGGAGTATTTCTTAGACGACTCTATCTTTGTTTCGGTTAAATTTGTGGTCTCTTATTCCGGTGAAAAGAGTCCTAATTTGGCGTATGTTTGATTTCACAAGAAAGATAGCTCGCTAGCGTCTTGGCTCCTATCTACAATAAGTGCTGGCATTTTTTCACAACTCGTTGGTGCCGGGACAACCGCCGATGTGTGAAATGTTGTAATTGACCTTTATACGCAGCTCTCAACCACCAAGGTTATGTATCTCCACTATCGCCTCTGGTCTATCAAGAAGGACTCGAGTTCTATGCGTTTATACATCACACAAATCAAAGAGATATGTGATCCTTTTTACAATTTGTGGTAACAGACTCTCTGATATTGAGCAATTAGCTACGATCCTAAATGGTCTCTCCATTGAATATAAGCATTTGGTTGCAGTGATCACCGACAGTCGCGAACCCTAATCTCTTCAGGCCACAGTTTCCTACCTTGTTGATGCTGAAACTAGAGTCATGGATCCTCTTCGTGTTCCAATCAGGATCAACTATACTCATCATCCTAGTATTGAGCCACACGTGTTAAACCCTACTAAGCAAGATCTATTCACTAATCCTAAAGCTTCCTCTCACTGCTCCTCTGATTCTATCAATAGGTATCGTAGTCAATCTAGGCCACAATGCCAGATCTGTGGTAAGCTCTGTCACATAGCCGATCGGTGTTGGCATCGCTTTGACAAAAGATTTAAGTCTCAAGCTCATAGTTTTGCTTCTGATTCTCAGTCACAAGTTCATTATCGTCACTCATCAGCTTCTGATTCAAAGGCTCATTATTGTCATTACACACCACCTAAGACGCATGTTAACAACTGTTATTGTCTTGAGCACTCATATAATTCGTTTGTTAACAAGTTTGCAGGTTCTTTTGAAGATATTTCACCTTCTAGTTCACCTTCTACTCATGTGAACACTCTCTCTGCTCCCAATGGTAACACCGAGACTAAATGGTATGTTGATTCTGGTGCCACACACCATGTGGCTCATGATCAACGACATATGTAGTGTGATCGCCCCTTTAATGGTAAGGGTAAGATTTTTCTCGGTGATGGTTCTCAATTAAATATTTCTCATATTGGTGATGTTGTGTTTGATAAATCTAAGAGAAACTTGTTGCTTAACAATATCTTGTGTGTTCCTCAGATTTTAAAAAACCTAGTGTAAGTTTCTAAATTTTCTCATGACAATAACCTTTTCTTTGAGTTTCATTCTGGTTCGTGCATTGTGAAAGATGAGTGCAATGGTACCATTCTTTTAGAGGGAGTAGAACGTGATGGGTTGTATACATTCAATTTGTCTTCACCATCATTCTCCTCAGAAGTTTTTTTACACATTGCTTATGCTGGATCCTCCCTAAGCATTGAGTTATACTAGATTTGGCATCAAAGGCTAGGTCATTCAGCTCCAAATATATTTAATATCGCATTAAATAAAACAATATCCCTTGACATTCTGATGCTTTGTAATGCTTGTCAGCTTGAAAAAAGCCACAAGCTTCCCTTTTCTCCTTCAGTCACTGTTTACATACATCCCTATCAATTGATTGAAATAGATGTATGAGGACCTTCCCCGATTTGTTCTTCAGGTTACAAGTACTATGTTTCATTTGTTGACTTGTACAGTCGAAATTGTTGGGTATATCTTCTACATAATAAATCATATGTTTCTCAAGCTTTCGAATTGTTTTGCAAGCTTATATTAACTCAGTTCTCTGCCAAGCTTCTTGCAGTTCAAATTGATGGTGGTGGTGAGTTTTGGTTTTTGGAGTTAACACTTGCTAATCTTGGCATTCAACATCGCCATACTTGTCCTCATATCTCTCAGCAGAAGGTGTCGTGGAGAGGACGCTTCGACATCTCACAAACACTGCTCTAACCTTAATGGCTCAGTCATATGTTCCTAAAAAATATTGGTTGCATGTCATATTAAGTGCTACATATTTATTCAATCGTCTACCCTCTACTGCTTTGCAGGATCACTCACTGCACCATGTATTCAATGGGAAGAAAGCTGAGTATAAGTTCTTAAAGGTGTTTGAGAGCCTTTGTTTTCTCTGCCTTCGACCTTACAACAAACATAAATTCTCCTATCGCTCTCGTCCTTGATGAGTCTGGTCGAGTCTTTGTGTCGTGGCATGTTCGTTTTAATGAGAGGGCATTTCCATTTGCAAACTCACTACACCAAATTTGTTCTATCGCGGCGGTTTTCGCGGCGTTTTTGACACAAACGCCACTGATAAATTACTTTTTACGGCGTTTGATGGTGAAACGCCACAAAAAAATAAACTTCGCGGCGTTTATAAAAAAAACGTCGTAATAGAGTGACATGTAGCGGCGTTTATAAAAAAACGCCGCAATAGAGTGACATGTAGTGGCGTTTTATAATGTAAACGCCGCAATAGGTTCTTGTTAGTGGCGTTTTTTTTATAAACGCCACCATGGGTTTTGATTTAATTTCCCTCTCCCACCCATACGCGTGCCAGACTTACAAATCTCCAAATATCCTTCTGAAAGCCCTAATCTATAGTGCTATCTGAAATCCCTGTCGCTCATCGCCCGTCGCCGTCGCTCATCGCCCGTCACCGTCGCTCATCGCCCGTCGCTGTCACACTTCGTCGTCGACCGTCCCAGACGCCTGCAAACGCGAAAATCCCCAAATCTATCGTGCTATGATAGGTCAGTTCCGTTGGTTTTGCTATTTCAATCTTAATTTATGCTCAAAATCATGGCTGTAATTATATGGAGACCCCGCATTCGAATAATTGGGTGCTAACTTCTCTTTCAACTTGTAATCCGATATTTTTTCATTCACAAATCTTCCTCCTTGCTGTCTATGATAGTGTGCTTTGTTTCTGAATATTGCAGATCTCTATGCATTATCAAGGTATTTTGATGCTAACCACAGAGCTTCTGTTCAAGAACCACAAGTTGCTGGTTCATCTAGATCGGAGCAAGAGGAGGAGGAGGCTAACTTAAGACTTGCTCAACTTCAGCATCAACTTCAAAGTAAAGGGCACTGATGCGCACCTTGTTCAACATGCATCTAGTGAAGTTGAAGAAGATGAAGCTACCAGGGACTGTAAAAATCTTTTCCGCAACAAGAATTTTTTCTTGAGTCGTGAGGTGAGTTTAATTCTTCTTGGCTGAAATTTTTTATGCCCTTTACTTTGAATTTTATAAGTGAATCCCTGCAGCAGGTTCTGCTAGTAAATGGAGCTTGCCATGGCGATGGTAAGGTAAGCTTGTGTGTGAATTTCAGCTATGTATTAGTTCATTGGATGAGTATTAATACTTGTTTCTGCTCTCCTGCAATGGCTGTTAAGATTAACTAATTATCCATTAATTTTGCCCAGCTAGTGGTTGCGCATAGTAGTAGTTTTTTTTATAAAGAACTTGAGTTTCATCTTCTCTGTTCTTATAGAGGCTATCAATAATGTAAAAAAAGACGTGCTAGCTAAAATTAAGAGAAGGCATTGTTGTGACATATTTAGTGAAATAATGCTGTAATGGAAGTCTTAATATGATGTGAGAAGCCTACTGTAGGTATTTCTAATTGTTTCTCAATGTGTTTTTAACTTAAAATTTCAATTGTCATGGAAAGTGATACTGATTAGTCCTTTAGCTTTGTACACTTTAGCTGGAAATATTCATCTAGATGCTTTTTGTCGTTATATGATCTATATACAAAGGCTGCTTATTTATTTTGCCTCTGATATGTTTTCTTTGCCTATTATGAATGTGCATCGACATTATTTCTGATGTTTAACCAGTTTATGTGGATTTTCTTGAAACATGACATTGGAAGAGAAAATAGCTCGACTAGGTTTAGTTGAATGTGTGAATCATGATCTCTTGCAGCCATATTTTGTTCTTCATGAGAAGCCTGGTATAATTTCATAGTGAATATCTTGTTTAATAATGGGAGGACCGAGGATATTGTACATTGTTAATGCTATCATAAATCACAATGAACTTAAAAATGTTCACCATGTTTAATTGTGCAGGTGATCATGTTGCTCATATCAAGTTCACCGTTTTGCTAATGCCCAACGGATCAGATCGGATAACATCCTATTCTCTACAAGAGATGCAACCAACCAAGACAATAGATGATCCTGAAATCAAGGCATGGTTAGCTTTGAGTACTTACAATTGGGAACTTTTTATTGTGTATAATTTATTCTCTTGTTCATTTGTCCTTGTGATCTTCTCTTATTTTGGTTACTGGTGAGATTGAGAATGCCATTGTTATTCATTATTTGTAGCTAAATGAATAATTTATAAATTTAAATATATTCCAAGTTTCTATACTTTGTGTACATTTAAATTTTAGTCCTTTTATATTTTAGATTTAAGAACTCAATTTTAATTGTCAATGTTGTTAAAATTGCCTAGTTAAGTTATTTTGAAATAAGAAATAATAATTTGTAAAAAAATAATTCAAAAAGGATTTGCGGCGTTTGTGGCAAAAACACCACTAAATATAGTAATATCCAATCACATTTAGCGGCGTTTAGGTGAAAAGCGCCACTATAACTCAACATTAGCGGCGTTTGGAAAGACCAACGCCATTAAAGATAAGGTATTAGCGGCGTTTTTAAATACAAATGCCACTATAGATATGGTGCTTTTAGCGGCGTTTTGGATTAAAAACGCTGCTAAAGATGGAGTGTTAGCGGCGTTTTGGAATATAAGCGCCGCTAAAGATGGAGTATTAGCGGCGTTTTAAATATCAAACGCCACTATAGAACTTGACTTTTTGCGGCGTTTTTCTTTAACAAACGCTGCTAACTATTGCGGCGCTGGATCTAGCGGCACTTCTTGCGGCGCTTTTCCTAGCGCCGGGAGGGTTTTTCGCGGCGCTTAAAAACGCCGCTATAGAACAAAAAAAACGCCGCTAAAAACCTATTTTGCTGTAGTGACTCCAGCTCCAAGACTAAAGTTGCACATGATGATTTCTGGTATGCAAGCTTTCCTTTACCAGTTTAACCTGTTACAATCTTAGTTGCATCTTCTGAGCCTATTCTCGAGTCTGTTCCAGCCATTGGTGTCGAACTTGTATCAATGCCAGACGATGTGGTCACTTTAGCACCTGAATGTGTGCCAGACCCTGAGCATGTGGTGCAACTCTCACCAAAACCATTGGTCCAGTCTTCACTAGAACATGTGCCTTGCCCTGAGCTTGTGATGCAACCCTCACCAGAACTATTGGTCCAGCCTTCACAAGCCTTTAGCTCAGATCAAGTCTCGATAATAGCCGTACTAGTTGGGCTCTCTCTTGGGTCTCCTAATGGGGCTTTTTTTTTGTATTTTTAGCAATGATCCAGCTCAATCTACCAATGAACAGATGCAACTTTTGCATGACACACATGCTCATTCTCACACTTCACATTGTGTCATGCCTTCTGAACTTGTGCCCCTCAATGCACTGATTCTGGTCACAACCTGCAAGGTGTCGCCTCTGTCCATCAACAAGAAGAGACAACCTCTGCTCATAGCTTTCAACATGATTCCACTATTGCACCACCTCCAGTGAACAATCATTCCCTAGTAACCAGGAGCAAGGCATGCATTTTTAAATTGAAAGATTTTAATATTATTGTCATGTTACTCATGGTTTTGTTTATGATGCGTTGGCTCATCCTCAATTGTAAGAGGCAATTCAGTCTGAATATCATGCCCTTATTGATAATGCTACATGAGAGTTAGTCCCAGCTCCCTTAGATAAGAAAATTATAGGTTGCAAATGGATCTTTAAGGTTAAAACGAATGCATATCACACGGTCAACAGGTATAAAACCAGACTTGTGACTAAAGACTATTCACAAATTGCTAGTTGTGATTAAATGGAAACTTTTAGTCATGTTATATGATTTTTCACTGTAAATGTGCTGATTTCACTTACTATTTGTAATAAGTAGTATGTTCATCAACTGGATGTTAACAATGCGTTCTTAAAGGGTGACTTGAATGCAGATGTGTACATGGTTCAACCTCTGGGTTCAAAAAGACTAAATATGATGATTCTTTCTTTGTATGTAAGTTAACCAAGGCTCTCTACGGTCTAAGACAGGTTCCCCGAAATTGGTTTTTTAAATCAAGAGAGTTTTTATTTTATCTGGGTTTTCGTAATTCTACTGTCGATCAATCGTTTTTTCAGTCTTATGATGTGTTTGTGTATATTGCATTATATGTGGACGACATCTTGATGACTGACAACTCAAAACTACATATTGTCAGGTTCATCTCTCAACTGCATGAAAAGTTCTCGATTAAAGATCTGGGTCAAGTTGAGTACTTTCCGGGGTTAAGAGGCTAAACGAACTGATGAATGGATGTTTCTGCCTCAATGAAAATATATCAATGAGTTTCTGGACAAGATTAACCTAAGCACATCCAAACCTATTGAGACTCTAATGGCTGCGAGTCCTAAGTTAAGTAGATCTGAAGGCTATGTGTTTCACAATGTGGCTTTTATATATAAGTGTGGTTGGAGCCTTGTTATATGTCTACCACACCAGGCCTGGCATATCCTTTGCTGACAACAAAGTGGTCCAATTTATGCAAGCCCAATAGCCCATACTAAGAATCATTAGTCTGTTGTTAAACGAATTCTGCATTATCTAAAAGGCATAGTGGACTGTGGGTTATTTTTTGCTGCTGATGTAGACACAACCAGTACACTTTTCTCATTTGTCGATGCATATTGAGGGTCTGATGTTGATGATAGACGATCTATATCGGACTATTGTGTCTTTTCTAGGTCACACCTAATGTTGTGGTGCTCCAAGAAGCAACATGTTGTGTCAAGATCGCCAACTGAGGTGAAATATCGTAGTCTAGCTGATGTCGTTACTGAAATAATGTGGTTCACTACTGTTCTTCAAGGCATGAGGATTGCAACGACTGAAGCACCTACTATATGGTGCGATAATTCGAGTGCACTGTCCATGGCAGCTAATCTTGTCCTCCATGTCAAGATCAAGCACATAGAACTTGATCTCCATTTTGTCCGTAAGAAAGTGATGGAGCACAAATTAGAGGTTAATTACATCCCAACTGAGCATCAAGTTGTTGATGTGTTCACAAAGCCCTTATCTACCGTCAAGTTTAGAGAATTTCAGTCACAATTGGGTGTTTACTCGAAGCAAATTTTAACAACAACGAAGGAAATATGGTGAATGTTAAAGCTAATAGTGTAAAGGGTACCTTTGAATCTATTTAGATGGTTATTGGATTTGTTAAAATCTGTTATAACGACTCACTGGATCTAACTGACTGGTCCAACGATTGACAGACGATTATGACCCATTTAGAGCTATAAAATTTTTCTGATGGTACTAGCCCAATCAGTCAATTAATTATGGCTTACATAGTAAAAACTCTATACTATCTCTTTATTGTATCTTACTTCTTTCTATAGCCACTTTGGCTACCTCATTTGTAACCCTAAAAGGGCTAGTTTCATTATAAGGTACTCAGTATGGTACGACGAATACGAGTTTAGTTTAGTAATACCAACAAGCATATTAATTTCTCTAAGAACTCAAGTGATTTCCGCCAGCCAATTACGTTGGCGCAACTGATGAATGGAACGTACCAACGCACCGGGACTCGTCGAACAGTCTAAACTTTAAATTATAAATGTTCAAACTAAACCCTAAAATAAAAAATAATGTATACTTTAAAGAATACACATCATATATGTATTGAATAATTTTACATTAGTAAAATCTCATTGTAAACACATGGAATATTTAAAAAAAAATTCGAAATGTAAATGTTATTTTATTGTGTTTAAAAGTTTTAAACCATTAAAAATGAAATTAATTCATTACACTAACGGTGGTAAGAAAATGTATTTACAGATGAGTTGAATTAGAGTTAGAATTTTAGTTTAGGGTTTAGAATTTAAAATTCAATAATTATAGTTTAGGGTAACAAGTTTAAAGATTTAAATTATAATCCTAAACTCTAAATTCTAACTATTTAAACCTAAATTCATAAACTAGCTTCATAACCCATAAATTTAATCTGTTTATTATTTCCTTTCACTACTAATGTATTAAATAATAAATATAATCTTTTAAAAAAATGGTAAAATCTCGTTATACATTAGTGGGATATTAGAAGAGGTAGTAGTGTAAAGTGGAGACATACAATAGAAAAGCCTCATTAGCCACTTTATCTTTTTCCATTTCCCATAGGCATTGGCAAAAACCACACACTCCTAAAAAAAAGCTTAAAACAAAAGTAGGGTATATATGAAGAGAGGGTTAGACAAACAGTTCATTTATTAAGTTAAATAAACGAGTATAAAAAAATTATACTCGTGTAATAAACGAAAAAATACGAATAGAGGTGTGTTAGATTCGTTTATGTTCTCGAACAAGCTCGTTTATAGTCTCGTTTATAAGGTTGTTTATAGACTCGTTTATAGGCTTATTTATAAGTTCTTTCATAAGATAAAGATGCTTGTGGATGTATCTAAATACTACTTTTTGATGTTGTTAATGGTGTTATATAAGTTTCATTTTGAAATGTAATTTTTATTTTGTTGCTTTAAACGAATACGTTTGTGAACACTTAAACAAACACGTCCGCGAACACTAAACAAATGAACACGAACACCTTCAAAAATAAATAAATGAACACGCACACTGTTAAAAATTTAAACGAACACGAATCAAACATAAACACCTTTAAAAATAAACAAACGAACACATCCTTATTCGTTCAAGCTCGATTCATTTACACCCCTAAACAAAATCGACACTTACAATCACACTTCCCTTTCTTTTATAATTTTCTTATTATATTCGAAGTCGAGTTAGATTAAAAATTGATAGCCGAATGCTTAGATAGATGTGGACTTTTTTTAAATTTTTATTCATTGGCTAATTCAAACCAAATAATATAAAGATTTATTATACAAGTGATTCTCTCAATTCAATTATTCTTTTCATAACATTGAGGCCTCGTTTAGCATTGCTTGTTGAACGTACGTTGGAGTCTCCAACGCTGAAATAGCGCCGAACAGGCCACCAAACGGCGCTGGCCCCTCTCATCCCACCAAGTTTAACTTTCAAACGAACGTTTCGCCACCGCTAAAATTTTTAACTTCTACCCTCAAGCGGGAGTTAGCCCCTCCTAAACGTTTGAAATTTTTTACACAACGGACCCTAAATTTCAAAGTGGAAACCATATTTAGATGTCTAACGTTGCAAATTTCGTAATTGTCTTTCTCTAGTTATCATTAAATCACTAAATGATAGTAGTATTTATATATTTGATTGAGGTGATGTGAAAGAGACGCGTTGGAAGGGAGAGTGGGGGTGAGAAGGAGAGGCCGTGGTGATAATGTATTACAGCGCAGATCTAAGTTGGATAATGTAAGAGTAGGGGTTGGTAGGTAATAATAGGGTTCACATGCCGAGGTTAATGTTTATAATTATATTTACAGCCTCGAGCCCTGTGAACTATGACAACCGGTTCATAAAACCCCCGAGATCTCTCTCTCACTGTCCCTGTCCCTGTCTCTTTACCGTACTCTCCCCCTTCTTTCTCTTTTGCTTCTTCTTTCCTTCCAATCTCACCCCCACTTTTCAACCCCTATTTCCCACGCGCCTTTGCTTCTAACTTTATCATCCCCTAATTAATATTTTTTTTTGAGTGGTTCACTCGACGCCGTTGTTATAATAATATAAAACTTATGTATTTATATACATTTGAACATACAATATTCAATTAGTTAGTGATTTGCTCATCTACTTGTGTCCTGGTGGCTGGTGGTAAAGTTAGATGTTCATCATTCTTTGGAATCTGGGATCGAACACCAGTATTGTATGTTGTGTGTGACTTCGTTAAAAAAAGCTAAAAGAAAATTGAACAGGTGCTACCCTTGCATCACACTAACATATTCTAAAAAAAATTAGTTAGTAATTTCAAGTGAGAAATATGTGATGTGATATGTTTATTTTAGTCTGTAACTATGTTATTAGAAGTTCATTCCTCGTGGATGGAAATGAAACGCGTTTCATAACTCCAAAAATTTATTCATATATTTATTCTATTTTTTTCTTTACGCGACAGATTTTAATAATTATTTTAGTATTTAATTGAAGACCATATAATTTAGAAGATATAATGTTAATAGTTTGAGGAATCTATCAATATATATATATATATAACATTTCAAAATTCAAAGACTAATGTAGAAATTTTGTGAAAATGTGAGACATTTAATGCATGGTGCAAAAAGAATATGTTTATTAAATATAAAATATGATACAAAGTCACATTTGAGTTTGTTTAATACATCACATATTTACTGAGTTACATAAATTATATCAAAAGATTCTGACCATGAAATTTTGAATATTTAATTCGTTCTTATGAGCTTTTATTAGGTGTAAATATTATCTAAAGTTATTCTGATCTAAGTTTTAATATATTGTTATTATCAGGCATTCTATTTATATAATTGAATAAATTATAAGTAAATAAATATATTAATTTTTTAATAAAAACATATATTAATTTTATAGTTATTTTATTCAATTTATAATAAAAAGGAATGGCGCGTGGGAATTGGTGAGCTTGGCGACAGCAAGAAATAGTGTTGGATTTTGTATGCAGCAAAACTGCATAAAGTGAAGCCTATGGATATCGTCAGTGAAAGTATTGGTAATAGGACGGCACGTGTAAGTTCCCTATTGGTCCAGCGTCACGGACGGTCGTGCCAGATCTGGGAATTTTGGATTTTATAATTTATGAAAAAGTTCCAATTCCAAACAAAATGGAAGAATTAAAAAGAACATAAATAATAGCTCATCCCCTTGTGTCCTGGTGGCAAAGTTAGATGTTTATCATCCCTTGAGACCCGGGTTCGAGCACCAGTTATGTCATGCTGTGTGTGCTGTCTTTGTAAAGACTAAGAAAGTTGAACAGATGCTACCCTTGCATCGCACCAGCATATTCAAAAAAAAACATAAATAATAATAATAATAAAATTTATTAAGAATTTTTATTATTACAAACATATTAGGGTTGAGAAAAATCGAATAATTAAAAATACCAGAATCATAATATTTATAAGATTTATGGTTAGCATATTAAAAATTATGATTATTAGATTAAATTGAATTCAATTTTTTATAATGTAACATAACTATTTTTTATAGTTGTTTGAAAATTGATAAACCGAACTGAATATATGTACGGTTTTAAAATTAAAAAAAATCCGATTTTTTTAAAAAGTGAGAATTATTAAAAGGAATAAATTCTATTTATGTCTTATCTTTTGATTATTGTACGAATAGAACAAATCTGGGTCTTAGCATTTGGGCCAAGATTAAGGACGAGAATGTCATTATATGTTAGATGGTGTTGGATATCGGGTCGGGCCAGATCAGAGTTTTGGTCGACTTGTACTCGATTTAAAAATTAAAAGCCTCCACTTTGACCCGATATTTGAAGATGTTTTATTTGAATTGAATCTGATTTAGCCCGACTCAACAAAATAAAAGAGAATTTTGTTTAGAAAATATAGAGTTTTTGAACAAATATATAGGGGAGGGGAATTATAAATTTATCTCTAAATGTATAAAGAGGAATTTATACTATTATCTCATACTGGATTAAATATTTTTATCATAAACTCAAATTTGACCTAACGTAAACCTAATTCGATAAATAAATAACATCAAATAAATAAAATATCATGAATTTAAAGAATCCCCCCAAAAAATAAAAATAAAACCATAGGTCCACTGCTATACTTATACAAATGAAATGATTGTGATGAACAAAGTTTTGGGAGGCCCCTACCCCTTTCTCCCCACCCCAGCCAAGGGATCACAATGTCCTTTTTTGTTTGTTTAGTTGGGCCACTTCCATTATTTACTAGGCTTAAAAAGTTTAGGCATAATGCTAAAAAAGGCCTCTATGTTTGAGTGAGTAATTATTTTAACTTTAATTTTTAAATTAATTTAATTTTTAATGTTTTATTTTAGGTCAAAATCATCATTTTACGGATAATTTTTTAGTTAACTGACGATAAACAATTTGAAATGACATGACAAAATTACATGGCAGCGCACGCTACGATACCAGTGTTATATAAACAAATATGCTAGCTTTATGCCAAAAACTTATCACCGACAACCAATTGATATTATGATAAAAAAAACAACAACAACCAATTAATATAACGACATCAAATATTAGATTCTTTAAGTAAGGTTAAAAGATTTGTATTCTAGTATTGTGAATAAAAAAATTAGATTAAAAAGGATCGTCATCTTATTGAACTTTTACAAAACTTAATTTGAACTAGTCGATTAATAAGTCAAATATCGATGATTAAAAAAACGCTTATCGGCAACTAAAAGTATATAGTTTTTACCAATTTGTCTTAAAAATAATATTTTTGGAACATTATGTTCTTTTAATTCTAAGGAAAATTCTACAACGTGCGAGGAACACCGTTGAACACCATTAATGTTGAACACCGCTGAACATCATTAAATTAATTAATAAAGAATTAAAATTTCAAGGACCCATCTTACAATTAATAATTATTTTAAAAAATTCAATTAAATTATTTTTATATATTAAAATTTTATTTTTTTAATAAGGTTAAACTATATATTTACTACTTCATCTATTTCCGTATTTCTATTGAACCCTCATTATTTAAATATTATTTCAATCTAAACCTATTCTTTATAATTTAACCCTCAACCTAAAACCCTAAACTATTAAACCTTAAACCCTTAAACTCTTAAACTCTTAAACCCACGTTCAGTGATATTATTATTATTATTATTATTATTATTATTATTATTATTAGCTACGGAAGGGTGAAAGCCATGGTTTTGAAGCTCTCTGTATTCTTGGCAAATAGCACAGAAATGGCAGCAACAATGAACAACGGCACAAGGCTCTTCTTTCAACCCGTACATGATCCTCACCTTGTTAGAGGTTGTTAAAGAATCTTGTAACTAAGTCTGTTAGCAGGTTGTTAGATTTAGTTAGTAGTTACAATGTATAGTTGATTCATTGTGAATATTTTGTATAAATAGTGGATGTAATCTGATAATTATCAATTAACGAGAATATACATCATATATTCCTTTTACTCCTCATCTCAAAATTTAACATGGTATCATTGAGTCTTTGATCCATTATTGTTTGGGCCGTTTCTGTTCTTAACCCACTTGCGTTTTTTGGCTTTGTTTCTCATCCGAGGGTTTTCCTTTTGTTTCATTTCGATTCAGCCCTAGGGTTTCTTTTTCCCTCTTTGTTTTTCTTCTTCTCACGATGGCTCCTGAGACTGCGGCGGCCGTCGACTCTGTCGACTTTAATCACCCTCTTTTTCTCCATCCATCTGACACGCTGGGGAGTTTACTGGTGTCTCATCGTCTCACCGGTATCGACAACTACAACGTCTGGAGTAGATCCATGCGCATCGCATTGCTTGCTAAAAACAAGCTTGGATTCGTCGATGGCAGCTGCACTCGAGACAAGTATGGTGCTTCGTTGGTTTCTCAGTGGGAGCGGTGTAACGCTTTCGTCCTCTCTTGTCTTCTCAACACCGTGAGTGCGGAGCTTTCGGCAAGGATTGTCTTCGCCTCCAGCGCATCCAGCATTTGGAAAGACCTTAAGGAACGATTCGATAAGGTGGATGGTTCCCGGATATTTTTCCTCCACCGTGAAATTGCCACCGCGAGCCAAGGAGAGTCCACTATTTCCACTTATTTCACCTGCCTGAAACTTCTGTGGGACGAGTATTCTTCGTTGGTGCTGTTTTCCGTTTGCGACTGTGATGAATCTCAGGATCTTCTTGCCCATCTGACTCAGCAGCGTCTGTTCCAGTTCTTAATGGGCCTGAACGAGACCTATGGTGCTATCCGGAGTCAGATGTTACTTATGAAACCCTTACCGTCGGTCAACCAAGTTTATTCAATGCTCGTGCAGGAGGAGTCTCAGCGCGCACAACTCTCTAGTATTTCTCTTGTTCCTGATTCCACTGTTTTGTTTTCTAATGCTTCTGGTTCTTCTGATCGAAGGAAATTTGCTGGCGTTTGTGATTACTGTAAAATCCGTGGTCATCGCCGTGATAACTGCTATCGTCTTCACAGATTTCCACCGGATTTCAAGTTTACCAAGAAGCATGTTTCTGTACCGGCTGTTGCTGCAAATACGGTGGTTGAGACTTTGTCCACTGTTGAGGATAGTAGTTCGCCTGCACCGGTGTTTACCCATGATCAGTATACCAGTCTCCTTGTGCTTCTGCATAATCCTGTTGAGTCTGTTGTGAATATGGCTGGTACGCATATTCAGGGTATGTCTCTTCCTCATTCCCCTGTACAATGGATACTGGACACTGGGGCCACTGATCATTTGTTATCTGACTTCCGTTGCTTAGATTTTCCTGTTCCATGTGTATCTGATTCCCATATTGTCCACCTTCCCAATGGTAAAACTGTTTCTGCTTCCCACACTGGTTCTTTTTCCTTTAATTCTGTTCATGTTTTACCAAGAGTTCTTTATGTTCCCAACTTTACTCATAACCTTCTCTCTGTATCCAAACTCACTCATGATCTTAATTGTAGCTGTTGAGTGTGTAAAAGTTCTATTATTTACACCCTTTTTAACCCATATTTCTGCTGCATTCAAGCATCATTGCATTGCATTTAGGTTAGTTTTCAATAAAACATCACAATTATATAAAAGGCACGGATCCTACTGAAAGATGGCTATTTTTGCAAGTATCTGTCACAGTAGATGTTGAAGGCAGGCGCAGGGCAGATAAGCAGGAAAGCTGAACTGGACAAGCAGCCGAAGAAGACGAACCTGTCATGGACCTGTCGTGACAGCATGGTGACAGCAGACTTATGAAGAGGAAAAGTAAAGTGGACCTCGATAGATAGAGAAAAATCTGCTCGTCTATCGTGTGAAAGCCAAATATTTTTCCAAGCCCCGGATCAAAAGATATGTCAAGCCAAAGCTCACGGAGAGGAAATTCCTAGAAACAAGGACGCGGCTGGAAAGTAGGAGACTTTAGAGATTTAGTCTTTATTAGAATCTTACTTTTAATTAAAGTTGTAATCCTTGTTACCTTAGATAACTTGAGCCCAAAGCTTATATAAGGGCATAGATTTAACCTAGGGCATAAGCGATTACCCCACAACCCAAACCAAACCCCTGCCGTTTACCTGTCACCGACATGTTCTAAAAACCCCCTAGGGCTACGGGTTGTTTTGTAAAGTAGTTGCAAGGGTTGCTTTGTTTTAGGATTTTTTTTCAAGTTCAATAAAATAAACTTTGAGTTCTTTTATCTTGGTTTTAATATCTTGCAAGAGCATCGGGAGAGCATTGTGAGGTTATCCATTTACTTAGCATCGGGAGAGTTAAGTATACGAAAGAGATAAGAGCGTGTTCTCTAGTTTATAGTTGAACCATCTCGTGCCTAGGGATAGGGCGAGGTTAAGTGGCTAAAGAAGAATTCATACACATCGGTGTTCATCCTTCGATTCACGCTGGGAGGTATCATCAAAGACGTGATCATCGATAGACTTGTGCCTAGGGATAGGGCAAGGCAGATCTGGGATTCTTGCCAAGCTTGAAGTACGGAGTTAGTGTTCGCTGCCGCGACAGCTAACGGACAGACGCCGCGACAGGTGCTGTCGGCGACGGGTGCGACGACAGAACTGGAGATCCTAAGCAATTCAATACCTGCACTACCGAGCAACTCAATACCAGCCCATTCTCTTTATCTTGATATCTTACTTCTTTTATTTGCGTTTTCCTTATTATTTTCGTGACAAAACTCTTAATTATTTCCTTTACTTTCGTGCAGTGAAATAAGGTGAAGTCATTAGCCCAATCCCTGTGGAGACGATATCCGATACTCTAGTATCACTTTATTACTTGCGACGTGTACACTTGCACTCAATTGCGATAAACTCTTTTACACGCAACAAGTTTTTGGCGCCGTTGCCGGGGATTGGCAACATAACTACACCTTTCTTTCCTTGCACTTTTTTTTATTTTCGTTTTTGTTTTTATTTAAATTTTCTTTAATTTTTCTTTTGTGTTTTAAACTCTTGCTTTTCACGAGGTTTTCTTGTTTATGCGCAGATCTAAAAGAGGCGAAGATCCTGAGTATAAATTAGATTCGGAAATCGAACGTTCCTTCAATCTTAAAAAACAGATTCGCCACCTCTTAAACCGGAACGAATACCTTGAGAAACAGCTAGAGCAGATGGCCCATAATCAGCCTGTTGGTGATGGTGTACCGCCTGTCGTTGACCCGCCCGCGGCAGGTGGACGACGGTCATGTCGTGACTACATGCTGAACGATCATGTAGAACTGGAGACCACGCTGCCGGATATTGACGTTGACAACTTCGAACTTAAACCTGTCATGTTTAGTATGATCAACAACGCCGGGCAGTTCAGTGGTTCTGCGACAGATTATGTCAGGGAGCATCTCAAAACGTTCCAGGAGATCTGTGGTTCGTTTAGACTGCCAGGAGTTAGTCTGGAGATACTGAGGCTTCGGTTATTTCCCCATTCATTGAGGGACAGAGCTAAAACTTGGTGGAATAAACTTACACCGGGTTCTATTATGACTTGGGCAGATTTAACTCGTGAATTTTTGTCTCGTTTTAATCCTTCACATTTAGCTGAGCGATTACGTAATGAAATTGCTACTTTTCAACTGGAAGATGACGAGCCGATGCACGAGGCCTGGGACAGATTTACAACTCTTCTTCGAAACTGCCCAATGCATGGATTCCCCGTCTGGAATCAGGTAACTAAGTTCTATAATGCTGCTAACTTACAAACTCGCATTCGAATTGATTCTGCAGCGAATGGACTATTATTGGATAAAGATCCGGACGAGGCCCTGCAAGTTTTGAAACATCTGGCTAAGAATGAAGAGCAGTTTCCAACCGCTAGAAGAGGAGGTAAACGGGTACTTGCTGTCAAAGACTATGAGGCCGACAGCACTATGAAATCGCAGGTAGCATTCCTTACTAAAGCCATGAAAAAGTTATTGAATGATGATGAATTACAAGGATTTGCTGTCGAGGAAGTTTGTGCTACTTGTGAGGGAAATCATAGTAGGGATGAGTGCCCAATAAATATAGAAGAGGGAAAATATGTTGGAAATTACAAGCCGAACTACAATTCCAACAACTATAATCCCAATTGGAGGAAGGATCCCAAATTCTCCTGGAGTAACCCCAACAACGCCCTGAATCCACAAGCGCATAATCAGAATCAGGGGGGTCCAAGATTGTTGACACGACAGCATCTGCCGCAGAACCTGCCGCCTCAGCAGCAACATCAGCCACCACCTGCCACGAATAGTATATTGGAGCAGACTCTGGCCACCTTTATGTCTCAGACTGGTACGTATATGGAGAATATTAATCAGTTTGTCAAGAAGACGGAAACCTTTATGGATGAAACCAAGATGAGAATGACAAATCATGAGGCTACCTTGCAATCTTTAGAGACACAAATGGGTCAGGTGTCGCAGCATATTAAGCCACGGCAGAATGGAGGATTCCCTAGCAATACTGAAAATGCTAGACCGCCCCCACACGAGCAATGTAAGGCGATTACTACTAGGAGTAGGAAAAAGTTACCAGAGCCGGAAAAAGAAGCTGCAACAGAAAAGGAACCTGCCTTGGATAAACCTGCCGAGGAAGCTGCCCCGACAGGTGATAAACAGACTGCTGCCGATGAGCCTGTCATGACAGCAGAAGCGACAGAGGAGAAAAAAGAAGATTATCGTCCTCAGATTCGCATGCAGTGGGAAGGACGCATTGCTGATTACCGTCCTCCACCACCTTTTCCGCAACGGATACAACAAGCTAAGCATGAATCTCAACTTAAAAAGATTTATGATATCTTTAAACAGGTTCATATTAATATTCCGTTGTTAGATGCTGTTAGAGAGATGCCCGGTTATGCTAAATTTCTCAAGGATGTTATGTCGAAAAAATCTAAACTTGGGGAATTTGAAACGGTAAGGATGCAAGAAGGTTGCATGAGTATTCTTCATCGGCAGCCACCCCAGAAAAAGAAGGATCCAGGGAGCTTCATCATACCTTGTGTAATCAGCGACAGATTTGTGGGTAAGGCATTATGTGATCTTGGTGCTAGTGTTAATCTAATGCCCAAATCTGTTTTTCAGAAACTAGGTATTGGCAAGGCGCGGCCCACGACAGTTACCCTACAGCTAGCCGACCGCTCTTACGTTCACCCCGAGGGAAAAATTGAAGATATTTTGGTAAGAGTGGATAAGCTTATTTTTCCTGCTGACTTTCTTATTTTAGATTGTGAGGCAGATGAGAACGCACCAGTCATCCTCGGGCGACCCTTTTTAGCCACGGGAAGATCATTGATTGATGTGGAGAAAGGAGAACTCACCATGCGCGTAAACGATCAAGAAATTAAGTTGAATGTTCTCCAAGAAATGAAACATGCTGATGTGGATGAGGAATGCAAAGCCATCATTGAGGTGACCTTTGATCAACCCTGCATCAGGTCGGGCTGCCGTGATATAAAATTTGGTCACTGCTGCGATAGCCACCTACAGGCCTGTCACAACAGCAACGACGACAACACCGACGACATCGACTCCTCTGAATCCGATACATCTGATACTGAAGGTCATGAGGAGGTAGACTGGTTAGACCATCGTCCAGGTAAGTTATTCGAACCTTTGAATTACACTTCGGATAACCATTTAATCCAAAAGCCATCTACTGTTGAACCACCTGTCTTAGAACTTAAGCCCCTGCCAGGGCAGCTTAAATATGCTTATCTTGGTTGTGATGACACACTGCCCGTAATCATCTCTGCGAAGCTGCCGCAGGAATAGGAACGACAGCTGATCGACATGTTAAGGCAGCACAAGAAGGCGATTGGATGGACGATAGCAGACATTCAAGGCATTAGTCCAGCGTTATGCATGCACAAAATCCTCCTTGAGGAAGATCATAAGCCGACTATAGATGCCCAAAGGCGGCTAAACCATGCGATGAAGGAGGTAGTGCGTAAAGAGATCATTAAATGGTTAGATGCTGGTATTATTTACGCCATCTCCGACAGCAAATGGGTAAGCCCGGTGCAATGTGTTCCCAAGAAAGGAGGCATGACCGTGATAACCAACGAAAACAATGAATTAATCCCAACCAGGACTGTGACCGGTTGGAGGGTTTGTATGAACTATCGGAAGCTTAACAAAGCTACCCGAAAGGATCACTTTCCTTTACCCTTTACTGATCAAATGCTTGATAGATTAGCGGGTAAGCCTTACTATTGTTTTCTTGATGGTTACTCAGGTTACAATCAAATTGCTATTGCACCAGAGGATCAAGAGAAAACGACGTTCACATGCCCCTACGGTACATACGCGTTTAGGAGGATGCCGTTTGGACTCTGTAATGCACCTGCCACCTTCCAAAGGTGCATGATGGCCATATTCTCCGACATGGTAGAGGACTTCCTTGAGATTTTCATGGATGATTTTTCCGTCTTTGGAGACGATTTTGAGAGCTGCCTTAGCAACCTTCAAAAGGTACTTGAAAGATGTGAAAAAGCTAATCTTGTTTTAAATTGGGAAAAATGCCATTTTATGGTGGATGAGGGGATAGTCCTTGGCCATAAGATTAGTTGATGTGACCACAACCAGCAAGAATTCCAATGAATTTCCTAGAGGTCCTATGACTCGTGCAAGAGCTAAAATGATTCAAGATGTTGTGGAAAGTTTGCTTTGCCAATGCTGGAAAATGAATGAAGAAATGACAGCAACAATTAGATCTTGCAACGTTTTGAGTTTGTTGGAAAGTTGAAATAAGTTGCATGAGTAGTTGCATAAGAATTTGCATGAGTAGTTGCATGAGAATTTGCATGAGTAGTTGCATAATAGTTCATTCATTCCATGAGAATAAATATGCTTGTTTATGCATTTATGCAAGCACTTCATTTATGAAAATACTTCACTTATGTATGTGTTTCATTTAAGCATGTAGGTTCATTAATTAAACTAGTTCATTCATTGAACTTGTTCAATTAATTCTTTAAGTTTGCATAACATTTTTATCATATTTTGATTAATATTTTATGTGTTTTTAGTGTCATTATACGTTGGGATTAAGATGGGAACAATTGAAGACTTTTCATCTTCTTCAAGGAGACATGCCATCTTTATCACCATTCAAAGAGAGTCTTTTTGAATTCCATGGGGGATGAAGCATTTAGAAGACTTTATTATGCTTTTATTCAGCCAATAAAGTTGAGAAATAAAGAAAGGAAGTGGAAGAGACACACACACTTAGATGCAAACATGGGCAGATTCATTCCAAGTCATCTACATGCACTTTTAAGAGCCAAGCAAGTGGAATATCAAAGGATGCATCACTTGGACGTGTATAAGTCTTCATTCAAGCCTTATTATGTCCAAATTCGTTCTAAATTACACAAATGGCCAGCCACACTTGATAGGATTGAAGACAAACCATTGAATGTCATAAATTGGAGCCTTAATGCATTGTTTTGTCCATTCAAATTCTAGGCTGCCATGTACTATAAATAGGATGCTCATTTGCCTTTGTAAAGGACCTTTTTTTGATGAAAATATATGAGAGTGTTCTCTTCATTGTTCTTTAAGAACTTTATCGGCTTTCAAGCTAGTCTTGTGGCAAAATTTCCCCTTTTCATTCCATTCTATTTATAGCGTTGGTTCCTAGCTTTCTAGCTAGCGGGTCACGTTCCACCATTCCACCATCACTTCCATTTGATTATATTGTTGGTTCTTAGCTCAATTATAGCTAAAGGGTCACAATCCAACCTTCTTCCATCATTTCACAAAGGGTAAGAACGTGTAAGGTTTGGGTCAACATTCACTATCTTGTTGGTTCTTCCTTGTTCCACACCGATTCTATTCCATATATCCATATCAACTTCTATCCATTTTCCCCCTTACATTTATCTTTCAAACCATAACCACCAACCATTCCATCACCTATTACAACAACAACTTTCACCATCTTCATTCCATATACATCACTTCCACACTCAAGTTTCAAGTTTGCAACTTCATACTAGAATCACGATCGGGCAACATCACATACGAATTCGGTCATCACGCAACCGGATACGTATCATTAGCTGCCGTGGGATAGAAGTCGACAGGGCCAAAATAGAGGTAATTGAGAAGCTGCCGCCGCCAACCACAGTCAAGGGCATTAGGAGTTTTCTAGGGCATGCTGGTTTTTATAGGAGATTTATCGCGAATTTCTCAAAAATCACGAAGCCCCTATGTCATCTCTTAGAGCAGAACCGACCCTTTGACTTTAATGAAGAATGTACTGAAGCATTCAAGGTTCTGAAGGAAAAGCTAGTGACAGCCCCCATAGTACAGCCACCAGACTGGACACAACCATTTGAGATCATGTGTGATGCCAGTGACTATGCTGTCGGGGCAGCACTTGGGCAGCGCAAGGACAGGCTGTTTCATGTCATATACTACGCCAGCAAAACATTGAATGGTGCCCAAATGAACTATACCACCACAGAAAAGGAGCTGTTAGCTGTGGTGTTCTCCATCGACAAGTTTCGTTCATACATACTTGGGACGAAAGTAATAGTGCACACCGACCATTCTGCCCTTAAGTACTTGTTCGCAAAGAAGGATGCCAAGCCTAGATTGATACGGTGGATATTGCTATTACAAGAATTCGACCTTGAGATCAAAGACAAAAAGGGGACAGAAAATCAGGTGGCAGATCACTTGTCGAGGTTGGAGAAGGGACAGAGTCTACCGTTCGATGAGACACACATACTTGAGACCTTCCCAGATGAGCAGCTCTTTGCTGCCGCAATCGCTGTCGCGACAGCCATGGCGGCAGGTAAGTCTTCTGACCTTCCCTGGTATGCTGATTTCGTTAATTTTATAGTTAGCGGAATATTTCCTTCTGATCTTAATTATCAAGCCAGGAAGAGGTTCCAAAATGATGTTAAGCATTATTATTGGGACGAACCTCTTCTTTTCAAAATGTGCGCAGATCAGGTTATAAGGAGGTGTGTACCACAAGAAGAGCAAGAAGACATTCTCCATCACTGTCATGCTTCACAATATGGAGGACACTTAGGAGGAAACAAAACTGCTGCCAAGGTGCTGCAGTCAGGGTTCTACTGGCCGACACTATATAAAGATGCACAGGACTTTTACAAGAACTGTGACAGGTGCCAGCGGACAGGTAACATCTCGAGGAGAAACGAGATGCCACTGCAGAATATCCTAGAAGTCGAGATCTTCAACGTTTGGGGGATTGATTTTATGGGACCTTTTCCATCTTCATGTGGAAATCTTTACATCCTCCTAGCAGTGGATTATGTCTCCAAATGGGTAGAAGCAATCGCAACTCAAAAGAATGATGCCAAAACGGTCCAAAAGTTTTTGCACAAAAACATCTTTTCTAGATTTGGCATCCCTAGGGCGATTATCAGTGATGAAGGGAGACATTTCGATAATAGGGTAATTGCTGCCGCCTTGAAGAAATATGGTGTCAAGCACAGGATCGCGACAGCATACCACCCACAGACCAATGGACAGGCTGAGATTTCCAACAGGGAAGTGAAGAACATTCTTGAAAAGATGGTTAAACCAACTAGGAAAGATTGGTCTTTACTTCTGAATGATGCATTATGGGCATACATAACAGCTTTCAAAATTCCATTGGGCATGTCTCCATACCGTTTGATCTATGGGAAAACCTGTCACTTGCCTGTCGAGATCGAGCACAAAGCATATTGGGCAATCAAGGCAGTAAACATGGACGTGGACAAGGCAGGCCAGAAAAGGCTGTTAGATTTGAATGAGATCGATGAAATACGGACAATGGCCTACGACAATGCAAGAATTTATAAGGAAAAGACTAAGAAGTGGCATGACAAGAAGCTGCTGCCACGACAGTTCTGCCCAGGGCAGCTTGTGTTGTTGTTTAATTCTAGGTTGAAACTCTTCCCAGGGAAGCTCAAATCTAGATGGTCTGGCCCGTTCCAAGTGGTCCAAGTTTTTCCCCATGGTGCCATTACAATTCAATCATTAAAGGACGGACACCAATTCAAAGTCAATGGACAACGCCTCAAGCATTATCAGGGGACTGAAGCCCCAGAAATACAGGAAGTGGTTACTTTAGGTGATGCCCCACAAGGCATCCCTAATTTAACCTAATTTTTATTTTTATTTATTTATTTATTATTATTAGGAAATTAGGTTTATTTTATTCGAATAATGTTTTGTTTTTCTAATTTCAGTTTTTAGGAAATACAGGAGTCAAGAAGAAAAGGAGAAGTGACCCAGGCCCACCGCCCATCCATCAGCCCAATAAAGCCCATTTATGGAAACCTGTCGTTTCGGCTGCCGCCGCAGACGGATATGACAGGCTGTCAACAGACTGACACGGCAGACGCAGAAGCGTGCGGCAGACGCGTAGCAGACGCATAAATGCGTGTCAGACGTGTCAGACACGCTACATTCAATCTGCCGCCCCGTTATTCCCGCCTGCCGTTGCGGCATTAAATGGGCAGCTACTCGACCGCTATATAAACCCCTTCCCATTTTCATTTTTCATCACTTCTGATTTTTCTCTCTTGTTATTCTCCTCTAGTTTTATCTATTTTCTTTTTCTTTTCAGCCCTTGCAACCAAAATGTCATCGAGACAAACCCGTCAAAACGCTGCTGCCGCTTCTTCTTCAGCAGCAGCATCACCATTCGCCAAAAAGGAACTATGGGAGGAGCGTGGCTTTATATACAACAGAGATGCCCCTCACATGGGACTGCGGCCGTTCATTATGAAAGCCATAACGGCACAGCTGTGGGAGGACTTTGCCGAGCAGCCGGCGGAGTTAAATGATACTTTGGTCCGAGAATTTTACGAGGCCATCGACAGCAAAACAGCGACATCTGTCACTGTCCGAGGAGTGGACGTGCCCCTTACCGCCAGCAGCATCAACCATGTGTTCGGCCTCTTCTTTGGCCCCAATGATGATGCTCACCAACAATTTCTGGACACCCTCGACGCTGCTGCCTATGATGCCATCATGGTGGAGCTGACAGAAGCTGGTACGACATGGACCACCAGCAAGAAGAACCCCCACTCCGTCAACATGGGGCAGCTCCTCCCTGAAGCAAAACTGTGGAACGCTTTCATCAAAAAGCGTATCCTGCCCTCGTCCCACCATACGACAGTCAACCGACAGCGCTTGGCCCTCATTCACTCTATTATGCATGACAGGCCCATCAATGTGGGCAGGTACATGCGGGACAACATCCTCGATTGTGCCTTCCACTCGGACTCACGACTCTGCCTGCCGTTCACCATCACCGCCCTCTGCCGCTGTGCTGCTGTACCAGAGGAACCCTCCGACAAGATCAAAAAGGGCAGCGGCTGGACTGACAACAACATCTCCAGCCTCATGGAGGTCATAGTCGTATCACCCATCAACGCCTTCGACCCAAATGCCCCTCCTGCTGATTCCGATGATGAACCTGCCACCGAACCTGCCCCAGATGCTGCCGCCGACACCGCTCAGACAGATCAGTCTGCACACATCCTAGCTGCCATCCTAAGGATAGAGGAGCGCCAAATGGGTTTGATGACTTTTATCCGTGACTTCTCAAATGCAACGGTAAATTTCATTACTAATACTTTATATTATTCGGATGTCATCTTCCCCACCTTCCCCGCCCATTATTTCCATATCCCCTCCCCTACTCCCACACCACCTGTCTCCCCCCATATGCATTCTGCCGCTTCCACACCAACCCCAGCCCCAACGGCGGAAGGCAGCCCACCGGCAGACACCTCCCCTCGAGGAACCAAAAGACCTGCCACTGCGGAAAGCCCTCTTATCCAGAGGAATTTGGAGAGCGACTTTACGCGGGTAAAACGAATTAAGCACGTGGCAAACAAGAGAAAGCTGTCCAAAGCCATCACCACCAGCAGCTCGTGGGACAGCGGTAGCAGTTCCGACGTCCGGCTAGTGGAGCACCCTGCCCCTCCACCTGCTGATGAACCTGCTGAGCACCCTGCCCCTCCACCGGCCGATGAACCTGCCGATGCACCTGCTCCTGAACCTGCCCAGCCCCCTCCACAGCGCAGACGCCGCCATCAGATCCGCGTCAGCAGCAGCAGCGAGGACAGCGAGTGAAAATTTAAGTTTTTTTTTTCCTTTAATGCTGCCTGCCTTATCTTTTGTGATGTACTTTTATTTATCTTGTTTTTCTTTTTTTCTTTATTTTTCATGTCATTTTGCATTGAGGGCAATGCAACCCTCGAGTTTGGGGGTGGCAACCCTCCATCATTAATGGAGTCTTTAGCACATCTCTTTATTATTTGTTGTGTCTTATTATTTATTTATTTTCTTAAAAAAATCAGAAAATTTAAACTGTTGGCTTAAAACTGTGAAGTTAACTTACCTGTCATGACAGCTCTGTCGTGGCAGCATCTTTAGAACAGGTTAAGGAAAAGTTTAGAGCCTTTCTATAATTCTGAAAACTTAAACACTTTTGTGACTGTTATATTGCTTAGATTTCTTTTAGCCAAACTAGAGTAGGATGCTTAGAACTTGAATAGCCCCTAGAGGTGCCTAACACTGGCTCTAGGAAAGAAGTTTAGCAAAAGAAAATAAAAAAAACCTAGAGGTGCCCGAAACCGGCTCTAGGAAAGAAGTTTAGCAAAAGAAAATCAAAAACTAGCTTGAAAATAGAAGAAAAAGAAGCATGAAAATGTGCCTTCTAAAAAATAAACTTTGGCATAAAAATTCGAGTTAAGAAGTTGAATATTCTAGTGAAACTAAGAGAGTCTTAGCATATAACTGTTCACAAGCATGCACACACTGCACAAGAGCTATAGGGAGATTCCGGACAGATCCTAATCTTTTCCGACAGGCTGCTGCCGCCATAGAGAATGAGCGACAGGTAAGGGACAGTTCACTGTTTGAAGGCCAACACAAAAATTTTCAGTTTTCTTTTAAGTCTTCATTGCTTGAGGGCAAGAAAAAACTTGAGTTTGGGGGTGTGTTGAGTGTGTAAAAGTTCTATTATTTACACCCTTTTTAACCCATATTTCTGCTGCATTCAAGCATCATTGCATTGCATTTAGGTTAGTTTTCAATAAAACATCACAATTATATAAAAGGCACGGATCCTACTGAAAGATGGCTATTTTTGCAGGTATCTGTCACAGTAGATGTTGAAGGCAGGCGCAGGGCAGATAAGCAGGAAAGCTGAACTGGACAAGCAGCCGAAGAAGACGAACCTGTCATGGACCTGTCGTGACAGCATGGTGACAGCAGACTTATGAAGAGGAAAAGTAAAGTGGACCTCGATAGATAGAGAAAAATCTGCTCGTCTGTCGTGTGAAAGCCAAATATTTTTCCAAGACCCGGATCAAAAGATATGTCAAGCCAAAGCTCACGGAGAGGAAATTCCTAGAAACAAGGATGCGGCTGGAAAGTAGGAGACTTTAGAGATTTAGTCTTTATTAGAATCTTACTTTTAATTAAAGTTGTAATCCTTGTTACCTTAGATAACTTGAGCCCAAAGCTTATATAAGGGCATAGATTTAACCTAGGGCATAAGCGATTACCCCACAACCCAAACCAAACCCCTGTCGTTTACCTGTCACCGACATGTTCTAAAAACCCCCTAGGGCTACGGGTTGTTTTGTAAAGTAGTTGCAAGGGTTGCTTTGTTTTAGGATTTTTTTTCAAGTTCAATAAAATAAACTTCGAGTTCTTTTATCTTGGTTTTAATATCTTGCAAGAGCATCGGGAGAGCATTGTGAGGTTATCCATTTACTTAGCATCGGGAGAGTTAAGTATACGAAAGAGATAAGAGCGTGTTCTCTAGTTTATAGTTGAACCATCTCGTGCCTAGGGATAGGGCGAGGTTAAGTGGCTAAAGAAGAACTCATACACATCGGTGTTCATCCTTCGATTCACGCCGGGAGGTATCATCAAAGACGTGATCATCGACAGACTTGTGCCTAGGGATAGGGCAAGGCAGATCTGGGATTCTTGCCAAGCTTGAAGTACAGAGTTAGTGTTCGCTGCCGCGACAGCTAACGGACAGACGCCGCGACAGGTGCTGTCGGCGACGGGTGCGACGACAGAACTGGAGATCCTAAGCAATTCAATACCTGCACTACCGAGCAACTCAATACCAGCCCATTCTCTTTATCTTGATATCTTACTTCTTTTATTTGCGTTTTCCTTATTATTTTCGTGACAAAACTCTTAATTATTTCCTTTACTTTCGTGCAGTGAAATAAGGTGAAGTCATTAGCCCAATCCCTGTGGAGACGATATCCGATACTCTAGTATCACTTTATTACTTACGAAGTGTACACTTGCACTCAATTGCGATAGACTCTTTTACACGCAACAGTAGCATTACCTTTTATCCTGACTTATGTGTTTTACAGGACCTCTCAAATGGAAAGATAAAGGGGATTGGTAGAGAGTTCAAGGGGTTGTATTTCTTTGATTCTTCTAGTTTGGGTATGTCAGATCTGCCCAATTCTATTTCTGTTAATTCTGTTCATACTTCAAATTCCTGTATGCCTTTTAATTCCATTAATAAAATTCCTGTTTGGCATGCTCGATTGGGGCATGCCCCCCATTCTGTTATTCATAAATCTCCTTTTTTACATTCTGTTACTTTGTCTCCTACTGCTATTAAAGAATGTTCTGTGTGTCCTTTGGCTAAACATACTAGGTTACCTTTTCCTCACAGTAGTTCTAGGGCCTCTGCACTTTTTGAATTAGTTCATTTAGATCTTTGGGGGCCTTATCGTGTTTCCACTCACAGTGGACATAGATTTTTCTTGACAATAGTAGATGACTACTCTAGGATGACTTGGGTCTATCTGATGAAACTTAAAAGTTACACTGTTCTTCATATTAAACAATTTTGTTCTCTGGTTCAAACACACTATTCCACTCCTGTTAAAACTTTTCGTTCTGATAATGGCTCTGAATTTTTCAATTCAGAGTGTGCTTCTTTTTTCCTCTCACAGGGCATTTCTCACCAAAGTTCTTGTGTTGGCACACCCCAACAGAATGGGGTGGCTGAAAGAAAACATAGACACCTCCTTGAGGTTGCTAGAGCCCTTAGGTTTCATTCCAATGTTCCTCTTAAGTTTTGGGGAAAATGTATTTCAACTGCTTGCTATATCATAAACCGTCTTCCTTCTTCAGTTCTTTCTTGGAAAAGTCCCTTTGAGGTCTTTTATAAAAAACCACCCAATCTTTCTCACCTAAGGACTTTTGGTTGTCTTTGTTATGCTTCTAAAGTTCACTGTTCTGATAAGTTTGGTGCTCGTGCTATTCCCTCTGTTTTTTTGGGATATTCTTCCTCTCAAAAAGGGTATGTTTTGTTTAATTTGGATTCTAAAACTTTCTTTGTTAGCCGAGATGTTATCTTTCATGAGCATCTCTTTCCTTTTCACTTGCCTATTTCTCCTTCTTCTTCTTTTTTTCCTACTGATCATTCTCCTCATGATTTTTTACATTGTGATTCACCTACTGGTACTTCTCCTACTACTCATTCTTCTCCTGATAATTCTCTTAATGATCATTCTCTTGATGATCATTCTCTTGATGATCATTCTCCTGATGATCATTCTCTTGATGCTCATTCTCTTGATGATCATTCTCCTGATGATCCTTATCATGCTGATCATTCTCATAATGATCATTCTCATGCTGCTCCTTCTCCTCCTGTTTCATCAGATAGTACTCATGTTTCCTCTAGTCCTTCTGCTGTTTTTCTTGTTGTTCTTTTCCAGCAGCAGTCTTCTGTTCCTTTAAGGAGATCTGCTCGTGTTGCTCAGTCTCCTCACTGGCTTCAAGATTATATACTATCTTGCCAATCTTCTTCTCTTTCGAGCAGGTATCCCATTTCTTCCTTTATCTCTTATTCCCATTTACCTAGTCATACTCAAAGTTTTCTCACCTCTTCCCATATTGCTGAGCCTAAATCCTACAGTGAAGCCATCCAAAATCCCCTTTGGGTTCAGGCCATGAAGGAGGAAATCTGTGCACTGGAGTCCAACAATACTTGGTCTGTTGTTCCTTTGCCTCCGGGTAAAGTTGCTATAGGGTGTAAGTGGGTGTACAAGGTGAAATATAAGGCTGATGGCTCCGTTGAGAGGTTCAAAGCCCGCTTAGTGGCTAAAGGGTACACTCAGAAGGAGGGCATTGATTATGTGGATACATTTTCTCCCGTGGCTAAGCTTGTTACTGTTCGAGTTATCCTTGCTCTTGCCTCGGTTCACAATTGGCCATTGTATCAGTTTGATGTCAACAATGCGTTTCTTCAGGGAGATTTGTTTGAAGAAGTCTACATGACTTTGCCTCAGAGTTTTTGTAGCCAGGAGGAGTCCATGGTGTGCAGGCTACAAAAATCTCTTTATGGTTTGAAGCAGGCCTCTAGGTAATGGAATCTTAAACTCACAGAGGCCTTGCTTGCATCTGGTTATCATCAGAGTAGATATGACTACTCCTTGTTCACTAAGTTTCAAGGAGACAAGATGGTGGTCTTACTCATATATGTTGATGATCTACTGATAACATGCAGTGATGAGGGTCTTATTCAAGATTTGAAGAATACTTTGAACAAGAGCTTTAAGATGAAGGACCTAGGTGAATTGAAATATTTCCTAGGATTGGAGATATTAAGATCTAAAGAAGGTATTATTCTGAACCAGCGAAAGTATGCTCTTGAATTGATAGAAGAATCTGGGCTAGGGGGAGCCAAGCCATCTATGACACCTCTAGAATAGAATCGTAAGTATACTTCAGTGGAGTATGATGAGCAGTTCGAAAATATTGAAGATGAACTGCTGCAAGATAAGTCAATCTTCCAAAGACTTATAGGAAGATTAATCTACCTAACACATACTAGGCCGGATATCATATTTGCAGTGCATACATTGAGCCAGTTCATGCAAAGGCCTAAGAAGTTACACTTAGAGGCAACCTTTCGAGTGGTAAGGTATATCAAGAAAAATCCAGGACAAGGAATTTTCTTGAGTGCAACAAGTAAGTGTGAACTGCAAGCCTACTGTGATTCAGATTGGGCTTCATGTCCTGTAACTAGAAGATCAGTCACTGGGTTCTGTATAAAGCTTGGTGAATCTTTGTTGTCATGGAAATCGAAAAAACAAAGTACAGTGGCTCGATCATCTGCTGAAGCAGAATATCGAAGTATGGCAGTTACAACATCAGAGATTGTTTGGTTACAAGGGTTATTTGCAGAACTCAAGATAACCATTGAAGGGTCAGCAAAGATGTTGTGTGATAGCAAGGCAGCTTTACAGATTGCTGCAAATCCAGTGTTTTATGAACGAACGAAACACATAAAGATAGACTGCCATTTCATTAGAGAGAAGATCCAAAATGGAAGCATTCAAACAGAGTATGTCAGATTAGAAAATCAAATTGCAGATATCATGACAAAGGCCTTAGGAATTCAGCAGCATGAACACTTAGTTTTCAAGTTGGGGTTTAAAGACGTTTTTCAACCACCAACTTGAGGGGGAGTGTTAGAGGTTGTTAAAGAATCTTGTAACTAAGTCTGTTAGCAGGTTGTTAGATTTAGTTAGTAGTTACAATGTATAGTTGGTTCATTGTGAATATTTTGTATAAATAGTGGATGTAATCTGATAATTATCAATTAATGAGAATATACATCATATATTCCTTTTACTCCTCATCTCAAAATTTAACACACCTTCCTCCGATACGTGCATGTGTACAGCCACGGGCAGCCTACGAGCGCCAGCAAACAATAAATCAGGCCTACAAAACCGAAACTGGAAGTGTTTGTCGATGATTGCGGACATAACGAAAACGCCGATCGTAAAAGAATAGAGAAAAATAGATTCAGGAGATGTAGTACTGGTGGTTCCACGGTCGATGATTTCGGCAGTTTGGCCAAACGTGATGCACGGGAAGCAGCAAGTGGTGAAGCCTTGCAAAAGCAGAATAGAATAGACGAAGATCAAAGTTTAAATTAGAATAATATTTGTAAGACAAAATTACAATAGGATATGTGAATGTGATAGGGGACTGAATCTTTACAGCAGCTACAGAGGCCGGTGGACCATTCATTTAGTTTGTAACTCGGAGCTCATCTTGAGTTCCCGATATTATGTGGACACTTTCTTGCGGTGCTCAATGAATTACTACAAATCTATGGATTATTTCTCTCTTATGACCTTCATATATTATAATTATGTATTCACTATATATTTTTTTATTTGCAATAAAATCTAAAAAAACTTGCAAGTAATTATCCATGGACCTACCCATGAACTTTCGCAGAAGTAAACTCTGAAATCTCGACCTACCATGTTTAGGTGTTTACAAACTTTGATTATTTCTTCTGCTTAATCATCAAATGTGTAATAAAAAATAAAAAAAAAATATTTTGACAGTTCGATGGCCCGTCAATCTTATGGCTTTCACATAGCCATGGTTTTGAAGCTCTCTGTATTTTTGTTATAATTATAGGATTACGACATTTTTATTAAAATTATATACTGAATTTTCATAAAAGTCCTAATTCTTATATTGTAGTATGCAGTTTTACTGTTGACTTTTCATTTTTCTCTACTTCCTTTGATTGTTGTCTATAACAGACACATATTAAGACATGGCTTTCCAAGGACCTTCAAAATGTATTGAAAATATTCGAATGATCTTTTATTTGATACCCACACTTGAATTAAGTAACAATTATTCAAGGCATTGGACCGGAGGTTCAATTTTCTGCTAAGTTATGGTGTTTGATGTCGAAAATATGTTTTAGTAACTCTTAAAAGTAATTTTATTTATCCTTTTGTGTTTTCTAGCATAATTTTTCTTAGTTCACCACCACATTATTTTTGTCTTCTCGTTGTTAGTTATGAATTACATTTGAATCCTTCTCTTTTAAGGGCATCATGTAAGATACTAGATGTTAATTATTTATGATGTTATTTCAGAATGGATTGGATACCAAAGTGGAGAAACCAAAGAAGCAAATGAAGAAAAGGAAGAATAGAGCTAAGAAGATCTGTGGAGTAAAGAAGGTAATAAATTGTTTCTCTTTTCTTATCGTTACTTGAACCCATTTCACTTTTAAAACATCCGGTGAGACTGATTTTTTGACTATTTTACTTGATTAATATTAGATGAAGGCCAATGAAGTAGCAAAGAAGAAGTGAGCTAAGAGGGATGAAGGATCCATCTATGTCTATCTTAGTGTCAAACTGCCAATGTTTTCCAAGAATTGTTGTTTACTAGTCTCAAATTTTTAGATGTTTGTTTGAACATGTTTTCCTTTACATTAAATGAAACTGGATTTTGGTTATATTATGTCATATTTCTATTTTATCAATGTAGAATTTTTAAAATATTATTATCTTACCTTTTTTGGAGGAATATAACTCGTACTTTTAGTGTCGAATAGTAAAATTTGATAATGGTGCTGATAAAATAATATTTAAATGATAAATATATATATATATACCCCAAATTCAAACAAATATATAGATTTTATTAAATAAAATTATTTTAAGGTATGTGGTTTAGGGTTTAAGGTTTAATAGTTTAGGGTTTTAAGTTGAGGGTTAAGAGTTAAATTATTATTATTATTATTTTAGGGTATATGTTTAAGAGTTTAAGGGTTTAAGGTTTAATAGTTTAGGGTTTTAGGTTGATGGTTAAGGGTTAAATTATTTTTTTATAAAGAATAGGGTCAAATTGAAATAATATTTAAATAATGAGGGTTCAATAGAAATACGTAAATAGGTGAGGTACTAAATATATAGTTTACCCTTATTAAAAAAATAAAATTTCAATATGTATAAAAATAATTTAATTAAATTTTTTAAAGTAATTATTAATTATTTGATGGGTCCTTAAAATTTTAAATTTTTATTAATTAATTTAATGGTGTTCAACAATGTTCAATGTTAGTGGTGTTCAGTGGTGTTCGTCGCAGTGGTAGACTCATCTTAATTTTAAAACATTATTATCGTTGTCCTATTTTTCGTCTATTAAAAAACCGACACTTTTTATATTTATCAACTTTAATAAAAAGGTAATTTGTACGTTAAATCTTTTAAATTTTTAATTTAATAGCTAAAAAATTAATCTGAAATTGTCCCCTAAAGTTATAAGCTAATATTACATGAAAAATTGCATTTTAACTCTTTAAGATTTTATAGTTAAATTTTGGTCCCTACTTATTTTTTCTAGATTCACCCTTGCATAATTTGTACGTAAAACATATGCATGAAAGATATAAAAAGGAATTTTAATCTATTTTTATGTGTTTTTAATTAATATTTAAATTGTTATGTATTTTTAATAAATATTTAAATAAATAAGACACCTAAGGTTATACCCCTACTAAATAAATGATAAATAATATTAGAAGGGAACGAGGCACCCATAAAAGAAAGAGAAGAGAGATAAAAGACATGAACTCTAACTTATAATATCAATAGATAATAATTTTATCATTTTAATTATGATTTTATTAGTGTCGATTTGATATTTTATAATTCTGTAAATTGAGGAAATATTTAGATAAAATAAAAGTTGATTTTGCTTACAAAAATCACAATAATAGTCTTCGGAGATATGGCTAATTAATGACCTAAATATCATAAGTTATAATTCGAGTATTATCAAGTCTAACACTTTGATTATAGGGAAAGTTAATTATTCCAAAAACAATAGTATCTAATATTGGTGTCTTCATTTGGCAACAAAAAATTATCATTGGTGTATTCATAAACAGCTACAACAACTAACCAAAACCCTAAAGGCTCTTTTCCACCCGTCTTTCTTAATTTTTTTTTGTGTGGTGGCTAGTCGTTATCGTTATCACTGGTTAATCTCTCATTCCTCTCTTTATTTCTTTTTTCTTTTCTGGCTCGGTCTTTTGTTTTTTTTTCAGTGATTGGTGCTTCGCTGTCATTCCCTCTTGTTTGTTCGATATGATCCTTGTCCCCGATGATTGTGGTTTTTAATTGAGATAAATTTTACTTGGAGGAGCTTTGGGTAGCGGAATAAAAGATTCTCCTTTTCTTTTTTTTTTCTCCGCTTTCTCCTCTCTTTTATTTTTTTTTTGGAAAATTTAGGTCGTTTGATTCCTTAGCATGCAAGCCGCGATCCGATGCTTTTCTTAGATGGACAGAGTCTTTGGCTCGTCTTCCTACGAGACTTCGTCAATGTGGCTCTTTGGTGATGTACACTTTGCTACTTCTTCTATGGTTCTTCTCTTCTCCAGAAAAGAGCCAGTCGAAGTCAACCTTATTACCGGTCATTGCGGTTTGGTTCTGGCATCGTTGTTAGTTCGATCCTTCGAAACACTGATTAATTTAATTCGACTGTCAGAGACTTTTTCGTAGAGTGGATACGAAAATGGCTTCGACTCCTCCATATGTCATCGTTTGCTATCGTTGTTTGCTTGCTTAGGTTTCTTTTCAGGATTCACATGACACCCTTTGTGTGTTTTTTTCTGGTTTGGGTCCTTGGTACCTAGTGTTGTTTTCAGGCATATGTTTGTGTTTGTTTTGGTGTTTGTTCTTTGTACGTTGTTCTTTTTGTTAATGAATTTTCTGTCCTGATAAAAATATTTGTGTCTTCACTTTACGAACTCAGACAATGATTTCATTGTGGATTTGCCAAATTGTAGGTAGTGCTTTAAATGAATCGAGCTTGAACACATAATGCTTTGTTCGTGTTCGTTTACATTTTTTTCTGAAGGTTTTTGTGTTTGTTTAAATTTTTAATATTATGTTCATGTTCATTTGTTTATTTTTAAGGTTTTTGCAAACATGTTCTTTATGTGCCCGCTAACATGTTTGTTTATATGTTCGCCAAAATGGTAAAACTTCACCTCTAGTCTTTAAGCTTCTTAAGCTTCGTAGTTTAAACTATTAAGTTCACTATGTGTTCAATTTAGTCCTTACGTTCATCAATATTTAAAAAGAAGGCTTAATACCAAAATAAGTTCTCAAACTATCCCATTTCCCCCTTTAGGCGCCAAAACTTTTTTTTGTCCCTTTTAAGTGCCCAAACTATCCCGCCTTTTCTTTTTAGCTACCTAAACTTTTTTACCCATTTAGGGGCCAAAATTATCATTTTTTGGTCAAAACAAATGCCCAAATTATCATTTTTTATCAAAGTAGGTGCCTCAGTATGACCTTAAAACAGAAAAACATAATAGTTTGGGCACATAAAAGAAGAAGAAAAAATTTAGACACCTAAAAGAAAAAAACATGACAGTTTAAGCACTTATTTTGACATTAAACCAAAATAAAATGAAAAGGAGAACCGGGTAAACGAGTTGATAAATAAGTTTGTTCGTGAATATAAACAAACCGAACACACTTGTATTCATGTTCATTCGTTTATTAAACGAACATAGAAATTTTGTTCACACTCATTTATTTAACTGAATAAACGAGCGTTATACAAACAGATCACAAATAGTTCGTCAAACGCTATATTCATTTACGCTCGTAATCGTAGGCTATGATTCAACCAATTGATTTACTTGGCTTCTTCTCACGTGCAACTGTGTTTTCTTGTATCTTCATGCATGACAGACTGGGCTAATTCGTATATATATATATACTTTTCTTCACGAGACAAAACACATCTAAGCAACAAAACGAGCTATGAAACATAAAATTGTTGTCTTAAATATATTTTGATTATTATTTTTTTAAAAAAATATTTTTTGATTATTAGTTTAAGTACAATTAAATATTTAATATTTGTAATGATTGATTCGAATTGCAATTAATTTATCCGACAGATACGATATATATGTTCAAATTCAAACACGATTACACATAAGTTTTGTTGCGATTTTGATGTTAGAATCTTTTGCTAGTCCTGATAGAAAAAACCATATTTGATTTAGGATGAGTCTACCACGTGGGACGAACATTGTTGAACACTATTAACGATGAACACCGATGAACACTATTAATTTTTTTTTAAAAATTTTAAAAATTTAAAGGACTAAAATTATAATTAAAATTATCTCTTAAAAAATAAAAATCAAATTTAATAGTTACTTTATAATATTTTTTAATAGGTTAGAATCAAATATACCCAATTCTCCTAAACCCTAACAAAATCAATCTCTTAAAAAAATAGAAATCAGTTTATAATTTTTTAATAGATTAAAATCAAATATACCCAACTCCCTAAACCTAAACCCTAACAAATTTATTGAATTTGTTAAATCATCCTCTGCTGCTTTATTTGGGAATTCTAATCTATTTCCTTCTAATGTGTAAATTATCTATTCCCTTATAATCTATAAATTATCTCTGTGGGTTTATTTGTTGAATCATCCTTTGCTGCTTTATTTGGTCTCATCATTGGCCTGATTCTAATCTATTTCTTGACGATCACAAATTCATTGAATTTGTTAGGGTTTAAGTTTAGGAGAGTTGAGTATATTTGATTCTAATATTAAAAATTATAAATTGATTTCTATTTTTTTAAGAGATTGATTGGGTTTAAGTTTAGGAGAATTGAGTATATTTGATTCTAACCTATTAAAAAATATTATAAAGTAACTATTAAATTTGATTTTTATTTTTTAAGAGATAATTTTAATTATAATTTTAGTCCTTTAAATTTTTAAAATTAAAAAAAAATTAATGGTGTTTATTGGTGTTCATCGTTAGTGGTGTTTAGCAATGTTCGTTGCCTGTTGTAAAATTTTCCTTTGAGTTATTACTTTATGGGAAAGAAAAATGGTGACTAAAAAAAGGACGGACAAATCACTAGAAGCAAAAACAACCGAAACCCAAATCTGGGTTTTAATTAAATCCAAAACCAAAACAAAACCACAAGTGTTAAATTCTATTAATCGGATTCAAATGGAAACGAAGAGAAGAAAAAAAAGAAAACAACAAACAATTCCTCTTTTCTTTTTTGTCTTTTTCATTCTTCATTCAGATTCTCTCTCTCCATCTCTTGAAACGTAAATGTAATGTCTAGAAAAAGGTTAGGATTGTAAAAAGTGCTTTCTGAAATTGAAAACCCAGATTTTGCATTGGCTGAAATGGCGATTCTCTCGATTTGAAGCACAGGAACAACAAGTACTGTTAGAGTTATAGATAGATAGAGTTCTAGTTTGTTAGTCAAGATAAAGAGTCTTGTAATTCAGCTGTAACGATTGTTAAGCTGTCATTGAGTTGTTGATAACGGTTACTTCTAAGGTCACCAAGTGTATAAATTCTCAAGCTTGTTGCTAATAATATCAGATTGATTGCTTGTTCTTCTTTCAATATTCTCATTCTTTTCATAATCTTTCATGGTATCAGAGGTTTCAACAATGGTAGAAAGCTCTTCTACTTCATCCTCTAAACCATTCACCAACAAAACTATTTCGATCAGACTTGATGATACCAATTACCTTCTTTGGCGTCAGCAAGTTCTTTTTGCAGTCGAAAGACTAGCGTTGGTAGATCATATCGATGACACGTTGACGATTCCATCGTAGAATGTTCGTTCTGAAAGAGGTAATACGTTACTCAATGACGAGTATGTTGCGTACAAGCAGCAAGATTCTGCACTTTGTTCTTGGCTTCTTTCCTCCATTGGACCTTCGATCTTGCCTTCCTTGGTCAGTTGCAAAACTGCTTTGGAAATTTGAGAGAAGGTTCAACAAGTTTTTTCTGTTTCTTCAACAACTCGTATTATGCATCTTCATTGCTCTTTAAGGAATTTGCGTAAGCGAGATCAAAGCATGAAGGGGTATCTTGCTCAGGTTCAGTCCATTTGTGATAGCTTGGCCGCCTGCGGTAATCCTCTCACAGATACTATGCATATATTTGCTATTCTCTCTAGTCTTTCGCCGGAGTATGAGCCAGTTGTTGTCGGCATTACTTCCAGTCAACAGACCTATAAACTCGATGGGGGTATGTTTTGTTCTTCTTGATACAGAGGCTCGACAACAAGAGTTCCTCAATCAGAATTTTCTGGTGAATATGACTCAAGGGCATACTCTGGCGCAAGGGCCTGTTCTTTTTGAGCCTACTTCATATCATAATCAATATGGTTCTTTTGGCCAATTTCCTTCGACGTTTCAGAAGACTCAAGATGTTTCACATGGTATGATGTTTCAAGATCAGGCAGAGGATTTCATGGTCAACCCAGGCCGGTTCTTGATCAGCCTCTTCAAGGGTCTGTTCTGTTCTATAATCGTGGTGCATCTGTTTTTTTAGAGGATGAGGTCGTGGCTTTGCCGGTAGGTCAAGAGTTTAGTGTCAGATATGTGAAAAATTGGGGCATTTAGCGAATCAGTGCTATTTCCGATTTGATCAATCTTATGATGGACAAGTTCACAATGGTTTCTTGGCAAACTATTGTAATTTTGCGGATGAACCTGAAGAGCAATGCAGGTTACAAGATTTTCCCTCAACTGCTGATGATGTACCGAGTAACCCTAATTTTGATTCCAATGGAATTGTAGCCACTATTGCTGCAATTTCTGATGAGTTTGGGCTTCCAGCCTACAATGATGCAACTTGGTATCCTGACTCAGGAGCTACTGCTCATCTCACTCTGGATGCAGGTAATATCATTAATCCTATTTCTTATCAAGGTTTAGGTAAGGTATCGGTTGCAAATGGAATGTGAGTTTCTATTTCTAATATTGGTAGTTCTATGCTTAGTTCTGTGAATCGGCCTCTAGTTTTGAATAATTTATTACATACACCTGCTGTTAAAAAGAATCTTCTATTAGTCTCTAGGTTCACCAAACATAACCATGTTTCAATTGAGTTTTTTCCTAACTATTGTCTTATGAAGGATCTGTCAACACAGGAACCAATAATGCAAGGTTTGGAAAGTGATGGTTTGTACAAGATACCTTCTGCTGCGTCTGTTAGTGGTTTGACAGTCTCTACTTCTCAAGATTTCTTCTTTCCCGATGAGTGTGTTGTGCAATCTGCTATTAGTTCTTCTAGTTTAAAAGCTTTAGAAGATGCTAAGGGTTCTCATAATGCTTGTTCTGTTTCTGTTTAAGATAGTTTAGAACTTTGGCACAGAAGATTAGGACATCCATCTTATGCTATTTTAGATTTCATCTCTAAGAGTTGTAGCATTTTCTTTCATGGTAATACAAATAATTTCTTTTGTGAAGCTTGCAAGTTGGGAAAGAGTTATAAACTGAAATTTAATCCTTCTCTTACTGTCTATGATCAACCCCTCCAACTTATTCAGATGAATCTTTGGGGTCCAACCCCCTTACTTTCTAGTAACTGTAGGTACTATATAAGCTTTGTAGATGCATATTCCAGATACACCTGGGTTTATTTTATTGCAAACAAATCTGATGTTTATAATGTGGTTGTATCTTTTCACAAGCTGGTTGAAAAATAGTTAAATTACAAGATCAAAATAATGCAATCTGATTGTGGTACAGAATTTAAACCTTTGATGTCTTATTTTCAACAACAAGGAATTATTTTTAGGAACACCTGTCCTCGTACTTCTGAGCAAAATGGAATGGTTGAAAGAAAACATATGCATATTGTAGAGCTTGGTCTCACTCTTATGGCACAAGCTTCAGTTCTTTTAAAGTATTGGTCTGATGCCTCATTCTCTTCTGTTTTTCTTATTAGTAGATTACCTTCTAAGGTATTAAATGGTGTCTCACCACATGAGAAGTTGTTTGCAAAAGTACAAGATTACAACTTTCTCCGTGTCTTTGGATGCCAATGCTTCCCATTGACAAGGGCATACAATAAGACCCTGCACTTTCATTGGCTATAGCTCACATTAGCATGGTTACAAATACTTGAGTGAAGATGGTCGTGTGTATGTTTCCCGCCATGTTCAGTTTAATGAGAGCATATTTTCATTTCAAAAACATTCTCCTGAAGTCAACACTCAGACAGAAGATTCAGAACGTGTTTCATTCAAGTTTTCTGGAGCATGCATCAGAAAATCATCTTCTTTCAGCACTTCTAGTAGAGAAGTTTCTTCTAGTTTCTCAAGTTTAGCTTCAAATGGGGTACACTCTTCTCCTAACGTTTCAAGTAGTGGTCACATCTTACATGTTCTAAATGATGTTCAGACATTTGAACAAGCTTCCATTCCTGGTTCAACTACTTCTTCACCCAATACCAATGCCTTGAGTAGTGCTGATACTCTCACACCACAATGCTCTCCTGTTCATCATATTGCATATCAAAATGCAGACATTCCTGATGGTCAAGTGCAGTGTGCAGCTCCTGCAAAAGTTCAACATGCTCACCTTCCTGCACAAGTTTAGAATGATGATCTTCCTGCTGAAGAATTTCAGACTGGTGATCTTTCTAGGAGTCAAAATCTACTTGCAGTTCTTCCTACAATTCAAAATCAGGGTGATCAAAGTGTAGCCCGAGCCTGTGAGCAGGGTGCAACTAAAATTCAAAGTTTTTCTCAGAATACAAATGTGAAGTCTACTCACTCCATGGTAACCAGATCTAAACTTGGAAGTTTTAAGCCTAACGTATTTCATGGTGAGGTTGCTATGTCTGAACCTAAGAGTATACATCAGGCTATGTTAGTAAATGAATGGAAAGAAGCTGTTAAAAAAAGCTTAAAGCTTTAATTCAAAAAGGCACGTGGCAATTAGTTAGTTTACCCGCAGATAGGATTCCTATAGGGTGTAAGTGGTTGTTTAAGGTTAAGCGTAATGCAGATGGTAGCATTGCTCGCTATAAAGCAAGGCTTGTGGCTAAGGGTTTTTCACAACAAGCAGATTTTGATTATGGGAAACCTACAGTCCTGTTATTAAGCGTGTCTCTGTCAGAATTTTGCTTAGTGTGGCTTTAAGTAATTGATGGGTCTTAAGACAAATTGATGTTGATAATGCTTTCTTGAATGAGGATTTTTCAGAGGAAGTTTATATGGAGCAGCCTCCGAGGTTTGAAGTTGTACAGTTTGATGAAAGTAGAAATAAGTTAGTTTGCCTTCTTAAGAAATTCTTATATGGGCTCAAGCAAGCACCAAGAGCTTAGTTTGAAAAGTTTAGAACTCATCTTGTCTCCGTTCTTCATTTTACAACCTCCTTAGCAGATTCACCTTTATATTTTAGAGATATCAATGGCAGTAAGATTTTTGTTATGGTATATGTATATGACATTGTAGTGACAAGAAATGTTGTTAGTGATGTGGATCTAGTTATTAAAGACATTAATACAAATTTTTCATTGAAGAATCTAGATAAATTAGAGTTTTTCCTAGGAATATCAGTGCATAATGTTGAACAAGGAATCCTCCTTAGTCAAAAGAATAACATTGCGGAGTTGCTTGAGAAAACATCGATAACTGATGCAACACCAACACCTACACCTATGGTCACTACACCTTAGCTGTCTGCTCATGATGGGAGTCCTTGCTCTGAAGCTAAAGCCACTTTGTTTAGGTAGGTTGTAGGCACGTTACAACACATTTGTACAACTAGACCAGACATACAATTTGCAGTAAACAAAGTTAGTCAATTCATGCAATATTTTCTTGACAAACATTGGAAGGCTACTAGAAGGATTATTAGATATCTCAAAGGCACAATAGGACATGGATTGTTCTTCAGTGCAAGGTATTCAACTTCCAACTTAATTGGTTATACTGATTCTGATTGGGGCACCAGTCTAGACGATAGAAGATCCACAGCTGGATATTACATTTTTTGGAGGAAACTTGGTTGCTTGGAGTTTAAAAAAGCAGGGAGTAGTCTCACGTTCGTCAACTGAAGCTGAATTTCGAGGCATAGCAAATGCTATGTGTAAAGCCATGTGGGTCAAATCCTTGTTAACATAATTAAACATTCATCCCATTTCTCCTTCTATCATTTGGTGTGAGAACACCAGTGCTATTGCTCATTCTGCCAATCCTGTACATCATGCCAAGCTGAAATATGTGGAGCTTGATCTCAGTTTTGTCAGGGAAATTTTTTTGATGATTCGTTTCAGATTAATTATGTACCGACCTTGAATCAAATTGTTGATGTTCTAACCAAACCTTTGTCTGCCTCCTTTTTTGTTCAACTTCAAGAACAACTCAAAGTTTTTTCTGCAGATGAATTAAGACTCTTGTCCACTTCTTTATCTTGAAGGTCAAAATAGCTCCGAAAAAGAAGAAAGAGAAGACATAAGAAGTATGTTAGAGCTATAAATAGATAGAGTTTTAGTTTGCTAGTCAAGATAAGGAGTCTTGTAATTCAGTTGTAACGGCTGTTAAGCTGTCATTGAGTTGTTGATAACAGTTACTTCTAAGGTCACCAAGTCTGTATAAATTCTCAAGCTTGTTGCAAATAATATCAGATTGATTGCTTGTTCTTCTTTCAATATTCTCCTTCCTTTTCAGGTACCCAGAGAAAAAGAATAAACTATGGAAGGTAAATGCTTTCGTTTAGCTTTGGGTTCTTAATTTTGTGTTAATTAATGGTCTCGAATTTTGAGTTTTTTTTTTTATTTAAAAATGTTGTGATATTCGGGTTGTTTAATGTTTGGTTTCTGCTTACTGGAATCTGTGAATAAAAGTTGCATGCATTGAGGAATCTTAGGAATCTGGAATCTTTGTTTTCCTTTTCATTAATCCCAGTTTCTCGTTTTTATGTTTCCTCTACACCTCCTGCCCTGGTTCTATCAACTGTTCTTCCGTTATAGTCATTATGCTTAAAGCTAATCACATATCACTCTTTAGTCGTGAAATATTTGAATCTCGTGTGTTTGCTTCAGCAGAGCCCCAACAGCCCCATTCTTCTCATATCTCTGGACTTGTAAAGCAGCCGGATGTTAACATTGTAAGTGGACTCTCGGAGTCGGAGGCACTTTTTTCCATATTTTAATATCTTAGCAGACACCAAAACTATATTTTAGTATACTCTGTAATAATATTAACCCTGCTAGACAGTGTTGATAATCATACATGCAGGCGGAGAAACTTGGTGGAGTGTGGAAGCCGAAAAAGGAGTACCCTGGAAGACTAAAAACTGATCCAACAAATGATGCAAGAGTAAGTTCAAGCTTTAGTCGATTTTCGGCCATATGATGCACTCATGTTTAGCTCTTGACGCCACTATTTCATATTTTGAAGGTTGCCGAATCACCCAATCACCCATGAAAACAATAGCTTTCTCCACCAAGACTTGCAAACTCTGTTGGAACCAATGAAGCTGAAGTTCGAGACTTTATCTCACCATTTGAACCACATCTTGCTACCATTATCACCAAGGACGCCAGCCTTGGGGTCCTTAAATTCACCATTAATGAACCAGTTTATCTTGATCCTAAATGCTATCCAGTAACATAACTTCCAAACTAGATGCCCCACCTTTACACCAAATCCAAAATTATGGAGCAGGCTCATCCAAGAAATTGCAACCAATTAACAACTAAGTAAAAGATATACAGTAAACCTTCAAATGTCAAATCTATAAAAACTGTCTAGTAAAATTTCATCACGAGAAATTCTCAAGAACTGTGAGATAAGATAATAAAATAAATGAACTACAAGACAGAGATTGATTGGAAGGAGTTGTACCCGTGTGAGAAAGGGAAAAAAGGAACAAGAGATGCGATCTTATCTGTAAAATGCAAGATATAAGACCTGGAATTGAAGAAGATCACAATTACCATAAAAATGAGGATAAAAGAATCAAAGAATCCCTCAAGATTCCGACTTTTGATTTTCTAACAACCACTCAAAGTTCAGAACAAGAAGAATGAGCCAAAACTGTCTTGAAAACAAGGGGTTCTAGAAACTGGTATTTACTTGGGATGTCATTGTCTTTAAGCTCCACAATAATTTTTATGTATTGTTTAAAATTGGTGTTTACTGAAACAGAGAGTGTGATTGGGTGAAATGAGACTAAATTGATAGATTATAAAATTTATATGGGTAAATTTTTTAGAATTATAGTTAAATTAAAATAAGTGTAGAACTTGAGAGCTAATTATATAATTATATCAATTTATATTAACTGTCACGCCATCGTCCATTGAATTTTTAACGGCGTTGGACCAATTTGTTATTTTTTTAAAGTTTAGGGACCAGTTTGTAACTTCTAATAGTCGAGAGACACAAAAAATAATTGGAGTATAGTCGGGGACCATTCATTTAGTTTACACTAAAATTTAAAGATTTATATCACTACTCTCGGCGGAAAGCGCTTTACTTTTATAGTTTAGGAATTCAATTTAGGATTAGTTTCATAAGTATTTTAGCTTTATGATTTAGATATTTAATTTAAGACGCAGGGTTTAGAGATTTAATTTAGGGTGTAACATTTAGGGATAGTGGCTAGAATTTAAGTTTAAACCCTTAAACCTTAAATTAAATCTATAAACCTTAAAACTAAGAGAATTGTGGAAACTTTTAGTTTCTACTCCCGATATATATTACTCAAAACATTAAATGTATAAAATTAAAGATTATTATCATATACACTGGCGATGGTAACTAAAAGTTTTCACAATCGTCTTAGTTTTAGAGTTTAGGGGTTTATGTGTAGAGATTTAAAATTTAGGGATAGTGATTAAAACTTAAGAGTTAGGGTTTAGGGTTTAGGGTTTAAAGGTTAGAGATTAGTTTTTAAGATAACATGGTGGGGATTTAGGTTTTAATCTATAAACCTTAAATTATAACCCTAAACTATAAATTTCAACCACTATCCGTAAATTCAAAACCTATACACCTAAACCCCTAAACTAAGTCCCTAAACCCTAAAACTAAGACACATGTGGAAACTTTTAGTTTCCACATCCAGTGTATCAAATAATTACCCTAAAATTAATTGGTTTCGTATAGTTTCTATAATGTTTGATTTAAATTTTCAATTGATGGAGCCTAACAAGGGGTCCTAGTAAAAAACAAATGATATTCATCCTAAGAGAATTGAATTCAAATCGTTTTGTCTTCAAAAAATTATCGATTAATGAGTTAAATACTGATAATTATATTAAAAAAATATATTTTGTATACTCAGTAGTGTTGTTAATAAAATAATGAAGAACAACGAACAAGTATAAAAGAATAAAAAGATGAGAGAAAGAGGGAGATTTATATTATTATCAAAACTAGAATTGTGTACAATGCCTTCATCTATTTATAGGCATAAGAAGTACATAATACATTAAACTCTAATTAACAGAGATAATATTCATAATAATAAATAAGTCAAACTCCTTAGATAAAGTTTTAATCATAATAGACATCTACATAGATAAATATTCAACATGGGCACGTAACAAGTAAGATGATTTGACATTTAAATTAATACATGGTGCTACATTAATCGCCTAAATACATGCAACCCATGTCACAACATCAAGGGGCACGCAAGGCCCAACCATACTATACCATAACAACATAGGCGTGAGGTCGAGTCACGCAACATTGGAGCATATACTCTTACTCGAAATCCCCCCTCGAGTACATACGAATAAGGCTCAGGTCACATAGCATCGATAACCTCTATTCGCCAATTTACTTACCATAATATTGTAACACAATTCTGGGTATCCTAATCCCACCAAATGAGACACTCAACATTCAATGCCCTTACATGGCATACAAAAATTAACCGATCCCCAAGGATCATCATTGAATCAATACAACCAATCCACTAACTTTTTATTAAGTTATTGCTCATTAATTACGTGTATGAGTTTAGATTCTTGGTGTTTTAGTTTTACTATTGGTTTTACTCCTTTAAAGACCCATAAATTATAAGCCCTTGAACTAAAAATAAAATTTTCGGGCAAAATGCCCAACGAGTACCGATACCCACTCACTCATGGGTATGAGTGAGGTATCGATATGCTCTTGTGGGTATCGGTACCTACTTACGCATATCGATACATGGCTTGACGATATGAGAAGCTTTAATTTAAGGCTCGTACCGATACACGCGTCCATGTACTGATACCACAAGTGTACCAATACCAATTTTAGCTATTGGAATTTGATGGAACATGGGCGGTACTGATTCACTCCCACGTGTACCGATACCCCTTTTAAACACTTGCTGGGATTTGCCAAAAAATTAACGAGGTATCGATACTTGTTCATACGATATTAACACTCAAATCCAGAATTCGATTTCTAGAGCTCGAGATTCAACCCAAACACTTCCCCAAACATTATATAATGACCCCAAATTGCACTTACAAGTTATGAAGGGTGCTTAAGCCAATTCCTACTCTTTTTACATAAATTTGGTTTTCACCATTAACACCCAAACTCAAGCATTTCAAACACCAAACATCAAAAAACATTAAGTGACTATTTGTACCAAAAGAGAAAAATAGGGGTTAAAATGACAAAAAAAAATATTGGGCGCTATTTTTGACTAAGTAATTATGTGGGTATTTTGCAATTTGCATTATCCTTTCTCTGTTCTTCTTTTCACATTTTTATTCTTTTTCATCTCATTTCTTTATTCCCTCGCTTCTTTGTCTGGCTCTTAAACTCCTAATCAGATCAAACATTACATTTTTCCCAACGATTTCCTAGATTTTCTCTCTTTCCAAGCACCTCTTTTTCTTCACTTCTCACATCATTGCCAGCTTATACCTTCTCCTCTCCCTTTCTCTCTAGCTTTTTTCACTACTCAAAGCTTAAAATTTTCCTCCATATTTGCTTTAGATTACGATGATTGAAGCTTCGAAAGAGGTGTAAAAAGTGAAAGTACGATTTGGATCAGTGACATTTCCTTTGATGGTAGAATCCCAATTATTCGGAGATTGGATTGGATTTGGGGGGCCGAAGTTAGTGTTCAGCTATGGGGTGGAGGGAGAAGTAAAGGGTATTTTTGGATTAAAGGATTTGGCTTTGAAAATGGATGAATTTGTTTTCAACATTTCTTAACTGGGATTTTAATTTTTTTCCTTTTGGATCCCTTGTTTTTTGGGAGGATTTAGGGGGTCTTGGCCTAGTTTACTAAAGTCTAGTTTTGGCTATGTCAAGAACTGATAGGATGGCTTCCGATCTTAGCAGAACTGGTCCTGTGGAAAGAGACACCGAACAGGTGTTTTACTCTTTTTTGCTTATTTGCTTTGTACTTTGATTGAATTTGTTGAGTTTTTCTTCTAATTTGTGTTACATAAATTTTGACATGTTTGCTAGTCTAGATTATGCTTAATTTCAGGAGCTAGAAGAAACAATAGTGGCATGAGAATGATGAAACCTTGCTAGTAATATTAGCTAAGTCCGCTCTTGCGCTGTTGCGCATACCGATTTCCTCGACATGGCCTGGTTTTTAGCAAGTCTATGATAATTACAATCCCATATACAACATATGCTACTGCAGATGAAAAAGTTGGCAGACCAGAACTATTTATTTCTACTACGAGTTCTAATACTGATGCAGATTACTTCTTGGGTTGTTGAAGTTTAACTGCTATTTCAGTGCCGAATATTTGATACCGGACCATAGATTACAAAACGTTTACTTTCATATATGTTCTATGGCATATCTACATCCACAAACCTTACTTAATGAGCATCCTTCATTTGTTTCTGGATCATTGATGATTGAACTCTAAGAGTCTGATCTAAGCTCTGTCGAGTGTAGGCTGGAGGTAACCTGTAAATGTATATGTGCCTAGTTCAGTATAAGTTAGAAAGTAGATTGCTTAGATGCTAAGTGCTATTATAGTGGTGCTTAAGTCAACGTGGAAATAGACTGCTAGAATTGCTTGTGTCCTTTCTCTTTGTTTTGTCAGTGGGTCCTATCATGTACAGATTGTTTTTAGTATATTATCACAGCATTTTCCTTTTCTGAAATCACTAAAATTTCCTTTTTTGAATAATGTGGTGATCTCGTGGATATTTTCTGCTGTTTTATTATGATGCATGTAAATTGATACTGGATCTACAATCACGTTTCCCACCTGCAAATGTCCTAAATATGCCTAAGGTTATTGTGGTATTCTTCGCAACAGGCAATTACTGCTTTGAAGAAAGGGGCTTGCCTGCTGAAGTATGGAAGAAGAGGGAAGCCAAAATTTTGCCCCTTCCGCCTTTCAAATGTAAGTTTTTCCTATTTTTAGGTCACATGTTTGAACTTTTCTCCTTCAAATTATGTATCTGTTATATTTTTTTCATTGTCAATTAGCCTCATGAAAATGCAACAATTTACATGACGTTAAGACTTCAAGCCAAGAACAATATCTGTGAAGGAGTTTTTACTTTTAGCCATTGTAAGTGATGAATTATGGGACTAATATATAGAGGAAATAAGGTTCAAAGCTGCTGATATAAGACTATTAATTGTGCCAACCTCAGAAGTCCAAACCAATTATCGGGAACCCTTCGCTTCGTTTACTGTTTAGAACCATTTTATGCTATTCCTCTTTCTTTGACACTGTGGCTCGGATACCTGTATTAGATTGAGAGAAATCTGGTTCAAAACTGTGGTATGAAGACTATTTGAATTTCTAATTGCTAACTTGGGAAATACAAATTATATTTGTCTTCAAATATGTTCTATTGCCCCTATGCCTTCCTCACTTATTGCTCAAATGGTTTTGGTGAGAGCACAGTTCACTTGCCTCATAACTCATTATCACTTGTTCTTGACTTGTTATGTCTTAGAAATCGGTTCCTTTATTCGATGCTGGAATGCTATCATTTGCCTCTATATACACATCATTGATCATTCACTTCTCATTGTGCTTTCAGGACGAGTCTGTTTTAATCTGGTTCTCGGGAAAAGAGGAGAAACATCTTAAACTAATTCATGTGTCTAGAATCATATCCGGGCAGCGCACTGTAAGTGGTTTTCTGTATAGATGGTGTATTATCTGTTCCTATTTCGCTATGCTTTTGAAAATATGGAGTTCATTGCTTGCCTGTAGCTTATGAGGTAAACAAAAAACATGTTTCTTTCTGAAGAGATGGTGTATTTATCTTTGCCTACTTTGCCATGATTTTGACAATATTTAGAGCGTTGATTACATGCCGGTAACATATGATGTGAATATATTTTTTTCTCAGGTATTTTTAATTACATTCATATCCGGTCTATGGCACTCCTATGTAATTGTTTAACTTTTCCTTGTTCACCCACTTTGGTGAAGTTGCAATCTATATTCAAAAAAGTATTTTATATTCTTTTGTTGTAATCTATTCTTTGTCATTCATTGTCTTGTCTCGGTGATACTGTGATGACTTATATTCGAACAATCTTTTCATTTTCTCCTGTAACTTATAAAATGGCCTATATTTTCTTCCAGCCTATCTTTCAAAGATATCCTCGGCCTGAGAAAGAGTATCAGTCGTTTTCACTTATATATAATGACAGATCGCTGGATTTGGTAAACATTTGCTTTCTTGTAACCATGGCTTCTCGTTAATCTGGTTACTGTTGCATACCTCTTCTTGAGTGGCATATATAGACAGGTTAAAGTTTTTTATTTCTTAATAAAATTATTCTAGATTTGCAAGGACAAGGATGAAGCTGAAGTCTGGTTTAGTGGTTTAAAAGCATTAATCTCCCGCAGCCACCAAAGAAAATGGAGAACCGAATCAAGAAGTGATGGCATTCCTTCTGAAGCAAATAGTCCTAGAACATACACACGAAGAAGTTCACCTTTACATTCCCCATTTGGTAGTAATGATAGCTTGCAGAAGGTATAGTTCTATTTTATCTAGAAAATCTACTTTCAACACTACAAGATTGTGAATTTGAGATGTTTTTTCTTACATAAAATTCAGGATGGTGATCACCTTCGCTTCCATAGTCCATATGAAAGTCCTCCAAAGAATGGTCTGGGTAAGGCATTTTCAGATGTAATATTATATGCTGTTCCTCCCAAGGGTTTCTTTCCCCCCGATTCCGCTAGCGGTTCAGTTCATTCTTTGTCTTCAGGAGGATCGGATAGTGTACATGGCCACATGAAGACAATGACAATGGATGCTTTTAGGGTTAGTCTTTCAAGTGCAGTTAGTTCATCAAGCCAAGGGTCTGGCCATGATGATGGGGATGCCTTAGGTGATGTTTTCGTTTGGGGTGAAGGTACAGGGGATGGGGTTTTGGGTGGTGGACTTAATAAAGTCGACAATTGTTGTATCAAAATGGATTCTTTACTTCCTAAAGCTTTGGAATCTGTGGTTGTACTCGATGTCCAGAATATTGCCTGTGGTGGTCGACATGCTGCCTTGGTAACCAAGCAGGGGGAGGTTTTCTCCTGGGGAGAGGAATCGGGAGGCCGGCTTGGGCATGGTGTAGACTCTGATGTTTTGCATCCAAAGCTTATTGATGCCCTTAGTAATACTAACATTGAGCTTGTAGCATGCGGTGAGTACCATACTTGTGCTGTAACACTTTCTGGTGATTTGTACACATGGGGTGATGGCACTTATAATTTTGGTCTTCTGGGTCACGGAAATGTAGTAAGTCATTGGGTGCCAAAACGAGTGAATGGGCCCCTGGAGGGCATACATGTCTCATCAATATCTTGTGGTCCATGGCATACAGCTGTAGTTACCTCTGCAGGTCAGTTGTTTACCTTTGGTGATGGCACATTCGGTGTTTTGGGTCATGGGGATCGGAATAGTGTCTCGTTGCCAAGGGAAGTGGAATCCCTAAAGGGGCTCCGCACTGTTCGAGCAGCTTGTGGAGTGTGGCATACTGCTGCAGTTGTTGAAGTCATGGTTGGGAATTCAAGTTCTAGCAACTGTTCCTCGGGGAAGCTATTCACGTGGGGAGATGGGGATAAAGGTCGACTTGGGCATGGGGATAAGGAAACAAAACTTGTTCCTACTTGTGTTGCTGCTCTTGTTGAACCAAACTTTTGCCAAGTTGCCTGTGGACACAGTCTGACAGTTGCCCTTACAACATCAGGTCATGTCTACACCATGGGAAGTCCTGTTTATGGCCAGCTAGGAAACCCACTAGCCGATGGGAAGGTTCCTACCCGTGTTGAAGGAAAGCTTTCCAAGAGTTTTGTTGAGGAGATTTCTTGTGGTGCCTATCATGTTGCTGTTTTAACTTCCAGAACTGAAGTTTATACTTGGGGAAAGGGAGCAAACGGTCGATTAGGTCATGGGAATACTGATGATAAGAACTCCCCCACTTTGGTAGAAGCTCTGAAAGACAAGCAAGTCAAAAGTATTGCATGTGGCACAAACTTCACTGCAGCAATCTGTCTCCACAAATGGGTTTCGGGCGTTGATCAGTCAATGTGCTCTGGCTGTCGCCTCCCGTTTAATTTCAAAAGAAAACGTCACAATTGTTATAATTGTGGACTAGTCTTTTGTCACGCATGCAGCAGTAAGAAATGCCTTAAGGCTTCCATGGCTCCAAATCCCAACAAAACCTATCGTGTCTGTGACAATTGTTTTAACAGGCTGAAGAAAGCCATCGAAACCGATGCATCATCTCAATCTTCTATAAGTAGACGAGGAAGTATAAATCACGGGACTAGTGAATTTGTCGATAAAGATGATAAGTTGGATTCCAGGTCTCGTGCTCAACTTGCTAGATTTTCATCAATGGAGTCGTTGAAGCAAGGAGAAAGCCGATCAAAGAAAAACAAGAAGTTTGAATTTAATAGTAGTCGTGTCTCACCCGTCCCAAATGGAGGCTCCCAAAGGGGATCACTTAATATATCCAAATCTTTCAATCCAGTATTTGGATCATCCAAGAAATTTTTCTCGGCTTCTGTTCCCGGATCAAGAATCGTTTCTCGTGCAACATCACCAATATCGAAACGACCCAGCCCTCCTCGTTCCACAACTCCAACCCCAACGCTCGGAGGCCTCACCTCCCCTAAAATAGTCGTGGATGATGTTAAGAAGACGAACGATGGACTTAGTCAAGAGGTTGTCAGATTAAGAACACAGGTATTTTGTTTTTCACACTTCTCAATACACGTTCAGAGATTTATATATTTATTTGTGCACGAGATTATTCAGTATTCATTCGTTGCACCTCACCAATATGTTCTCTCTCAGGTGGAGAATCTTACACGTAAAGCACAGCTTCAAGAAGTTGAGCTGGAAAGAACGACCAAACAGCTGAAGGAGGCAATTGCAATCGCAGAGGAAGAGACTGCAAAATGCAAAGCTGCAAAGGAAGTCATCAAGTCACTTACTGCACAAGTAAGACGGATTAATTTTTCTTTGTCTTCCACGGATATCTATTTTATAAAAGCTCTAGCCGTATATCTCTGCATTATGTCGTTTTTGAGTAATCGTAGCTCTGAACTATACTTAGCCGTATTAAGTAATTTTGCCGGGTTTTGATACTTTGGTTTCTTCTTATTTATGTCTGAAGCTCTTTGCTTAACTTTAGTCACAAACCGAGCATGTGACAAGATCACGAGAATGCTCAAGTTTCGTTATACTTCATCTTGTTTTTCTGCTGATGTGAATGATATTTGATATGCTGAGCAGTTAAAGGATATGGCTGAAAGGCTGCCTGTTGGGGCAGCTTGGAACATCAAATCGCCTTCATTTACTTCGTTTGGCTCTAGTCCTCCTTCCAATGATGTCTCTAGTGTTTCCTTTGAAAGATTGAACGGCCAAATATTGTGTGGAGAACTGGATTCAAATGTATCGAGCAGCCAGTCGCTTTCTAATGGGTCCAACACTGCGAGTAATCGTGGTTCAGGCCATAACAAACACGGCCATATCGAACCAGCCGCCAAAAATGGGGGCAGAACAAAAGAAGGCGAATCTCGAAACGAGAATGAATGGGTTGAGCAAGATGAACCCGGTGTGTATATAACACTTACCTCGCTACCAGGTGGTGCCAAGGATCTCAAGCGAGTTCGGTTCAGGTATGTTATGCATTACTCAGGCAATTCTAATTTGTGTAGACAAGCTATCCCGAACCAACTCATGAACTCGGTCATGGATATATAGAACAGAAATTAAACGGGTTTCAAATAACTTTGATTGCAGTCGTAAGCGGTTCAGTGAGAAACAAGCGGAACAATGGTGGGCAGAGAACAGAGCAAGAGTATACGAACAATACAATGTCCGCATGATTGATAAGTCTAGCGTTGGTCTCGGGAGCGAGGACTTGGCTCATTAACACAATGAAGTAACAACTATATGATGTACATGCAATATAGTGTTTTCCGAGATTCGATCCCAACATCGGGAACTTGATTGATCAAATCACACCATTGTTGATCAAGAGTGGTGTAAAGGAAGATAATTTAGAAAGGGTTTGATTGGGGCTTTCATTAATTTTTGCATCTTTTTTATAATTCTTTTGCCCCCACTTCACTTTTTAATGTGTGTGGGGAGGGGATTGAGGGTGACAAAAGTGTATATTTTTATTAGGTTGCTGGCTCTTGTTGAAAGCAGTTGCCTTGTAAATTCATAAGCAACTTGTATCTGCAGGAAAAGAAGAAGTTTTACTCTCTTTTTCTTTTGGTTCCTAAACTTCTAAATATTTCTAATTCATCCTCAAACTACGGTTCTCATTCTAATATGGTCATTTTCATCTCATTCTAAATTGGTCTCCAAACTTTTTGAATGTTCTATTTTCACCCCCAAATTATCATTCATACCACATCATATTATTACATAATACACATAAGTGTTTCATGACAATTAATATTTTTAGAACTGTTTTATTAACATAAGATATGATTAGCATATACCGATAATTTAATGATGAAATTAGAACGTTCAAAAAGTTTGAAGACCAATTTATAATGAAAATCATAGTTTGAGGGCTTAATGACCTATTTGGCCCTTGAAATATACACAGAATACCGAATTGCCCATTAAAGTATTTTTGGGACGTTTTGTCCCCTAAACTTTAAATCGTAACCTCAATTGGCCCCTACTGTTAACCTCCATTTAAAAAATTTTGGTTGGCCAATCAGAACGTGTCACGTGTTGCTAATAAAAAAATAATTGACTTATTTTAAAGGGGTAAATTGCGTGTTAAGTTTGTAAATTTTTTTATTTTTTTCAATTTAGTCCTAAAAATCTTTATTTAACTCGAATTGACCCAAATTTCTTTCTAATTTTTATAAATTAGTCCAATATTTTTAATATGATGATATTTTTGTTCAATTTAGTCCTCAAAATATTTATTTAATCCACAATTGACCCCTAATACTTTATAATTTTTATAAATTAGTCCAATATATTTAATATGTTGATATTTTTGTTCAATTTTGTCATCAAAATCTTTATTTAACCCACAATTGATCCCTACTACTTTATAATTTAGTGCAATATTTTAAATATAATTATATTTTTTGTTCAATTTAGTCCTAAAATCTACATTTAACCCGAAATTGACCCATATTTCTTTATAATTTAGTCCAATATTTTTAATATAGTCATATTTTTGTTCAATTTAGTCAAAAATCATTTTTAACCTAAAATTAACCCCAATTTATTTTTAATTTTTATAATTTAGTCCAATATTTTAAATATAATTATATTATTGTTCAATTCAATCCAAAAAATCTTTATTTAACCCCAAATTAACCTCAATTTTCTTTCTAACTTTTATTAATTAGTCCAATATTTTTAATATGCTGGTATTTTTGTTCAATTTAGTCCTCAAAATCTTTATTTAACACTCAATTGACCCCTACTACTTTAAATTTTTTAAAATTTAGTCCAATATTTTAAATATAATTATATATTTTGTTCATTTTAGTCTTAAAATCTAAATTTAACCCGAAATTGACCCATGTTTCTTTATAATTTTTTTATAATTTATTCCAAATATTTATATATAATTGTATTTTTGTTCAATTTAGTCCAATAAGGGTCAATTTCGGGTTAAATTTTTAGGACTAAATAGAACAAAAATATAATTATTTTTAAAAATATTGGACTAAATTATAAAAATTATAAAGTTGTAGGAGTCAATTGTGGGTTAAATAAATATTTTTAGGACTAAATTGAACAAAAATATTAACATATCAAAAATATTGGACTGATTCATAAAAATTAGAAAGAAATTGAGGTTAATTTTAGGTTAAATAAAGATTTTTTTGGATTGAATTAAACAAAAATATAATTATATTTAAAATATTGGAATAAATTATAAGAATTAGAAATAAATTGGGGTTAATTTCAAGTTTAAAATGATTTTTTACTAAATTGAAAATTATGATTATATTCAAAATATTAGACTAAGTTATAAAAATTATAAAGAAATATGGGTCAATTTCGGGTTAAATATAGATTTTAGGACTAAACTGAACAAAAAATATAATTATATTTAAAATGTTGGACTAAATTATAAAATTTATAAAGTAGTAGGGATCAATTGTGGGTTAAATAAAGATTTTGATGACAAAATTGAACAAAAATATCAGCATATTAAAAAATATTGGACTAATTTGTAAAAATTATAATGTAGTAGGGGTCAATTTTGGGTTAAATAAAAATTTAAGGACTAAATTGAATAAAAACATTTGCATATTAAAAATATTGGACTAATTTATAAAAAGTAGAAAGAAATTTTGGTCAATTTGGGTTAAATAAAGAATTTTAGGACTAAATTGAACAAAAATAAAAATTTTATAGACTTAGTGCGCAATTTACCCCTTAAGAATAAGTCAGCTGATTTTTTTTGTTTATTAGTGACACGTGGCGCGTCTTGATTGGTCAACCATTTTTTTAAATGGAGGTTAACAACATGGGCTAATTGAGGTCAGGATTTAAAATTTAAGAGGTAAAACGTCTCAAAAAATACTTTAAGGGCAATTTGGTATTTTACGTATATTTCAAGGGTCAAACGGGTCATTAAACTTAGTTTGAGGATGAAATTAAAATATCAAATTAAAATATGTGTCACAGCTTGGGGACGTGTGGTGCAATTAACTCCTAAAAATATATTTGAGATCTAAATAATATTTAGAAAAAACGATAAATACTTCAAAATATTTAAACCTCCTTAATATATTTTTTAGTAGCCTGGGAAAATTGGTGGCGGATTTTAAGGAGTACTGGAATCCCAAGTTTAGTGGGAGGATTTCCTTCACATGAGGAGATGGGTTTGGAGGAGGAAGAGGAGGGGGTGGAGGAGATGGGTTTGGAGGAGGAAGAGGAGGGGGTGGAGGAGATGGGTTTGGAGGAGGAGGAGGAGGAGGTGGTGGTGGTGGTGGTGGTGGTGGTGGTGGTGGTGGTGGTGGTGGTGGAGGAGAAGGAGGAGAAGGTGGTAGTGGTGGTGAGTAACCTTTGAACTTGTTCGCAAATGATATAACTGATATAGTTGATTTCCCGATTGTTTCGGGGATGGTGGAAGTGGTGAACATATTAAAATTAATGCGTCAATGTTTTCCTATATTTTAAATTATTAAATATTATTGCATGATTATTGGTAGAAACTTTAAAAAATTACTATATCAAAATTTTCACATTTAAACTAAATCTTGACCTTCAATGTTGGACTGTCCATACGTGTCATCCTATGATCAGTGAGAAGGTTTTATCATTCGATCTATTGAGAATTGTGTTATTACGTTTAATTTTTTTTATAACTACCGATATTTAATTTAACCGTAGATTAATTTGGGTAGAATATTACAATGATTCATTATAGGAACAATTCGTCCAATTCAGTTTGCTTCGTTATAGGAACAATCCCTCCAAACTTTTAAATGTTTCAGTTGCATCAATTGATTTCATGGTCCAATTTCATTTTAAACTTTCTGGATTGTATTATTTTTTAGATACACTAGTATTTGTTTATTTTTTAACTATGTGATAAAACATGCGCACGTAATTACAAACAAACTATTCGAACATAAGTCTTCTAGAGATAATGACATTTTATTTTCCAGTGAATTATTACGATTCGAACGAAATTTTCAAAATAATTTTGTGTACCAAACTATTATAATTTATATGATGTATTTTTTTGAATGTATAATTTATATGATGTATGTATGGTTATCATGGTGTGTGTTTTTATTTTATTAATTTGGCAATTAATAAACAATATTTATATATGGAAAAAATAAAAGGTAAAAAAATCCTTCCAATTAATTACTCATTGAACATTGATAATGAAAACCAAAGAAAATCTGTTGTAATTTGAAGTGTATATCAACTCTGGGTCTTCAATTTTCTCAATCAATATAGCTCAAATCCCTCTTTCTCTGCCCTAAAAACTTCAATTCTGCTCTTTTGTTTGTCCCTCTACATGCCTTTTTTAATCCATCAAAATCTTCTAAATCCCCAGATTTTCTTTTCTTTCTCGATTTTCCTAGAAAAAAACACCAAACCTTAGGGGTTTTTCTTTAGTTTTGGCTTTGTGTTTGATGGATGATCAAGCGACAACCACCATGGGAACGTCAGATTCAGCGCCGTTGAAACCAAACAAGCTTATGCTGAAGCTAAAGATCTCCAAGAAAATCGGCTACGGCGGTGCCGGTGGAGGAAACCACCATATCTGCCCCGTTTGCAGCAAAGGGTTTACGTCAGGGAAAGCGTTGGGCGGTCATATAAGGATCCACATGAAGGGGAACAAAGCTAGCCGCCACCGGAAGATCTCCAAGCGGCAGCCGAGAAGCGGCACCGTTCATCGCCGCGCGAAGTCGAAGAATACGATCTCGAACACGGCGGCATCCCCGGACGATGATCCGAAACGAGATACCGACGAGAAAGTCAGCTGCTGTATATGCAACAAGGGCTTCAGGTCAATGAAATCGTTGTTCGGACACATGAGGAACCATCCGGAGAGGAGCTGGAGGGGGATAAGGCCGCCTCCGTCCGACAAAAACAGCTGTTGTTCAAGCGTGTCGGAGAACGACGAAGCTCATGAAGTTGATCAGGTCAAGGGTTCGAATTCTGATCTCTTGAAATCACTTCCGAGGTGGAATACCAACACCTCGAAAGGATTCGACGGCGACGACGACGAAATACCCGAGGCTGCTTATTGCCTCATGAAGCTATCTCGAGGTGATTCATTTCACAAGACAGCATTGAAGCTTGAGGAAGAAAGGGTTTATTACCAAAAACCTGGGTTTTACTTTTGCCCTAAAAACCCTAATGGAGAACAGTTTTCGAAACCATCTGGTCATAAAAGCAGCAAGGTTTGTTCATCAAAAACACTGCTAGATTTTGATTTGAATGAACCTTATGTTGAGGGATTTGATAATGATCAGAGCTCAATCTGATTATGAACTTAGCTTGTTTGTTGAGAACAGATTTTTGGGTTTCAGCTAGCATTTGCTTTTCTTACATGTTTGGTTCTTAGGTTTGCAATGATCTTTTAGGTTTCTTTTAAGTGAAATTTGTGTCTGAAACCCCTTCGTTTACTCTTGTTTTCTGCATAATATAATGGCTGTCAATTAGTTGTGTTGTCATTATGAATCAGCTGTTTCTTATCTGTGCATGTTTTCCCCAGAACTGATTAGAAGAATGTTGGTTCAGTACAACTCGAATGATTATGTATATTATGGTTGAATATTCGATCGAGTCGAATTAAGTCAATTTTTTTTTGAGTTTATAGTTTATAAAATTTGAATCGAGTTAAATTGAGTCATTTTGTTTGAGTTATGATCTATTAAATTTAATTGTAAATATTTATAATGTTTCTCTTCTAATTTAAATGGTTTTTTACAACCATATACGATTCAAGTTGTTCGAGTTTATAAAATTATGATTTAAGTCGACACGAGCTAAGTTGTTCTCACCCCTAATATACATATGTGCGTGTTAAGTACATGCTACTTTGATGTTTTCACTAGAAGTAACAATTTTGGTTGAAATTCGAGTTTTTAGATTGAAGTTTTGAATTCAAAATCATAATCAAAGGTTTTGAATTCAAAATCACATAATGTTAAAAGATGTTTCTAACGTTTGATTGAATAATTATTTTAGCTCATATTTTTTTTGAAACAATTCAAAACTCAATGTTTCATTTTGGGTCAAAATGACACATCTGCGAATAAAAATTGTTAAATAACTGACGATAAATGACTTGAAATGACATGACAAACTTGTATGACAGTGCACGCCGTGATAGCAGTGACATATAGACAAATATGTTATTTTACAGAATGACACATAAGTCAAAAAATAATTTTAAAAATTTATCGGTTTTGGACAATTCTCCTATCCCTTGTAAAAAAATGAAGTACGCATTTTCATTATTTTCATATGATTAACCAAAACTAATATAGGATTAGTGTAATTTTATCATAAAATATGGTTAACTTTTTAATTAAATAGTTTTTGTGAATAATTTTCCCTTTATAATTAAGTTTCCTTGATCAAATACAACTCTAAACAATCTCTTTGCTTAATTTACTCATTTTCTGAAGGATTTGTCTTTGATTATAATAGTTATATTTACCCGTTTCAATTGTAGTTCACACCTTACCTATCTGTCATTCAAATCAACAAAATTATCAATACAAAATGCATTGAATCGTATGGTAAGAAGTTTGATTTTTCTTAAAATTTTGAATAATTTTTTTTCGTGGATTAAAAATAACTGTAGAAGAGTTTTGTCGATAACCGTAGACTAAAATATATTTAAAAACAGTTCAAATAAATTATTTTAAAAAAACATAAAATGAGCCTAGTTCTTCAATAAAGAACAATTTTTTTTAAATAAAATTCAATAATTTTATTAAACGAAGATATATTCAAAATTACAATAAAAAATCACAATTTAGTAAACAAAACAACTAGTATCTCGAGATCAAAAGAGGATCATACAAGAAAAAGGTAAGAACCTAATCTAAAGACTCGAAATAAAAGAAAGATACAAACATCACCAAAATCGACGATGATAGGTAAAACCATCGACAAATAACATAAAAATGCATATTACAATGAAGGTACATTGACAAAAAGGTCATTACCACAACTCAATCGTGAATAAAGAACGGTAGATGTAATCGTGTATCCAAATCCAGTTCGAGGGTCCGAAACAAAGAGATCAACAGCATAATGAAAGGAGCACATCATGATCAGTCGTGGCGTCGTCAGATCCAACTCTAATAAAAATTAAAAAAGAAAAAGAAAAAGCGTGCCAAAATATAGAGAAAAACGTTAACCAAAAGGTAGAGTAAAATCGTGCTACAGAAGCAGAATAATTTATTGAAAAATAAAACAAACGAAACGATAGATCTTGACTGTCGACGATCAATATTAAAATTGGTGTCGCCACCGATGTTTAAAAAAAACAAAAGTGAGCGACTTTATAATTAAAAAGAAAAAGATTAGTGAACAATGAACAAAAATAACTACGTGTGTTTTGTTGTATGTGTGCATCTTTATATATAGAAGTGAATTAATTACTAGTGATAAATGTGGTTTTAAAATTGATTATTACTCTCTCTGTCTCACTAAAACTGTCACATGTTGACTTTTTTTGGGTTAAACTTTTTCAAGTTTGACCTCTTATAATTTAAAATTTATTATTGATAAAAATATGAAAAAATATATTTTAAAAACCTTGAATCAACTAGTTTTTAAATATATTTTTATAATTTTTAATTAATTAAAATATTTAAATAAATTATAGTCAAAGTTGAAAAAATTTGACCAGAAAAATGTCAACATGTGACAGTTTTACTGGGACGGAGGGAGTATGATTTTCTATTTTTTTTTGTCTTTTTGATTTTCAAGGTTTCGCTCTAATTAATTTGGACTGAACCGCGTCGCACATCTGACCTTGGTGGGTGAGCCTCCCAACAGAAGTTTTCTGCATATATAACGCTTCAAACTCGAGACCTTGCTTAAACGATATCAAGCTACTTATCACTTGGACCAACCCCGTTGGTATTATCGTTTTCTGTTTTGATATACTTTCCAATAATAAAAAATAAATCTAAACATTTTCACAAATAAGGCAAATATATAGTTATGTATTTGTGTTTTATTAAATATCTTTCAGAATTGAACCCAACAAGTATTCTAGTGGAAGAGCGAATAATATTCATCCTAAGAGACATGAGTTTAAATCGCTTTTGTTTATAAGGTGTATGTCTATTTTCAAAGGATTAAGGATGTGTATAAACATATACTACAATATAGTCGCCTTTAGATTATTAAAAAAATCTTTCATAATTTTAAGATTTTATTTAAAAAATACTCATAATTTTTACTAATGTAATATAAAACATTTAATATATATGGGACGAAATTTTGAACCTTATTAATATATATATATATATATATATATATATATTATTTTTAAAAAATATAGTAATTATGTTTTATGGGTTTTTAAGTTTTTTGGACGAGGAAATTTAAAGTTTTTAAGAATTTTAAAATGTTAGCATTTGGAAATACATCATTTGAAAATACTAGTATTTTACTATTTGTGATTGTTTTGAGTAAATAAATAATTATTTAGAATGGGTAGAACTAATGTTTTGATATAATAATTGAAAATGATTTGGACTAATTTAAAAAAATTCAAAACTATTCCAAAGTCCAAATAACTTGAAATTATGTTTCGGGATGTTTTCAAAAGTCAAACTACACAAAACCATCCAAGTGTTTCGAAACACCCTTAGGTGTTTCGATACGGGGTATTCCAGTAGCAAAAATGTTTCGATACTGGTATCGAAACGGGCCTTTCCTGGATGAGAATTTTGCCCAACGTTTCGATACGGTCTATGCCGTTTCGATACGCCTACGTGACATCGACCACAACGGTCATAAACCCCAACGGCTATTTCCCAACTAACATTTAAATGCAAATTGTTTCGATATGGAGACAGGCGTTTCGATATGGGTGTTTCGAAACGGCCAAGGGCATTTCGATACGGGTGTTGCATCAGACTGCAACAGCTCTTTCTACCTAAAGGGCGTTTCGAAACAGTCACGAGTGTTTCGAAACGGTGAGCTGCAGAACTGCATTTATGGTGGGAAATAAAGTCCTCAACGGGTCCAATTTAACCCCAACGGCTAGTAACGGCTACAAACTCATCAAGGAGTATAAAAGGGACCTCCAAGCATCAAGTAATGGTTAATGCTTCAATTGTCAATCAACAAATGATCAAAAAGTGTCTTTGTACTTAAATTGTCAATTCTTGTATAGACAAACACTAGTGAGCCAAAATTGTCAAATTTGCTCAAGTGTTTTAGGTTTTGGGTGAGTGCATTATTGAGCAACCAAATACCTATTAGAGAAATTTAAGTTTGCAATTTTCCTTTCTCTTGTAAAGAGGGTTTAATCAAGGCTTTGGGTAGAAAGCTTGATCGGTGTATAAGGGTTTCCTCCTAAGCCTAGAAAAGAGGACGAATCAATAGTGGATTGATTGGAAATCCTTAGTGGAAAGCTAAAGTAGTGGATGTAGACCTTAGTTAGAAGGTTGAACCACTCTAAAATTTTTGTGTCATCTATCTTTTAGCTTCCACATCACATCCACTCAAAATTCCACATCTCCACCACTTGGTGAGCAAGATCGGTTGAAGGAATCGAGCATCTTAAAATTCAACAATTGATATCAGAGCTTGGCTCAATCAAAGATGATTAACATCGTATTGAGAGATTCGGCAAGCTCGATCATCATTTCACCAACCGGCTCAAATGGCGCAATCCATCGACAAACCGCCTTTCTTCGACGGAACCTATTATGCCCATTGGAAGACCAAGATGAAGTTTTTCATAAAGTCAAGAGACTACAAACTATGTGACATAGTTAAAGATGGTCCGTTCGTGCCTCAACGAAGAAAAACGGAGTGGAGTGCCGACGATCGCAAGAAGATGGAGTTAAATTGCAAAGCCTTGCACATCATCTTTTGTGCATTTGGCCCAATCATCTATGAGAAGATGTCTTATTGTGAGAGTGCTAAGGAGGTATAGGACAAGCTTGAAGTCACATACGAGGGAACCGATGAAGTTAAGGAGACCAAGATTAGGCTCCTCACCTTAGAGTATGAGAACTTCAAGATGGACCCGGAAGAGAACATCGAGAAGATGTTTGATAGGTTCTCCACTATCACCAATGGTCTCAAAGGATATGGAGAAGACATCCCAGAGGAAAAGCTTGTCTGAAAGCTCGTCTACTCACTTCCCGAGTCATGGGACTCAAAGAGAACCGCCATCATCGAAGCTAAAAATTTGAAGACCTTGAAGCTTGATGAACTCATGGGGTCACTTCTTACTCATCAAATTATGAAGAAGAACAAAGAAGATGAGAAAAAGAGTAAAGAAATTAAAGTTATGAGAGAGAAGAAGCTCAAGGGGCTTGGCATCAACACCAATGTCATTGCTCTCAAGTCCTCCACTTGCCATCATGTCTATTCAAGTGAAGAGGAGGATGAAGAAGAAGAGATAGTTCATCTCTTCAAGAAGTGTGCCTCGTTCATGAAGAAAGCATTGAGAGAGCTTAAACGAGAATCCATGAAAAGGGAGAGGGCAGGCACTTCAAGCCATAAGAAGAAGGCATATGTGGCTACTTGGAGTGATGGGGACTCCACCGACGATGAGCAAGCCAACCTTTGCCGTATGGCCATCGAAGAAGATTCAAGGGTAACTTCTAATTCATCTACTTCATGTTCTTACTCTTTTGATGAATTACAAGATGCCTATGATGATTTGGTTTTAGAGTTTAAAAATTACATTTTGAAAAACAATAAATTGATTTCAAAGTTGAAAATTCAAAATGATTTGATTACTAAAACCAAACTTGAACTTGAAGCAAAACTTGAAGAGTTTGAACTAAAATGTTTTGATTTACAAAAATTGCTTCAAAAAGTTCAAGAAGAAAAGGATTTGATTTCCAAAGACCTAGAAAAGAAAAATAATTTTGGAAAATCAAATTTTTATGTAAGGCAATCTAGTGCCCTTAGATTTGTAAACGGTAAATGTTTTAGAAGTGTTTGGGTCTCAAAAGGACTAACCACTTCAACTAAAAAGGATGACATTGAAAAATGGATTCCAAAGGGGACTAAGTTTTGTGCTACTAACGTTTATGGATCCAAAGCAATTTGGATACCAAAAATCACTTGATTGTCTTTTGCTAGGTGTGATGGAGAGTGATCAACAAGTCAAACTTTGAGGGGGAGCCCCATGCACACAAGGAAGAACACTTGAAGAATGAAGGCTTCACATCCTCCCTTAAGTTCAAGTGTGGAAAAATCTAGTTGCTTTTGCTTTTATTTGATTTATTTTTATTTATGTCAACTAGATGATCATATATGTTGGACTAACATTTTTATGATGCTTTGAGTAAGGGGAGCCATTTTAAAACCAAATTATTTTTTTTGTCAAATTTTCCTCTATAGTTATTTTGAAATTAATGTTTTAAATTCTTTTTGATATAACAAAAATGGGAGAAATGGTTTGAAAAATTGAATTTTCAAATGAATAAGGGAGAACTTTATTTGATTTCATATCTTTAATCTCTTATTCACAATTTTAAAGTTAAAGGGGGAGAATCCCAAACAAAATTTTCAAGTTGGTTTTATTATATCAAAAAAGGGGAGATTGTAGAACTAATGTTTTGATATAATAATTGAAAAATGGTTTAGACTAATTTAAAAAGAATTCAAAACTACTTCCAAAGTCCAAATAACTTGAAACTATGTTTAGGGATGTTTTCAAAAGGGTTTTACATGTTTTCAAAAGCCAAACTACACAAAACCATCCAGGTGTTTCGAAACACCCTTAGGTGTTTCGATACGGGGTATTCCAGTAGCAAAAACGTTTCGATATTGGTATCGAAACAGGCCTTTCCTGGATGAGAACTTTGCCTAGCGTTTCGATACGATTTATGTCGTTTCTATACGCCTACGTGGCACCGACCACAACGATCATAAACCCCAACGGCTATTTCTCAACTAACATTTAAATGCAGATCGTTTCAATACGGAGACAGGCGTTTCGATACGGGTGTTTCGAAACGGCCAAGGGCGTTTCGATACGGGTGCTGCATCAGACTGCAACGGCTCTTTCTACTTAAAGGGTGTTTTGAAACGGTCACGAGTGTTTCGAAATAGTGAGCTGCAGAACTGCATTTATGGTTGGAAATAAAGTCCTCAACGGCTCCAATTTAACCCCAACGGCTAGTAACGGCTACAAACTCATCAAGGAGTATAAAAGGGACCTCCAAGCATCAAGTAATGGTTAATGCTTCAATTATCAATCAACAAATGTTCAAAAAGTGTCTTTGTACTTAAATTGTCAATTCTTGTTTAGACAAACACTAGTGAGCCAAAATTGTCAAATTTGCTCAAGTGTTTTAGGTTTTGGGTGAGTGCATTATTGAGCAAACAAATACCTATTAGAGGGATTTAAGTTTGCATTTTTCCTTTCTCTTGTAAAGAGGGTTTGATCAAGGCTCTGGGTAGAAAGCTTGATCGATATGTAAGGGTTTCCTCCTAAGCCTAGAAAAGGGGACGAATCAATAGTGGATTGATTGGAAATCCTTAGTGGGAAGCTAAGGTAGTGGATGTAGACCTTGGTTAGAAGGTTGAACCACTCTAAAATCTGTGTCATCTATCTTTTAGCTTCCACACCACATCCACCCAAAATTCCACATCTCCGCCACTTGGCCACTTGGCGAGCAAGATCGGTTGAAGGAATCGAGCACCTTAAAACTCAACAGAATGATTTAAACTTAAAATTTTATGAATTAAAAAAAACAATTTTAAAAAATCAGTTATATAAAAAATAAATAATATAAAAATATAAGATATGGATATAATCGAATTTATAAAAAAATATAGAAACAATTCTAATAATATAGAATTAAATAAAATGTACTTTAAAGTTTACAATTTTTATTTTGTAGCGAGATCAAATGCATGTAAAGGAATAAGATTTTTTTTAAATCATTTATTTAGTTTGGATTTAAATAACAGATTTAGACTACCAAAATCTCTTTTTTAGAATTTCTTTAAATTTTAAAATTTCTTATAATTTAAATAAAAATATTATTCTTAACTATTTGATAATACACACATAATTTTATAGACAAATCGATTTAAAAACGGATCTCATAAGAAGAACAATGTCATTTTTTCTACTATAACTACTTGATAGATTCATCTGGATAAAAGTATTATTTTCCCACATATTTTGTTATTACTATATGAGTTAAAAATAGACTAGTTTCAATTTGTAATTTTGGCCACTAAAATGACTTGATTTGAACAAGAAAAGTATTTTATTTATGTAATAATTAAAATTTTACTCGTGTTAAGACATATGTAACTAGTCGATAGTCTCATGATTAAGTTATATCGGCTCCTTTTTTTTAGGTTTAAATTTTGCCCCTCTTTCAGTTATAAAAAAAATACATATATAACAAAAAAAAAACATATTCGTCACCTTAGGCCGCGTCTTAATGTTGTTACTTCTCGTTTTATTTTCTTCTTATTTTCTTTTGAGTTAGATCTAAATAAAATATCATTTTAAAGTATTTTATTTTTATTTGTCTTTTAATACAATTTTTGTCTATTGTGATCATAGTTTGACATTTCGTGTTGCATTTACTGTGACGCACTCCTAATTAGAGAAAGTCAGTGTTACTTATAATTAAATTTTTTTCTGACAATTTATCAATACATTTAGAACGAGTAATTTGTAAAACTAGCTTAATCAATGTCCACTCCTACATCAACATGTCAAGACTACTAATAATTGCTTAGTTTTTTCAATGAAAGATGAATATTGTATTCAAGGTAAATATAATTTGTTTTGTTTTTGCATATCTGTTTGGATTTTTATGTCAAGGATGTGTGATTTTTATTTGTACCTTACCTTTTCTTTAATGAAAATTTAGCTTTTAATTTTGTAAAAAATACATATTCAATATTTTTATTATATAATTTTATTGTTTTAATGATTAAACGACACCAATTCCCATTTCTTCAAGTTTGAACTCCAACCCTCCCCCATTATAAATCAAACAAGTATGCTTCGTTTTTTTATATTTATGAGTAAATCACAGTCTAATGTTACTTTAAAATATTTTAATTATTCTATTTTTGTGTTACTTAATTAAAGATTATGAGAAAGTTGATCCTCAATATTTATACATTTGTCAGTTTAGTCTTTGTTTTGTTTGAACTAAATTTAACCCTCAACCACTTAAACATATTACAATCTATAAACAAAATGACTTAATTGTGAATTTTTGAAATAGGATGATCTAAATATAAACATACTTATAATAATAATACGACACGTTTAATGATAAAGTAGTCAGGAACTCTGGATACCACCAATCGACAAATAAAATGACCCAATTATAATATTTTAGAATAAAATGGTCAAATTATAAACGTAATCATAAAATAGTGACTTGTGTTATAGTTTGCACTTTTATGGTTTACAAATTACAACCGAAAAAATTAGACAAAAGTTGCGGGGGGTAAAAGATTATAAATTCCCAGAAAAAGACTGAAAAGAGGGCTTTCCTTTCTTCGTCGTCATCAGCAACACCGAGTCGGCTGACTCAGTTGAAGAGCAACTTCTGCACTACAGTATCAGTGAGTCGGAAAACAGAAGTATGGAAGCTACGCCCGACGGAAACGAATCATCGGGGAACATTGAAACCCTAGACTCATTTTACTCCAAATATCTCAGCAAACGATTCTCCTCTTTGTTTTATTCTTTCCCGTCAAATTTTCTCGAGAAAATATCATATCTGTCTCGCCAACCGCTTCTTCCGATCTCTACTAAACGCAGAGCTGGTCTCCCTCTGCCGTTGCCTTCCAACTCAGTCGACTCCGCTCGGTACACGATCTTTACCTCTCTATTTTTTTTTTCTTTTTTAATTAATAGAAATGAATTTTGATTTTGATTTTTGATTTTTTTCACTTACAGGATGACACCAGAGGCATCGAGAATTTATGAAGTTCTAAATGATATAATGGATCGTTTCATTCTGAATTTGGTTAAGATTCAAGAGAACTTGCAATTTTGGCTCTCTATAGCTGAGGTAATGCACTTGGACTTAGTTTGATCATTAAGTTTTTTTGGTTAATAGAATTTCTGACTATAATTTTTAAGATATGCAGTTTTTCTTTCTCTGAAATGCTTGTGTAACGAGTAGTGTGGCATTTACTTAATTGAAGATTTGCCTATAACATAGTTGTTACAAAGCAAAACAAAACCATAATTGCTAAAAATGTGAAAAAAAAAATGGCTAAAATGCAGCTTTCTCTATAACATATTAATCATAGAAAAATAAAATCATTACATTCAGTTATGAAAAAAAGATTTCTGATTTTGGAATTATATATATATATATATATATATATATATATTTCATCAGTTCAGTTACTAAATATTGTTTTCCATTTCATCCACTGTTCCCAAAACCTGTTTGGTTTTTTGGAATTAATGTGCTTTATTTCTATGTTTTAAAAATCGAAGTGAAGTCAAATCAAGTACCGTATATAACTTATATATTTCATCAGTTCAGTTTATCTCATGTTTATATTTTTTAAAAAGTTAATGCTAGTTGTAATATTCGGTTTGTTCAATTCAAGTATTTGCTGTTTTCTAATTGTGAATAAAACACAAAACTCAAATATATTTAATTATTACTTGAACCAAGACTGAATCAAACCGAAATCTATAGAAATCAAAGTGAAACAGGTAAAATTGGGCCACTCTATCCCATTAGTGATCTACCTCAGGTCATTGAATCATATGCTTCACTGCACTGTTTGAATCGCTTTTGTTTCTTTTTCTTTTTTGTCAGCCTTTAACTGCCTGAGCACATCTACTTCCAGAAATGAAATAACTGTAGAAGAACATCCCCATTGTACTTAAAGAGTGTTTTTCTTGTTTGTGGGCTTTAGTGTTTATCCTAATTTTGTATAAATTTTTAGGGATCTAATGCAAGGAAAGTTTACTTCATGATTTTTGAGAGAGGGCCGCAAGCTTTTGTTAGTGGATCAGTTCAACTCATGCGTGAAGCTGTCACTGATGGATCGGCAATGCAGAACCTTTCCCATTCTGCATCTGCGTACATCTCTGCAAGGATTGCCGTTTTATCTTCACTAAGGTGTTCACTTGCTGCTTTTCTGGCTCAGGTTTGTTTCATCTTATTCTAGTTCTGTACTGTCAAGATACCTTTTAACCTTGATAAGGAAGCCTGTCATCTGCTGACACACTTCACAATCGTATCTTTTTTCCTCTTACTCAAAAGTCCAACCTCCAAAAGCCATAGATAGATTTGACACTAGGCATGTAGTAGTGAGGCTTGGTAACTGTAAATATTGGCATTGTTGTTTTGTTTTGTTTTGTCAGACGTGAATAATCAAGGATTCATTGGTTGTTTTCTTTAATAGTTTTATGTAGATGTTGACAAATGTGGAGAGGAGTTAGTAAAAGATCCAGAGAAGTCATTTTCCTCAATAGCATGCGCTCTTAATAGCTTATTTTCTAAGTTGGAGGCATCAATTGGCCATCTTCATATGTTGCATCAGGTATATATTTTTGTACAGAGCATTTCAGACTTGCTGCTATGATTAGCTTGTTAAGAACTTGTATGTTCCAATTTTCATGTAAAAACTATGCAGAGTGGTTCTTCCTTCGATGAAACCCATTCCTTTCCTCTACTATTTGAGAGATTGCCAGAACTCAATCAGGAAGAGTCTCAATGGACAAATTCTGAAATTAATGATGCTATCAACTTGGTTTGTCAGAATCTTCAGGAACTGGACTCTTACTTAGCTCTCATGGTAATGATCCTTTTTATCTTTAATCCTTGTCATAATAAAACAGACATTATTTTATTAACTAATAACTGGCTTGTTCGTTGATGGTTCTTGCATTTGATCTTCAATATATACCCTGCTCTTAGGTAGCTAAACACCAAAAACCAAGTAAAGTAACTCAATACTGGATCCGGTATACCTGTGGTGCAGTTGGCCTTTCAATTTGTTCTTTCTGGCTCCTACGGCATAGCCGTCTGATGGGCAGTTCTGACATTGACAACTGGATTTGTGAAGCAAAGGAGTCTACAGTTAGCTTCTTTAATGACCATGTTGAGCAACCGGTATGCTTCATTGTGCTAATCTGATTGCTCAGTTGTTTTTACATCTCTCTCCCGAACTGGCCATTTCTATGAATGCTTGAATGCAGCAGCTGATTTCATTGATGCTAAACTCAATTTTTCTTCAGCTTTTGGCAATTAGAGATGAACTTTTGGATACATTTAAGAAAAGACAGAAAGGTGTGATGGATATGGAGGAAGTGCAGTTGACTTCCAATTCTCTCCACAGGTTAAATTTCCATTCTATCGATTTGTATTCATGAATATTGAATTAAATTAGTAGCAAGGTAATTGTTAGATGTGATTTCTTCTGTCCTTTTCCTGTTTTGCATCTATGCATGAAGTATACCTATGTGAAACTGCATGGTTCTGAGTTCTAGGCAGCTAGATTATTTAGAATTAGGATATAAATTCTTCGAATATATTTAACCTCCCTAACCATGTTACTAGAATTTGTTCAAAACTTGGTAAAATTGGGTGGGGCTGAGGTTTACGGGGGCTACTGTGTAGCTGAAAGCCCAATGGGCCTCCATATGTACAAAAAGGATTTGTACTCATCACTCTAATCTTTGCTTGAGATATCATAAACAAAGGAAGTTGGATTCTAGGGTGCTTGATATTTGTTTTATTTGGCTTTAAATAGCCTTCCACTCCACTATTTGATCTCTCTATTTTTTTTCTATGGGGATTGGATGTAGTGAAGTTCTTTTCATTCAAGGGTAATTGCTACATTATTGACAGCAATAGCTGCTTCCATGTTTTGCAGAATGTTATTGGCCTTCAGTGAGCAAACAAAAGGTAAAAAATTCCCAGAGAATGCATCAGATCAGGAAATGCTTGAGATTGTTATGTTAAGGTGCGACTTTCTTTCTAATTTTATGGTAATGCTAATCATGTTTGCACTTTATGACTTATGATGCACAACTTACGGGTAAAATTTGAACTTCTTTTGTCTGGTATTTTACATGTATGAAAGCTTCAGGTACAAAAGGTTCTTAGACCAAAAAGATATGTAATAGTAAGTTTTTAAAAATGCCAATACATCAGAAATAATCTAGTATTCTCATTTTTCACGTTTTCCTATTTAACAATATTTCAGAATAAATGTGTTCCTTTGATTGCTAACCTGATATGTTGCTTTAATTGAACTGCCATGGTCTGCTGTATATCTCTTAAGTGTGCCACATTTCTTCTTTGAGAGAAACTCTAATTTATTGGTATTTATAACTTAGATATGAAAAGGAACTTACGCATCCTATCCAGAATCTTCTCCAGGGAGAGCTTGCTCGTGCTCTGCTCATCCAGGTAATGCTTGTTTTTACTGCACAGTTGCTGCCTTTTATTCTGGTTGCATAACCGTATGCTCTTGCCAGTGCAGGTTCAGAAGTTGAAACTGGATATTGAGATGTATGTTCAATACCAGCTTTTTCCTACATAGATGCATTCTGGTTTATTTCAATTCTCAATGTTCTTACTTCTTAAGATGCTCATTGAACTAGGGCAATGCTTGAGCTGGATCAGATTCTCAGAGCAAATGAAATCAACTTTGCAATCTTAGCTGCCTTGCCAGCATTCTTTCTGTCTTTTGGTCTGATTGTGGCCGTACGTGCATGGTTTAGACAGGTCTGAACACTTTAAAGCTATACAATATGTTATCGGGTTAATCTTCTTAAGTGAATTCTGCTTGTTGATCAGGAAGAGACAAGATGCTAGGTTAGTGATGGCACGGTTTAGATGGTTATACAAATTTATATTGCCACACTATCAATTCAAAATTGAACTTCCAGCATATATATATATATATATATATATATATATATATATAATTTTCTTAAGTAAATTCCTTTTGGTGATCACTATAGGAAGGCACAAGATTTAGTGTCTTGGTGATGGCACTGTTTAGATGGTTATACAAATTTATATTGCCACACTTCAATCCAACCTTGAACCTCCAGCATATATAAATATATTTCTTTTGACGTTTAGTATATTGGACTGTTGTTTTCTTTGTCTAGAGCGATTAAAGCTATAGTTCCATTACACAAATTCTTCTTTCCTTTCTTGTGTTTCTCATGCACTTGATTATCTGGTTTTGTTATTGTATTCAGGATACTAAAGCAGAAGGAAGGGGAAGGATTGCTCGTATCCAAAGGAGGCTACTTATTGTGGAGGTTGAGAAAACGATTTTGCAGTACCAGACTTATATTGACCAAGGGCTGGTAAGAAACCCACTGTTCCGTTTGGTGCTTGGATGCTCCTGATTAATTTCTCTTTTTCCCTTATCCACATAGGCTTCTTTTCATTATTATTTAACATCATTTGAAAAACAAAGGGACTTGATCAAATTAAGATTCCGGGCCGGCCATTTTCAAGATGTAAGCATCTGAAGTTGTTTCTTCTAGTTGTTGGCTCATTACACATTCACTGCTATTTGGGAGGAATAAACTCATAGAAACCGAAAGATCTTGACTTTATTTGCATTCTCAAATCTCAACTGAGAGCAAGTTCTAACTAGCTTTATTGGCCTTGAGGTAAGGTCGGAGATTGAGTTGACTTCTTCAGTGCATCTATCTCTGTTGCCATTGGCTGCGAGTGTATATGTTGTTTTTGTTTTCTGAAAACATCTTCGCGCTATCCTTTTCCCATCAATCCCTCTCTCATAATCAGTATAACATTCGTTAGCTAGTGTGACTTCATATGCTCGATATGTTTATGCATGTCTTTCCATAGATTAGGCACCAACAAAGAAGCTTGATCTGTTAGAAGAACCTTTATTTGGTTCAAAAGCTCTATGTTACTTTTACTATATTGCGATCGGCCTCTCTGGTGACAGATTATGGTACCGTTGATTTGCAACTCTTTTGTGTTACCAAGCCAAAATTCCTTTTGCTTTGACTCGATGCTGCACATCACTAGCTCTTACCCACATCTATGGTGAAAAAGGAGGCAACATATTTAATGCTCTCTTTCGCAGGAAAATGATGCACAATGCATGTTCGGACTGTTGATTTGTTGTCTAGATCGCTTATACAATTCTGTCAGAAGACATGCAAAGGCAACTGGTGAATGGCAATGGTTAGTTGCTTCATCTATTTGTTAAATGATTTAAAAAAAAAAAGCTAAACTACTTCGCCTGTCTCGTTTCCGCTTTCCTGTTGTAGAATGATGAAGTCGAACCGAAGATAGCAACTAACAGATAATATATAACTGTGATGAACAGCTTGAAACAGGATATAATTGATTTGGGAAAGCCTGGCCTTCAAACTTCTCACAAGCTAGTCGTGACGGCACGAATGGAACGTTTGTACGACTGTTTGCTTCCTTCTGCAAAACGTCAATAGATCTTTAAAACCAGTGGGGGAAAAAACAAGCTGCTACTCCACAACTTACTCGGCCTTCTGGAATTGCTGTTGCATCAAATTTTGTAGGGCATTGCATAATTTTGTTCCGAGGCTTCGGTGCATTTTTCCCTATGTTTACTCGAATTTGGTTGTGAATGTCGTATACAGATATATATGTCCAACATTGGCACAGCAGTTTTCAATGCTTTTTGGAAGGTTTTAGGGCCATGTCTGAACATGTCTAAAAGACCTACAGATTTGGTTCAACATTTAGTTTTGCAGTTAATAAGATAGGAAAGGTGCCCGAGGAACATTTCACTGAAATTTAGGTCCATGCATATTTTGTTCAATAAATATCTCCGTCGAATTAAGGGTTATTAATTGACACACTGTTAAGTGATTTTTTTTTTGCACAAATATATCTATTTAACTTTAAATCTATAATTTTAAACTTTGAACCCTAAATTCTAACAATAAATCTTAAAATTTAAACTCTACCCCCTAAACTCATTATAAATTAATCTCACTTGTGTAATAGTATTTTCCTCTTTCAATGTATAATAATCCTTGAATTAAACCTGTTTAAACTTATTTGAAAGTTCATGATAAATATATTTTTAAAACTAAAAAAACATTTAAACTAAATTATTGTTTGGAAATTTTATAATAAAGTCAATATTTCATTTAGAGTTTTATATTTGAATATTTTTAATTTACGAAATAGGGGAAGAGAAATATGCTCTTAATGGGTATGAAACTCATGATCTAAGGGAGGAAAAACGTGTCAACTAGATCGTTTATCACTACACCAAAATTTTATTAACTTATATTTGAATATTGTAAATGAAGAAAATAGGTGTTGAAAGTGACTTTAATTAGGATGTGGGTTAGCTCCACTCCTAATTTAATTGGGGTTAGATATCTTAACTATTAAAGTTATATATATATATATATATATATATATATAAAGGTACTTCAATTATTTTGATTGAAAGGTACTTAAATTATCAATTCGTTGTTAGTTTACGAAAACAACACCATCCATTTCCATTAGACACACACAAATATATTAATTTGGTGATATTTTAGAATACAAGTTGTGTAAAATTATGTATCATCATTTCTATTTAAAATATAAAAACTAAATTTTTAAACACTGAAATTGAAAATATAAACACTAAATTTAAACTCAAAATTTTAATTTCTAAATAATTAAAACTTTAAACCCTAAAAACAATATACTTATATAAACAAAATTTACTCATCTTGTATGTTAAAGTATTAAAATTTTAAAAGATATTTCACATTTAAAGGTGTTTATCATAACAAAATATGTTTTGTCTTTTTTTTTGCCCATTTGTAATTTTCACCAATGATTTCATGTATTAATGATTTAATTTGATTGTTTATGTTTTATTGATAATATAAGTGACATAAAATTATTGGTGAAACGTATAAAGAGACATAAAAAAGAGTCCAACAAAATTCTATTTTATTTAGCGTAATGCAATTTAAAAAAAATATACATTATTTGCCTTCGATTAATCAAGACGAGTTGAGTGAGTAATGCAACTTTTGAATAAGTGGCGTTTAAATGAAAAATTAAGAGACTAAAATAAAATACATGAAAAAACACAAACCATAAAATAGAATAGAATAAAAGATCAAAACTTCCTCTCATTGTGGTTTATGTCAAGAAAACAAAACATTTTACTTTAAATCATTAACATTAATGATGATAAAAATAACTTTTAAAACTTTAGATTAAAACTATGATGCTAAAATAATAAAATATAATGAATTACTTCTGCTAAGCCAAAGTAAGAATTTCAGTGGGTCCAACTTTCTTCCTCAAATTGGTAGTTAACTTGATAGCATCAAATTCAAATCCCTCTCCAATCACCACCACTTTGTCCTTCTCATTTCCTTCTAGTCCAACAAAGTTCACCCCTGTTTATATATTTATATTAAAAAAACCAATTATTTATTTCATAATCTGAAACAAATAATAAAATAAAATAATAGAAATCAAAATTTATATATGAAACTCACCCTTTTGTTTTGCAGCCACCTCGAGTGCCTTAGTCCTGCATTTCTGGCACTTCATACTCACTTTCAACACCACCTTTTGCTGAGTATCGACACGAATGTTAGATATGTGTATGTGTTCGAATAAGTAATTTCGCACGTAAAACAAAATTTAAAAAGTTATATGTTTACCTTCATGTCTTTGCTGCTTCTTCTTCTTCTCCAACACCCCAAGAGAAATATTATGAAAGAAGATGTCAAACTCAGCAGGTAAGAAGGAAGAATGAGTTTACATGCCATAAATATAGAGAAATGACAAGACTTAGTCCCCAAGTTTTCTTTAATTTTATGCTATGAAATTGGAAGGAAAACAATGGAATTATTGAAGAAGTTTCATGTCGTTTTCTTGTATTCTTCTTATGTTCACAACTCTAGTCAATGTATAATCATTTATGTTAGGGTAAACTACTGCAGGGGTCACTTTCGTTTCTCGTTTGTACAGATTTAGTCATCACTTTTGAAAAGGGCCAATAAGTGGTCATCTACGTTTTCGATGTGTAAAGACTTGGTCACTCCGACGTTATAGTCCGTTAGTCCCCTAACGGATTGGGAATTAATTAACGAAAAAATAAGGGTAAATTACTGCAATAGCCATTAAAATTTATCTCATGTACATTTTTTCTCCTCAATTTAAAAAAGTAAACATTATAGTCACTAATAAAAATGTTTCTTTATAATTTCACCCTTAAATTTTTAAAAATTCATTTTTCAATCCTAAAACTTTACAATCAATTAGTACAATAATATTATAAATGCTTAGATGAAAAATAGGTGCCCAAAGTATACCCTTTGAAACTTAGGTGCCCAAATTGCTCCTATTTAATAACTCAAACTTAAAAATTTAGTCCACTAACTACTAAAAAATTCGAGTTATTGGAATTTCTATTTTATAATTCAAACTTTATTTTGAATTTTTGAGTCGAGTTTATGAAATTATGAGTCGAGTATTTTCACATCAAACCAAAAAATTTAATTTTTTCGAGTCAAGTCGAGTTATTGGAATTTCTATTTTATAATTCAAACTTTATTTTGAATTTTTGAGTCGAGTTTATGAAATTATGAGTCGAGTATTTTCACATCAAACCTAAAAATTTAATTTTTTCGAATCAAGTCGAGTGTTGCACTTCCCTACATATAATTTTTAATTTTAATCCGTGTTTGTCAACGGGCAGGTTCAGGCGAAGCTCCGACGAAGCCTTAAATGACAGCGAACCGACGATTGACGGTATGGGCTTTTTTTGCCTCGACACGAGGAACTCAATAACAGTGACGGCGCGGCGAGCGGACAGTTGTTGTGGCCGGAATCGCAGAAAAACAGAGGGGACGGACGAACCTTTGTCACAGCTTTCGCGGCAACCGGCGGTGAACTACCACGAGTGGCGGCTGGGGTTTTGTTCGGGGGACGATGACGGATAAGAAGGTGATGACGGTGTACACCACCGTCGAGCGGTGGTCGAGATCAACGTGAAAACACAAGCGATGGTGGGTATCCTCTCTAAGCTTCAAACTGCTTGCCATGGCTGACGACGGTGACTTACCGCGAGTGGTCACCGTGGTTGCGATCAGGGGGAGTGGGCGGACACCGTGGCGGCAGCGGTGAATGCCACGGCCGTGCGGTGTGGCAGATCGGAGCAAAAGCCGGAGCGGGGAAGGTGAGGGGTCGAGAGAAAAAATGGAAGGGTCTGGATATTTTGGGGTGTTAATTATCCCATGTGGGTTTTTGGTTCAGACATTTATTAAATTTTGATTTAAACAAAACAATTAGTTGGGACAAACACATATTAAAATTAAAAATTATATGCAGGGAAGTGCAACACTCGACTTGATTCGAAAAAATTAAATTTTTAGGTTTGATGTGAAAATACTCGACTCATAATTTCATAAACTCGACTCAAAAATTCAAAATAAAGTTTGAATTGTAAAGTTTTAGGATTGAAAAATGAATTTTTAAAAATTTAAGGGTGAAATTATAAAGAAACATTTTTATTAGTGACTATAATGTTTACTTTTTTTAAATTGAGGAGAAAAAATGTACATGAGATAAATTTTAATGGCTATTGCAGTAATTTACCCTTATTTTTTCGTTAATTAATTCCCAATCCGTTAGGGGACTAACGGACTATAACGTCGGAGTGACCAAGTCTTTACACATCGAAAACGTAGATGATCACTTATTGGCACTTTTCAAAAGTGGTGACTAAATCTGTACAAACGAGAAACGAAAGTGACCCCTGCAGTAGTTTACCCTTTATGTTATTCGGATTCAAAAGTGAATATCGTATGAGAAAATATCTAATATACTGATAGTGAAAAGTTTATTTTTCATACACTGGTCTAATTTAAGAATTAGAGGTTTAGTTTAGGAATGAAAATCTAAGTCCCGACTTTATTTGATACAGAAAAATCAAGATGAAAATTACCATTCCTCGACTTTATTTGATGCATCGATAATACAATTTTTAAATTCACAATCGAGATTAAAGAATTGTCACGTAATTTGTTAATATTTTAATTAAAAATAGATCAAATACATAGTAAAATCTTTAATTTATTCGCGATGTTAAAAAATTATATTGTCGCTTAAATAAGGTTAGAGATTCAAGTCATGACGTTATGAATAGAACAAATTAGGTTAGGAAGGTCACCTCATATTAAATCTTTTTAATACACGAAGTAAATTAGTCGGTCAATAAATTAATAACAGTTATTATAAAAATATATATATCATCAATATATTAAATACTAATTCGTAAATTATTTTTTAATTTAAAGTTAAACCCATATATAAACATATGACAGGTAAGTAACTAATGATGCCACTTTTCGGATTTTATTTTTATGACCTTTTTATTTTAACTTAAAAAAACCTTTAATGTTGACCTAATATCATTTATATGTGACACTACAATCATGTCTAATATATTATATTTGAATATAAACTTTAAACAATTTTAAAACTTGTATTATACAAATTATAACATATTCGTATATCTGTAATTTATTCATATTATATTTGTGTCGGTCCAAAATTTTTATTAAATTGTACCTTTTTCGACTAACGTCTACCATGGGCAGCCAAAGAAGGCTAATGGAAACTTCTAAGTCAACCTTTTTTTTTTCTTTTAAGTCTTCTTAGTTAAATACTTAGAAGAAAAGACTTTGTTTAAAATTATTAAGAAAGTCAAATGTATAAATTAATGCTGAAAAGGACTGATTGTATTTTAAATGTTTTAGAAGGACTAAAAATAAAATTTGCCCAATTTATTTGGCATTTGTCACCCATTTAACCTTCACCCAGCATTGCTGTGCAGCCTATACTTAGGGTCTGATCTTGGCTTTTTTAATTAAAAATACTTTTGGTGTTAAAAGTAAAAGTAATAAATAAATAAAGTTGGGTACACATATATTTGGTAAAATGTTAAAAAATATTCTTAATGTTTGATTGAATAATTATTTTAGTTTTTATTTTTTTAAGTATTTTAACTTTTAATATTTTATTTTGGGTCAAAATAACCCCTCAATGGATGAAAACCGTTAGTCAACTGACGATAAACAACTTGAAATGACTTGAAAAAATGACACATCATCAGAAAAAATAATTTTATATTTTATACAATTTTATAAAATTATTTTTTGATTGATGTGTTATTCTGTAAAGTCTAACACAATTACCTATATGACACTGATATATCAGCGTGCACTGCTATGTAGGTTTGTCACGTCATTTCAAGCCATTTAATATTAGTTGACTAACAGTTTTCATCAATGGATTGACCATTTTGACCCAAAATGCAACGTTGAAAGTCAAAATGCTTCAAAAAATAATATAAGCCAAAATTATTATTCAATCAAACGTTAAAGATTTTTTTTGACATTATACCTATATATTATGGTACTTGAATTCGTTTCAATGTGTAATTTAACATCTAAGATTTTTTTTCCAATTAAATACTTGGAGTTGGTATAAGTCCAATCAACTTTTAGTTTTAAATTGGTGTATAAATTTGACTTTATAAATTAAATTGGTTCAAATCATTTACTGAAAGTATCAAATTTGAATAAAAATTTAAATTCGAGTACCAATTAAATCAATAAATCAAGTTTATTCATCTAATTGAATTAAAAAAAGTTAAAGTACCAAATCAAATTTTAAAGTGAAATTCAGATACTTAAATTTTACTTATGTTCACAGCTAGTCTAATAGTCTATTTACTGACTTAAGTCATTCCATCATTTCTTTTATAAAAAATAATCCGATTGATGATGGTTTATGAGGAAATTTCATATATTTTATTTTAATGAGTTAATAAAAAAACTATATTACTATTAATTTATATTACTCGGACTTGAGTGAATATCATATATGAGATTGTCTTACTCGACATGAAATTTAGTGCTTCGTCTCCTTTCGATATATTTTATTCACAATGTCAAGATTATGTATAATTATGGGTAAGTTTTTGACCGATTTGCATCTTACACGAAAAATTAACACATTTATCCAACCCGGTAATTTATAATGATCCACCGACCTAACCTGAACAAAATTCTAGAGTAGAAATTTGATCCCGATCGGACAAATAAGTTTTCTTTCATTTTTATTCGATAAAATATAAAGCTAATTGAAAAAGTACAAATAGAAAGAGGGTATTATAATAATTATTCTATTTTATTAGACAAAATAGGGAGATAATTGAAAAAATATATAAAGAGAGCGGCATTATAGCAATTATACATAAATATTTTTAATAAAATTAAACTACTATCTTAGTTCTTGTCGAGTCGGTATTTTTCACGTTAAACCGAAATCTAAACCCACTTCATCCTAAAAAGACTCGACCAAAACCCAAAATTTTCTTTAAAAACCTCAACCCTATAGGGTTGAATCGGGTCAAAACCCATCATGTCTGGGTCAAATGACCATCCCTAATTAGGACTCAAACTCCTAACTTTTGACTCAAACTCCTAACTTTTTTTTAAACAATCTAATGTCTCAAACTCTACTTACATGGTGTAAAACTCAATTACTTTTACACCTTTTTTTGGACCGTTGGATGATGGTAGTAAATGGATCTACTTACACAATATAAAATTCTTTAAGTTTTACACGTTTTTTGAATCATTGGACGAGGGAAATGGGTGGTTGAAATTAACTCATTTTTTTTCAAGTGATAATCTTCACATATTCTATTGTTAACCCCAGTCATCCGTTTCACTCATCCAACAATCTAAAAAATGTGTAAAACTCTTTAAATTTTATATTATTAACTGGATCCTAACTTATATATATATATATATATATATATATATATATATATAATTAGGGATGTAAAAAGCTGACTCGACCTGGAAACTCGACTGAAACCTGCTCGCGTATGTATGTATGTACATATCAATATATGAACCTTAAACCCTTAATGAATTTCTCCCTAAACTCGAAACCATAAACCCTAATGTATATAAGTATGTATGTATGCACCTATCAATGTATGAACCATAAACCCTTAATGAATTTCTCCTTAAACCTTAAATCTTAAACCCTAAACCCTAGTGTATGTAAGTATGTATGTATGTACCTATCAATGTATGAACCCTAAACCCTAATGAATTTTTCCCTTAACCCTAAACCTTAAATCGTAAACCCTAATGTATGTATGTATGTACCTATCAATGTATGAACCTTAAATCCATATTCATTATTTTTTTTAATCTGTCCAATGTTTTATAATTTTAATTTGATATTTTCATCATTCTATACCCTAAAACTTTATTTTTATTCCAAATTGACCCACATTTATTTTTTTTAATTTTTCCAGTGTTTTATTATTTTAATTTAATATTTTCTTCATTCTAGTCCCTTAACTTTATTTTAATTCCATATTGACCTATATATATATATATATATATATATATATATATTAATTCATCATGTTTTATAATTTTAATTTAAAATTTTGTTCATTCTAGACCCTAAAACTTTATTTTTATTCTAAATTGACCTCTACTTATTGTTTTTTAATTACTCTAATTTTTATACTTTTAATTTGATATTTTTGTTCATTATAGTCCTCAAAACTTTATTTTTATTCAAAATTGACCTCTTTTTCCTTGTTTTCTTTTAAATTTGTCTAATATTTTATAATTTTAATTTGATATTTTTGTTCATTATAATCCGTGAAACTTTATTTTTAATCCAAATTGACTCCTTTTCAGTCTAAATGGACCACTTTTCATTTTTTTAATTACTCCAATGTTTTATAATTTTAATTTGATACGACTTTAAATAATTAACTCCAAATCAATGACGATTGACGAAGGCCAACCTAAAGTCTATCGACTACTTATACGGTTGTACCTAACTCAAACTCAATACGAATTCTAATCCCGAAAATACCCCGACCTGAATTACCCGACCTAAAACTACCCGACCTGAAATTACCCGACCTGAAATGCACCTGACCTGAAATGCAACCGACCTGAAATGAACCCGACCTAAAATGAACCCGACCTAAAATGGACCGACCTGAAACAGACCCGACCTGAAATGGACCCGACCTGAAGTGTATTCGAACCCGAATTAACCTGTCAATTATCTGCTTTGGACCCGACCTGAAATGGACCCGCACCCGACTCAAGTCGAGTCAAAACAGAAAAATGACCTGAAATGACACGTATCCGATTTTACCCGACCTGACAGTACCCGACCTGAAACCCATCTGATTACCTGTTTTTACATCCATATATATAATAATAATAATATAATCTTATCATATTGTGTTTGAATTATTATTTTCGTCGGTCCAAAAATTATAGTAAAATTCTACCTTCACACAACTATTGCCTGTCAATACATTGAAAATAATATGAACACAAACGTCTGTTATGGACAGCCGAGGAAGACTATAGTTTACTTTCAAGTCTTCGTATGTAATAGTGACTTCACTTGCCTTTTCTTGTATTTGTATGGGTGCAATTTCTATATAATTTCTTGATTTCGACACTTGAACAATTTTATGTTGGGGCATATACTGTTTAGTTTGATTCAGTAAATTATTTTTATAGTACGTCAGTTTTTAGCTCATTTGACTTTGATTTTTACATTTGTTGTGTGTTTTTGGTGCAACGCAAACGGTGTAAATATACATGTCGCAAGTAATAAAGTGATAAGCATCGAGTGTCGTTTCCTTAGGGACTGGTTTGGGCCACTTTGCTTAAGTTTCTGTGTTGAAAAAAAACAAAAATAAGTGATTGTAGGAGTTCTAATTAACAAGTAAAATAAAAGAGCAATAAAAAATAATAGATAGAGTAATCAAATAAGAGAAAATAAGTCGGATTATCGTGAGTCATAGAGTGATAATTAAATGGACTGTCGTGGTAATTGAGTGCAAGCGAAGCTCAATCGTCCGAAAATTGGATCCAATCGGATTGTCTGGGCAATTGCGATTGTCAGGGCAATGGCTTCTATAATTTCCATAGCAACTTGAAATGATACGATTGCTTGGGAAATTGAGTGACAACTTCAAAGTTCGGCGAAGCGTTCTTCAATAGTTTTGTGTTATTCCTAACTCGAAACTCTGTTAATTGTGCATGCCTTGATAATACATCTCTGTGTGAACCAAGGGTGGACAAACAACCTATCTTGCGCTCCTTTTAGCCGTTGAAATTCATAACTTATTCCTAAGCCGAATTAGTCTTCACCATCGTTCAATTGTATGAAAACCATACTCATTCGTTTTTTGAATCTAACTCTCCCGATATTAGATAAATGGATGAATTTACGAGATCCTCTCTCAATTCAATCACAATCAAAATTAAGGACCAAGAATAAACAAACTTTGAATTAAAGTTACAAACTCAAAAACCTAAACAAATCTATCGTTTATCAAAACTACGAAACACAATAACTCAAACCAATCAAGTTAGTTCATGGCTGCTTTCGAAAGATATACAAAAAATAACCTCAAACATGAATCTAACCGAAACAAAGAAGAAAAATTTGAACAATCCCTTTTTTTCTTCTCTCAATTCTAATCTATGGAGGCTTGCGGCTAAGTTTGTATTTATAGGAGACAACTAGGTCAAAATCTTTCTTAAAGAGAAAGTTAAGTTAAAATTAAATACAATATAATAAAAAAATCTCTTTTATTTTATTATTTTATTTCTCCTAAAACACCTCATAAATCTCTTTAAATTTAAACTCCTTTAAATCTTCAATTCTTCTAGAATTTATTCTTTCTTCTAATATTTATTTCGAATTAAATGAATTGATCCTGGTCCTATCCAAATCGACAACTCCCCTTCTCTTATTGTCTTCAATTTCTTCGAGAATTAAATCTTGCACACACGAAACACACATACGCATCATTTTTTTTCACAATTTTAACTAAAATATGAAATTAAGCATCGGTGAAGGAAATTATAAAAATATGCTTGAATGCCTAATAATACAACTAAAATGTGCCTAACTCTAACAATAATATAAATAAAAAGAATAATAAAAATAGTACTTCTGAACACTCATCACAACATTCACAATGTAAATATCATAATGTCGGAATTTAAATTCATACAAAATAAAATAACATATCTCTAAATAAAATAATAATAATTCATATATAATATTGTATTGTTTTGAGTATAAAATACTCATTTTTATATTATAAAATAATTAAAATTAATCTAAAATTAAACAAAATATCAAATTCAATTCAAATAATCAAGCCTTTTAATCTTATCAACCATAAACCGTCACAACACTACCATTCAAATCAGATAAATTAAGTTTTGATTCCTGAACTTGATAAAAAAAACAGTTTGATCTACGAATTGTTTTATCCACATTAATCCTTAAACTGGATGAACTATCCCACTTTTAGTCCTTTTAAAGACGTGACACTGACATTATCCCGCATGATCAAAATAACCAAAATTCTAAAAAGACTGATATGGATTAAAATAAATTCAAGGATCAAATTGAAGAAAAAAAATGCCAAGTTTAGTACTAGAAATAAAATTTAGCCAAAATTGCGCTTAGTATATGTATATATATTATCCAGAAAGCAACACCAGCAAGTTGGTCAGAAAGCAAGTAAAATGGGAGCAGCAGAGGACAATACACACTCATTTCACATTGGCCTTTCCTTTTAACTTGCCAACACATCACATTTTACAAGCAATCTAGCACCAGCAGTTCCAGAGAAGTATGTCTCCAAAGCAATCACGAGATGGGTCGGAAGTCGATGGTCGAGACGGGCATTTTTTCGAGCAATTCGGCGGATACAGCTTTTGCTCATTTCTCTTTTCTAGCCAAAGATTCTGCCTTATACTCGCTTCCGGCAGTGACAACAAAACCTGCCCCGACCTAAATGAAGCACAATGCGATAACACAAATATAAATACTAAATGGTATGAAAAACAATTTGATTCTTTAAGTGTATGCAAAGTTTATGGAAGAGCTTTAGAGAATTACTTGGCAATCTTTCAAAACAACACGCTCCTGAAGCTGTACATTGCTACAAACCACAGAACCCTGTATTATACAGCCATCGCCGATCGTAACATGATTCATCACAATGGAATTGACAACCTGCATATGCAAAGAAAGAAAATTTCAAGTTACAAAGTGAAACGATTACCTAAGCTTGAAACGGTTAGGTAAGAGGCAAGTTTTACATGCAGTGACGGCCAATAACAGATTACCTTCACATGGGAACCTATCCGGCAGTGACGGCCAATAACAGACCGTTTTACTTGGCATTTGTCACCGATTTCCGAACCTTCACCCAGCATGCAGTGCGGTCCCACCTAATCATAGAAAGATTTATAAAGTATTGATGTTAAAGCCCCTTCTTATCCAACTGATTTTAAAAAATTCTAACAGTATGTGTGGGTGAAGTAGCCAAAGTAAGCTCACAGTAGTTTTTGTTCCAAGCTTTGGGGAAGGACCTATGTTATTATTGGGATCGGATGAGGTGCCACTTAGCAGATGATCTGCCTCACCAGTAACCTGAAATATTAGTGAGAGAAATAAGTTAACTAGACGACATAAATGGCAAATAAAAAAAAGCATAAATGCAAAATACAACTCACATCTCGATTGATGTCCATAAATGCTTGAATGGAATTTAAGCGAACACAATAACTGCTGCTACTTGCAATATAAGCACAACATTTATGGGTTTTCCGAGTAGGGGCAGAACCATCAGGATTCTCAGAACTGCGGTCATGAAAGCTTGGGGTAGATGCGTTAGCAAGGATTCGAGAGACAAATACTTGATTGTTCTGGGAAGTAACCTTCTCATTCCCATTTTCTTCTCCTTGCGGAGTCCTATTTGATAAGGCCTCTGATTTCTGGTAATTATAAAAGAATCAGGAACAAAACTAATTCAGGTCCACATGTAGTTTTTGGATATTCGGACATTTAGTGATACTAACCAGCTGGCTCCGGACAAGATAAGGAAGTACATCCTCTCTCAAGCTTTGAAATGTATCCTTTAGGTCTAAAACTTCTTGCAGGGCAGACCTGGGTGGAAATACAACGACGAATTAAAATAAAAAATAAAAAAGAGGACACTGCTGATCTCAAAGCAAGGAGGGACGGGGATGTTATGTGGAGGGAACCAACCTCTTGAAAGCATACATATGAGCATCCATCAGATCCGATCGAATTTCCATCTATATAAAATAAAAAACAAAAATGAGGTTGACAAAAGAATATCTCACAAATTTTAAGCCAAATGATTATCAAAAGGCAAAAGAGCTATAAGATATGCATACACACACATATGGAAAGCAAGGGACAACATATACATATGTATATAGCAAACGAGTTGTAAAGACAATAGACTTTACATGATAAGCTACATTATGAAACACAAAATAATTTAACTATACTTCAATCTTAGCTTTTAAAATTTTTGGACAAAAAGAATATTAGTAGCTTTTAAATTGACAGATGGGCAGAAAAAGATGACCCAATCAGTAAAACATCTTTTTTTTTCTATGTATTAAAAACTGAGCCTCTAGACTTGTGTGTTGCAGCTCACAATCCCAACAGTAATCGATTTCATCGTATTGGGCATCCATTATCATTTGCTGAAGAGTAGTATAAGTAAACGGATTGATGGAAAGCAATACCTGGCCAACTGCACGAAGAATGCGCTTTGGAAGTCGAGCATCTTTCTCAATTTCAGCTCCTATAAAGCATTACAAGATTATATGTAAAGATCCAATAGAAGTAGCATGCTGAATAGAACAGTGGAAAGCTAACCTGTTGCTATGTGTAATAAAAACTGTTTGCCAGGGTCCAGTCCAATGATGTTGTATCGTCCTAGTTTCTTCGCTTTATCTTTTCCACCAGAGGATCCGGAGTCTAGAGATCCACTAACAGGAATAGAACAAAGCATTGCAGTCACTGCTGCATCGTGTCGCCTATGGGTGGCAGCAACTGCACCAGGAGGAACATCAGATACAAGATCACCACTCACAACCTGCATGGTGATGAGGCGGCCGTAAAGAAATTACTTTGTTAGGGAACTGAAACGCTATTAACAAAACAGATTCTAACCAAAATGTCTTTTGCTGTGAGGTGATGTGAGATTGCACGAATTGCTCCAGCTGTTCCAATATCCTCGGGGACTGCAGCAATCTGCAAGGTAAAAAATAAGGAAACTAATTTGCAGTCTTCATGAAAAGGGTCGAATTTCGTTATTTTACACGATCAACTTGTCCATTGTATCTGAGTAGACAAAAAAAAGCTACCCTAGTTCATTTTCTTGATTGTGATTGTTAAGAGTCTTTATTTTTTGTAAAACACCTATATCCAACATCTGTATCTAACACATAACCGAACACGGATATTGGATATGAATCTTCTAATATATGAAAACACTTTTAAAATATGAATATCACTGTCTCGGATACACATCCATGTCCAATACTCAACCCGAATTCAAGTAAATTGCAATAACTTCCCCTCCCTCTCCTTTTCTCAAAACCAAAATTCATAAGACAGATCAACTTGAATTTGTACTTAACATTTGTTCCAATCACGTAATATAATATTCATAACACAAAGACAAGAAATCGATTAACCAAATACAATGGCATAGTTTCACAAACAATCCTAAAGTTAAATTGTAAAAAGGGGGAAAATATAAGAACCTCAACATGTAGACGATCAATGAAAGTCCCAGAAATCCAAGCACCAACAACAAGCGCTGCATCTTCCCCTTCAACCACCTATTTTACCACCCCCAAATAATTCAAACCAAAATCAAAAACCCTAAGAACCGTAAACAAAAATTAAACTATCACACAAAGGAATCTTTTTTCTTACAACAATTAGATCTTTAAGGTTGCTCTGTTCCAATTGGTGCAAAACGTAGCTAAGAACAGGGCGGTTGGCAACCGGAAGCAGCGGCTTGGGCAATTCCTGCAAGCATTCGACAGATAAACAGGAGAAAAAGTAGGTGATTAATGAAAATATGAATTGGGTATTTGTTGATTAAATCAAAAGTTAATACCTTGGAGACAAGAGGAGTTAAATTCTTTGAACTCCCACCGGCTAAAACCACAACTTGGAAATCCATTGCCGAAGAGACAGAGATGAAAAAGACTGAAATGATATATATGAAGGGTTTTTCCCTGGGTTTTTGTGAATCTATAAAGGATTTTGTTATGCGAATATTATATATATAATCATATATACAGTGGTTTATTTCTTATTTAAATCATCATTTCTATTTATTTTATTATTAAAATTATACTTACAGTCAATACATTTATAATAGGGGTGAGAAAACTTGGTGCGATTTAAAAAATTAAAATTTTTTATTCGACTCGATATAAAACATTGATTTTAAATAAAGTTTGAGTTATAAAATAAAATTTCGAATAACTCGAAATTTTTAATAATTAATTTTCAAGTTCCATCCAAGTCGCTCGAGTTTATCTGATATATGTATGTCATATAAGAAAGTCACTTAAATTAAAATCAATTAGTACACTAACGTATAAATATTTATAATTAAATTTGAATAGAAACTAGAACAATTCAACTCTACTCGAAAATTTTCAAGTAAAGTTTGTGTTATAAAATAGAACTTGTTAACTTGACTAACTCATAATTTATATACTAGTCGAAATCTAAGCTACACGGGATTAATGTTGAGGAGAAATCTAAGCTATATGGGATTAATGTTGAGGAGGAATATACTAGGAGAACTGCCGAGGTAATCAATTGGGGATGGGGCTCTTTCCCGACCATGTATCTGGGTATCCCGTTGGGTTTTGCACACAATTTCATAGAGCTGTAGAAACCGGTAATTGAAAAAGTTATGCAAAGGATGGACGGTTGGAAAGGTAGGCTGCTCTCTTTCGATGGGCGTTTAACCCTTGTCCAATATGTGTTATCAAATATGCCCATTTACTATATGTCGATTTTTAAAATGCCAGCAAAAGTGGCTAAGATCATTAATTCATGTATAGCCAAATTTTTGTGGGAAAATAAGGGTGGTAAAAGCATACATTGGGTGAGGTGGGAGGTTCTATGCAAGCCGAAAGGAATTGGAGGGTTGGGTTTGATTGATGTCCGAACGAGAAATAGAGGATTGATGAATAAATGGATTTGGCGATTCGGTGTCAAACCTAATAGTTTGTGGAAACAAGTGGTTTCGGCAAAATATAAACTGGATCCTAACCGGATTACTATGACAAAGGGAGGCAGATCGAAACCTTCTTGGTTGTGGAGAGATATTATCAAGCTTATGCTGAATGAGAATGACTGCTTCTGCTCTAATATTCGTATAGAGATTGGCGATGGCAAAGCTACAGATTTCTGGAACGACCAGTGGACTGAGGTCCCGTCTCTCCGCATTGCTTTTCCGAGGATCTATGCTATGGCTATCAAGAAAGAAGGTTCGGTGGCTGATTTTGGTCGTAAAGTTAATGGAAGTTGGGAGTGGAATGTTGAATTCAGGAGAAGATTTTTCGAGTGGGAGGTGGAAATGGTTGAAGCATTCTTAAATATTATTTATAAGGTTGGTCGGATCCCGCTGGAAAGGGACACCATTAAATGGGCGGGATCGTCGAAAGGTGTTTATACCCCGAAGGACTATTGCAACGTGGTCCAAGGAAATAGTTCGCAGGGGTGTGAAGTGTGGAAATTGGTTTGGGCGAGTGCTGCTCCACCAAAGGTTGCCGCTTTCTGCTCGAAGGCAATTCATAAGAGGATCTCAACCTCCGACGAGCTGGTAAAAAGGGGAGTGTCGATTACGAGTGCAGGCACGTGCGTTCTTTGCAAAAGTACGGTCGAATCTGTCGACCACTTGCTGTGTCATTGTCCGATTTCTTGGGGTCTCTGGCAGCATTGGTGTAATGGGTGGAACATCGTTCTTACAATGCCAGTGGATTTAAAAGCCCTTCTTCTGATGTGGGTTCATTTGCCCGGCAACGGTAAATTGTATAAATTCTGGTTACTGTCTTTTTTTGCTCTAATCTGGACCATCTGGCTGTGTCAAAACGAGTCTGTGTTCCTTAAAAAGTGTTTCGATAAGGAGCGTACCTTCGAAATTTTCACCCTTAGATTAGGCCATTGGTGCTTGGGGATTTGGTCGATGTGTGCGAATTCGTTAGCAGACTTTGTGAACTGCCCACAGAGAGTGGTTATCCCTGATACGCGAAATATGAGATTTTTGAATAGCGGATGGGTTGCTCCATGCGATGGTCTATTGAAATTCAATGTTGACGGTGCGGTATGTGGTGGGTACGGGCGTGCAGGCATTGGGGGATCTTAAGGGACTGTACAGATAAGACTTTGATTCAATTTTCAAAGTCGGTTGGCGTCACCGATGTCCTTACTGCGGAAGTTTTGTACATTCTTGAGGCCTGTGAAATTTTCGCAAAATCGAGATGGGTTGAGAGCCATAAACTTTTGATCGAGTCAGATTGTGAAGGAACCGTTAATTGGATTAATGAGACTGGAAGTCCTCCTTCTAACATCACAGGGTTAGTTGATCGTGTGAAGGAGTGGGTGGTGAGGAGAGGCTGGAGTGTGATGTTTGATTTCAGGGAAAGGAACACTTCCGCACATTGCTTAGCTCGATCGGGCATAGGTAGGTTAGATCCTCTCTTATGCTCCTCCTAACTGTTGATGCGCAGACTTTGAACCAGGGAAGGGTGATGGACTGCTGGTGGTGGCTGGCTGGTGCGCGACAATGGCGCTTCTTCTGGAGGGAAGCAGGTGTTTGGTTCAGCGGAAGTGTCACAGACCAGTGATGAAGGGGTTGAGTCGAATGAAGTATGTGTGAAGAGTGTCGCGGTTTTTTTGCTGTGCTGTATTGATTCTCTGGGTTCGTTACCCTGGGATGGATGTACAGTGGGGATTTTTGTGGCGAGTTATTTGGTTTCATCGTGGTGGTGTATGCATGTTACTGTGAAGGTGCGTGGTGTTGTAACGTTGTTCGTGTGAGTTTGTAACATGTTTCTCTGCACTCTTTTTCCTCCAATCTAGGATTAAGGAAGTTTTTTAACGAGGCGAGAATCATGTCTTCTTTTAGATACTCAAATAAAATTTCTCGATTAATTTTTACGCCGTACTTACCCTGTGGAATTAGTTTTTTTACAAAATAGTGGGATTATTTGTCTAAGTGCGTCTGAAATTTGAGATGGTTTAAGTAAACATATTAAGATAAAAAAAATTATTTAAAATATCGGTCAAACTCGAGCTCCAACATTCAAGAACAAATCTAACTTAAAATTATATTATTTTGACACATTCACATTCTCGTATCTTATTTTTATTGTTCGATTGTATTTTAATATTTATTATAAAAATTTAACTGGCGCAGATAAATGAAATTACGAAAATTTCCAATATTGTTTTGATGTAAAAAAAATTAAAACATAAATAAATTATTAAGAATTGAATTCAATATCTTAATTTAATTTTGAATAAAATTATAGAAAAACACATTACAAAAATGATTATGAACTGATAAAATAAAATATGAGAACAATTATAAAAATCAAAATCTTGTTTGGAGGCTACATTGTTCAATGTTTCCAAATCAGTCCAACTTCATAGTTCAGTACATATATTAGACGATCGGTAAAACCCCCGAAATAGATCAGAGCCGGTCGTGACAGAAAAGAGTTCATAAACTTAAAAATGATCGTTTGAACCAACTGAATTAAACTCAGAGTTCGATCGATCATCTCAAATTAGGTCTAGCTAGTGCTAGTTCTAGTATCTGCTGCTTCTTCCACCTTGACCTTTGCTTTGCAACAACCCTTTTTATCATGTGCCTCGGTCTCAACCTTCCTTTGGCAAAAGCCATCATCCTTACTGAGTTCTGACCTCCGCTCGAGAAATTCGGCATTCTCCTTCCAGACTTCTCCATTAGAATAAACCTCCTTCTTCCAAATCGGAACAGATGCCTTCAGCTCGTCGATCAAAAACTTGCATGCATCTAGAGCATCAGCACGATGAGCAGCCGATACTGCAACAAACACACTCGTTTCTCCTACAGGAACCGTGCCTAAACGGTGGACAACCGCAATAGAATGGAGATCCCAGGATGATCTAGCAGAGTGACAGATAGACTTGAGGTTACGAATAGCCATCGGTACGTATGCTTCGTATCTTAGTTCCACCACTGTTTTCCCTTCAAAAGTGTCACGCGTTGTGCCGGAAAATGTGGCTATGGCACCAGCTTCTGGGGCACTGACATAGTTTATATACTTGGCAAGGTCGATCTTATTCTCATCTAAGATTTCGACAAGAGTTCTGTCCTCGGAATTCATTGCTGTTTTCGGAGCTCTTGTGGTTATCTCGGGGCTAAACAGTACAGTGGTCACAGTCTAGGCACCAAGACAATGTAATGTCAAGCACAATCAATAGACCAAACTAATCTACAAAACAAATCGAAATTAACCCAGGAAGGAACAAAATCATAAGAGAACTAACAACATAAACAACTAAATTCAAAGTGAACTGTAGCCTTTCCGCTGTAAATTGCAGCTTCCAGAACAATAACTGAACTGTCAACTTGATTCTACCCGGTTCGGAATAATAGACAGGGATGGACCGAGGGGTGCTAGTGCTGGTGCTAGGGGCCGGTCACACACCTGAAAATTTCAAATTCCTATATAGTTTAGATATTTTCTATTGATAATCTAATTTCGCATCCACCAGAAAATTTAAAACCTCATATTATTCGCATCCTGACATAAAATCCTGCGATGCCGATGTCGGACACCTATATGGGATATGACTTATGAGGTTGAGTGTCTCCTCCTCAACATAAATGAAAGAATTTAGAAGATAAAAAATTGGGCATTCTAAGACATATATCCCTATCTGATGAACATTAGATTTACTGAATCGCTATCGCTCCTCAGTCGGAAACGAAAATTTCCGGGGAATGTCGGTTTCTGATTACAAACAAAGGTTTAGATACGGAAAAAGTAAGGAAGTAGAGGGATTCTTAAAAAATCCAGCAAAATCAAGCAGAGATGGAATTGAGCAAACAAAAAAACAGATTGAGGTGTAAGTTTAAATCCAGCAAAGGCACGCGGATTTTCTTTTTAAAAAAAACTGAAAATTGGGGAGAAAGCAGATTTAAAGAACAATGGAGAGAATCGGATTTAAAAAAATATATAGTTTAGGGTTGGGCGTTACCTTCGGAGATTTGGAGAGCGAAATCCAATTAACTGAGATAAGGAGAGGACTTAGATCTGTTTGGATTCTGATTTCTGGTTTACCAGTTCACGCAGTCAAAGGCTTTCATACTCATCGATGCCAATAGTTAATCTTCGATAGGATTTGTGCAAATCCTAGCCGTACACGTTATTATATTAATTTTCTGTTTTTGAGAAACAAAAAAAGACGATGTCGTATATGGACTTTTATTATTTCTTTTTCTTATAAAGAGAATAGATATGGTTCTTCGAATTAGACCCAAAACATAATCTAGGTATTCTTTACTACGTTAGTTCGAACTAATAAAAATTATTTATTTCATTTAATTTACAAGAAATACGAGTAAAGATTTATTTAATAAAAATATAACATAAAAAATAATAAAATATATATTTTTTATTAGTTGAGATCATAAATATTATTTGCGGTTTAAAGGATGTAATTTAGATTACCTCGGATTCCGAAAGGAACGCATGTGAAGACTGGATGTTGCTCGTGAGTTGAAGCAAGCAATAAATGAGATAGAGACACCGATATTATAAACAAACCCTGACAGAAGTCGACTAAATCAAATAAATGGTTTCAGTCAAAAATAAGATGAGTTTAATGCTTCAATATTATATGCATTGAAAAAGAAGAAATTATATAAACAGATATTATCGTGTAATCACTTAGATTATTTATAAAAAAATTAATTTAAAAATTTGAGTAAAATTCACAAGTAGTCGGTGAATTTTATTATAATTTTTAATTTGGTAGTTAAACTTTTAATTACTTTAATTTTAATTTTACTGCAAGTTAGACCGCTAACAGCAGTTAAAAGATTGGTGTAATAGTAGTTAAATTTTTTTTATCATAACACATTTAGTCATCAAAGTTTATACATTCAAATACTTTAGTTATAATTTAAAAAATAATAAATTTAACTCTCATTATTTACGTATTCATTCAATTTGGTTATATTTTTAATTAAAATATTGTGTTGTCCATAATTGTTAAAGAAAATTATTGTTGTTTGTATCCAAAGTAAGGCTTTAGCCTTTGGATCCTGATTTTCTTCCTTTTGCCCTCTCTTCATGTCATTGTTCTTTCCTTTTCACATTTTTGTTGCAGGTGCCGGGTGTAGTGAGATGCAATAAAGGGAAAGCTTATAAATTATTTTTAATTAAAAAATAAGATAAATTGAAATAATGTGTAAATAATAAGCATAAATTTATTATTATTTTTTTAAATTTAACTAAATTGTTTAAATATGCAAATTTTAAATGTATTATTATACAAATTTTCTTAATTATCATGTCACTCTTTTAACACCACTTAATGGCTCAATGCCCAATTTGTAACAAAACTAAAAGTTTAATGTCCAAATTGAAGCTATTACGAAATCAAACAATCTAATAAACTTCAAGGTCCATTTGTAAACTTTACCTACAAAATTCTATTTTTTGTGAGAAAAAATTATATTTGACACGAATCATAATTCGTCTCAATTCAAAATATTTAAAATTTTTAATAGTGATTAGATCAATTTACAACTTCGAGTTGAGTATCTCAATTCTATTTTATTAATATATCAATTATCACATGAAAAAATTATGAAGAAAAATATATGTATAATGTATATGGTCGTAGAAAATCATTTAAATTAAAACTAATTAGAACCATAACATTATAATAATTTACAATTAATTTTAAAAAGTCTCAAACTCAACTCAATTTTATAAACTTGACTTTATTAAAAACAATTCAATAAAATTAAGTAATAAAATAAAATTTATCAACTCGTTCAATTCTTTTAACTAACTCAATTCAAACTCACCGTAGTCTGAATTCATTAAATTAATGTTTTTACATATACAAACGTCCAACTGATTGCAATTTTTAACCCAAATTCATATTCAAATAATAACATTCTTTATCTCAAAAATAATAATAATAATATTCTTCTTAATTTAAGTATTTTAATTATTTGATAATAAAAATATATTTTATTTTAAATTAGCACATAATAATTGCACTAAGGATTCAAAATAAACATTATGAAATAGCAAACCACATGCTCCAAAAGTACTAAATAACCATTCCATGTATTGGCAACAAAATTTCTTCAAGGCCTCAACTTTCAAAAGTCTTTTAAGTAACAAAACGAGATCAACCACTAAATCACCAACTTTAATTCATTCTTCTAATCAGCTCATTGATATAGTTCTCTCGGTTTCCCGCGTCTCCTCCCTCGACGTAGTGGTTTCTCTTCTTCTTCAGACCGCCCAATGGCGCCTTCAGCTGAAAGGGCCAGATGAAGTTGTTTGCTTCCTTGAAATGAGGCCCCACTGTCATGATCTCATGGATGAGATCTTCGACGCAGATGATGCCGAATTTACCAAGGGTCTGCAATCGGTGCAAAAAGAAACAAGCATGCTCAGGAAACATTCGGCTGCAAGTATGGAACCTGGAAAAAGGAAAAAGATAGGACCTGCTCGACGATTGCATTGTCAGTCAAGGAAATTCTCTGACTCTTCGACTTCCCGTAACCTCTTTTGTATATCAATTCCCTCACACTCTTGAGATTAGGGTATCTGGAAGAATATATCGATGAGAAATACAACATCGCAAGTGCATATAAAAAGTATTAAAAGGGAAAGCAAAGAATCAGGAAAAGCAAATGATACCCGTAAGTCACATAAGGTTCGACGAGGTGAAGCATGTTCATTGTCGCCTTGTTTACTTTAAGGAAAACACCATTGAAGATCTGCATTTTGTAAAGAGAAAACATGACATTTTAGGTTCAGATTTTATTCTTTGATTTATTTGAAGAAAGCATTAAATAGTTCCGAACATATTAACAACCCCCATCTCCCTGCCGTTTTCGAAAGAAGCTATGCAAATCGACATTAAGGGTGTGTTTCGACCGTTCTTTAAAATAGTTTCATATTAGTCAATGGACAATCATGCCTTCATACCCATTTTAAGATATGGTTGGACAGACATATTTTAAGAAAAATAAAGAGTTGGAGCAAAATAGACAACAGCAACTTTCGATTCCAAATTGCACTATCAAAATGCCTCAATAAAGTTCCAATAACTTCAAAACTTTGCAAACTACACCCTATAAACTAACTTTAGACCAAACATATCAAACATAAGTAAATAAATACCAACACTTCATGGACCTACACAGGGAGCAGCAGGAAATTGAACTCATAACAAATATTCCTCTTAGTTTAGAAAAAAAAATTGGTGAGCTACCTGTCTCAATCGTAAGAGCTGCAAGATCTTTCTTGTCCTTGGGTGCATGGCATTGATACTGAAAACAAACATTCACGACATGTTACTATTTAGAATTTATATTAAAAAACAAATGAAATGCCACATTCAACACATACCCACGGATTCGAATGATAAACAAAAGCTTAGCTTCTGGATCAACATAGAATCCTCCTTTCAGCTTGGCCTCCCGCTTCAATTGAACCAACTCTTTCTCCTGAGAGTTGCAAGCAACACAATACAATTCAGACACTATCGAGATTTGATAAAAACAAATTTACATAAATGCAAACAGAAACAGCATATTTACCTGAGCCTCATACTCCTTTGCATGTTGCTTAGCCCTATTGAAAATAAGTTTACGGTTCTCGACTTTCTTCTTCTTTGCGGCTTCGAGCTCCTGCTTCTTGGCAAGCTCCCATTCTTCGTTCCTCTTCTGCTTCTTCAAGAGTGATTCAGGAACCACTGAATTAGCTTCCTCACCCATCTCTACTCAAAATTATATCAAAACAAAACCAATCAAGAAACAAGCCTTAAACATTTAAGCTACGATCTTACAACATAATGAAAATTCGAGTCTTACATATATCTAGGGGTGTTCATGATTAACCTTATAGTATTTTGGTTAACGATAATGAGATGAACACGCTATCTTTAGACATTATTATCTAATTGCACCAAGAACAAAGCCTGCGGGTCAACCGTTGTAATATAATGGTTAACCATGAACACCGCTACTCGTATCCAACACTTATCCTATACTTTGATCCGACACATATCCAAACATGAATAATATATACGATCCTCTACCAGGGTTTCAAAAAACGGCCCGCGACCGCTATAGCGGCCGCTATTTAGCGGTAGTGCCGCCTGCCGAAACCGTTATCGGCGAAAACAACGGTGGGACGCGGAATCACACTAGTAGCGGTAGATTGCGGGCGCAATTTAACGGGTAGCGGTAAATAACGGCAGTAAGGGGCCGCTATCCCTGTTTTCTCCCGTTACTGTAAAATCTAAAAAAAATTCATGGGCGGGCGATAAGGGTGAGCGTAAGAGTGAAAAGGGAGGCGAGCTGATGAGACTTACAGGGAGAGGATTGTTCGACGTTGAGGAGAGGGGATTGACGGCGTGCCGACGACAAGAGGTTGAATCGCGCGGCTCTAGATGCTGGTCTGATGACGACGGCGTGAAAACAACCCTTTAGGGTTTGAAAGCCAAACAGAAAACAAAGAATAAAGAGGGATTTAGGTTTTGTTATTAATATTAGGCTAAATTATACTAATGACCACCGAATTATGCGGTTAGTGTCGATTTGACCATTATATTTTTAATTATGTTAAATATACCACATAACTATTTAATTAGTTTCAATGTAGCCATCTGCCGTTAAATCCTAACGAAAAGATAATGTGGCAGTTAAAAACAAATTGATATAACTACACATTTAATCTATATTACTTACGCATTCTATCAATTTAGCCCTAATTTTTATTTAATAAAACAAATAATTATTTAATTAAGTGATGTCACGTGTTAACACCTCATTGGAAGACTTTAACAATTTAAATTTAAGTTAATATTTATTAATTATTTAATTATTTAATTAAGTGATGTAGCCACCTCACGTAATGGTTGTCGTTGCTTACGATGATGTGTAGTCCCACCGGTAGTGACTAATAGAAGAGTACGGTGATGTGTAGTCACATCGAAAAACTACTAGTTGTTGTAAACGGTGATGTGTAGTCCCACTGGAAATGATTGTGAATATGCAAACCATGTTTGGTCTATGCTTGTGTTTATTTCATCTCTTACTTAAATGGTTTTGTTTTCTAAAATTAAAATATTTGTTTTAAACTGTATTGTTGTTGTGTTTAGAGCTCCCTCACTAAGCTTTTAAGCTTACGCTCTCTTTTTTCAACAATGTAGATTGTTAGAAGCTTCGGGAGGCAAGTGGGCAAGAGAGGAGTCTTGAAGTTCTTGCTAAGCTCAAAGTATGATTTTATGGTCGTAGTAATGCTTAGACAATGTGAATACTATACTTTTATGTTAGGGAGTTGGTGTTCAAACTCCTATGCTTGGCTTTGTTTAAGTTGCTAGCGTGTTTTAAATGTTGATATCATGTTATGTTGTGGTTTGTTATGGCCTTGGATAAATTGCTTTGTGTTTTGACTTGTTGGTGTTTTTGAGCTAACATGTCCTTATGTGCTTTGGGCTTGAGATCTATTTTGTTGCGTGTATGCATGTTTGAAGTCATGTTTAGGGTATTTTGCCTCTAGATTGTTTGTATAATAAGTTGCCATGTGGGTTGTGATGTTTCGGTGCAATTTGGGGACGTTTGAAGATGTCAAAATATGTTTTTGGGCCAAACTGTGCCCAAGCGTTTCGGAACGGTTGAGCTCCAGGGGTACCCGTATCGGAATGGAGGTGGTGTCGTTTCGGTACAATTTGCTACTAGAGGTTCTTGTTTCGGAACCATGTATGGTCGTTTCGGTACGTTTGGCCACTAGAGGTTCCCGTTCCGGAACAAGGCGGGACCGTTCCGGAACGGCTTGATGTTGCTTTTGAAATGAAGCCTGCGTTTCAGAACGGACAGACCTGTTTCGAAACGCATGTAGTTAAAACTTTAAAAAGGCATCTTCGAGGGTTTTCAAATGTTTCGTTTCAGTCTCTAATGCTTGTATGCTTCCTAAACGAGCCATGTGTGTCCCTTTGTGATAGTTTTGCCTTGTGAGTATGAATTTGACAAATAACCTACTTGATAAATTTAAATTATCGTATGCCTTCTGATTTGGCTCGTATTTCCGCTTTCATTTTTTCGTTGTTGCCTCCACGCATATGATTAAAGATGATAATTAGACAAGATAAATAAATGAAAAAAATTAGGATTGCTAATCAGAGTGAGACCTTAACGAGTTTTGTTTCGGTTTTCCTCGTGTAACTCGTTCGGTTCGGTCTGTTGGCTAGACCGGGATGAGAGGTTACAACAATTCAGTTATTAATCGAATCGATCGTTCGAACGTTCATGTTGATAATTGGTGACATTTTAATGTTTATAAAGTAAGACTATATATTTATTTTTAAACTAATATAAAATATGAAATAAATATACATTATAAAACAAAATTTTAATTTACTTCATAAGTAGCTGATTTAATATTACTATCGAAATATGAATTAAAATAATATTGATTTAATATTACTATCGAAATATTAATCAAAATAATATTGATTTAATATTACTTGAAAAAGTTCATGGGGCCGCAGCGGATTCGCTTATTCTTATGGATGGTATGGAAAAGACGGGTGCTGACCAATAACGAACGTGTTCGAAGGCATATTGTGGACACGGCGGAATGTTTGGCGTGTGGACATGGGGAGGAAACACTCGATCATATTTTTCGTAGCTGCCCCGTTGTACGGAACCTTTGGTTGCGGTTAATTCCGTTGGCTAGCCGAGGGTGGTTTTTCAATTCTTCGATAGATCAATGGGTTCTTGCAAACTTGCAGCCGGGTGTTAGTATTGGCAATGGCCTGGAACATTGGGGGTTGTTGTTTGGAGTGTTGGTATGGCTAATTTGGTTGGCGCGCAACAAACTTGTCTTTAGTGGTATATGGCCGAGTGTCGACGAGTTGTTGGAGAGGGGCCGTCGCATGGTACGTGAGGCTGAGCGAGCGTGGGAACGGCAGCCACCGGTGGTGCGTCAAGGGGTTGTTGCTGTGGCGAGGCCTGCTGTAAATTGTCGGTAGCGGTGGTGTTTGCCGCCCGATGGATGGTGTAAAATTAATGTTGATGGGGCATGCGATAGACATGCGGGACGTGCCTCATGTGGAAGAGTTATACGTGATCATATGGGAGGGTGGATTAGTGGTTTTACGAAGTTGATAAGACGTTGTAACGTTCTTGAGGCTGAACTATGGGCGATATATGAAGGATTGGTGTGTGCGATCAAGAGTAATGTGGGGGCGGTTATTATTGAAACCGATTGTCTTGAGGTTGTCAAGTTGCTACGTAAGAAGAAGACACGTGTTGGCCCTCTATCTTTGGTGGGTGCTATTCATCGCTTGATGGCGAGGGTGTGTGAGTATGAGATATGGCATATATCGCGGACCGCTAATTGTGTTGCCGATGCGCTTGCTAAGTTGGGACCTTGGGATGGGTATAATGTGAGTTACTATAGTAGTCCACCGGATGCGGTGTTTGTTTTGTTGCATGAGGATTTAGCTTGTCCTATGCCGTAGTTTGTTGTGTTTATGTGCCGGGGCGTTCCCGCTTTTCTGTAATATTATGGTTGGTACTCTTTTCCTCCATTTAGGTTAGAGAGGTTTTTAACAAGGCCAACTCTGGTATCTCCTTTTATGAATAAAAAAAATATCCTACTTAGTTAAAAGTTAAATGATCAAAGGGTGAACAGTGTAATCACACCACAATTTAATGAATGAACACTTTTCAAATGTTTTCTAATTAAATATACTATCTTTATTTTTTTTGCAGTCCACTGAACATATTTTATTGGTTTGATGTTTTGTTTTCTATTTTTTATATAATTTCATTTCTTTTGAGTTGTTTCTCTATTTTGATTTTCAATAAAATTCGGCCATCATATATATATATATATATAAATCATAATTTTTAATCCCTAAACTTAAAATTTTATCAACAACCCTTAAATTTAAAACTAATACACTTAAATCTCTAAACTTAAAATAAAATCACTAAATCTTTAAACTAAGATGCTTATGTAAACAAAGTTTCTACAAGTGCATGTATAAAAAATAATTAACCTACATTTATACCATCTATTTTATAAGATGGAAGCAACCTCAGATATTTAAATCATTTCTGAAGGTGTAAATTAGTATCATGACAGTAAATTGTTCGAGTCTATAAAACACTGATAAGATATTCATAAATGCTTGAATTTGTATTTTTTTAATAATCTAAAGGTGATTATAAGTTAGTATTTATTTATAAATATTTTTATTTTTTTGACAATGTATATACACTTTGTAGAAAAAGCGATTAAATCAAGTATGTTAGGATAAACATCATCTACTTTTCCATTACATCCACTTGTTGAGTTTGCTTTAATTCATATTTAAATTGTCATTTTTACCTCACGTTTGAATGAAAAATAAAAGAAATTTGATCTAAATTTATCAACTAATGAATGAAACACAGAAAATTTAAGAAAATAGTTTTATCACATTCTCTGACTTTTGACAACTGGTCTGACCATCGGGAAAAATGTACACGATTAAACGACCGCTTCTCTGGCGAAAGAGCTCTTTGAACAAATGGCATTGGCAGTTTTTCACCCACCAAAGTAACGTCATTTGTTTTCATAAAATGAACGTGTGTACTTATATTTTTTTTTGTTCAAAGGATAACTTTCATAGAATTAAAGAGGGGAAAAACATACAACGAAAGCGGTTCACCCTTAACAACATAGACGGTAAAAGTCAAGGGTAACCGACGACCGAAACAAAAGAAAACAAACAAACAGACAATGCAAACAGCCAGAAAAATAAGGAACATATGAAAACATAAAACAAGATCCTGAGCCAGAGACCGAAGAACCTAAACAATGGGAACCAGAACTGCCATAACCAACGTCGAAGCAGAAGGTTCAAATGGCAAAAACCAAAGCCGACAAGGATAATTATTTAGGCCCGAAAATAACATCCTCATCACCGAAGGAGGGAATCTCACCATAGCAGCGCCTGAGAGCTCTATCCAGAGGCAGGCTTCCGATCTGTGCGGACCGATCCTTATCAAGGCACTAGCTACCGTAAACCACCAACAGAGATTGCTGAATGTAGACAAGCCCAAAACCTTCCAAGGCATAAACATTAAACATGACACCAAGATCAATTGTCAGACATTGGACGGACACTGCTGAAAACTGAACAAACCAAGAGAAAGGCCGAGAGACAATCGGATGCCTAAGGCCACCAGGATCCCACTTAAATCTGATTTCATTCGGTTTCCACCAAATACCAACTCTCCAATAGGAGGAAATCCAGTAAAATTTGGTTCCCTGATCGACCGATGACGTCAAGAGAGTTGTAACCGGATGATTTAAAAAAAGCACCCTAGCTTGAAAAATTTACCGGGATCTCCTAGATCCCACTTAAACCTGTTGGATAAAGTTTTCTTAGTCCCACCAGGTTCCCACTTGCCTAGATCGATCTCAGATCCGAAAAAAATGGAAAACGACACTTTAAAAAGACTTGAAAAGGGCCTTATCCCACCAAATTCGGGAATGTTGGGCTGCAAATAGAAAATGCTGTGACTGGACATTGACAGCTCATGGGAAACAAAACTTGTTAGACTGGAAAAAGACCACATTGCCCTTGCCCCTAAATCCTCTACCCCGTTGACTTTAGAGAATCTGACCGGTGGACCGCCGAGCCGGAGACCTATGCGCTAAAGAGTGCTGAAGTCGGTCTCAGCCCGAAATGAAGGACCGACTATCCCTAAAGGCAGGCAGACAGAAAGATTTTTTGAGAACCAGGGGCCATCCTGACCCCTTTTGGGTAGAAATTCACCACGGATAAGGTCCCAGAGGCAGATCTGGCCAGCGGCGCGAAAGGCCAGAACCTTAGACGCGGCGACAATATGGCTCCGCCACGCTTCCCTCTCAGGTGCAGGAGGAAGCGGCCTGGACAACTGGACCAGTCTTCGAGCCTCACCACCCCAGATGCGCAGAAAAAAACACCCAAGACCAGATCCCGCGAAAAGGGCGCCAGAAAACCTCGTCGCGGCCACGACTCCGGCAGCTTGGAGTCATCGTAAAGAACAGATCCGGGGGAAGTCCCTTCCTCTCTCTCACTCTTCCGCATGTCAGCTGCCCTAAGCGAACCACCAGCCGCCGCCGCCCCGTCTGGTTCCGGTAACCGATGATCCTGACGGTGGTGACGCAACACCCCCCGATCATTCAACAAACAAGAAAGAAAAGCACAACCGAACGTCTGAGGGTTAGGGCCTTCGAAAACGGCAGAAAGGAGAAAACAAGAAGGGCGCGTGGTAGCGCGTTCAAAACTCATCCCCCCTCAATCTTCCATTATTATCACCAATCCTAAGGGTTTGATCTGCATACAAGAAATACCAAATATTATTGTTAGTTGGTCTAACAACATAAGACGAACGTGTGTACTTATAATTCATTGCAGATGAAGTGTCAGTCATAATTCATTGCAGATGAAGTGTCAGTCATAATTCACACCTTATATATATATATATATATATATATATATTGGTCAAATAATTCACACCTTATATGAAGCGCAGAAAAAAGAAAAAGAAAATAAAGTTTCATACTTTATATATTTATATATATATGGTATGTGTGTGCGCGCTATGAACTCACCATTTTTGACTGATTAGTTCAGCCCTGTGATTGCTTGCAGCACAGCCCCTTACTACCATGAAACGCTACGTCTCTAGAATTACCAATTGGCCTCCGACTTTCCCCTTCCGAAACTTCAATTTTTTCTGGGTATTTTCTCTTCTTCTTCATCTTCAATGTTCTTTCATTTTTTTTCCGTTTGAAAAAACGTGTTTTGGTATGTGTATTGTATAATTCTCTGCTTGGGGGGAAAACCCCATTTTTTCAATGTTTGATTTGAGAAATGAATGTTTAAATCAGATGTTAGTTTTGCAAATCTGTTTTTTTTTTGTTTTACTGAATTGTAATCTGAAACTGGGTTTGAATTTATTCAGCTGAATTCGAGCTATTGGAACTTTGGTTCAAAGGCGACGGAGGATCTGATAAATGGCGAAGAATTCAATGATAAGGAGAAGGGGAATCGAGTTTCCGATATGTTGATTGATAGCTTTGGAAGGAAGCACAATTACTTGAGAATCTCCTTGACGGAGCGTTGCAACCTCCGATGTCAGTACTGTATGCCAGCGGAAGGGGTGGAGCTAACGCCGTCGCCGCAATTACTAACCCACCGTGAGATTATTCGTTTGAGTAATCTCTTTGTTACTTCCGGTGTGGAGAAGATTCGTCTCACCGGCGGTGAGCCCACCGTCCGGAAGGATATTCAGGATATTTGCTTGGATTTGTCGAGCTTGAAAGGGCTTAAGACTTTGTCAATCACTACTAATGGAATTACTCTTGCTAGGAAGCTTCCGGTGTTGAAACAATGTGGAGTTACTAATCTGAATATTAGCTTAGACACACTTGTTGCTTCGAAATTCGAGTTTATGACTAGGCGTAAAGGACATCACAAGGTTATGGAATCGATTAATGCCGCCATCGATCTTGGGTACAACCCTGTGAAAGTATGTTTTTACACACTTTTCTTATAGCTGTTTTAGATCATGTTTTTATTTTCCTGTGTTTTAAGTGTGTCTGGGTCTGTTTCTGCTTGCTTTCAGGTCAATTGTGTTGTTATGCGCGGATTTAACGATGACGAGATGTGTGATTTTGTCGACCTCACTCGTGAGAAACCTATTAATGTTCGATTCATTGAGTTCATGCCTTTTGATGGAAATGTATGGAATTTCAAAAAACTCGTACCGTATGCAGAGATGTTGGATATTGTGGTAAGGTACAGCTCTTATGGCTGATCTTGCTTTTGCACATTTGTTTATGCTTCATGCTTGTTTCTAAACCTAACAGCCAACTCATTTATTGTTGACTGTTGTTGGACAGACGAAAAAGTTTCCGACCCTAAAGAGGTTGCATGATCATCCAACCGAGACCGCAAAAAATTTCCGGATTGATGGCCACACCGGTACTGTATCTTTCGTTACATCGATGATTGAGCATTTTTGTGCCGGATGTAATAGATTGAGACTTTTAGCTGATGGCAACTTAAAAGTATGTCTCTTTGGTCCTTCAGAGGTGAGCCTATTTACTTCTCTTCCTTTTGTTTTCTAAATATAATATGCTCCACCAATGGCCGTTAAACATGTTTTAGATTCGATGTTTCTTTCAATATCTTACTTACTAGTGTTGATTTATCTCAGGTCAGCTTAAGAGATCCTCTTCGATCTGGTGCTGGTGACGACGAACTTAGTGAAATAATTGGAGCAGCGGTATGCTTACTGCTTAATAACACTTTTTAGTCTGTTACTTGATGGAATTGTGTTTCAAAACTTGTTACCATGCATTGACAAGCACTGCTTCTTCTGTTTTTCGTTTTTCTTCTGGATTTTTTAATCAAGGGCCTATTGTTTTGGTTATCATGCTCTCGATGAGTTATAATACAGCTAGTTGATCGATCGCAGTAGCATCGATTCATTCTCAAAGTTAGGGTAGATATTGGTCAAGTCATCTTACCTTCTCTTAACTTGTACCTTTTTCTTCTTCGGATCAGGTTAAGAAGAAGAAAGCTGCGCATGCTGGGATGTTTGACATTGCAAAGACGGCAAACAGACCGATGATACACATTGGTGGCTAAGGTACTTAACATCCTTTCATAATGTTTTAAGAAATCTGGTAGCTTGGTTTCTTGTTCGTTGATCTCATTTTCAGTTCTTGCCCATTGAGGTTTGAACAACTATATTGCTTTCTTTCTTGTTTAGTACTCTCACTACTCTGCTTCGTGTGTTATTATAAATTATCCTCGATTGGTTCATGTAAAGAGCACAGTTCAACCATTTTATCACATGTGAGATGCATTATTTGAAACTAGGAATTATGAATTATCAGGCATGTGATAAGATTGACAAAAGAATCCAGCTGTTGAAGCATTTTCTGTCCAAAATTTCATAGAATTCTGGCCTCTTATATTGGCAACAATCTGAGATATCGGAACCCCCTGTACTTCACTCGATTCTTTTGAAACTCTTAAATCAGGGCAGCTTGGAGATTTCAAGTGAGAGTCAGCTTCAATTGTCTACTTAAAGGCATCTAAACTCGATATCGACATTTTCTTCTCTTTGCTTCTTGCATATGCATCTTTGATGTCCTTTACTTTCTTCAATCCCTTAGAATGTTAGACTTGAAATGAGTGTCATATGTGTACGTTCAAGTTTTTCCATTTATTTGGAGAATGATACATCTGAATGTGCCAGATGTGAGCACTATACACTAAATGAAGAGTCAGAGTCAGAGTCAGAGTCGGAGTAACATAGAGCTTCTTCTTCTTTACATACACATTTGAAGTGATGCTTAATAAATCGAATCTTTGGTGTTTACATTTCAGGCATGAACATCCCACAGAGAGACGAAGCTGGTACTGTTCTTGCTTGGGGAAAAGTTTTGTTGTAACTTTAAGTTAAGGTCTGGTTTAGCATCGATGTCATCACAGATTTTGGTCTCAAAAGCTTGTATTTTATCATAAGCGTTACAGCAGAAGCTACATGGCTTTTTTCAATTTCGTTTCGATACTTGAACAGCTTAAACTATTGAGCATAACATATATACGATTGATGAAACATTTTTACTGATCAAAATTCGATCCTAGAAAACATGGATCATCTAAAAACCCGATCTACCCCGGTTTAACCATAAGAAGCCAACAAACCAAAACCAGAACTAAACCTAGCACGATCCAACCAAATATCCCAAACCTGATATCATTTGGACTTGTAATATAACACGATCCAAAGTAGATTCTTAATAACAGCATGGTGTTAGCCAAACAATAAGCTATAGGAGATATTAGGTATATCACTTAACGTTGATAAGATTGAATTTAAAGCTAGTAAAACGTTAAGCAAATCTCGTTTCTGCAATTTCATCACAATTCAAGGAAAATAGATTCACTTTCTCAGAAGAAACGAAAATTTGAAGCTACCCGGAACAACAACACCGGTAATTACTAGATTGCCATCCATCACAGTTAATAAAACCAAATCGTGTAAGACGAAAAACGTATGATTATTCAGTTACCGATTCAAGAACAGGTCAGAGATCCAACAAAATATCGATTCACATTCCAGCTCCAGGTCCGGCCTTGGCGCGATACAGCTTGCCGAAGATGTGGAGAGCGGAGACGAAGCCTATGAAGCAAAGACTCATCACAAGGACAACAGTAGGGGAGATCTTCAATCCCGGAGCATCGTCGGTGTAGAATCGGAGCATGTTGCTCCCGGAGCCGGAGCCTACGGATCCAGAGGCAGAGCCGGCGGAAGCGCCTCCAACAACCCTGCGACGACGCATACCAGCAGTTGCGGCGGCGGAGCCTCGGGGAGCTACGACGCCGGGGCGTCCGGCGGTGGAGGAAGTGGTGGACTGCGACTGAGATGAACCTCTTGCCATTGTTTGGGAGAATTGAGAATGTGAATTTTTCTTCGTCTTCTTCTGGTTAATTGTTTTTTAATGCTCTGCGTGAGAAATAGTGTTGTTAGAGGAGAAGCATGAAATACGGAAGGGTAAGATTGTAATAATTCGGACGATCAGGGTTTTTTGTTTGTATTTGATAATTATGACGGTTGGTTTGATGTTGATAAAAGCTGTGATACATTAATATTACATGGATTTAATCATTTAATTCATCTTAAAATTTCAGATTAAAAAAAATCATCTTTCTATAAGATTTTACAAATTAATTTGATAAAACATAATTTAATACTAATAGGCAAGTAATCTCACCTAATTAAACTTGGAATTTGGATTGAAGTCGTTATAATAAATTCGATTTCCATACAGAAGACTAAAAAGCTTGGGAATTAATAGAGTTTTTATTATCGGCGGAAGAAAAAGTTCCAATAAACTATTAAATTTACTGTTTAAAGATTTAATTTAGAGGTTTAGAATCTAGTTTTAAAGTTTAAGAGTTAGAGTATAAGATTACAATATAAATTAATAATTTAACTACTCTAAATTTTATACTCTAACTTATAAACTTTAAATTCTAAATTTTTTTTCGATTAAAGGGGAAAAACGTCTAACACATGCCTCGTTAAAAAACCTCCCTAAACCTAACGGAGGAAAAAGAGTACATGTGCTAGAGCTACAAGAGAAAGCGAATCAAGAAACACAACCAACACCCCACCATAACCAACGCCTAACTGTCAACCTATACCCTCCGAAGAGAAACTCAAACCATTATACTTATCCGCGTCAAGCAAAGTCAAAATATCCACCGGTGGCTCCTCCCAAATCTTCATGCACACATCAGCACCCCGTATATCCTTCGCCAACCAATCCGCAACACAATTCGACTCCCGATTTACATGCTCAAAAGAGACCTCCCACCTTCGTTTCACAACATCCGCGATCGCTTCTATTAGAGCATTATCTGTACGTTCCATAGAGTTGCGCATTACAAGGCAAATCGCCTCGCGACAATCCGATTCGATAATGATCTTCCGAAACCCAAGACTCCAGCCACGAAGCAACCCTTCGAAAATCGCCCAAAGCTCCGCAATCAAAGCCGAACAACAACCAATTTGGCGAGCAAAGCCAATCATCCAATCGCCCTCGTCCGTGCGGCAAACCCCCCCCCCCCCCAGCGACGCCTCTCCCGTCAAATTATTCACGACACCATCGACGTTTATCTTCACCCACTCACTTGGCGGGCACTTCAACCGGTTTTCCCGCGATGTCACACGAACCATGGTATTCCCAACCCCAACTGATGTCCCATTAGCTTCATTAACTTCATCCAAGTACCGCAAACTCGCGAACCGCAGGTCTTCCTTTTCAACAAAATCTGGATCGAACAGCTTTTGGTTTCTCCTCGACCACAATTTCCAACAAATGATCGGGAACAAAAGATGCCAATCCCGGCCATTTGCAACACCCGTACCTCTTCTCGTAACATTCGCTGCTAACCAATCTTCAAGATTTAAATTGAAAAAACTACTGCTTTCGCATAAGAAGGTTCGCCACACCCCTCGCGCGACGCTGCAATCGCGAAGCACATGTAGCACATCTTCGACACCATTTCCGCAAATCCCACAACGATCATTATCTGTCATATGACGCCGGACCCTTTCCGCATTAGTCAGCAACCGTCCTCTTGCAACAATCCACATGAAGGTGCGTATCCGATAGGGTAATGGCAGCATCCAAATCAGCTTCCAAACCCCCGAATACACTTCAACCCCAACACCCGATAAACCATGATAAGCCAACTTAACAGTGAACCGATGCCGCTTGTCGTCGTGCCACCCAAGCTGATCCGGTCCAAGACGATTGGTAGGCGGATAGCACACAAGAATCTGATGTACCATCCCCTCCGGTAACGCCCCGCGAAGGGCTTGCACGTCCCATTCCTCATCCAAAGTCGTAAAGGCCACCACCGGACAAGGCTCGGGTTGCGCACCTTCAGGGAAATACCCCACGAGCGGACCAACATCTCCTAACCATGTGTCATACCAAAAATCCACCGTACACCCATCACGGGCAATCCACCTCATCCCTTCAATAACATTATCCCAAACATTGCTAATACCCGCCCACAAACGGCTACCATTGCGAACCGATACGTTTCCCGGCAAAACACCTTCAACTTTATACTTAGCACGAACAACCCGAACCCAAAGCTTATCATATTCCATAAGCACCTGATAGCCCAATTTCATAAGAAAAGATTGGTTAACTAATTCCAACTTCCTCAAACCAATACCACCTTCCATAATGGGTCTTTGCACATCGTCCCAACGAACGAGACTAATACCCTTATGATCGCCACTACTTCCCCAAATGAAACCACGGATAAGCTTTTCAATTTCCGTACAAACACATTTCGGAAGCCATGATGCCTGCATTGTATAATTTGGAATCGCCTGAAGTACAGACTTAGCCAAAGTTACCCACCCCGCAAAAGCAAGAGACCGGAAAGATCTCGAATTCAACTGGTCCCTAACTTTATCAATCAGATAACTATAAGTCGCCCGAGACACTCTGTTATGAAGTAAAGGAATCCCCAAATACTTCCCCAGATCCGCTACTTCAGAGAAACCAAACCCACCAACAATAGAAGACCTCAAGTGCACAGGGGTATTATTCGAAAAATAAATGTTCGTCTTAGGCCTACTAACCTTATGACCCGAAGAATCACGGAATGAACCCAGCACACAGCTTATAACATGCATTTGCGACATAGAAGCTTCAGAGAACAAGACAATATCATCAGCAAAAAATAAGTGTGAAATACCTGGTCCACCCCGACTCAATCTGATCTCCGACCATCTTCCATTTGCGATCTCCACATCAATGGTCTGAGATAGCCGCTCCATACATAACACAAAAATGTACGGTGACATCGGATCACCTTGGCGAATTCCACGGGTAGGAGTGAAGCTCTCCGTCAACTCACCGTTCCAACTTATAGTAGTAGTAACAGACGTTATGCAGCACATAATCAAGTGAACAAAATCATCCGGTAGCCCAGCATCAGCTAGCGTATCCGCGATAAAGCCCCATTCAAGCCTATCATAAGCTTTTCAAGGTCTATCATCAAAGCCATCCAACCTTTACGCCCTCGTTTAGAACGCATTGTATGTATAACCTCCTGTGCTAGAATCACATTGTCCATGATGTTTCTGCCCGAAACAAAACTAACATGAGATGGTGAAATCAAACTAGGCAATAACGGCTTGAGGCGATTGACTATAACCTTAGTCAATGTTTTGTACACCATTGAACACAAACTAATCGGCCGAAAGTGTCCAAACGTTTCCGGCGGTACCACTTTTGGGATTAATACCAAGATAGTCTTATTAATCCCATCACAAAGTTCCCAAGATGTAAAACATTCACGAACAAAGCCAACTACACTCTCCTTCACTATTGGCCAATTCCTCTGATAAAACATAGCTTGCACACCGTCGAAGCCTGGAGCTTTCAAGGGCTCCATATCAAACAACGCCCTGCAGACCTCGTCATCCTCTATCGGCAGCACCAAGCGCGATCTTTCCAGGTTCGATAAATCCGCAAACCGCCCACGGATACTCCACTGCAGTAAACTAGATGGGGAAACCGTAAAGAGCTTATGGAAAAAGTCAACCACTCCTAGCTTGATTTCGGAACTATCATCACTCCAAGCACCATTTGTAACTTAATCATAGTCACTTTACGCCGAACTTGCCTCGCTTTGGTAGTACGATGATAGAAACGCGTGTTCCGATCACCGTCACGAATCCACTGAGTCCGGACACGCTGAAACCACAAACTTTCCTCTTGTGCTAGAACATCATTCAAATCCTTTTTCAGCTTAACCTCGAGATCACTCAGAAAAACACTGGATGAAAACTCTAACTTCTTCTCAATTCCTTGTATCCGGGCTAACAAACGAGACTTCTTTTTATTAATATTTCCAAAGATCTCCTTATTCCAATTGCTCGCCTCCGTAGCAAAAAAGCCTAAGTTCGTCATGATATCCTCCGTAGGCCTCCAAATACGAGTCAACATATCAACAAACTCCGGGTTGTCTTGCCATGCAGCTAAATATTTAAAGGACGCTTGCTTCTGATTAGGACTAGATAAGTTCCCCACCAACAAAATCGGACGATGATCCGAACCTATTCTTGCCAAGTGATACACGCAAGAATCCGGCCAACTATCCCACCATAAATCATTACCGATACAACGATATAGTCTTTGATGTAAAGTTCCCCGCTTCCAAGTATAACGCGGCCCATGAAAATCCAAACAAGACAGCCCCGCGTTAAGTAAAAAATGCCCCATCTTCTTGCAGATTCCATCGCGCTTATTCGAACGACCCATACGATCAGCGACACGGGGAATGGCATTAAAATCCCCCCCCAAAATCCACGACTTAGGCGTCTGAGGTTGCAAAGCAGATAAAGCATTCCAGAGCTGGTTCCGGCGTCTACTATCCGGACTCCCATAAACCACGGTCAAAATGCAACTTTTCCTACTATCCTGATGCACACAACTCGCATGAATAAATTGGTGAGACACGGCCAGAACATTAACACTAACCGTATTCCTCCAAAGGACCCAAATCCCTCAAGAAAAACCACATGCTTCAATCCGAAAGGAGTGATCAAACCCATGCCGTTTAATAAAGGCATCCCGCCTTCCTTCCACTAATCTGAGGCTCCATCAAAGCAACAATGTCAGGTTCCTGCGTTCTGACAATCAACTTCAAATAACGATTAAAATCAGGGACTGACGCGCCCTGGACGTTCTAAAAAAGAACTTTAAACATTAAAAAGATGGAAAAAACGAAGAGGGAGAACAATCAAACCGTCCCTCCTTTGTCCTCAAAAACCATATTATCCCGCCACTGAATCTTTCCCCGTGGTTCCGTCAACGACGACGTTGGAGGTAGGAGGTTCGCCACACTATCAGATGGTTTATCCTTCAAATCCGCCGTCATCTTTGATATCTACTTTCCAACATCAATTGCTTGTTCTTTATTCGGGTCCTTATTTTCTTGTCGCACAACAAGGTTCTTTTTCACGAAATAAGGACTCTTCCTCGCCATGGACTTGATTTTCGATAAGCGCCGCTCCGTTGATACCACCCCAGTCCCAACAACGCCAACATCCCTACCTCCCTGTGTTACCCTCTCTACGTCACTCGAGCCATGTGGAGTTACCATAACAGCCGTATGATTACGAGGGTCCAATTTACTAGCAACCGGCACAACAACCTCCATTGACGCCACCTCTTGCACAAGTCTCGGCTCGCATCCAATAGTAGCTCCGTTTACAACAACATTGGACTTATCCGCCAACACACTAGCACTCCTCGAATCCCTCTCTGCAACTTTCGAAGAACTGCCCACTTCCTTTGTCACAACCTGTGATACTACCGTTTGCGGAACAACCAGTTTACCTTTTCCCCTTTTGCCGTGTCCGCTATTCAACATGTTCCTCTATGAACCATCCGAACCCCCAACCGTTGTTGGCTTGTCCACCACAATCGGGTTAGTGACCTCCTTCCCCGAGCCATCGACGCTCTCAACGTCAAAGATCCTGAGCGCCTCAAAACGTCCTCCCTTGGTACTCCTATCAGTGCGCATTCCAGCACCCAAACGAAACCCCTCACCAACATTGCTGCCCCGTCGTTGCCGTCGGTTAACCACCTGCATCCACGGCCCAAACTTTTCTTTCTCCACTTGCGCCTCCACCTCACTAGCTGCGCTAACCCCATTTTGCGCCACCTCAACCGTGGGTTTACACGCCTCTGAAGTATGCCCATACTTGCCGCAGGAGAAACAAATAGTCGGCAGCCCCTCATATTCAATCCGTTGTTTTCGACCATCGATAACAATGTACGGTGCTAACGGTTTGTTCAAATTTACCACAATCGCCAACCTCGCAAACCGTCCCCTCTTCCCCTCCGCCGTATTATAATCAATTTGCACAACCTTCCCCAGAGTCCCCGCTATGTAACGGAAGATGCTTTTAGTATAATATCGATACGGTAAGCCCGGCAGCCTTACCCACACAATAACCTGATCCGGATGATCAACCGAAGTCGAAAAACTCCAACTCCATGGTTGTACCGTAAGATAGGATCCATAAATCAACCACGGGCCTCCGGTTAAAACCTTCTCACAATCTTCCTCACTAGCAAACCTAACAAGAAAGTAATCGTTGTCCAAGTCGAACAACGATAATTCCCCACTAGGGTTCCATAAACTCTTGATACGAGAAAGCAAAGCTGCATATCCTATCGACCGTCCCAAGAGCCTAACAACTATCGAATTCGCTAACTTTGCATCAATTTCAGAATGTAGGCGTTCCGAAAATTCAATAGTCGAAGTTCCTTCAGCGAAACGTACCTTTACATCCTCCGGTTTCAAATCGACGTCCAATTCGGAAATCATGTTCACCCCCTGCTTCCCCAAGTTCCGGCTAAGCACCATATCCCGAAAAGTCATCCTTGCGCTTGATGTTTCTGCCGCGGCATGAGGACAAGGTGCCTCCCTCCCCGCCACCACGTTCCCGCTCTGTGGAGCATCCCCTCCCTTCGTAGGGCTTACCAGATCGCAGACCATAACGTCTGCAGCAACAAACGATTCTGGTGCCTCGTCACCAGCCACGTCCATCGCCGCCTCAACCGACCCAGGTACCGCCTCCAACGTCGGATCCGCAGACATGTCGGCCCTCCCCAAGGGCTGCGGTGGTTCCCCCTTATTATTTGGCGGCCGGCCCACCAAGCCGCCGGTAGACGGCGACAAAGCAGATGACGTTGAGTCCACGCTAGGGTTAAGAGCACCCTCCGAAATATTCAGAGCAGACATCACGCTAGGATTTTGCCCAACAATCTAACTTTAAATTCTAAATTTAAGCAATAAACTAAATACATCGATCCTAATTTTAACTCGCTATTGCAACTTTTATTCAACTACTAATGTATTGAATAATTTACCTTATATATGTTGTGTAAATTTTTTACACAAACACACATTTATTTTTAAAATTTAAAATTTAAATGTTTCACTCTAAAATTTAAAATTTAAATTCTAACAGTAAACATTTCTAAATTCTGCAAACTAAATTCCTAAACATTAAAATCGTGATCATTCCAACAAATACTTGTATGGTCTAAAGATTTTAGAAATTAATTTAATAAAATAACATATTTGTAAACTTAAAACATAATATGTGAATTATTTCTATTTTTTTTAGGAAAGCAGTTAGTTTTATTTTTTGATCCATAAAGTATGATTTATTGAAGGAAAAAATCATACATTAAAATATTATTGTGTGCCTCATTAAAAAATCTCTCTAATTTTAGTTGAAGAAAAAAATATAACACAACAATATACGAACGAAAAACAAACAAAAACACCACATCGCCAAAACTAGGGATGGCAAAAATACACGACCCCGACCAGATATTTTTTTTAAAATTTCGGGGATGGCAAAAATTTTGGGTATTTACTAGAAATTCTCTGCCTCGCCCCGGTACATTTTTATATATATTTATAAAAAATATCATTATATATAAACACTTTTATGAGTTTTAAGCTATTTTTTGTTTTCTTGTTCGTGCTTGTCGTAAAATTTTGTTAGATGTTGTTCAAGTTTTAATATATTTGATTCTAACGGTCAATGATTCAACTTTATTGTTTTAAATATGTAATTTAATTGTGGATAATTTAAAATTGATTTTATTTTATTTTTTTATATAAGTTTAAAGTCTCTTGAAACCATAATTTGCGATTGTGGTGGAAGATTGTTCGAATCTAACATTATCATCGACGAAGATTAAAATTTTAAAAAATTTTGGGGCGGGTCGTGGCGTGGTCGGATTTAGAGATTATTGTATCGGGGTAGAACGAATAAATTAATATTTTAATTCGGAACGGAATAAGATCAAATTTAATAACATATAGATCAGGGCGACAAAAACCCGCCTCATCCCGTTGCCATCCCTAGGCCCAAAACGCAGCACCTAACTCCCTAACGCACACCACACACCAAGCTAGCATCAGCCCCATCTTAACATTCCCACAACCAGGAAAAACATACACACTGCAGCGCATGGCATGCCTCGTCAATTTATATTAAAGAGAAAATATTTAAGATTATAGCGAGAGTTTACAATCATAACGGTAAATTCAACACATAATCTGTATATTTTTATATAACCTTTAAGATAAAAAAATTAGTCACTTGAGATCATACAAGGATCATGTAAAGGTTAAAAAATTTAATCAAAAGACTCGAATAAAAAATAGATATGATTATATCGGTAAACAAACTATAAAAGGGGATCAAACTAATAAAAGTCTACCGACAACCGCAAATTAGAGCCGATCGTTGTGAGAAAATTATCCATGAACGCAAACCGTGTATCTGAATCGAGGGTCCAAAGCAGGAAAGATCAACATAATAACAATTAAGCGTCATCTTGATCAGACGTGACGTCGTCAAATTTAACTCTCCGAACAAGAGAAAGAAGACAAAAAACGTGTCAACAGATAACGAATTAGTCAATCAATAAAATAAATATCGAATTAGTCAGAAATTTAAGTTTTAACATTGTAAATATCAAATTAGTTATGTATCCCTCGAGTGTTGGCATTTTTCTTTTGACGGTTGATCATTTAGTAACAACAGTACAACACTAACCTCACTGCCTTCACCAACCAACACAATAAATCATTTTGATTTGCTAATAAACCTCTCATATACAAGAAAGATTTAGTAGCAACCAACAAAATAAATATTTTCATTGAAATTTTATTTTCGTCCTTTAAAATTTTATAAGTTTACCCACTTAACATAAAGTTTTACGTCCGCTTCTAGATAATAATACTGCAATTTCATATAGAAAATAGAACCGAAATAAAGATTTACTGAATACAAGTGAACTTCTTTTGTATATTCTTGGCTGAACAACATATTTAGCATACTCATCCGTTGTGAATTTTCACATAATATCTTTGAATTTTTCTTCTCATCATGATAGTATACTGTTAGAATATAATTAGATAAAAATTGATTTTAATTAATTAATAATTTGTTAAGAGTTTGTTAGATGGTTTAGGTCGTTCATAGCTTGCTAGTTTTTGAGTTATAAATACAGAAATGTTGTAATAAGTTCAACACCCATCCTTGATTCATTATTTAATAAAAATCAGATTTTTTTCAACTTTTAATTTTTCTAATCCTAAACAGACACCATTTATCATCACCGTTCACCAGCCCTTCATATTCCGGCCACCATGCCAAAGTTCTCACATATATCTCTGTGCATTTATCAGATACATTCAATGGCTTGGATCTACGTTACCCGGACTTAGATTGAATGTGTCGAATATGACGATGACGGTTTTTAAAATAGAGTTTTAATGAATAATATATCTAAATATGAATCGGACACGAACGTCAGGTATGCGTACTTTATGAAAACCGAAGAGTTGGAAGGAGCAATATAGTCTTAGATACGGGTAGGGTTGTATCAATTTTGGCCCCCCACTGTTTATGGCTTCGCAAAAAGGTGTAATCCACCGGATGTAGGGATGCAATAGTACCCGAATCCGACGTTTTCAACCCGATTTCATTTCACTTGATAAGGTCGAGTTTTAGGTCGAATCGAGTTTATTTTAAGAATGACAGTGATGGATAAAATTGATAAGAGGATATGAATAAATGGGTGCCAACCTTCTTCGAACGTGGCTGTCGTTTTTATGCTTATCATGGACCGAATGGAATATGGGTAAGAGATGAGTATCATTTTAGACAAGAAACTTATGAATCAAATTTAAGGAACAATGCACATGTTTTTTTTACATCAATTGGGCAGCCTATCACTATGTTCATAATAATAATTTTAGTACTCAATGTTCACCTCCTTTATTAATTTGATTTCTATTCTAACGTTTTAAAATGAGTCAAATTAATGTTTTAAGAGATGTTGAATGAGTGGCGGAACTTGACAAAAGAGTTCGAGGAGGTTAACTTAAAAAATATAGAGGCTTAACCTAAGATTTTTAAATTTTTGAAGGGTTTAATTTATATTTATCAAATAATTTGGGGTCTAACTAATATTTTTAATGATTTTGAGAGGCTTAATGGTAATTTTTAAAAATCATGGGAGGGGATTAATTAAAAGTATTCAAAATTTCCGATGCTTAATAAGAATTTCTAAAAATTCTGAGGGGTCAGATTAAACTTTTTGAAAATTTAGAGAGACTAAATTTTAAATTTTCTAAAATTTTGTGGGTCCATTATACTATTTGTCATACATGCCTTGTCAATAAATAATTTAATTTACCAACAAATGTTGGGTGCATTGTATGACACATTACACCTTTAATGTGAGGACACAGTTTCAAACTTTGGAGACGACATTGTTGGGAGGGGCAACCTCGCATACCAAACATGAACCGCAAGACAAACATGTACTCCTAAAGTTTAAAATCACATTATCTCATTAGTAGTGCAGTATGTCTTACTAATGCACCTTGATAAATAATTTAAAATTTTTAAAAATATTTAAAAAAAATTATAAAAGAATTTCAAAAACAACAAGAAATAAAATTAACATGAAGTACAAAAGACTATCTAGCTAGTTACCATGTTGTAACCATTATAAATTTAACTTAGTCAATATTTCTGTTTAAAAATATAATTTCTTCTAAAAGTTAGGGTTAAATTTATCTCTTTCTATCTTCCAAATATGCTCCAACAAGATATAATCTTACAAGCTCTAGAGATCCAACATGGCATTTGTTTGTGTTTTGTTTTTCATTTGTCTTCTTCTCTGATTTGTTAAAATTTCAATTGGCAAAATGGTAATGACAAAATGACAAGTCAATTTCAAGAATTATTCTCATAATATTTGTGGTACACGAAAAACTTTTGATGTCAATTTGATTAGCTTTGATTTATATCTTTGAAAGATATAAAAAGTATTTAAATTTCAATTCAAATCGAATTCAAAAATCAATTGAATTAATTAAAATTGATTTAGTCTAATTTTAATACTTATTAATTCAATTAATGACATTATGATTCGAGTATTGCTCAAACTGATCGTTTAAACACCTCTACTAAAGTATAATTTTGTAACATGAACTCACAAATTATTACATATATTTGTATTCAAAACATGAAAATACATGTTTGGGTAAAAGTAGATGGATTTTTTGTCTCTATTCCTAAAAACAAACTCAAGATCAAGTCACGTGGGAAGCACATGATTTGAATTATACATATCCATTAAGAAAACAAAATCTCAAAATCAAACCATTAGTTTTGAAACATTGTCACGTGGGTTGTTAATTATTGTTTGTTTAATATGCAATGACAATAAATTTATAATCAAAACAAGAATTAATCTCATTTTCAATGGGTCCATTTTTTCTACATGATTATCCAAATGCTTAGAAGAGATTAAAAAACATGTTACCATGAACCTTGAATGATTATGACTTAATACATAATGAGTTTTTCCCTTTTATTTACAAAATTAAATTATTTGAAATAAAAATAGTGATTTGTACGATCAAATAATTTTGAGAAAATATTGAATCGATCGAAAACCAATCAAACACTCTATCCACTTGAATTAATATAGATTGATAGATAAGTAGATAGATAAATAGTTTTATTTCAGTGTTAATTCGAGATAAAATAAAAAAATTATTTTAACTTCGTTTCTACTAATTTGATTATCAATAAATATTTTATCAAATATAAGTTTATTTAAATATTAAAAAAATAAAAAGTTATGAATATGTATGGAAAAGCATAACGACATCTAAGATAATTCCATTATTAGGATTCTATCATCTTATCGTTATAATTTTTTATAATTGATTTTTACAGTATTCGATCTAGATTAAACAATCAATATGTTAGATATTAGTAATTATATCTAAAATATAATCAGTTGACCTAATAAGATGAGGTGTTAAATGATAAATATTTTAAATAACGTTTAGGATCCTAATAATATTATCGCGAATGAAATAAATAGGGTTAAAAAAGTCACCCGTACATAAACACACCAAGAATACAATGTCAAAAGAAGTTGATTTGGAAGCACCGCACACTTGCTCATGTTTAATTGATAAACCTTAGAGCTAGCAATAATTGTTAGACGATGCGACCCGAATTTTATTTTATTCAAGTCTGAAGAGTTTGTAATGCGATCAATTTGATAAAAAGAAATAAATTTGAAAGAAAAAAAATGAGGATATATAGAAAAATGCGAAAGCAGCAGGTCGAAGTGCGAGGTGAAGTTCTCGCGTGGTACGACACCCGTCTCCAGAGTTATTGTCCGTACATGACTGTATTTCTACAAATATACTTTAACTTAAAATAAAAATTTAATTTGAGTATATTTCTTTTGTAACCAATATATATATTCTTACAAATAGATACTTTGAGTCAGAGTTAAAATATAGTCGAATTACTCACAAATCGTATTTTTTTCTCGAAAAAATTAATATTTTATTCATAAAATAATAACCCATAGAGGTGGTTTACAAGGACCTCGCGGCCAGCTCCTGGAGAAACAAATGTAGCAACCTATGGCAACAACATTTTTTTTGTATTATTGTTATTTTTTGACATTAGTAATTTTTTTTCTCTTCTGTTAATAATTTTTTGAAAGAATTTTCCAAGTAAATTTTGGTGTCTTTTATTGCGCCATTATCTTTTAAAATAGTATTAGTGATACCTAAATGAAAGAGACAGTCAAAAGTTAGCTTCTTTGACAAGTAACCAATCAAACATCAATTTCAAGTAAATCATAATATAGTTGGTGACCTAAATTTTGTTAAAATTTTGAAATTAGGGTTTAACCCTAAATTTCAATACAATCATAGTATCCATAACTTTTTTCTATAATTAAAATTAGAATTTATTTATATAAAGCATTTTATTATTCTAAATATCCCTCAACTTCTCCTTTGAAGAGTTTCATGGGCCCATCATTAAACCAGTGATTAATATATACATAGACGAGCATCAATCATGTCCAGAGAGGCTCCCATAGATTGTCTTCCATGAAATTGGGGTCGGTACGATAGCTTTCCGGGCTACCGGTGAAGGTGGTGTCGAGGATTGGCTGCTCGGGATTCGGCTGAGACTGTGCTACTTCCATGCAAAGCAGAGCGCTGACGAGGTTCGCTTGTTGCAACTGCAAGTTGACCACTTCGGCTTGAGCTTTGGCTAATTGCGCTTGAAGCTCGTTAACTTGCTTCTGTAACTGGCAAATCGCCCCGGCACAACCGTAAACTGGGTCTCGGATTCTTGCACTCGCTTCATACACCATGCTGCTTACCGCATCGGCCCTCTGAGACTCTGGAAGTTCCTGGAATTAGGAAGTGCCAACATTTGATGAAGATCAGTCATATTCTTAGCTTGCCGTGCATCCTACGGCACTATGACACTAGTCGGGTCGGACCGACCCGAATTATTAAAATCTTATTTAATTTCAATACCACATTAATTATAAGCCTAATACTGACTTAAATGTTAAACACTAACTCAAATCTGATGTGGACATCTTGGATCTTAAGTGTTTAAAAAAACAAAGTCATAAAAACTTGAGAGGGTTATTTTTGTTTTCAAACACGTCAGATCTAAGTTGTTTGTGTTTTAGATATGAGCGTGTTTAAAATTCGATCAACACATTTTAAATATGTCTGATGTCATATCTAAGCTAGATTTAACACTCAAGCTGACAACTAGATAAACAAAATGACACTATTGAGATGATACTTTGAGGAGTTAATTATAATGTTCTGAAGTTTGAGGATTAACTTAGAATTTGTGACATAGTTTGGGGATGTCTAGTGAAATTAACCCTAATTTTAAACTAAGCAGGAAAACCACTAAATGACTATTTTTTCCTCATTTGTGAACGCATTAAGCAAAAGATAAACTACCTGCAAGAACTTGATAATGTTGCTAGCACCGAACACGCGATGAGCAATGGCGAACTTAGCCGGTTCGGTGGGAGGAAAGTAAGGTGCCAACACGCATTTATCGGCACACCTTCGCCTCAAGATCTTGCATGCGGCGCACGGACTAATAACAACCGGCTGAGATGTCGGACTCAAAGTCAGAGGAGAAGGGGACGACGAGTTCGAAGAATTCGGAGAACCGGCGGACGGGGTTGCTTCACTATTTTCCATCTTAAACATGGGGGTTTTAGGCCAAAGGAGATGATGAGCTATGGGGTTTGGTTTTTGCAATGAAAGGGGTATTATTTATAGACAAAATTTGAGGCCAAAATTAAAAAAGAAAAAAGAGAAAAAGAAAACAGTGAGATCGTGGGATGTTTGTAGTATGCAACATGACATCATTAGTTCAAAATGGTTTCTAGATTGATGACTGCTCTGGCTGCCGCTGATTACAATTGGTCAGTATAAAATGATGTTTTTAATTACTTAAATTTTAAAAATTACAAAACGATAGCTAAACTTAACGAACTGTTACAAAATCATCACTGCGTGTTATAAAATAGTGATAGGATTTAATAAGCATAAAGACCATTTTTTTGATCAGTCAAAAAAATATTATTATTAGAAGGGTAAACAATACCATTGATCACTGAACTATTCTCGCTTTCTTGTCACAGTTACTAAATTATTGTTTTTGGCAAAATCGTCACTAACGAAAAAACTCATGGAAAAATAATAGTTTGATGACCAATACGGGAAAGAAGCAATAGAATGATGACAAAAACAGGAAAAAAGGTAATATTAGTTACCAAAATAGGAAAAAATGTAACATTAGTGATGATTTTACCAAAAAATAATAATTCAGTGACCAAAACAAAAAAACAAAAATATAGTGACCAATTGTATTGTTTACCCTTATTAGATTACTGCAACGCATCAATAATAACATAAAAGGTTTAAAGGTACAAACCAAACAAATCTAAAGATGCAAGACACCTATAATTTAATAAATATAAGGACCATTTAGTAACAATTTAATAAATTTAATAATTATTTTGTAATTTCTGAAATTCAATAAACAAAGTAATTGTTTTAATATAATTTAGTGAACATTGTGTAATTTACTTTTGTAACGCTTTTACACTTCTTTCTTTTGTTTTTTCTCGTATAAAAAATGATTTCTAGTTTGAAACCTCTTTCTTCTTTGTAGACCTCATGACCCATGACCTAATTTTTCTATTTTAAGTCCAACTAATGGTTTGAATTATTGGTTAAGAAATGTAATAAAATAGTAAAAACTATTATTATTATTATTATTATTATTATTATTATTATTATTATTATTATTATTATTATTATTATTATTATAACTTGGTTAAATTAAACTAATCTAAAGTTGTACAACATTCATCCATTTTTTATAATCATTATTATCTAATTTATTAGTTGACTAACACAGATTAAGTACTGTAGATATTTATTATAAGACAAATTTTCAATTCAATTTATTCCATTCACAATGTCATAATTTAAATTTTTGATCTTACCTAAAAAAATTTAACATCTCATTTTGCTAGACTATATGATACTTGGTACAATCATCCAAAATTTGATAACGTATAAATTAAATGAATAAATTTGATCACATATTCAGACGTAAGAAATTAGAGATAATAAAATTCAAATCGTTTCGAATAGAATATATTGAAAAAACAGATGCAAATGAAAATATAACATGTTACATTTGACCTTTCCACAATTTCCAATTTCGTATTATATATTTCCACAAATTGTCTTTGGGAATTGGGAAGATAAGTGGTTCACAGTGCACACATGACTGTTAATGGCCTAAATTAGGCACGTAGGGCACGTGGCTAATTGAGTCATTGACAAATATGATGGTTGGGTTAATAGGCTCTACCTTTGGTGCTGCCATCTTCCAGACAAAATCCATTCATTTTAACCACCTAATGACCTGCCCATTTTATGACAATGACACCACATCTCCACTGTTGTTATTATTAGGATAAACATCACTGATCACCAAATTATTATTTTGTGTAAAATTATTACTAATGTTTCATTTTTTTAATTTTAATCATCAATTTGTTGTTGTTTTTCATGTTTTGATTACTAAATTATTCTCGTTTTTCTTTTTCTGTGAGTTTTTTGTTTTTTAAAATAGGTGAGCAAAATAGGAAAAAAAAAATTAATATTAGTGACTATTTTACCAAAAATAATAGTTTGGTGACCAAATGTCATCAATATGTTACTTCTTTGTTGTTTTGATCACTAAACTATTCTCGCTTTTCTTTTTTCGTGAGTTTTTTTAACGACATATGAGCAACATTGGTGATGTTTACCCTTATTATTATTATTATTATTATTATTATTATTATTATTATTATTATTATTATTACACACATATTTCTTGCAAAGTTTTAACATAAATGTGATATATCTTACTAACAATCAGTTAATTTGGTGAGATAAATCATTAGATTTTATAGTAAGATTGGTGATTTGGGTTCTAATGTTGCATATGGAGCAAATTATGTTGAAATTGTCGTTTTCATATTAAATTTTTACAATATATAATTTAAATTAATCTGCCAATAAATTAGATGTTATACCAAGAAAAACAACAACGATAATAGTCAATACTTGCTTATATAGTTCAATTAATGTATGTATGTGTATACGCATGTATGTATTGTGCAGCAAATTAATGGTGCAATGGACCTCGTGAATGACCAACAAACCAAATGCTAGCAAATTCGAGAAGATAATAAATGTGTAAATCATGTAGCGAATTTGGCACAAGACCAAATTGATAGTTTATTAATTTTTGAAGAGCCGTTCGAGAGTTTAATTTCTTTTTCCCTTACAAACGGATATTAGTGAAGATATGGATATTTAATAGGGTAATCTTCACCAGCGTTCCTTTCGTTTAGGGTGTGTTTTGTTTTGGACATCAGAATTTAAAAAAGATTATTCTGGTCACTTACATTTAGAATCGTTTCTATTTTAGTCCATTAGTCGTTAGTCTCCGTTACTTGAAAAAATTAGTTTTTAATTTAACCCCCAAACTTTTATTTTTCACCATCTTCCCCAAAAATTATAAAACTAAAACTAAAAAATTAAATCAATGGCTATAACCCAACACTACAACCCATTCTACCAAGATTAAAAGCGTCAGGTTTCATTGCAAAGAAGTGTTCAAAACTTTCATTAAATTGACTGTCAAGTAATGACTCGAAATTGGAGTATGGCGTTGACAGTGCAACTTGCCTCACATATCTTTTTAAGTTCTGAATAAGAATTTAAGAACCGTTGCAACATAAAAGGTGTTACATTACCAACTCTCATTTGATTGATAAAAGAAGAAACATTAAATCAATAACACGTAATGAGACAAATGGGGCACGAAAAGAAGCAAACGTTGGGGTTGGTAATCTACGTGATTGTTTATTAGAGGCTGTTTTACTGAATTCTTCTCAGAAAAAGTTTTGATTTGGTTAGTCTCAGGAGCAAATGTACGTCGCTTTTGCATGTTTTCACATTTTCCAACTGAATTTGGGGTCAAGGGAGCTCGCTTTTGCATGGTTCTACCTTTTTCAGATGAATTCAGAGTTAAACTAAATAATTGTGGGAGCTTTAAAGCTGGAGGGCTAGCTGAAATCTTCTCAAGCTGAACAATAGACGTTTTGAAGTAATGTCACCAACATCATCAGAGCTATTTTCCTGTGTGATTCATAAAAACATCTTAAAAATGAATCATAAGTTCTACAAACACAAAAATTTGAAGTTTCAAATGTTTGTATGACATGAAATGTTTATTGGACATAATTTACCAAGGTCCTTCTACTGTTCTGAGCTTGATTAGGTGAGGATGCTTGACAGCGATGTTTGGCCATTGGAAGTAAGTTGGAGGAAATGCTATTTACTTTCTATGTATACTGATCTGATATTGATTTTTCGATTGATGGAGTAACTTCCTTTAATTGGTTAATAAGTACATGCATTTAAATGGTACTAGAAACTCCGAATATAAATTTGTACATGTCATCTAAAACTAATGAAAGTTCTGAATATTTTTTTTTCAATGGAAGCTGACGCTTTTAATCTTGGGGGAATGAGTTGTAGTGTTGGGTTATACCCATTGATTTAATTTTTTGAGTTTTAGTTTTTATAATTTTTGGGAAGATGGTGAAAAATAAAATTTTGAAAATTTGTGGGTTAAATTACTACTAATTTTTTTAAGTAACGGAGATTAATGGCCAAAGGACCAAAATAAAAATGATTTTAAATGTAAGTGACAAAAATAATCTTTTTTAAATTTTGATGTCTAAAATAAAATACAATTTAAACGAAAGGAACCACTGGTGAAAATTAACCTATTTAATATTGTAATTTTACTTAATCAATTGTTTTTACCAAAAAATAAATGTATAGAAGACCCACACGGTTTTAGGGCAACAATTGTCTTGATTTGATTGCAGCAAGATTTTGAGTTTTCCCACTCAGACCGTTCGCTAACGCACTGGAAAACACTAACAGCTTGAACATGCAACCTCAATGTCCTCAAAATTCTTATTTTTAGTGTTTTTTTTTTCAATGTTCAATGTTGAAAAGAGTGAAATAAAAATTCGGACACTTTTCGGTATTTTTTTTTATGTCTTAACACTAAAAAATATTAAAAAAAATAAATTTTAAGTCTTAACCTTAAATTTTAAATCCAACACTTTATCCCAAATTCTCTAAACCTTAAACCTTAAACCTTAAACCTTAAACTTAATTTTTAGTGTGAGGACATAAATAGAGGAAAAAAAAAAAAGAGTAAGATTTCTATTGGAAAGGAGTGTTGCAATTTGAGCAGACAACGGTGAGATGGGCACAAATGAATGGAAGACTAAACACAAATTCCTTACATATGTCAATGGCGTCAGCCTCATGACATTGTCCCAAAGTCTTACAACACAGCACAAAACAAATTGGTCTGGTTTTTTCATTGTTTAAAATAATGAAAATGCTTTGAGCTGGTGGGAGACAGCAGGTTAAGTATATGTGTACACTTATCTAGAAGTATAGAAATAGTCTCCCCCACTAGGCACTAGTTCAACTTTGAATTTGTTTGCTCAAAATACAATATTCCCAGAATTTGACGGACTATATAGTTATCTTTAAATGATGGTGTCTAATAAAAATTTAAATTTCAATCTCGGTAATTATTTTTCCTTTCTTTCTTTCTTTCTTCCTAAGGTTGTAGAATGTAAACAATAAAAAAAATACTCCCTCCGTCCCACTTAATATGTCCATTGTTGACTTTTCACGCAGTTTTAGGAAGAAAAAATTTGTGTAAGAAATGTGATATAAATTAATTAAAAAGACAATTTTACCCTTAAAAGTTAAAGTTTGTTAGGTTGGAAAACTAAAAGAAAGGATAGAAAGGTAAATGCACCTTGTAAAAGTAGTTGATTTTTTCAATGAGACATTTTAAGTGGGACAATTTTAAAACACAAAAGAGACATTTTAAGTGGGACGGAGGGAGTATGTGAGTTTGAATCGTTCTCATATCAGTCATCATCAGTAGTCACTTCAAATTGATATCATATAATTTTAGCAGTAGAAGGATAATTTCCGTTTCTCATCCGCAACCAAAAGAGATGATTTTTTTTATATAAAAAATTACGTCTCATTAAAACTCCTCTAAACTTAATAAGGAAAAAAAGAGTGCCTAAGGAGAACCAGTACAAAATCAAGGGACTTCAGTTAGCATAGTCCCAAACAAGAGACCTAACTTACAAGTTTCACAACACGAAACATCATTACATCAAACCACTTGAGAACTACTCATTCTCTCCCTTAGTGGATTTTTTTTAAACCACAACAGATTCTTTTCCCTACCAACCCCTCGTACAACAAGATTATGAGCTATCCAATTTGTTTTCCTATATGAAAAAGTAAACTCCTAATTATACTTCAATCGAAACTGCATGCACTTCTTTTATCTTTTCAGCGAAAACAACAAAAAAAGGGACTGCATTAATGATCCATTTAATCACCAGCTCGCTGTCCGATTCAATGATCAAATGGAAAGGCTTAGCCCACTGCAAAGTAGAGAAAATAAGGCAAGCTTCTTCAATGGCAAAGATTTCTGCCTTTGTTGGATCCGAAAGCACTATCAACTTTTTTAACAGTAATGAAAGCGAATTAAAAATTGAGTGATAGTAATGAAAGTTTTAAAAGTTCGGTGACCATATTGAAAGCCTCTTAAAAGTTCAGTGACTAACAATGTATTTTATCCTTAAATTTAACATGTTATGTCAGGTTTTTAACCGTGGTTGACAGCAGTGACCTTATTGAAAGCAAATTAAAAGTTGGATGACTTTAATGAAAGTTTTAAAAGTTAGGTGACCTTATTGAAAGGTCCTTAAAAGTTCGGTGACTACCAGTGTATTTTACCCATATAATAAATGAAGAGGAGAGAGAGAGCTCACCTCGGGAGACCAACCGCCGCCTGAAGCCAAACCGCCAGGATTCAGAGCTTCGCCGGGAAGCTGCACCGTCGTCGAAAAGGCCGCGCCGCCATCGAAAACTTCACCGAATCGCTGAAATCGAGATAAAGCTCTCCCTATCTCTTCCTTTCCTGCAAAAAACTTTCGGATGTTAGCCTTTAAAATAAAAAACAGAAATGAAAAATACTAGAAATAGGATCGGAAATTATCTTGAATGGCAACCGGTGAGGGTTTTAGGTTTCTAGTGGAGTCGAAAATGATAGTTTAAGTTTCGTGAATGGGTAGATTTAGGTTAGGAATGGGGAAGATGGGCCGATCCGGGTAGATCTAGAGGTTTAGGGTGAAAATCGTGAAGAAACGAGGGTTTTTAGGGTTCTGGCACGGCGGCCGATAATCGCCTCGCGACGGTGACCAGAGTAGGAATGCTGGCCGAAAAAGACGACCGGAGCTTGGTCGGATTTGCAGCGGTGAACGAAAACTTCTCGGCCGATGATCATTCGTTTAGGTTGTCGGAGAAGATGACCGGAGACGACGATCGGTAACCGGCGTCGCCCCCGGCGACCGGTAAACACATCATAGAGGTTTAAAGTGGCGGTCATGGATTGAAATGTAATAAAAAGAAAAGTTTGGTTTGAGTTCAAGGAAATTTGTGGGTTTGATCTTTAAAAACATGAGAGGGAAGAAGATTTTGTGTTCATGTGGATCGAACGAAGATATTTAGATTAACACGTGATGAACATTTATGGAAATTGATATTTTGATCCAAATTAGGGGTTGTTTTCTGGGTTTGAGAATTTTGTGGAGAGAAGTCAGAGAGATTTGGCCTAGAGAGAGAAGGGAAATGAAAAAAAATTAGAAAAAAAAATTGAAATCAGAAAGATGGGATTTTATATGGGTGCTTAAACGCACCGTTTTGAGTGCGGGCGGGTCTTAGGATCCGCGCGTTTTCAACTGGGTCGGACCTAGGATTTGCGCCCTACTATGGGGTTGCTATGCTTTGAGCCTTTTTATTTCGTATTCTTCTCAATTTAGTCCTTAATTACTTGTATTTTGACTCTTCAGTTTTCAATTTAATTCAATTTAGTCCATTTGTAACTTTAATTTATTTGTTTAATTGTTTAATTATTCATGTATTTGTTTGCATACTTTAAATTGAGCATGTAGTTAATTTTATTCTTTAGACAATTTAGCCACCTAATTAATACTAATAATTAGAATCTTCAGCCTAGTTCTCTTAATCAAATAATTAAATATGAAAGGCCATTATATCAAATAAATGAATATTTAAAACAATGTTAGAATGTTCAATATTGGTTAGTATCACATTGAAGAGTGATGTTAATCAAACAGCCCACACCTTCCCTTCCTACACATGAATAACATCGAAAACACTTGTTTCAAACAAAAACAACAAACCCCATTGATCATTGTTTAAAAAATTAAGGAAAAAACACACTCACATTAATAGATCTTATTGAAATGAATCAATCGAAGTATGTTACAGACAAATAAACTGTATGAATTTGAAATCTGAAGGTTTCCCTCATCTGAAAAAAAAACAAAAAAAAAGACGGAAGATTTATTCACAGAGAAAAGAAAAGCAAGGAATTAAATATAAGTGGGGGAGAGAAACATACGTTGGAAATCCATTCAATGGCATCCAAACGAGCATATTGCAGCCATGGTTTATTGGTGGATGGATTAGTTTTGAATCCCGCGTCGGTTTCTCTTAGAACCAAGTTGTGGATGTACTCATTGTCTTCGTTGTCTGAAACAAAACATGATTTGTAATGGTTGGAATAAACACTTTGGCTGCATTCTCTTATAGTTTCAGAAAAACAAGCTTCTTCAGTTTCTTGGAACAAGAGGGTAGAGCTAGAAAACGAAGTATGAAACTCTTTGTTCATCGATCAAAAATGGGAAGAAGAAAAAAAAATAATTTTTTTTCAAAGAAAACAAGAAAAATAAAACATGGGTTGGGTGATTTATTTGAGAGTATATATTTAGATGTAGAAGGTAAGGGTTGGGAGTTAAATCCAGGTTAGAGGGGATTAAGGAAAGTGTTGGAAGATATGGGAATGTGGTAAGAAACATATTGAGGAGAGGGATTGATGAGACTTGCACTTCTGGTGCCGCCAAAAGTAGCGGCTCCGATACAGGAGGGCGATAATTAGGAAACTAGAATCAACCAATTTTACTTTAAATGTAAACTACACATAAAAATATAAATTTTGTATTAAATATCACAAAGATGCATTTGGTTTAGTGGTAAACACACATCACTTCAACTTGGGTGACCTTGGTTCAAATTTGAGTAAAGGCAATAGTTTTTTGTTTTTATTTTTTTCTCTAAAAAAATTAAAAATTCCTCTAATATTGTGGTGACACGTGTCACAAACTAATTAAATAATTAATTTATTTTATTATATTAAAATTAGGATCAAATTGAAAGAATGTGTAAATAGTAAGGACCAAATGTATAATTATACTCCTATTTTTTTAACTGCCACGTCACCCTACCATTAACCTCTAATAGTTGGTGCTCAAATTGCATCCAATTTGATAGTATGATGATTTAATTGCTTCAAAAAAAAAGTAAGGTGGTCAAATCGTGACTTTTTCAATTGTATGGTTGTCATTTATGTTGTTTACTCTTATTTTTAGTCCTTTTAGTCATGTGACACACTCTTAGTGTGCCATATGACATAATCTCAAAGTGAGACATCATTAGAGGACTAAACACAAAAAAAATATTATCAAATTTAGAGATTAACGTGGACTTAAAGAAAGTTCGAAAGATTAAGTTAGGAGAAAATGTGAAGTTCAAAGACTAAAATCTGATTTATTTATGAATAGCAAAGATCACAAAACTTGCACCTCTGCGCAAAGATATCTCTTGTAACATAGAATAATTAGGATAAATTACATAAATCATCACTTGACTTTATTTTCAAACCTATTTTGATCACTGAAGTTTTAAAACGTGCAATTTATTCACTGAAGTTTAGACATTGAACATGAAAAATCCTCCTGCATGTTTGAGCCAACCCAAAAAATAACGGAATTGAGCATTACATAAACTAGTACCAGAGTTGCCAACACTGAGCAAAAGGGGACAATTATCAGACCGCATGCGCAGAAGATGATAAACTATAGAATTTGGAAAAGCTTGGTCCCAATAGCTGTTGCAAACATGGATAATATTGAACCGGAGGCTGGCGGGCGGTTTCCTCTTTTAAAATTATAAATTTTTATACGAGTTAAATTTTTTAGAATTTTTATATATTTTTTCTATTAAAAATTTATTTTTACTTAAATTTTTATAAGTTCATAATTTATAGGTTCGCCTCCTAACTTAAAGTCCTACGTCTGTCCTTAGTTACAAAGACATCTATCTAGCCGGGCATGGGATAGTCTACGTGACCAAAAAAATTCGAGACCCTAATATCCCAAAATAAAAAAAAAAAAACAAATTGTTGGAAATCCTTACTCCAACCATAAATTGTAACTCTATTTTTTAATGTTAAAAATTAAACCTTACACTCTAATCTCCATCTATAAATTGTAACTATTTCTTTTAATATTAAAGCATATAGGAGCACACAGAAAATAGATGGTTTATAGTCCTAAGAAGATATACACGAACTTAATTAGATCAGAAATAACCCTTTAAAATGGCTCCAAAATCCATGCAAATATCATTAGTTTCATAACCAATAATGGTAAGAAGGGAATTAAAAATAAACAAAAGGGAAATGTTGATGATTCTTGTAAGCCAATTCTCCTAACACTCCAATTTTCTACATTAGAGGGCTATTGAGTAGTCCATGCCAAGATGAACTGAGTCCACCCCAGCTTTCTCTTCCCGAGTCCAGATCAGCCATGTTGTAACCCCCATGGTCGCCACTGAGTTGCCACGGCAAATTCCATAACACGGACCGATCCTCACCTTGTCTACCATTATTACAAAATTCTTGTTTCATCGTCGTGACCGTCACGTCCGATGCCGTCGGCATTGCAGCATTGTTGATAATCTCTCCATTGTCGCCGTCGTTGTTGTTATACGGAAACATCGCCATCATGTCACCGCTAACACCGGCCACGGTTCCACCGCCATTGTCGGCCTCCCCGAAGCTCGTGTAGTTATAGAAGCCCGGAAAATTGCTCTCGTTCCCGAGGAAGGTGAGGCCACTAGGGTTTCCGAGCATGGAAAGTTCATTAGTATACCCTATGTTAACATTGCCTTGTTTTTGGAGCCTAGCAAAGGCTAAGCTGAGGTCGTTTGTATCGAAACTCAAAGGTGGGAGGGTGGAGTTGTTAGGTGTTAATGGGTGATCTAGGGTCCTTTTGGACGATGCTGATCTTCGGTTTTTCCGGCAGCCGCCGCCGACCGGGACGTTCCTCAGCGTGCCACCTTTGGTCCAATATCTCCTACATGACTTGCAGAAATACCTTGGCTGAGACAGGCTGTAGTTGTTGTAATAACAGAACTTGGTGTTGGTGGAATCACATCTTGGACACTTGAGAGCCTGGTCTGGTTGTGGCCTTGGTTTCCTCTCTTGTTGTTCATTTCCTTTTGTTGTAACCACCATGTTCACCATTGAAGGATTAGGCATCTCCTGAAAATTCGAATCTCATCAATAATTCTATCTCTAAGTATCACTCTTAAAGACCATGACAAATTCTAATTCTAACCCGGAAATATACATTAAAAAATTGTTTGTGGCATGCATAGGTAAAAAGATGGAAATTTAGTATCAATAAACAGGGAAAATTTAGAGGCTTTAATTAAAACAATCCCTTTATTTTTACAAATAAATAATGGTTTTCTAAGTTTTTGAAATACTTGTCAAACAATCAAAAAATCAAATCACAAGAACCATGCATAAACATAAAATCAAAGAGGTTTTTTCTTAATTGTAACACACACATCTATGCTATGATTATATATGTACCTGATATTGTCTGCTTGAAGGATCCATCCATGCAACAAAAAAAGAACCCAACACACTGCTACAAGAATTCCGACTTGTCTTTTTATTTAATTTTGTTCTTCCGACAAGAACAGAAGCTCTAGCAGAAGAAGAAGAAGAAGATAAGACAAGGTTTTGTGTTCTGTAATAACTCAGAATCATGCAAAACAAAGTGAAGTGAAGAGAAAAATAAGGGCACCCCCTTCCCCCTTTTATATATAAAGCAAAATTATATTATATTATAATATGTATGTATGTATGTATGTATGTATGTATGTATGATTGTGATTGTGATTGGCTTGCACGCAGAGAAAGCTTCCATAACTTATTTATCTGCAAAAGAAAGGAAAAAAAACATAAGCTTAGCTTAGCTTTAGTTTCTGGTTGTTTCTTTGTTGCGTTTGTGGGGCCCTTTTTTCTCGGTTGGATGCAACTATACACTGTGGGTGGGGTCCAGTGGATGGAGGATGGGCGTGGGACCCCCACATGTCCACCACCATCGCCACCGTACGTCACCATCACCAGGCTAGTGGGGTCCACCTGAGGATGCATGCAGCACAGACACAGAGGATCGTCTCCATGATCCATCTAGTACCTCCGGTCCACTCACTCTAAAAACATGAAAACGGTAGGCGTGAGCCTCGTGTTCCCAAAACATTCACGACAAAAACCCCAACATTGTTCTTCTCCTTTCGCTAAAACTACCATATGTTACTCTTTGTATTTTGTTTCATAGTGCGGTTTGTATTATGTTCGAGTAGGGGTGTGGATTTGGTTAATTCGGTCGGTGGTCAAACTGAATTAGTTAAAATTGAATAAATTGAAATTTTTGTCTCTTTAATCGAAAACCGAACTAAATTTTATTTGAAACTAATTGACCGAACCAAAATTATTTCGGTTAATTCAGTCGATTTTCGAATTAACCGAAATTTTTTACAAATTTTTCTATTTTAAAATAACAATATATTTATAATATTAAACAAAAAGAAATTAGATTTCCAACTTCTCAAAAATTAAAAGGAAAAAGTAAAAAAGAAATAAGTAAAGCTTGAACTAAAATAATATTTAAAATACGTAATTAATATACAAAGAAAGTCTAATGAAAATTTAAAACTAACCAGACACAAATTCTAAACAATATTAAAAAAAATAACTTTTTTGCAAAACAAATGAAGATTTGTCGTGGTTTGGTGAGGAACAAACTTGAAAACTATGAGAATACTTGACAAAATCTCATCGGCAACCGACAGGTCCAACACCATAGGATTGAGAAGTGAGAACTTAGAAGAGGGGGAAATCAATAGAGTTTTAGGAAATTTGTTGTTTAGGGATTATATTTTAATTTATATTTTCGGTTAATTTGGGTAATTAAACGGTTTTGAACCGAATTAACTGATAATCGAATTTTTCAAAAAAAATTAACCGTTAATCGAACTTACCTAAAATTAACAATCGAATTAACCGAAAAATTCGGTTCGGTCAGTTAAAACCGAATAATGCACACCCTATGTTCAAGGACCGACCTATGATTTTATATTAGGATGAGAAACTATAAAATTTTAGGAGGGGCAAATTTATAAAATTTTAAGGGAGACGAAACTATAAAATTTTATGAAGGGCGAAAATAGATTTTCAATAGAAAATACATAGAAATTTTCTAAAAAATTAAATCATATAGAAATTTCAAATTTTCACGGGACGACTGTCCCCTCCAGTCCCCTCGATCCATCCTTGATTATGTTCATATATTTTTTTAATAGTATAAAGGTACGCATGTTTAAGAAAAAAATGAGTTGTTTTAAATAACTCAAAAAATTATGAATTTTACAAGATAAATATTGAAGTGTATATGGTGTGAATATGTGATTACAAGATAACATTTGCTCATTAATTTTAACTTTTTTAATAATGCATACATATTATATAAACAAATTGTTCGAACCTGGGTCACTTATGAATAACATCACTCTCTTGATTAGAATTATTAATAGACTTAACGTGAATTTAAAAAAAAAACATGGTCTAATTGAAATTAAAAAAAACTTTTGAGGGTCTTAATTAGAGAATTTTAAACTTTTAGGGGATTAATAGGAAATTCATAAAATTTTGGGTCATTATGTTATATTTTTGGACATATTTTAAAATATGGTATGATATTTTTAAGTTACATGACATACTTACAATATCGATTTTAATTTAAAAATCTATACTACTCAGACTTGTTTTTACAATAAATTAAAAATTATTAAACGATTAAACATACTTAATTTCATATTTTTTATATATTATACTAATAACGATATTAACTAAATTAAACTTAATCGTTAAACATATTAAAACAAATTTATGAAATCATCTTTAAATGAAAGGGAAATACTGTTGTGTTTGTGTTTATAATTTTTGGTCAAATACATATGTCCTTTTAAGATAAGATAAATCTTAACTCGACTCTATCGATATTGATTAAAGTGATAACTAAAATTAATTAATTAAAATATGCGATAGTAATTCATTAAATAATTTATTTTACTAAAATATATTATAATTAAATATTTTTTGAAATTAATCTCAACCAATACCTTAGCGTTTCTAAAATGGTGTTAACCAATACCTATATAACCCATTCATTTACCTAATTGTAAAAAAATCAATTTTAAGGAATTAATTGTATAAAATATATAAAAAGTGGGTATTATTACAAATATTCTTGAAAATATAAGAAAAATTATACTATTAGTCCTGAATCGAATCAAATTAAATATTTTTTCATCCTAAACGCGAATGTGACCTTATCTCACCCTTAATAAAAACCTAACCCCGATATATATATATATATATATATATATATATATATATATATATATATATATATATATATATATATATATATATATATATAGCTTATCGGATCGAGTGAAATATTCATCCCTAAAACATTTCCACTATTTGGACCGACTATTCGACTTGTTTTGGTTGAGTCCTGATGTAAATTTTTATATTTGAATTGATTTGATATAAATTATAAAATAACGGTTTGTTAATAACAAAAATATCTAAATATTTTATAAAATCACTGGTTTGGATGATGTGAAATTATAATGTGATAGGGACATGTAAACACATTGATTGTGGACAGCGACGGGAAAATCTTCCATCATCTTCATATGCATGTTTCACACTCACAATAAAATACTAAAATATTACATTAAACTCAATTTATATCGAACAACGGTACAAAAATACGAACTAAACATGATATAATTAAAATTATAAAAAAATTAAATGACGTTTTTAATCTTAAAACTTTTCAAAAAAAAAAGTCAATTTAAATCTTAAATTTTTGTCGTCTATTTTAATCTTGGAACTTCTGCTTTTTGGTTAAATTTAACCGATTGATGAAAAAAATAATGGTTTTGAAATAATTTTATTTTTACAGATTTTGATTTATTTATTAAATTAAAGTATGATTACTCATCAATCACCTTAGTTAACCAAATAAGATAACCCCATGAGAATTAAAATCCTAATGTGTGGCTATAAATGTTGAATAGAAAGCTTATAAAGTTGGACGAAACGTGAAGTTTTTCTATTTGGAATCGATTTAGATCTAATTTCAATTACTTTGGTTGAATTTTTCGTAATTTAACGACTGAACTCAACATTATTTAATGAAAGAATTATTAATAAATAAATAAATTTAAGAATAATAATAAATTTTATATTTTCAGGGTTAAAAACAATTTCACCTATTTTGTGGGGATCATGATCTCATCGGTCTGTCTTGTATTTCACTTTTGTCATACTCATATATTTATAATACAGATTACGATAATTAAATATTTGATTAATTTTTTGACAAATCTTAAATCTAATCATATCTTACCTAAAGGGGAGAGGAAGGGATGAGAGTATTCATAGTGAGTCTAGAACCCATAACCTGTAAAAATACGAGAGAATAAAAATGATCAGCTTGGTCAACCGGCCATGTGTTTATAAAACATTATCAACTATGTATATATATACAAGTTAATCAAGTTGGTCCACGGCATCATTATTTCAAAGTGTCGGGTCAAAATAATTATATAGTGAAATATTGGTTCAAAAATTGCCACGTTTGTTTAGCTAAAATCATACAACCCAATTGCATTTTGTATGAATCTTTCCCTTTTACATTTATTACTCTATTTTGCACAATAAATGTGTAGTTGAAGAAAACATGGACGTAATTAAGAATTAATTCAAAATGATATTGATCCATTAAGTGTTTAATTTTAAAAATTAGAGGGGTAAAGACTTAACTTGAATTTAAATTAACATAAATCTAAAGTGTCAATTAAAACATAATTTTTGGAGGGGTTAGAGCAAGGACGAAGTCAGAATTTAGAATGAGGGCAAAACATAAATATTTAAAAGGTGAGAGATAAATTCAGAATTAATCTTAATTTTTTCAAAAATAAAGGTAAAAAAAATTCCAAGCGTGGGAAGAGCCCCTTCCAATATTAACGTGGCTTCGTCACTGGGTTAGAGCCCTTTTCACTCTCTACGTGCCTTCGTCCCTGATTAAAAAGAACCTGGCATAGAGGTTTTTGGCCCGTAAAATGATAAAATTACATATAAGTCCTTTTAAAAATAATAAAATTATTAGTATCATACGTGATAAAATTCTAATTTGATCCTCTGAATGATATAATATGATATAGTCCTTATAAAATTATACTCTAATATAATATTAATATTATATTTTAACTCTAAAAGAAATTTATAATTCGTCTAATTTGAGAGGTCTTTTACAATTTTACATCATGTTTTGAATATTATAAGTCGAGTTTGGAAGATAATCATCGATTATGTCTATCGTAAAAGCAACAAAATGACTTCAATATTATTATTCATTTACTCCCCAATTAAATATTTATTTTTTCAATAAAAAAAAGAAAATCAAAGCATGCAAAAGAGATTACATAAGGAAATGAATGATTAAAAGATGAATTTTATATCCTAAAAGAAATCCATAACAAAAGAAGTGAAGCTTGCCATCCACATGCAATCCACTGAAAATGATAATGATTCAGTCAATCCAACATATTAAGATTAAATTAATTAAAATGGCTAATATCTTGCTTAGCCTATTTATTATTAATATTATTGTTGTTGTTTATGGACCAAGATTTTTGGACCGGCGAGAAAATCAAGGTTACTAACCAAAGTTCTAACATGTCATGTATCATCTGTCAGAAACCATAAAAAAATATTAAACAAAACGATGATTGATGATGATCCCCACATCTCTGATCATAATCTTTTGTGGATCCTATGAAAAATTCCATCCCATAATGTTAAAAAGAATGAAGTACAAATAAGAGAATAAGGAATGTTGTTTTGATTATCAACCGTGACAGAGTCATGAATTAAGATAAAGAGACGTATAATTAATTATAAAAAATACGATAGAAATATTTAAATAAATTAAACATTAAAAATTCAAATAGATATAAATGAGTTGGTTAAAGTGGTGAACAGTTTAGTATCCTTTAAGCAGATTAAAAACTTGTTTGAGTGGTCTAAAAGTTATTACAATGTAGTATCCGTTCACACATACTTTTAACCTTTTAACAATGAACATATATTTTGTAGACAAAGCGATTTGAACCCGTGTCTCTTAGGATGAACACATCCGTTTTTTTACGGGACACTTGTTGAGTTCGTCTTTAGCATCTATTTGATAAATTTTCAAAGTAAACATTTTAACTGAATATAGTTACATTGTTAATTACTTGGACCGGCAAATGATGTCATATAAGTAAAATATTAAATTTAGATAAAATTACAATATGGAAATCAAACTAGAAATTTAAATAAGTAGAGGGGCTAAAGTTGAAATTACAAATTTAAAGCACACTGAGATTCAAATGTGGATTGATGGTGGGGTTGTGGTCCTCGTGGAAACTATGCGGTGAGACCAAGTGGATAATTGTTGTATGAAATCAATCAAGTTAGTTGACTGGTCAAAGTTATGACAGTCAAATAATTCATTAAATTAAAAAATATATATATAAAAAGAAAAGAAAAGTGAAAGTTGAATGGAAAACCGTGCCCTATTGATAGCATCTTCACTTACGAAAAGAATCCAGTAAATGCAATATGCATTCCCACTCCAAAGAATCTCTATGACTAAATTCAAATTTATTGTCATTTTAATATCGGTTCGTTTCTTTGTGTAGTGTAATCGTTGATTTTAATAATATTAAAAAAAATTAATATATCGGCTGTGTAAACTTTAATTTACAGAAATATGTTTAATTAGAAGTTTATGAATTTAGTTAGAGTTTGAGGTTTGTAGATTTATATTTTAGGCTCAATATTAAAATAAGCGTTCAAATTATCACGTCTTTTATTTTAAGTGCGTAATCTTTTTTACTCTTTTTAAGTGCTTAAATTGTCATTTTTACCCTTTTAAAGTCAACTAAGGCACATATTTTGATTAAAAATAATAATTCATGTATATAAAAGGGGCAAAATAATTAGGCACCTAAAAGAAAAAAACAAGATACTTGGGCACTTATTGTGATACTAAGCATATATTTTAAGGTTTTAAATTTAGCATTTAATGTTAGAATTTATAGTTTAAAGTTTGAAGTTTAAGGATTTAAATTTTAGATTTTAAAGCATAAATAGACGTGAAAAAATGCCTATTTTTTTTTAAGCTAAGGTGATTACAAGTAGTATATGTTCTGAATGCATGTTCAATCACCCTGCTTCAGCTGCTGGTGCTCGAACCCGTGACCTCTAGTAACAACAACCGTTCCTTAACCACTGAGGTAAGTTGGTTCATGCAATGGTATACTAATTTTAATTCGGTACAATTATATATACATATATGAAGCTTTGAGTGTGATTCAATTGTATCCACCAGACTTTGATTTTGATTCAGTTAATTGTGCAAATATTAACCAAATCGATTTATGTTAAGTTGATAATTAATTCGGTTAAAATGATTTTTTTATTGTATTCTTTCAAGGACAATAAATTGAGTATATATAGAAGCCGGATAAATTACTAGATTCAATTATATAAATTCAAAGCTGATAACCGATTAACTTATTTTAATCACTTGCGAAATCGAATTAATCCATATAATCAATTTAATCAGACTAATTTCACCAATTTAGAATTTGAATGCAAGAAAGAAAAGGACAAGACAAAAGGGAAGATGGGGGATAGAATTTTCATAGTCGTAAGACCAAACACGTGGCGGGTATAATGTAAGTAAGAGACAAAAATATATTTCAGATTACGATAGAAAAAAAAAGCAACCTTAATAAAAACAAGAACAACATCATTATCGAACAACCCATTGTTCCACCACCCTTTCTCACTCCTCTCTCTAACAACCCTAAACCAATCCTTTACTTGATCAACCAAGGCATAAATCATTATGTTTTTGTTATATTATTATGCCTAATAATTAATGGAATCTACCCGTTTTAATTTTCACAAACATGTTTATATTAAGGTTTAAGACTAGTTTAAGGTTTAATGTTAGAACTTAAGGCTATAATATTAGGGTTTATAATTTAAAATTTTAAAAATAGAGTTATTAAATTTTAAAACTTAAATAGTCATGTGTCACGTCTTAAAGAGGTGAGAGACATTAATCTCACATCAGAGAGAAAAATGAGGTCTTGAGATATAAATGCGATGGCGTGGCACATCCTATTTGACATGTCTTTTGGGAAAATAGTAATAGACTCGTGACACATGCTTGCAAAAAAAAAAAAAACTGCGAATACATCAAATATTATCTCATAATTAATAGGTTTAAATGCTAACGACGAGATCCACTATTGATCGAGTGGTCAAGTATGCTCATGTTATCCCTATATTGTGTGAGTTTGAGTCCCAAGGAATGTAACACTTGACATGGGCAGATCTTGACAACAGAGTTTGGGGAGCGTACTTGAAATTTTTAAAAATTTTGAAGGCCTGAATTAAAATTTTTAAAATTTTAAAGGCCTGAATTAAAATTTTTAAAATTTTGAAGGCCTGAATTAAAATTTTCAAAATTTTTGAAGTGTTTGATTTTAAATTTTCAAAAAAATGTGTTTAACTAAAATTTTTAAAAATTTTGAGACATAATGAGAAATTTTTAAAATTTTAGAAGATGACTTAATTAAAAATATTCAAAGAAGTTAAAAACATAATATTTTTTTTTAAAATTTATTGAGGTCAAATTAATTTTTTTAATTTTTTTAAAGGGCTAAACTTTAATTTTTTAAAAGTTTGGGGTCATGGCTCTCCTGGTTGTTGGTTAAGTCATAAATTATTTTGATTAAAATGGTGCTATGAGTTTATTTTCTTCTAAAAACATCCCTCCCAACTCATGTGAAAAGTCAAAACAATAAAAGAGATACAAGGGATAGAACTAAATGTTCGACTTAAGTTGACTCGTGAGCTGCTTGAACTCGATTCGGTTAAAATTCGGTAAACGTTCAACTTAAGTTGACTCGAACTCGAATTCGACTCGAGACTTTAACGAGTTGAGTCGAGCAAAGTCTAACTCGACTTGATAAGTTTGCGAGCAGCTCGTTAATATTTTAAAATATTTGTGAATTGTTATTTTATTTTTAATATGTTAGTTTGATGAATTTGTGTATTGTTACTTTAGTTTTAATATGCTAGTTTGTGTATTTGTGGATTGTTAGTTTGGAATTTAGACTTTGAAAGTGTTTTATACACTCTTTTGATATTTTTTTAATATGTTAGTTTGATGAATTTGTGTATTGTTACTTTACTTTTAGTTAAAAATAAGGTAAATTTTTTAGTGAGCTTAACGAGCAACGAGTCGAGCTTAACGAGCAGTGAGTCGAGTTGAGCAACAAAATTTTTTAACGAGCACGAGTCGAGCACTGCCGAACTCACGATCGACTCGCTCGATAAGCACCCCTAGCTACGCCCTTGTCAACTTATCATGCTACTCAATAAAATTTAAAGTTAATTGTATCACACATCATCGAACTATAATTTTCATTTTAAATTAGTCTTAGACTTTTAAATATTCAAATTTCATCCTTAAGATACGTGTCTCAATCTAAATTAGTTCTCAAACTTTTGAATATTTTAATTTCATCCTCAAACTATAACTCTTAGTCTAAATATCCCCCAAACTGTTCAACGCTCTAACTCCATCATATAATTATCAATATATGCTAATCATATCACATTATTAATAAAATTGTTATGAAAAATTATTAATTGTCATTAAAAAATAATGTATATTATGTAATAATATAGTGTGGTATAAATGATAATTTAGAGGTGTAATTAAAACGTTCAAAAGTTCAAAGTCCAACTCACAATAAAAGCCATAGGTTGATGATGAAATCTAAAGATTCAAAAATTTATTGACCAATTTAAAATAATAGTCACAGTTTAAAAACATATAGTGCAATTAACTCGAATAATTTTTTTGAAAGCTAAGGTGAATACAAGTAATATATGTTCTGAATATACTCTCAACCATTTGACATGCATGCTCAATCACCCTAATGCAAGGGCTTGTGTTTGAACTCGTGACCTTTAAGAAAAACAATTATTCTCTTAATCACTAGGGCAAGTTGGTTCGTGCAACTCGAATAAAATTTATAATAAAAATTCACACAATTGTATTTATAATATCATAAAAGAGAATCACGCAAGGCACGAGAGTAGAGTGGACGGTGGCGGGAACACGATGACGTCACGACAATAGTTAGTAACGGGCTTTGGTTTTGTCATTGTTCACGAAACGGACAGCCGTTATCAAATAATTGGTATCGTAAGCTGTTCTAACACTCTATATCAAATGATCAAACCACAAAACTAATCATACCCCTGCTAGGTAAAGTGTGTACTACGTGAATTAATTGAGTTGACGAGTATTATTTTAATATTCAAATTTATTTAAAGTTTTTTGTGAGTTGAATTGTTCAATTTTTTTTCAAATTTAATTTTAAATATTTATAATATTATGTTGTTGATTAATTCAAATTAAAACGGTTTTTTATAACCATATACGATATCTAAATATTTATTCACATTTTGTCATAAGTGTGAGTAAGATTGATAGTGAATTTTATAAATCAAACATCATCTAAAACTATATAATATATTTATTGTTTTTTAAAAAAGATATTTTGAGAGAAAAATATTGATATAGTATAAAAGAGTTAAGGAATTCGTGAAAATAGAATTTGCAAAGAGCTGCAGACATATGACTAAATTGAATAAAATACAAAGTTGATAGATTAAATTGTAAAAAAATGTTCATTCAAAAATTTTAGATATACGAGTTATTCAAATCATATTTTATCATTCAAATTTTATTTGAAATTTTTTCGAATCAAGTCTAATTTATAAAATTTTAGTTGAGTTAAATCGAGTTTATAAAATTCGAATCAAGTCAAAATATATTTGATTTTTTAATCAGTAGAATTTTATGCATCCCAACCTAAACAAACCTTTTGTCTTTGGCCCTAAAATTTATAATTTTGCTCTAATCCCAATTTTTCAAAATGAACTTGTGTTACTTACGTCATCGCTGATAACAAGTCGCTCAAGCCTTGACAACATCTTTTTCTTATATATATATATATATGTATATTTGATTTTTTAGTCAGTAGAATTTTATGCATCCCAACCTAAACAAACCTTGTGTCTTTGGCCCTAAAATTTATAATTTTGCTCTAATCTCAATTTTTCAAAATGAACTTGTGTTACTTACGTCATCGCTGATAACAAGTCGCTCAAGCCTTGACAACATCTTTTTCTTATATATATATATATATATATATATATATATATATATATATATAACCCTTCCTCCATCTATAACCTACAAGGAAGTTCACGAAAAAAATGGTCCGCCCAATTTTATTTCTCAGCACAATATCTAAATTACCCCGACGTTATTTGCCTATAAATCAAAGGGTAAAACGCGCTTAAATCGATATGTTGTAGTTTCAAATAGGGATGGGCACGGGTCGGATTTTTGCCCACTCGAACTCGACTCAAAAATAATTACCCCTAAACTCGACTCGAAAATAAATACATTAAACCCGACTCCGACTCAACTTTTAGAAAAAAAATAATTTTAGGGACCTAATTGTAAAAAAATAATTTTAGGTGACTTAATCATAAAAATTATAATTCTAAGGACTAAAATGTAAATAAAAGTTCAATTTTAAGGATCTAATTATAAAAAATATATAAAGAGGGGTATTATTATAAACATCCCTAAAAATTTAGGAGAAAATTACATAATTAGTCTCAGGTTAGATCAAAATTTTCACCTTAAATCCGAACCTATTTTTCTAAAAAAAAATTAAAAAATTTCTACCCAATCGCTACGGGTCGGATCCATCCCTATAATTCCAAAGGTGATCCTCGTGAGCCATAAAGATGGATAGGACGTAAGGTTAGCAACATAGCATGGCGGTGTCACCTATGCTATGCTAATTGCTAAGCTAGGCTAAGGTAATTAGTGTGGGCGCAATGTTTTTCCCCAAAGTCATACGCAAATTGATACATTGTCGGCATTTTGGCCCAAATACTTGGGAGAGGACGGGACTCCCCTCGCCCTTCGAATTCACCACTCCTAACATTCAAAGTTCCCACACTAAGGTTTAGGGGATAAGAAATTTGGCCAAGTAAATTCATTTTGATTCAAGTCAATTTAGGAGTAAACTAATATGTGTTCCTTTCCCCCCTCTCTTCTTCTTTCTTTTTTATTTTTATTTTTACATAATCGACGATAGTATCAGTTTTAGTGTTGGCTGACCATCGATAATTTTTTTCCTTTTTATTTCGTCCTTTGTTTTATAGTTTTTAATTTCAATAATTTTATCCGTGTGACACGTTTTTTTCTACCCTTTGAAACGCTTTTCTTCTCTTAATCGATTGTTTAGCCGTTTCTTTTTTTTTTTCATTTGATTTTCTATCAATGTTTGATTCGGCATTATCACGACTGATCAAGAGCACTCTTTAAATTATACCGTCGATCTTCTTGTTTTGGACCCTCGAAGTAGATTTGTATACGAGCTCCCAGTCACCGCTTTTGTTCGCAGTTGAGTTTTGGCAATAACCGTGTTGTCAATGTGCCTTATTGTTATATGCATTTTAATGTTGTTTCTTGTTGTTTTTTTTACCTTTCATCGTCGAGCTTTGATGATGTTTGTATATATTTTGTTTCGAGTCTTTGAGTTAGTGTTTTTACCCTTTTTGTACGGTCATGTTTATGATCTAGAGACGTTACTTTTCGGATTTCTTTGTTTATAAGAATATGTCCGGATCAAGTTTGTTTACTTGAGTTGTAAACTCTCATTATATTTTTAGATTTTTCTTCTTTTAATAAAACTAGAGTAATTATATTAAAAAATGAGTAAAGTAATATTTAGTCATGGATAATTTCTTAATTTGATCCCTCATTAGTCTTTAAACTCGGTTCCTAATTTCGTCTCAAACTTAGCAACTTTTTTTCGACTTAGTCCATGAACTTGGACTCGATAAGGACTAAAATGTGTAATATAACCGTATTCACAGACCGAGTTTAAAAAATTGACAAATTTCAGGATTAACATGGATGAAAGAAGAAAAGCAAACATATTAAATCTTAATTCAATTAACATCGTTATTGCATTAACTTAAAAGTCGTGAATTTAAATGTACTTAAACACGCTATTATCTCTAATTCAAAGTTTAAGATTATAACATATACCCATATATATATATATTATAAACACATGGAATAAGAGAGAGTAGGCGGATTACCATAGCTATGAAGTTGGGTTGTCACAAATGGGATGGACCACAAGCACTCATGAATTTGGGATTAACAGACCATCAAAGTATTACACCAAGCAGGTGGTTGGTGCAGTCTAAAACATAGACTAGTGTTTGACTACAAATTTTTGATGTTGTTTGCCGGAAATCTATTGTTTTACATATTCCAATATAAATATATGCGTAGAGATAAACATATGTAGATAAATGAAAATAGATAACTGCAATTACCGTTAATTTTGTAACGATTGGTGACTAAAATAATAACTTAATATTAGTGGCAGTTTTGTCAAAAAAATATAGTTGGGTTTTTAAGAATAATATATTATTATATATTATAAAATCGGTCGGATTAATTATTTAATTTTTTTTCTTCAAAATCGTGGACTGTAATAGAACTGTAGTAATTAAAAAAAACTCATACCGAAACTGATTTATTTGGTTTGAATAATCCAATTTACAAATTAACTTTTTCAAGTTTCGAATTCAATTTCGGTTTATCATAATTTCTATAGAACCCTGGCATGGGATGGGTAGAGCATGACAACAGTGAAATAATATTAATTTGGAGACATCTTCTTTATCCCACCTCATTATCTTCCCCAAATAAAGTTTTTACATTCACAGTAAAAACAAAAAGTTTTTACAAGCGCCTTAATTTTACAGTTTAGGGACATGGTTTAGAGTTTAGGGGTTTATGTGGATTAGTTTAGAATTTAGGGTTTAGAATTAGAATTTAGAGTTTGAAGGTTAGATGTTAGGTTTAGGCTAATATGGTTAGGAATTTAAGTTTTAACCTATAAACCCTAAATTCTAACCACACCCTTAAATTTAAAAGTAGAGCATTTAAACCCCTAAACACTTAACCCTAAATGAAATCTTTAAACATTCAAAACTAAAGATCTTTAGACATTAAAATTTCCACAAGCGATTGTACATGTAATAAATACCCATAAAATTTATACAACAATCGATTTTTTTAAATCAATCCAAACTGAATCGTCGTACCAAAGTTGCGGTCCATTCAAAGTTTAAGATCCCAAACCAAGCCATATTGGGCCCAGCCCACCTAATTCCTTGGTGGACTATGACCTTAAAAAACGGTTTCCACTTGAACTAAATAAAAAATTAAAGGGTCTAACTACGAATTTCATCCCCTACTTTACAAAACTTAAACAATTATCTCTTTTACTCAAGTTTTTTAAAATTTATTTCTCGTATTTTATGGAATATAAAAAAATATTTTGATACATAAACTTGTGTAATTATCAATTTTAAAATGTAGTCTAGGGATTGGTGTTTAGATTGCAGGGTTTAAAATTCAAGGTTTATAGTTAGAGTTTAGAATTTATGATTTTATGGTTAAAGATTTAAAATTAAATTTTATAGTTTAAACATGACGGAATTTATATTTTTTTACACAACTTGTATATCAAAATATTACCAATTGATAAATACATTACTTCTAATTTGTTGTATATAAATGTCTGAACTTCCGATTTTTACTATTTTCTAGATTAATGAATTGTTGATTTTGACTAATTTCATGCATATAAATTAATGAATTGGTGATTTTCATTACATTGTGAACTACTGATGTTCAAATTTACAAATTTATATCAAGGTTTAACATTGTTATCAAATTAGACTAACATTTTCAATTTCGCAAAATATGTTCAAATCTTAATAAAATAAACTAGATTGGCTCATTTTAGAGTTTTTTTTAAAGTAGAGGGATAAAATTAAAAAAATAGACCACTGGAAAACTAAAAAATCGAAGCAAATGAAAATAAGAGGTTCTTTTTAGTAAATTTCATATTTTAAATTCCACTTGAAAAAGGAAAGCGAATTTATTCTGATATTCCAATTTTTCAATGACAGTTGCGAATTGCGATGGAGAAACAAAGCAAAGGCAAACGTTCTTAGTCTCAGATCCACAAACTTAGACGTTAGATCCAAACTTCATTTTCTTTTTCCGTTTGATTCTCGAGAAAGATAGAGAGAGAGAAAATGGAAAGAATAGAAAAGTTCATTGATAACTTGCCGTCGATGGATCTGATGCGGTCGGAGAAAATGACGCTTGTTCAACTTATTATTCCCGTCGAGTCAGCTCACCGAGCCATTTCTTATCTCGGGGAACTCGGTCTCCTCCAGTTCCGTGATGTACGTCTTTCTATACTCAGATCTGATTCTCTTTTTTTACGCTGTCTTAGTTTTAAGCGTTTTTCGAATAATTCTTGCTGATGGAAATTTCGGATTTGATTTGAGTTTTGTTTGGCATCAATAGGAAATGGAATTAAGTTTGTTAGTTGAAAGTTACGTTCAGATGAAGTAAGAAAGCTTGTTATTTGATTCTTTTAGCTGCTATTGTTTTGCTGCATATTTGCATTGTTGGAATCGATGTGAATATGAATATGGTCATTAATTTGGTGTTTTTCCTGTGTTTGAATTTTATGAGTGCGTGAGATCTTAGCTGAATTAAGTTTCTGTATCAGTCCCCTGTTTGATATGAGATGTGCTGGAATTGCTGGATCTTGTTAAGATACAATAGACTTACATTCAGAGCAAGGAAGTTATAACGATCGAGCTTTTGTTTCCGATAAATTACAAGGTGGTTTCTGATTTGGTTCAAGAGATTTTTTGAATTTGAGCTTATTTAGGACTTGGCTTTGAACTTATTGGAGAAGGTTGTATTTTATGCTTTTGTAGGTAATACTGTGGTAACGTTAGACCTAGCATGAACTTTTTTTACCTATAAAGTAAAGTGACATTTAATATTTTCAATGAGCTTTGCTCTATTTAGGAATAAAACATATAATTCAGCTTTTGGTGGGCTTATAAGTCCTAAGTTGGAACCCTTATCCACCTCAACTGAAGTGCTATTAGATGAATTGGTGTTAATCCATAAAATGTAGTTTTTGCTGATTTTATACGAATGGAGCATGGGAATCAAAACATGTAACTTTGTCAGGAAGAGATGCTTCTATCACGAATAAATAGTCATGACTGAAAAAGTTTTGTAAGTATATTGGTTTTGTAAGTATGTATATATATATATGTATGTATGTATATTGGTTTTGTAAGTAAAACCTTCTGGTTTCATGCATGTAAAGGCTGAGTATAAAAGTCTGGATTTAGGTGATAACTGATAACAAGTTGAAACTTGCAGCAAAGGTGTTAAAGGGTCAGACGAACCTCACCTTGAAAGACTGCTTTATTGAGACCTTAATTTGGAAATAATCATTTTCTAGAATTTTCATATTATTGCATGGATCTTATGTACTGTAACCGGGTCGTGGTGCTTTGATATCAAGAGAGTTTTCTTGGAATGGAAATATTCCAAATGTCTACTGGTCTTGAATATCTTTAGTCCTGAATTGCTTTTGCTTTTATGTTCTCAGCATTTATATTCTGATGGATTTTTGGTGCTTTTTTTAATTATTATTAATTTTTGCTTTAGCAGTTGTTAAGATTGTTTCCCGTGTCATCTCCTTATTCTGGTAAAAGGGTCCTTTGGTATTATAACCATATGGCTATTTTCTGGATGCTAACTAAATTCAGGACATTGCTTTTGCAACCATCAATTGAATATGCTAATGGTTACATACTTTTGCCTCTCCTGTGGCAGCTAAACTCTGAGAAAAGTCCTTTCCAACGAACATTTGTTAATCAGGTATGCACTCATAGCATAGTTTTTGTTTTGTGCTATATGTTCTGGCCTAGTATTCAATTGTTAAATATTAATTTTAAGGAGCAAATATCAAGTATTATTTAATAACTTTGCAAGGTCAGTTGAATGAGAGAATATACCAATTCTTTAGATATATCCTTTAGTAAGTGATTGTATATACAGTGTAGTATTTAAGAGAATCAACCTGAGTGATTAGTGATTATCATATACTGTAGTAACTTTAATTTCTGAGAGGTCTAAACAGGTGAAGCGTTGTGGAGAAATGTCAAGAAAGCTACGCTTTTTCAAAGATCAAATTAGTAAAGCTGGTCTATTATCTTCGGTACACCCTGTTGTGGAGCCAGATCTAGAATTGGAAGAATTAGAGGTTCATCTGCTCTACTCCTACCAAATAATGACTCTTTTCCCCCTTTTGACTAGCTTTGCGTTTTTCATTTTGTTATTCCAGCAGTTATAGGAAGTTGTAGTGTATTGAATGCAATAATAGTTAATGTAAGATATAGTAGTCTTTTGTGGATAAAGAGTTTCATATTTTGTGTTTGTTACAATTTCAGATACAACTTGCCGAGCACGAGCATGAACTAATTGAAATGAACGCCAACAGTGAAAAACTTCAACAAACATACAATGAGCTCCTTGAGTTCAAGTTGGTTTTGCAAAAGGTGAATTTCTTGGCCCATTATTTTTCAGATATTCGTTATTCATGTGTTAGGGAGCAGGTCTTGCATTTGTGTATCGATTTCTTTCCCGTCTTTGCTGCTCAGAGTCATGTTAGGGTTTTACTTTTTCTTTTTGTTCCCTCCCTCCTTTAAATGCCTTTGTGAAGTGCTATGTTAGTCTTGTGTATCCTACTTATTTGCACCCCATTTACTGAAAAGGTCAAATCGGTAATATTTAATTATTCCTCCAGTTGGTTGATTTTCTGAAGCCATTGTGTTTCTGTCCATGATTTAGCAATAAGTACCTCTATATTTTGTATCAAGTTCATATTCAAGCTGTTGTTAAGAAGTAGTTAAGCTTTTTGTCTCTCATGTTGTTCTTTGGTCAGTCAAACATGATAGAAACTACTTTGCAAAACAGAAAGGAAAAATTAAAAAGAAATATAATAAGATTGCAAGGCAAGTAACACATGAGGTGAATGCTGTTTTCAGTTTTCATTTTGAATGTTCCGTTTTTGGAACGATTTTGGTTAAAATCTTTTTGTTGAATATTGAATACCTTCTCATACATTTTGCTCAAATTCCAGGCATGTGGTTTTCTTTTGCCAAGTAATAACCATGCAGCTGCTGAGGAAAGGGAATTAAGGGAGAATGTATTCTCTAATGATGATTATGTTGAGACATCATCATTACTTGAGCAGGTATTTGTTGATTCTGTTATTAAATTACTTTTTTTTTGCAAACCTATTACTTCAGTTTCATTTAGTACATGATTATTCACTGTACAGGAAATGAGACCTGCAGACCAATCTGGTTTAAGATTCATCAGTGGAATTATTTGCAAGTCCAAGGCTCTTAGATTTGAGAGGATGTTATTTCGTGCCACCAGAGGCAATATGCTTTTTAATCAGGCACCAGCTGATGAAGAAATTATGGATCCTCTGACCGGTGAAATGGTTTATTTCCCCCCTTCTCCATCAATTATGTTGCTAATTCTTACTTCAGTTATCTTTTAATTTGGAAATTTTTACTGTTACTTAATCCATTCTATCTCTGGTTTGTCTACATCGAAGGATGTTTATGGTATTGTTTTTTGGTAGCTAGACTGTTGCAATGTTGAAAGAAAGAAGCTTTACAAATTTTTCTGTTCATCATTGCAGGTTGAGAAAACAGTATTTGTAGTTCATTTCTCTGGGGAACAGGCAAGGACAAAGATTTTGAAAATTTGTGAAGCATTCGGCGCAAAGTGCTACCCTGTTCCTGATGACATTAGTAAACAAAGGCAAATAACTAGAGAAGTAAGTTCAGGGTCATGAGGTTAACTATTTTATGAATCCACTTGACAATTCGAAGCAAAAGTCTGGAAATGGCCATTTTATATATCTTGTGCCTATTATACTAATCAAATCATGTTTTGAATTAAATACAATTCTGTTAATGTTCATTTGATCTTCACAACCAGGCCTAAAATGCTGTGCCTTGATTCTTTGAGGAGATGACCCAACAGCTTTGATTTTTTTTTTTTGTATTTTTTTTGTTATGGAATATTCAAGAGTCAATGCAAACATCAATTTAATTTGGCTCTGTATTATCTTCCATACTTGTCTTTAAATATGCCTCGGATGGTTTTTAATTGTTGGAGCTACATTGGTCTGTATTCTTCCGGTTGAATATTTGTTTTTTGTACAGGTCTCGTCACATCTTTCTGACTTGGAGACCACATTGGATACCGGTATTCGCCATCGAAATAAAGCTCTGACTTCAATTGGTTACCATCTAACACAATGGATGAGCATGGTAAGCTGTGTTTTAGTGAATGTGCCTTGTCATATTTGTTGCCTTTGCTGGAGCAATGAATATTACAATGTACAAAATATCTAAAATAAAAAATGTGAAAAATACCTGAATTGGAACATATAAATCCCATATGGTATGTTCCTGTGATATTATCAACTGAGAACCTTGTACTTTTCTTCTTTTTTAAACCAGGTACGAAGGGAGAAAGCTGTATATGATACATTGAATATGTTAAACTTTGATGTTACTAAAAAATGTCTTGTTGGGGAGGGATGGTGCCCTATATTTGCAAAAGCTCAGGTATCTCATTATGCATCGTCAATCTAAATTCTGTGTTTTGTTCACTTCTTTATTTTCTGTTAGAGCTTCCCAGCCTTAGAATTGAGGAAATAGGTTCTTTTGCCTAACAGATGCAAGAAGCACTGCAACGGGCAACATTTGATAGCAATTCACAATTAGGTATAATTTTTCATGTGATGGATGCTGTGGAATCACCTCCTACATATTTCAGAACAAACCATTTCACTAATGCTTATCAGGAGATTGTCGATGCATATGGGTGAGTTCTAGCATGATGATCTGTTGCTTTAACTTATGACTGACATGCTTTTTGCTGATGATATAGAGGGGAAAACACCTGTTTCATGGCCAACATGATTTGCTTCCTAGCAGTTAAGCTAGTTGTTAGAACATTTACGTAATGACACTATACTATGTCAGAGTTGAAGTATCACCTCCGTATTATAACCGCTAGTTTATGCATTATTGATCTATTCAACGATTCAGTGAGTCATGGTGACTTCAGGATAAGCTATTTATATGTTTAGTAGTGACATAATCACTTGCTAACTATATAACTTATAAGAATACTGACACTGGAACTTTCTGCAGTGTTGCTAGATACCAGGAGGCAAATCCGGCAGTTTACACTGTGATTACATTTCCATTTCTTTTTGCGGTGATGTTTGGTGATTGGGGTCATGGAATATGCTTGTTATTGGGAGCATTGGTCCTCATAGCTCGAGAAAGCAGGCTCAGCACTCAGGCATGTCTACAAACATATCTGTATAGAGTTGAAATTAACATGCAAACCCATGTGTATGATAGAGAAATTTTTATAACTATATGGACAATATATTGTTTTTAATGGGTAGGATTTCTCATTGGAACTGTTTAGCAGGGTTTGAACAGTGGGACAGGGCTGCATTTTATTTTAGTTAATCATTAATTCTCACTTCACTGATGCTTTGAACCGTTGAGAATTCAAGTATTGTATATGTCATTAGTCCGATCCGCCTCGGCCCGGACCATCTCAAGGAAAACATAACCGAAATCCTTTTATCCAGCATTAACTTGGAACTTGACCCATTGATAACATACTGCAGAAATTGGTCTGATTCGTTAAAATCTGTAATACAAGTTTTTTTTTATCATACTGTAATACAAGTTTATGAATATCCTCTAAAGAGATTTTTCAATATCAAATCTGCTGATTTATATGTAGCTTGTAATTATTGTAATCTAATTTGCTCATTTGGTACCTTACAGAAGCTTGGAAGTTTTATGGAAATGCTATTTGGAGGGCGCTATGTACTCCTTTTAATGTCACTTTTTTCAATTTATTGTGGGTTAATTTACAACGAGTTCTTCTCTGTTCCCTTTCACATATTTGGAGATTCTGCTTACAAATGCCGAGATGCTACTTGCAGGTTTATATTATTACTTTTAGATATCTAAATAAAGTATTATTTTTTCCGTAACTAATTTTGTTCAACTACTTTCTTATATACTGAGAAAAGAGTATTCTTTTTCTTCAACTAATTTTGTTACTTCACTGCTATTATGTTTGTTTTACTCAGTGATGCTCAGACTGCTGGTTTAATTAAATTTCGTGATCCATACCCATTTGGTGTGGATCCAAGCTGGCGTGGAAGTCGTTCAGAGTTGCCTTTTCTTAACTCTCTTAAAATGAAGATGTCAATTTTGCTTGGTGTGGCCCAGATGAACTTAGGAATTATATTAAGCTATTTCAATGCACGTTTTTTCCGCAGCTCCTTGGATATTAGGTGTGTGTTTCTTCCTCTGACTTATGCTCTGTTTTCCACTTGCTTTCTTTAAGGGATGGAACTGAAACTTACTTTGTTTCTTGATGTTAGGTATCAGTTTGTGCCGCAGATGATATTTCTCAACTCCCTTTTTGGGTATCTTTCATTGCTCGTTATAATTAAGTGGTGCACTGGTTCTCAAGCAGACCTTTACCATGTGATGATTTATATGTTTTTGAGTCCCACTGATGATCTTGGTGATAATGAGTTGTTTTGGGGGCAAAGAGGACTTCAGGTGTGATTTTCTCTCGTCTGGCTACTGTTGCAGATTGTTATTTGCCATATTATTGTATTTCAAGTCTTCTAAGAAGTCTATTGTTGCTTAACTTGTGCAGATTGTATTGCTTCTTTTGGCATTAATTGCGGTTCCATGGATGCTCTTTCCTAAACCTTTTATTTTGAAGAAGCTTCATTCCGAGGTACTATGTGGGCGGCCTTTCTTGGGTCTTGCTTTCTTAATCAAAATTTTCTATTTCTTCTGTTAGAGTAAATTTGAAATGATTCAAATGAATGCCTTGTTGATTATTTTAACTTTTTTTCAATATGTTTTAGAGATTTCAAGGTCGCACCTATGGCTTGCTTGGTACATCTGAATTTGATCTCGACGTGGAACCTGATTCTGCACGTCAACATCATGAGGAGTTCAACTTTAGTGAGGTTTTTGTGCACCAAATGATACACTCAATCGAGTTTGTTCTAGGTGCTGTCTCGAACACGGCGTCATATCTTCGACTTTGGGCTTTGAGGTAGGAACTATGATTTTCTCAGTTTCAATGTTTGCACCATCTCTTAATAAATGTTTGGTTAATGTCTGCTTCTAATACGTTACAGCTTGGCACACTCTGAATTATCAACTGTGTTCTACGAGAAAGTCTTACTACTTGCATGGGGGTGAGTTCTTTTACTGTTCTACATGGTGCATGCTACTCTTGTGCATATTTCAACATTGTCCCATCTCTTCATGTTTTCTTTCCCAGCTAAAACATGTCACGACACACGTGGTTTTTGAGTGTGAGTTGAATAACTTCATCGGATAGCCAAAGTAGATTCTCTAGTTGAAGCTTTGCCAGTTTGAATACTTCATGGCATTGAAACTAGGATGCATTGCCCATAATTTTTGGTTAAGAATCATATAATCGAGATTAGTCCTGTTGATATGCTATTATGTGCCATGTTTTCATGTGTCCAGTGTGTTCTATGGGTAAATGATAATGACTCGACGAGGAATGATTATTACAGGTATGACAGCTTCATCATTCGATTAATCGGGCTAGCCGTGTTTGCTTTCGCAACTGCTTTCATACTGCTCATGATGGAGACCCTCAGTGCTTTCCTTCACGCCTTGCGTCTTCACTGGGTGGAATTTCAAAACAAGTTCTACCACGGTGATGGGTACAAGTTCAAACCTTTCTCATTTGCCTTGATAACAGACGAAGATGATTAGTTGATTAAAACCGTAATCCTTGCATATCGATTTTCGGATATTAAGTATGCAAGAGAAGAAGAGTCCTTACGAAAATACGGATATATCGGCAGACTGTCACATTTTGGCTGGGTAGGGTTTGGTCTTCTCATCTCAAGCTTTTTTGTGCTTTACACAAATTAGACAATAGGAACTTGAAATCCCAGCACTCTTTTTTTTTCCTTTTAATTTTCTCGTCTTGGTATAAAAGATTTTGCAAGTAGTCATAACTCATACGGGGTGTCGTAAAACAGAAGAATTCAGGGAGGGAGAAAGGGTGTTATTCTATGTTATCGGATTTAAAGTGAGTGTCGGATACGAGTATACAGTTGGTTTTTAAAGTGGGGGAATAGAGATGCTGTGGATTTCGATTAATTTTAAATAAACTGACAAAATAGTGGGTGGATTTTGCAGGTAATGTAATGTATGGTAATGTAATATGATGGACAAACATTCTTATTCTTATTACACAGAATTCCAAGAATAACTCCATCTAACCTTCTTACTATTCTTGTTGTGGATAAGCTATCCAAGAATAACGACATGGATTGAGTGAGCCAAACATTGGGTTCATCTTCATGGTCTGGTTTAGGCATTCTTTCAAGATTGATGCTTGAATTATTATATAAAATGATTTTTTAACAAACTAAAAAAATTTACTTAATATCACTAATATTCATGATTATATGAACCGAACTCAGTTTATTTGAGTTAATACATATAAATTATAATTGTCCTCAAGTCGAGAAATCATCCGGCGTATTTGATTGATTATAGTTATTGTAGCACATAGAAAGGCAGTAGGTTCAAATACAAGTAAATGTAGTTGTCTTGGATTTAAAGATTATAGTTATTTTGTGAGTGTGAGAATAAATTATTTTTAAAAATTGTATAAATACAATCATAATTAAATAAAACCCAAATGATGTACATCTGAATAATTATTCTGAAAATTAATTATTATTTCGTATAATTATATAACAATTTTTTAATGAAATGAATAATTTCTAAAAAAAACGGAAAATGGATAAAATGAAAATCTGAACCCTGATTCCAGAAAAGAGTAAGCCAGCAAGCAAAGTACAAGAACTGAAATGAATCGAAACATGGAGACGCCAAGTACAAAGAGAATGAAACATGGTTTTGCAGAGATCATGAGGCGCGAAATGGGTGTTTGCACCCCCAAAAGCTTCTCCACTTATTTCTCTGCTTCTCAGGTTTCATACCTTATTTCTCTTCCCTTCTGTTCAAAATTATTTCATCACAACTATAACAAGGAATCATCTTTAGAAAATAGTAAAATCTGGGTATTTCTTTGATCGCTGAAATCCTATATGAAACGGGTATGAACTCAAATTTGATCTAAAATTCTGAGTTTAATTAAGATTCGGTTGTTTTAAATTGTCTGTGTTTTGGTGCAGGTTATAGTCGAAAAATTAGACCTTTATGGGAAATTAAATGGCCATGAGGGATGTGTGAACACTGTAGAATTCAACTCTACTGGTGACATCCTGGTGTCTGGTTCTGATGACAAACATGTTATGTTCTGGAACTGGGCTACTAAAACCAGAACATTTTCGTATGCATCCGGACACTTAGACAACATATTTCAGGCAAAAATCATGCCCTTCACTGATGATAAGAGGATAGTCACTTCTGCTGCTGATGGCCAGGTAGTGAAATTCTATGCTTTTCTTTACCCTTTGATGCTAGTCTGTCTTAGCCTCTTAGGTGCGAGTTCGAATATGGTTGTGTTTGACGCAAGTATCTTCAATTTTAAAGTTTTTTCGGCTCTTCAAGTATGATATCCAATGTCCATTTTGGAATTGTGTTTCACACGGGTGTCAGATATGGATACTTGAAGAAAAATGAAGGGTTTCAGCAATATAGATAGATGATATTTACGTTATTGTTGCTCATTCGGGAAAAAAAATTCTTGAAACAAAGAATCTAGTAATGAGATTGGCCGTTTAAAGAGTTTTTTTCTCTTATTTCAGGTGAGGCTTGGAGAGATTTTGGAGAATGGTCAAGTTAGAACAAGGAGGTTGGGAAAGCACCAGGGTCGAGTGCACAGCCTTGCTGTTGAGCCCGGAAGTCCACATATCTTCTTTAGTTGTGGTGAAGATGGCTTAGTTCAACGTGTTAGTTAATTTAATTGAAATTTGAACTTAAATTTATCTTCAGTTTGTTTTCGGTTTTGTTGTTACTCTTGCTATTTTGTGTTGCAGTTTGATCTGCGATGTGGTTCTGCTTCAAAGCTATTCCGCTGCTTCTTGTTCGAAGAAACTAATAGGCAACCTTTAAACATGAAGTTAAATGCCATCGTAATTGATCCAAGGAATCCAAATTACTTTGCTATAGGAGGTTCTGATGAATATGCGCGTGTCTATGATATCAGAAGATATCATTTGGATGCATCTAACATTTCAGATACACCAGTGAACGTATTTTGCCCTCGTCAGCTGCTTCACTCTAACAATATTCATATCACAGGATTAGCTTATTCTAATACAAGTGAACTACTTGTTTCTTACAACGATGAGCTGATTTATTTATTCCAAAAGAACATGGGGCTCGGACCTTCCCCATTTTCTCTTGAATCTGAAACTCTGCAGAGAGGTGAGGAGCCACAAGTTTATGTGGGTCACAGAAATTCACGGACAGTCAAAGGAGTGAGTTTTTTTGGCCCCAAAGATGAATATGTGATGAGTGGTTCCGATTGTGGGCATATATTTATTTGGAAGAAGAAGGATGCTACGCTTGTTCGAGTTATGTTAGGTGATCGGAATGTAGTAAACCATCTTGAGCCCCATCCATATATGCCTTTTTTCGCTTCTTGTGGAATCGATAAAAATGTGAAGCTCTGGGCTCCTACGGCTAGTGTTGAGCCTGCACTGCCTAAAAACTTGAAGAAGGTAACATCTCATATTTGATAGTTAATGAGACGATTAACAAATGCCTATTTTCTTCTACTTATATTCTCTATGAACAGATAATGGAGTCTAATAGACAGAGTAGAGAAGATCAGTCGCCCGTAACACTTGCCCCTGATGTTATAATGCATGTTCTCCGCCTACAGAGGCGGCAGATGTTTGGATATGTTGAAAGGAGGTATAGTAGAGCTGATCTGGAAAGTGATGAAGCCAATGGGGACGAAGATTATATTTCAGGGCTCTCCAATGACATTGCATTTTCCGAAGAGGATCCTGGCGAGAACTCCAGAGATTGCAAGATCAACTAATGTCTTGTAAGTTAGAAAGTAATAAAATTTAAAGGCCGTTCAGTTTTTATTTCTTATAGGGACATGCCGAATAATGTTTGTTACTGATCTTTACATGATTATATCAAACTTTTGGATGATCTCCTTTTAATGCTCGTAGGAGAGCTAATGGTGGTGAATGATTTCCGCTTCAAGAGTGGAGTCGGCTGTTGAAACGAGTGTTTGCATTCAGAATAAATGCTTACAGGTATTCCAAATATTATATCTCCCATCTTGACGTGTGAGATTTAAAAACAATTCTCTGTTATCAAACGAGGAATTTTGGTGATCTAAGGCTTCTTGAGAACGAGTTCATTGATTAGATTCGTGACATTTCTGTACAATGATCATCTTTCTGTCAATATTTATTCTTGAGAACCTGTTTTGTTACCATGGCTCCTCTTTCGAAGAAGGGAAAATTGGATATCGATTATTGTCTCTACAACAGGAAGCGACATGGAGCATGAACAAGCGAATATTGATGTTTCTCGGTTTTGCAAGAATCAAAACAGGTTTCTCTTTTCATTTATGTGGCCTGTGGTGTGTGAACTAGCCAAAAGTGTACATAACTACTCTTTAATGTCAATTATATTTTAGATAATACAAGTTCTCAAGTTTTTCAATCTTGATTTTGCTTACCATGCAGTTTTAAGTCTATCCCGGTCCGAAATTCCAATACTTGCACCCGAGTTTGAGCAACTTAGATGTTAACGGAGTGCAGCTCGACTTTAGAAATGGAATGCTTTCTGTATATTTGGATATGCTCATCATTACACATTTCTAATTGAATTTTCTTCCACAGTCATCCTGTTTGTTTCCCTAAAAAATTTGAAACCCAGTTCTTCAAATCATAGAGAGGGCACTGGAGGCTTTAAACATCACCTTGCTTTCTCTGTTCCTCAACATTTTAACTCTCACTATTGCCTCTATTCCGAGCCTTTGTTGTTTATATTGTCCGGTAATGCCATCGCGTCCCTTCGAACTGGATCGATCATGTTGTAAGTTATTTATTAAAAAATGCCTTTTTCATTGCTTCCTTTGGGGTTGTTGTAGCAAACGGCCGTTGGCCAAAATTGAAATTTTCAGCTGTCATCAAACGTGTTTGGGCGTTAAAAATAGTGGGCAAACGTTCGTTGGGACCAAGTCAATGGTCGTTTGGCGAGAAAACAGTTGACAAACGAACGTTAACGACCCAGACAACAACCAAAAACGGGGCCTAAGACAATATTTATCGTTGACTTGTGTAATTTTCCTGAACCAAACGTCGAAAATTCAGAAATTATTTTTTTAAAAAATAAACTTATTGAATCAATTGGAATCTAAGATTCAGGTATAGTTTAGGGGGCAATTGCGAAATAAACCCTATATATATATATATATATTGAAATAATTAGCTTAGAAACATAATTACCAGCTCTAATCCAACGTCCCATAATATTCTATGACTCCTGAATCCTGATCTCGTCATGTCTACCGTCCGATCCTTCCTTGAAATGAACGGTGATAAAAAGTCTTCTCCTCTTACCCTTTCACCGCTTTTGGCCCCAAATTTCCAATGCATATTTCTCTAATTTCTCGAATTCTCGTTTCTCTAACAGCTTCTCCGATCCGAAGGACGAATTATCAATCGTCAGAGGTATCAATTTTTCTGGATTTTTTGTTAGATCCTGCAGCCAAATCAATTGGATATTTTCTGATTTTTTTAACCTGCTGTAGTTTGATTTGAACACTTTGGGTTTTAATTTCTAGGGTTTGTTAGATTTGGGCATCTTTGATTTTAGGAGTAAGTTGAGGTTCTGGGTTAAATTTCCTTTTTTAAGCTTCCCAATCTGGGGATTTTGGTTTCAGTCATTGAATAACAGTTTTAGGTCAAAAATTCATTCATTTTATGGAATTTGAGTGCCAAGAAAGCACCGAGGCTTTTAAGAATTTAGCAAACTGCTCTGAAACAAATCATTTTAGTTCCGATTCCATAATTGTGGATTTAGAGCTTTCGAAATTGTCATTGGATTGTAATCCTAAGAAAGGGATTTCGAGTTCTTGTAGTTTCAAACAGTTACCTCCTGATGATGTTTTTCCGAATGTTTGGCATTCGATCACGGATCTCCCACCGGCCTTGATATCAGAGATTTTGAATTGTCTTGACCCTAAAGAGCTTGGTGTAGTGTCTTGTGTGTCAACCACTCTCCATAATATTGCATCTGAGCATCGCGTTTGGAAGGACTTTTATTGTGAGAGGTGGGGGTTGCCGACTGCCACTCGGTTTTCGGATGAGAAGTCATGGAAGGAATTGTTTGTGGAGAGGGAGTATAGGAGCAAGAATTTTTTAGGAAGGTATAGCATTGATGTTCTATATGGTCATACTGAAGCTGTTCGAACCGTATTTTTATTGGCTTCTGCCAAGCTCATTTTTACAGCCGGATATGATTCGGTTGTCCGAATGTGGGATATGGAAGAGGGGTTGTCAATCTCATCGTCCCGGCCACTTGGTTGTACTATTAGGGCAGTTGCAGCAGATACTAAACTATTGGTTGCTGGGGGTACTGATGGATTTGTCCATTGTTGGAAGGCAGTTGAGGGTCTTAAGCATTTGTTTGACCTAAAGGGTGTTGAGAAACCGAACACCGAGTTCCAACTTTGGGAACACGAGGGGCCTATAACTTGTCTTGCTTTGGACCTTACTAGGATATATAGTGGTTCTTGGGATATGACTGTTTGTGTCTGGAATCGGTCATCACTTAGGTGCACACAGATCTTGAGGCATGGTGACTGGGTTTGGAGCCTTGTTCCTCATGACACAACTGTTGCAAGCACGTCGGGTTCGGATGTGTATGTTTGGGAGACTAACAGTGGGACTCTGTTAAGTGTTATTCACAATGCTCATGTTGGTTATACATACGCCTTAGCACGGAGCCGCACTGGAGACTTCCTTTATACTGGAGGAGAAGATGGGGCAGTACATATGTTTGAAATCATAACTGACGCCAAACAACATAGTGTAGTGCAGGTCGCAACATGGATTCCTCACTCAGGAGCTGTTTATGCCCTCGCATTTGAGTTTCCTTGGCTTGTTTCAGCTTCCAGTGACGGGAAACTCGCTTTAATCGATGTTCGAAAGTTGTTGAGGGCCAGTAGGCGGTCATTAGGAAAAAGAGTTTTAAGGGTTAAAGAATCTGACCAAAAAACTATAGAACCACCCCAGAGAATGCTGCATGGATTCGGGTGCAACTTATACTCAGTCGATATCGGAGCTGATCGAATTGTCTGTGGGGGCGAGGAAGGTGTCGTTCGTATTTGGAACTTCTCGCAAGCTTTAGAAATGGAGCAGAGGGCCCGTGCTCTAAGAGGAATACGTTTGGAGAATAGAATGAGGCGGCGCAGACTTCAGATCGAGATGAATGGTAAGGGGGGACAAAGCAATCGATGTTCGGTTGCCGCCAAGAAGAATCCGGTGAACGGTGATAAGGATACTAGTGTGTGGCATAGTAAACGCAGCATTAACTCGAAGGTGAAGACATAACATCCGGTATGGTACTAAGCTTCCAACATATATTCTGCTTCTCCTTTATGATAAAATATGCAATCCTCCTAATTTTAATCTTCATTTTACATGATATTATTGCATTTCATTGTTGCTTGTTAGTTTCATCTTAGTTTGTGATGGAATTTTCCACAATAAGCAACTCAAGTTTGGTTATTCATCATTAGTGCTTTACGTGGGTGAAAAGGATCATGGTGGGGTTTCTGATGGATAATTATTATTTTTATAATTTAACTGAATTATTTTCCCATTTATAAATAACATATCATAAACTTAAATGACAAAATTAACTTTGGAATATTATTGAATAAAATTATGATTAATTCCTAGGATTTTTATTATATACTAATATTTGATACATTTATTTTTTTAATGAAAATATGATTTGTATAAATAATACAAGACATGCAATACATGCACAATGAGAGAAAATAGAATATTTTAAATTATGTTTCAAAATACTTTTATATAAATGAAGATAATAGTGAATAAAATAGAGTACAAATTACTATTCAAGAGACTTTAAAATTGACAAATACATATGGTTGTTTTCCCTCTCTTTTTCTCCTTTTATCAATATTAAATATTATCTCTTTTATCAATGTTAATTCTTAAATATTATCGATGCGTGAATGATAATATTTTACATAAAAATATATTTATAAAAACTAATTCAACAGATGATTACATGGCAAATGAAGAGGAATACATATACAAATTTGTCGCTTTTGTGTTTGCTTTTCAAATAATAATTTTTAATTATTTACATATGAAAATATTCTTATAATGATGTTAATTATTATTTTTAGAAAAATACTTCGCTAATTGTATTGGCGTTCAATTAATTCGTAATAACAAATTTAGTCCGAGATTTTTTACAATTAATACAAATTTAGTCTTATATTTAGTGTTGGATTCAAAAATATTTTTGAAGATGGGTACAACTTATAAATATTAAAAATATTAAAGGCTAATTCATAAAAATTGAAAAAATTAAAGTCAAATGTGTGAAGTTTAGAAAGTTCAAGGTGGGCACAAGACCATCTTAAGATGGGCTTGTATCCGCCGCTGCTTATATTTTTTTGTCAAAAAATAATAAATAAAAAACACGTAAAAGCAACAAAAAAACTCTATTTTTCGAGTTGTTTAATTAATTATTTATACAATAAAAGAATGAGAATACTACTATCATAATCTGAAACTAGAGATGTTAACAAGAAAATCATAGTGTTGGATTTTGATAAATTAATCGTATACTAGTGATTTAACTTTTGAAAAACCAATCCAAAACTTATATAATTTATGAGTTAATTATTGGGCTAAACTGAAATAAAAATTACAAACGAAAAATAGAAATGAAATATAGTTGTCATGTGTCCAGTAAAAGACTTACACACGTGCCAAAGTATGACATAATGTGATTGCATTCCAAATTGAAATAAAATAGCTTATAAAACATGCCAAACTATCACTATTTTTATACATAGGTAAGTACATATAGTAAATTTTTTTCTTAATAAAAAAAATATTCCGGTTCTTCCATTAAAATTAAATTTCACAAAGATAATATTGTTGTTTAAAAGCAAATTACAATAATGATTTTCTTTCAACGAATTCAGTGAAGCAATGCCACAATTTTTAGCCTAAATTTCAAACCAACAAAAATGTTAGCAAGTCATGTTTCGATGTAAAGAAAAGAATGTTATAGTCGCGAAAGAGATACGTACTTCTCTTCAGTCTCCCAAAGAAGACGAAGAAATGGTTTTTCCTTTTCTATCCGAAGAGGCTGTGAGACCGCCGGCGTCCGTGCTTCCCTCGATTTTTGGCTTCTGCATCTGTAGGAGTTTGAGCTGGTGTTGCAGCACCTATTCGGTTTTGAAACAGAACATAAGAAACAACTTACGAGTCTATCTAGTTGTGACAATGAAATCTCGTGCCATGTAGCGCGTCACACAATTATATATATATGAACTGTACGTATGTATGTATGTATGTATATACCAAATGCCGCGGGAAATATAAAAGGAAAGCAAGAATAGTATCAATCAATACATAAATGATACCTCAATTTGTTGCTGAATAATCTTTTTCTGGGCTTCTAAGTGAGAATCTGTAACGTTCGTGTTACCGCTTGATGCCTCTCCCGAGTAACCGTTAGCAAAAGGTAATTGGAAAGGAACAAAAGCATAATGCGAGGAATGTGGAGAGGACATGTTAGCTTGTCCACCAGGAATGCCAAATTGTTCTCCGGTGGATGTGCTTGCTCCATTAGATTCAACTTTCGCGGAATCGGTCAATGACCCGTGAGCCTTGGGAAGTACAGCATATCCGGGAGACCTGCATATAAAATGCACAAGACCGTAACTGACATCAATAGCACAATTAGAACCAAGTGCAACATGCTCAGCATTACTAGCAGTATAGCAGAATTGCTCCCTTTCAATCGGGGTTATACATTTTACTTTCAAATACTCATTTAAGTAATCGTGTAGCTCCCTACCTTGTAATCACCTTTAGACTATTCAAAAAAAATATCATGTAGCTCCTGTAAAAGGTCTCGATTTAAATGTGTAAATCCTTATGTTTATGTATATGATTTCACAAACAAGTTTGCATTAGACTAACAAGAGGAGAACCGTGTTGGCATTCCAATAACAATCTTAAACACACACATGCACAGCTTATGTACAACCCAGAAGCCAAATGAATTGTCTTATTGACACATTCCTCATTCTTTTATTTGATGCTCAAAGATTTAAACATGCTCTTTGAAAATGCAATAACTGTTAGGTAGTTCACTGCAATTGGCAGGTAAAAAAAGTCACATGGAGAAAACGGGGAGAGATTATAAAAACGGCAAAATGAGGAAATTGCATATTTCGTTGACATGCAGCATCACAAGCATAAAACTACCTACCAAACTAGAGTGTTTGCAGAAGGATAGACGTAAGATCTCTCATATATTGATGCTGCAGAAGCAGCAGCCTGAAGCCTGGCCTGATGCTGGGTCAAATTATCAGTGGCCATGTCACCACCAGAACCTTGTCTAGCTGAACTTGTGCCGGACCCTGTTCCCACTTTAAACAATTAGCTGACGGTTTTCAAAAAGTAAATGTCAGTATGATAACTGCAAAGCTATAGAAGTTAGACGTGAAGCAATATCGCTGCAGAGCCAAGTAACTCTTTAATGTCCACATCCCAATTCTTTGCAACTCAAATCAGCCAAACAGCTGCTGTGTGGGAGCATAAAATAACTGGGATATGGAACAGGTTATCCCCAAAAATTTGTGACCAAAACATGGACAACATCTTTAAGATTGGACTGGGGAGAAAAAGCCTTCAAGTAATGCCTTGAAGCGTGAGTAAAACCTGCAGATGTCTTGCCTTTCTGCACCTTATAAGAGGCACAGACCTTAGCTAGCTTACATGCAGTTCAACAAGCCGTAAATAGATAGCAAGTAAAAAGATAAATAATTGAATTTGAACTAATGATGGGTGGAAATTTTTAAAACCCCCATAGATTTACCAAATACTTAGGACAAAGCTACAAAGTTTCAAAAATTTAGGCAACTTATCCATGCATGATCTATCTTATCTCAAAAACCAAATAGATGGCTTACAACAGTTCAAATTTACCAAGAAAATCAAAACCCTCAAAGAAAGAGTTCATCTTATGTTACCTTGCCCTTGAGCATCTGACCAAGGTCCATGTTGCCCTCCAGATGAACTTGTTCCGTTTTCAGGTGGTACAACAAGAGCTCTACATGTAGGGCAGGTATGCTGTCTCTCCAGCCATGATCGAAGACAGTGCACATGAAAAAGATGTCCACAGATTAACTTCTTTGCGGTGGTCATCTCTTCACGGCATATAATACATGTTGCATCGTTTCTGGTCATCCAATCGGTAAGCAATTAAGAATCCAGAACTCAACATGCAATTAAAAGATTCCTAAAAACATAAAACTGGGTTCATAAACAAATACTATTTGACTCACGCAGTGAGCTCTTCAGGGGTTGCATCTGGGAATCTATCATTCATATTTGAAGCGATCTTCCTATAACGCATGTAGTCAGCAACACGAATTTTGAAATTCCTAAAGGTTTCATATAGCTCCCGTATTAAGTGAAGAGGTACACCATAGTTCCTGCATAAACAAATTAAAAATCAGCAACCATATCATTGATCAATATGTAGGATATGCATGCACACAAGAGTAAATTAAGATATCGAGACTTTGGTGAAGAAAAAAAACATTTGATTAAATTTATCATTCTATCTCCACTCTTTAAGTATAACTTATCCTTTAAAGACCTTCCAGCCCTTCCATTAAAAAATTGGCAACTAGGAAGGATGAGATACATTAGACTCTTACTCTTTTTCAGGATTAGAAGCTGATCTCTGTGTCGTCACAGCTAAAAGTAATAGAAACCAAGTTTTGGTATCATTGCATTCACATATCAGCAAATTCACCAACTGAATGGGATCTGAAGCGTTATAAAAAATCCTAACAGAAAGTGTAGAATTCTACCTAAAAAAATGGACTGAATCAAGTATTAAGTTCATATACACCAAAAAGTTTTTGAGAACCCCATACATTAGAACATTATCCAACAGGGGTTATATTTTGATACCCAAGCTGTATAAAAAAATTTACACAACCCTTCTATAAAATTTAAAACCTAAATCCCAAACCCTAGCACCCTAAAACCTAAACCTTAAACCCTAAACTCTAACCATAAATCTTAAATTCTACACCCAACACACTAAACCCTAAACCCTAACCTGAAGCTGTGTAAACTAAAGCTTGTGTATCAAAGTATTTTCCTATCCAATAGACAAATTATTTATGAACATAAATAATAAAAACACATGTGTGATCATGCAGAAACAAAACAGAAAAAGTTTACTTACATGAAAATCACAAGAAAGAAGCATAAATACATAGACAAGTGAAGCAAGTCCCGGATGAGCTCCAAGTAGAAGGTATAGACAGGCTTTTTTTCCCATTGTCCTTCCATAAGCATGTCACTCACATAGAAGCAATATTTTATAAAAGTTGACACTATAGTCGTTGCCAATATCATGTACCTAGACCCAAAGAATTCGACATTAACCAAGAGTGAAATTAGATAAACTGGAAAAATGCATATCCATCACTGCCTAGTGCAGCTGGAACAGAAAAAACAATGATACATGCGAAAAATGGAGATGAACAGAGCACTTGGAAAGAAACAAGGGGGGGGGGGGGGGGGGAATCAAAACTATTCATGTTATGTAAATTATTGTAAAACAAAAAATATTGGACTTTTACAAGCAATTTTCTTCCATGAACCTTAATTTCCAAATGGTAGTGAATTTTTATAATGATAACATTATCATTTAATTTCCAACATATATGACATATTTAAAGAGTTTCTTTCTTAATTCTTTGTCTAGCAGTCCAGAACATGAATAATTATGCAACCATTAATCATGCTCCTAAATAAAAGATCCCCATGAATATTCATCAGGACCTTAGTAAAATAAAAAATGATGAACTATGACTACAGGTGTCATGTTCATCCTTGCCAATCCATTTCATTAAACCAAAAATACTCCTGAAAATTTTAATACAAAAGTGTTCTGAATAATGGCCCCCAAAACATGACAAGAAGAAATGCATTTAGAAACTTTTGGACGATAATCATTAATCACAAAAGAAGAAATGCACCAAGTTAAGAACTTACTCAAATGCAAAGAATAGGGAAACTGAAGCTTGTCGTGTTTCGATCAGAAACTTGATAGAGCTGGACAAAAACAGACAATCTAGAAGAAGAAGGAAACCCAGAAAAGAAACAATCCGAACATGAGACAACATAGAAACAGAAGGGGTTGTTTCAATGTACTCAACCCTTTTCTGTGCCAACCAATGCAAAGCCTTGATTAACAACAGAGCAGTAACCATCGCGAGAAACGTAACGTCAAAGTCCTGTCGGAAAATAGTGATAGCAAAGAGGATCTCCATGACCTCTCTCCACGACTGCTCGTTCAACCGCTCAACCTCGGCTTCACGAAGGGAACCGAGGAATATCCGCTTGGTTATTTGCCATAAGATGCACATAAAGACAAGGCCCATGTTGAGAAGCAGCACCAAGCTGATCTTCGAGGTCGATAAATACACCATAGCAGGATAAAACTGGCCTCTACTATTGAATGCATGATAAATAACAGCTAACATCGCGACTACGCTGAGACCGGTATAGGTTTGCAGCCTCATCATTTCGTTGTACCTAATTACCACACTGCATTGAAAAATCAAAATCTAGAATCAACATAAAAGACTAAATCCTTCAAAATCATGTAATTCTCTATGATTCAATACTATAAGCATCGGGATCAACTGGAATTAATAAAAATAAACAAAGAAAAGTATATTCTGCATCCAAATATATGTATCTGTACAAGTGCAAACACAAATTTCAACAAAAAAAAATCAAGTTTTCCAATAAATTATTCTCTACCGCAACCAAACAATCAAACCCTGGAACTTCGAAAATCGAAAAAAATTATATGAAATTGGGGGAAATTGCAAAGGAGCAACAAAAGGAAGAGATTAGAATTGACCTGAGAGAAAGTTCTGTTGAGATCCGACAAGAAGAGAGACCTTTGCCTTGATCTTTCTTTCTTTTTTGCGGGAGAATTATAACTAATAAGTTAACGAATTTCTCTGAGCTTCTCCCAAATATGTATATAGATGTCTATTTATTGAATTTACGATTTGTTTCCTTTTGAACTTGGGAATATCGTTGAAGTAAAGCAGCATTTAGTCCTTGAACTTATTAATTCTGTTCAATTAGGTCTTTGGACCTTTTATCCATATAAAATTGGAAGCGCGTAAAATCTAGTTCGATTAATCGTTAGCAAATTATTTCGAGTAATCGATAAATTTAAGTTATACAAATCTCGTTTATAAATTGTGTCAATTAAATCGGATAATTGATTGTATCGGTTAATCAAAATTTTCAATTCGGGTAATGGTTTTTTTTACTTCGTTTATTAAAATGTCAAAATTAATAACATGATTAATTCAATAACTGTTCGACTGCGGTAAAAATGAAAAAACAAGTAAAATGTCAAAAAAAAAGAGTTCACGCTTTCTAGTAATTGAACTCATGACCAAAAAAATTTCAAATAATCAAAGGAGCATCAAAATTATTGGACTATTAGATATTCTGAAGGAAAATTCTACAACGGGCGACGAACATTGATGAACACCACTAACGATGAACACCATTAATTTTTTTAAAATTTTAAAAATCTAAAGAATTAAAATTATCTCTTAAAAAATAAAAATCAAATTTAATAATTACTTTATAATATTTTTTAATAGGTTAGAATCAAATATACCCAATTCTCCTAAACCCTAACAAAACTAGTCTCTTAAAAAATAGAAATTAGATTATAATTTTAATAGATTAGAATCAAATATAGTCAATTCTCATATTATTGATTCTAATCTATTAAAATTATAATCTGATTTCTATTTTTTTAAGAGACTGGTTTTGTTAGGGTTTAGGAGAATTGGGTATATTTGATTCTAACCTATTAAAAAATATTATAAAGTAATTATTAAATTTGATTTTTATTTTTTTAAGAGATAATTTTAATTATAATTTTAGTCCTTTAGACTTAGGGTTTAGGAGAATTGAGTATATTTGATTCTAACCTATTAAAAATATATTATAAAGTAATTATTAAATTTGGTTTTTATTTTTTCTAAGAGATAATTTTAATTATAATTTTAGTCCTTTAGATTTTTAATTTTTTTTTAAATTAATGATGTTCATCAGTGTTTATCGTTAGTGGTGTTCATCAATGTTTGTCGCACGTGGTAGACTCATTCTATTCTAAATGTTTGTCGCACGTGGTAGACTCATTCTATTCTAAATGTATAAATTTTAAAAATATTATAGATAACCGATCAAATCGATTAATCAATTTTGCCCAAAATTGTAAACTTTAACCGAACTAAAATGATTTCTTTTAAAAATCTCTACCGAGATAACCGAACCCTATATAAAATAACTAAAATCCAAGAGCAGCATGGACTAAAACAAGTTCAAGGATCATATTTAAAATGGTTATGAAATTCAAGGACTAAATATTTATCCCAATAGTATTCTATCCATTTTCAGCAACTTTTTTTTTCTTTCCAATTTGAACAATATGCTTTTGTTTTACGTAATTGCAGTCCTCGGAACAAATCAGTATAGTCCACATGGACTCGTGTCAAAAGAAAATTAGTGGTTAAGAATGCTCGTTTTAACTTATTTTATATGAGTTTAAATTTTAACATGAAAATATAATATCTTTATTTAATAAAAAATATTAAGTTTGTTTTAACACATTTTGTATGAGTTTAAATTCTATCATAAAAATATAATATCTTTATTTAATAAAAAAACATTAAGTTTATTTTAGTTTGCGACAATAATATTATATTATTAATATTAAAAGTTTTTTTTTGATACATATGGTAACTAATTTGAATTTGTATCTTTTAAAATGAATAATTAAATATTATTTACTTTTCCACTTAAAAATTATAAGGGAAATTATATCATTGGTCACTGGTGACTAATTTTGACCGTGATTTCGTTAGAAAAATCACAATTAAGACGCTAATGTTTTTAATTGATTTTTCATGGTTGTTCCTTTCTCTTTTTTTCTTTTAAAAAAATTATAATATCCAAATCTTTCTTTTAGAAAACACTAATATCCAAAATCGTTGTTATTACCCACCATCGATCTTCGTTCACAACATAATCGGTACTAAAACGTGCACCTTTTTTCTTTATTTTTTTTCTTCTCAAAATTAATAAAAATTAAATCAAATTCTCTCTTACTCTGATCTTCATCAGCAATCAATTTATGAAACTAATTTCGAGATATGTTCTTCTCGAACTGATATCACAAGCATTTTTAAGATAATTACAAATGTCCTTCAAATATAACACTTCAAATATTTATAAAAATTAAAAATAATTAAACACAACACTTATTATAATCTTAAGACCGCTTATAAAATTACTTTCAACTAGTATATATCAGGTTATTTGAGCAATAAAGATACAATATATATATATATATATATATATATATATATATATATATTACTTTTCAACTAATTGTATGCCAAATAATATTGTATAATATTACTTTTTAATAATAGTTTTTTTAAATTTACACGTTTATTTAGATAGTTTGATGGGTGAAATAAATAATTGAAATCAACAGTAGGATATTTTAAGATTATCACTTAAGAAAAATAAGTAACGAGTTAATCTCATCCATTCGCTCATCTAACGATTCAAAAAACATATAAAACTCATAGTTTTATATTGTGTAAATAAATTTTAATATATATTAGATCTAGAGGAAACAAAATCACATTTATGACATCGTTTCTTCCCATCTTTTGACTTTGTTTATTCCATTGACTTTTGGCTACGATTATTGTTGGGCACATATGTCGACACTAGCCACGAATTCAATCTTTGCATAACCCTTAGTCCCTTACCCTAGGGCTAGATTTAAAAAGTTCGAAGAGTAAAGGTGTTTACTGTTTGGTTAAAATTAAATTAACAGATCCAACTGAATTAGTTCGATTAAACCGACGGCTACAAAAATTTGTTGGGTTAAAGAATTCCCCTTACAAGAAAACACCAAAGGTAAGAAAAAAAGATAGATGACGCTGCTAATAAAAACCCAGACTACTGAACAAAAAATTGAGCAAACAAGCCGCCGGTTCACAAAATAATACAAACAATAAACAGTCCTATTGAAATTGAAATCTTTGCAAACTTATCTGCTCTGTTTTTTTTTTCTTTTCCTTTTTGGATCTTGGTTATGGTTGGAAAGAACTTTACTTGGCCATCATGACTTTGACGAACTCCTCGTAATTGATCTGCCCGTCACCATCAACATCAGCTTCACGGATCATCTCGTCGACTTCCTCATCTGTAAGCTTCTCACCAAGATTCGTCATCACGTGGCGGAGCTCGGCGGCAGATATGAAACCATTCTGATCCTTGTCGAACACCCTGAAAGCCTCTTTAAGTTCCTCGTCGGAGTCGGTATCTTTCATTTTCCTTGCCATGAGGTTAAGGAATTCAGGAAAATCAATGGTCCCGTTTCCGTCAGCGTCAACTTCGTTGATCATATCTTGGAGTTCTGCCTCGGTAGGGTTCTGTCCAAGCGATCGCATCACAGTCCCCAACTCCTTGGTAGTAATGGAACCTACAAGAAGGATGCAAAAGAAATGCAATGCAACGAAATAAGACTACAATATCGGCTGCGAAGCAATCAAGATTACAAGAAAAACAGACATAAATGATAGCCAAACAAACATGGTGGAATGCGGATTGTGAACATTTTTCCAGGGTGCCAATGTATTAAATCAAACTTATTGTTCCATAAAATTTCCAAGCATATATGATTTCTTGTTCAATAACCTTCATTTAGTAAGCTGTAAGCACCAAACATAATTTACACAAAAGAAATGCAATCTGCAATCATGATTAAAACAAATCTCAAGCATAAGCTAAAAGGAAAATCAGCAAAACAAATGGCGATCTAGGTAAGTCTCTTCTGCATAAAAAGGATCTATCCGTAGCAAGTCAAATAAATAAAACCAATGGAATGACAACTAAAGGTCAACGGGAATGTAAATGAAAGGATAAAAATCAAGAGCCAAAGCAATCGGGAACAAGTACGATTTACGAAACCAAAAGAAATATCAATCAGAATCATAAATTCATAATTCGGAACCCTAGACCCATCACACCGTTCGAATCACAAAAGAATACGATCGCAAAATTTAAAAAACAAACAAGAATTAAGCATGAAAAAGCGAAAACGACATTCAGGTCCGCAAACCAGAGCTGAATTGAACAAAGAAAATAATTACAGCCAAATTTAAAAGGAAAAAAATCAATAACAAACTAATTGTGAGAGAGAGATGAGAAAATGGACCATCGCCATCCTTGTCGAAGAGGCTAAAGGCCTCCTTGAACTCAGAAATCTGGTCGTCCGTAAGCTGGTCGGCCATTTTCTACTACTTCACTTAAGCTTCTCTTTTTTCTCGGAAATGGGGTGTTTGGGCAGAGAGAAAGTGGAAGATATTGAAGGGAATAACAAGTGTATATCAAGGGCCCACTACATTAAGGCATCTGACTCTCGTACCTTATAGATATTAAAAAATTACTTTTTTAATAAAAAAATTAAAAATTTCACTTTGTTTAAATAATAACTGTCATTAAATTCTTAACCTGAAAATAAATACTAAAACAATTTATGTATTTATTTTATCCAAAAACCTTTGCAACCTCCATTAAAAACGGTAAAAAAGTACAACCATGAGCCTAATCCCATGAGTAAAACATACAAACGCGAAACAACAAGAGACTTAACAAGAACAAACATGCCCTTAAAAAAACGCCACAGAGAGCTAAGCAAAACTAAATCCCCGCAGCGGGCAGCAACCAAACCACCAAAAGCATAAACTGGGAGAACAATAGCGTAATACCAAATAACTGAAAAGGAGGGGACCAAAACAAATCACTGAACTGAATATCTCAAATTACGTCCATGCGAAAGCTCCTTTCGGAGGCAAGCTCCCTCATTGTTCAGGGGTGAAGATTTTATCATCATAGACGATGTAGGAGAAAACTCAGGTTTGTAAAGGTCGAAATCAGTCTCAAAAATAACCACAACCTAATTTATCCGTGGAGATCAACTTTTAACGCCAAGAGCAGTGGAAGAAAATATCACGTAGTCATCATTCGATCCTTCCAAACTATGAAGATGGTCGGGATAATGGAAAACAATTTATGTATATAAAAAAGTTAAAGCTAATTGTAATACATGTTCCGAAACTATATTCATCATTTTAAATTAATTTTTAAATTTTTTGACATTATAATTTCATCTTTAAATTATGACATCTCTATTAAATTGGTTCTCAAATTTTTAAACATTTCGATTTCATCTCAAATTATGACCCTCATATTAATTTGATCATCCAAACTTTTTGAGGTTCTAATTTCATCTCACACTATCAATATAATAATCATGTCTCATGTTAATAGTTAGGGTAAAATACTTAAATCATCACCCAACTTTGCTCTGTAACCTATTTTTGTCACTCAGCTTTTAAAATGTTCAATTTTATCACCGAACTTTAAATATTGACCTATTTTCGTCACTCCACCGTTAAATCTCTAACATTGTTATGATGTGGAAATAAAAAATAATAATAAAATATACATTTTAACACGATGTCCTCTTCCTCTCCCTCAAACTAATTTTTTCCTCAACTACTGAAAACCCACAAAAACAACCACAATGTTTGAAACTCGTCGATGCCAGATCTACACCGTCCACCGTTGGATGGCTTTGGTTTTGAGATATGTCACTCTCCATTGTACGGACTGCACTTTGACCATTCAGATTTTCGATATGAAGCCTCGGTTGCCGACGACGAACTTTGGCCGAGAGATATACTACCTGTCTTTTTTATTTTTGTTTTTTTGAATTTTTCTTTATTCTTCTATTGTTGTTGCTAATTATTAGGATACAAGGCTCAGTTTTGTCTTGGGTGAGGGCAGTAAAAGCTTGGGTGGTAGTTGAGGGGTGCCGATGGTAATGAAGTTTTTGATTTAGCGATTGGTTGGCTCTCGATTTTGGGTGAGAAGTGATGAGGGTGGTGGTCGCAATGAAGGGTCTAATGATGGTTGTTGGAATGAAGCACGATTGAGGGCTCAATGGTGAAGGATGCTCAGTGGCTGCATGGGTTAGTTTGGGTCATCGTTTAGGGGCAAATGGGTGTGTGAGGGATTGGTTGGTTTTGGTGAAGGTTTAGGATGGAATTTTTCGATTTTGTGTCGAGAGGTGAAAGTTGTTGAATGATCGACATTTTAGGTGGCAATGAATTCTGTTCGGTGGAGGTTGAGGGTGACGGTGACGCAGTGATGGACAATGGGTGTTTAGGGAGTGAGTTGGGTGAGGGTGAAGGAGGGTGAGGATGAGGATGATGATGAGGATGAGAGTTAAATTTTAATTTAAATAATTTTATTTTATTTAATGATGTGTATTAAATATATATATATATATATTATTTTTTATTTTCACGTCATAACAATGTTAGAGATTTAACGGTGAAGTGACCAAAATAGGTCAATATTTAAAGTTCAGTAATAAAATTGAACATTTTAAAAATTGAGTGACTAAAATAGGTCACAGAGCAAAGTTAAATGATGATTTAAGTATTTTACCCTAATAGTTATGCAAAATGTTGATTGTCATCGTGGACGGAACTATATGAGGGTGGGGAGAGGCAATTGCCCCTTGCCTTTCCCCACCCCCAAAGAATTTTTTCATTTTTATCTACTTATATATATTTTTTTAAAATTGTTTATTTATGAATTTGTATTTCAACCTCAAATTCTGGCTCCGTCCCTGATTGTCATGTAAATATTTTTTATATTATGTAAAAATATGTTGTGTCACAAACAAATAACATAGAGATGAAATTAAAATGTTCAAAAATTTAAGGATTAATTTAGAATAAGGATCATAGTTTGGGATTGAAATTAAAATATTCAAAATTTTAGAATCAATTTAGAACAAAAGTTTTAATTTGAAGATCAAATTAAAATATTCAAAAGCTTTTGAGCTAATTTAAAACGAGAATCATAATTTGCTGACATGTGGTACAATTAACTCAAAAAAATATAAAAAAATAATAGTTCAAAAGTTTGTATACAATTAGTTAGCATAAATGAATCATTCAGTTTTAATGTGTTTACAAGCAACTGGGTTAACTTTTCAATTATCAGAAAATATAAAAATTAAATTCTGACAAATTAAAATAAAAATGATATAATATAGTACACGTCTATGTTTTTTTTAATCTCTTGACGAGATACACATATCTTACAGATAAAATTATTCGAACTTTAATCTATTAAAATAAACATCGTCGCTTTTTATTGAATCTACTCGTTGAATTTATAAATCTGATATTTTTAAACACGAGGTGATTCACCTATATTTTGTATTTATGAATTCTCAAACATAAATGATATATAACTTAAAAAATTAAGTTCATAAAGAATTTAATTGATACGATACGAATACACATGAAATATACAAATTGCGGGATTTAATTTCCAAATGTTTAGTTAATTGTGGTAGTTCCTAACAACATAATGGCATTTCTAAGATAAACAAGAAGTACCACAACCGATAAAACAGCCAAAACAATGTTCATAATTTTTCTTGGATTATTCATCCCCTTGTTCACGCGAATCCTCGTCTGGTAATTTTCTATACTGTCAAATTCTTTCAGATTCAGATCTTCTTTTTCCGCGACATCTTGCGGATTACTGTGAGATCCATTAGCGGCAATATTCTTCTTCTTCTCATCTCTTATTCGTTTTTCCACGGCGGCCGTGGGAGGACGAGGAGGAGTTTGTTGGACGGTGTCGTTTCGTTTCAGCGCTGCATCATCTGCCGGTGGGCTTGGAGGCCGTGGAGTCGCCAAGGGAGGAGCTTGTTGAACGGCGTCGTTTTGTTTCTTTGAAGTAGGCTTTTGATCAGATTCTGCAGATGTTTTTGGTTGATTTTCGTCGGCCTGGATTATCATTTTGGGGAATTTAACGTGGAGCATGCCGCCGTTGAAGTTTGCTCTGATTTTGCTTTGATCACAGTTCGACGGAATCGGAAATTCCTCGAAAAATCGGCTGATTTTGTCGACACCAATCGGACGTTCTCCGGATATCCTCAGGTTTCCCCCGGTGGTTACTTGAACTTTAAGTTGCTCCTTCCTAAACCCTGTTCAATGAATTATTTAAACATGGTTAGTAAAACTCGAATCATCAAATAACTTTGTCCAGTTAGATTAATAATTTTCAAACAAATATGATTTGATTAACATCGAATAAATAAAAAAATTGATTAATTTGATTCCAGATAATTTAATTCAAATACCGATCGAATTAACCGTTTTGAAAATAAAAGAAAATTGGAGAAAAACAATACCCGGTAGATATGCAATTAGAGTGTCGTCTGCAACCTGATGAACCCATTCAGTGGCCACCTCCAACTCTTGGTAAATGACGTTTGGCTTCGAATCCATGTTTTGGTATAATTATTAAGTCAGCCCTTCGGATTATAAATCTTTTGATTCAATGTCTTCAGAAAATGAATACGAAGCTCTATTTGTTGTTGGTTTTTATATGGACAGAACGAGCAAAAATAAACGTGTTGATTTCTTCTTTTTTGTTTTGCTTTCAATAGAGTTATTCTTTATTTTTCTTGTTTCTCTTGCAATGGTATGATTGTTATCACGGTTTACAAGACACATAACATTATATAAAGGTGAAGCTAAGAATTTTGAGTTCGAATTCACTAAACGGTTTGGTTCAAGTGGTAACTGGTAAGCAGCTTAACATCGCTTAAACATGTCTCGAGTTCGAGGCATTGTGTATGTAGGAAATGATAAAATTTTTGCTTGAAGACTCACCCACCAAAATCAAATGTGCAACGCGGTCAATCCGAATTAATCAGGACAAAACTTTGAAGAATCGAAAAGAAAAAAAAAGGTAAATACTCTAAATCATATCAAACGTCCCCCAATATAATATAAAATAAAAATACACAAATATGTGAATTGCGATGTAAGAAGTTATTGTGTATTCTATATAAGTATATAATATTAATATTTCGAGTTAATTGTACCACACGTCTTTAAATTATGACTTTCAATTTAAATTGGCCTCTAAACTTTTAAGTATTTTAATTTCATCTTTAAATTATGTTTTTTTTTTCTAAATTAGCTCCTAAACTTTTGAATGTTCTAATTTAATTCAAAACTATGACTCTCATTCTAAATTAGTACTCAAACTTTTGAATGTTTTAATTTCATCCTCAAATTATCAGTATACGTTAATAATATCTCATGTTAACAAAATCATTGTAAAAATTGTTAATTGTCATGTAAGCACTGATGTGTAATGTAATAATATGATGTGGCATAAATGATAATTTGAAGATGAAATTGAAATGTTCAAGAGTTTGGAACCAATTTAGAATGAGGGTCATCGTTTAGGGGTAAAATTGAAACATTTAAAAATTTAGAGATCAATTTAAAATAAAATCCATAATTTATGGATGAAATTAGAACATTCAAAAGTTTAAGGTCCATCTAAAATGTCATAATTGAAGACGTAAAGTACAATTAATTCAAATAAATCACATTTTAGTTTCTGAACTTGTCTATTTTCTCATTAGTATTTAATTTTTTTGCCCACGTGGGCACTTGATTTCTTTCACATTAGTACATGTTTTGTGTCGATGTTAAAAGGAATGATATGAAACTTTGAGATTTTGCCATATCATTATATCATTATCTAAAAATAAAAAATTGTAAGAAATTATAGAAAATCATGACAAATATATAAAAATTAGAAATTTGTAATAATTATAATATATAAAAATTATAAAAATCAAATCCGTTGTAAAAGGGTATCAATGTGAGAAAATAAACAAGTTCAAGTACTAACGCGAATCTAAAAAAATTAGATACTAAAGTGAGAAAAATAGACATATTTAAATATCAGTGTGAGAGAAATGGACAAAATTAAGAAAAATATTAATTATCGAATATAAATAAATAAATGCACAAATTATGGAATCTAATTTAATTTGGGGGGAATTGTTGCTTACATGCTTTGGCAAGGAATAGTTTTGGTCACCTCATGCAGTGGGTTCTATGCTTTTTTTTTTTGATCGAGAAAGACTTTTATTACCAAAACAAAAGGATAACAGACTCGATAGAAACATAAAACGACACACTTGAAACCAGCCTTCTAGGCCATCAGGCAGGGACAGAAACACCTAAACAACGCAGCACAAAGCTTAACGATAAAACAAACTCTAAAGGGCCATAAGAGCCACTAACAAACAACCCACCACAACAAAGCAGGAACTGGCCGTATTCATCAACCTCACAGAGGAACCAACGGCAAACCGAGACATGCTCGAGAGACTTACTCAGATGCCAAAATGACTTTTTCATCGGGCAAAGACAATCGGCACCACCATTCCTTCGTCGGAGAGCTCTATCCAGAGGCAGGCTTCCGCTCCATCGGTAACGGTCCTTATCACGACAAGCGGTACAGTGATTATTGTCCAAATGCCGAATCGAAAACCAGGGCATCCGTTGCTCTCCAAGAACATCAGCTGAAAACTCGAACCACACTAAAACAACAAACGAAACAGACCTAGAAACGTAACTAAAACACCAAAAGAAACTGACACTACATGGTGGAGGTGAGCAAATCGCAAGGCACCCAAGCACCTCCTCAACCTTGGTGCCCGAACCACAGGAGCTCATGGAGTGATCGGATAACTCTCACCGGAGTTATCCGCAAAAACTTGCACAAAACGACTTTGGATCGAACAAATGCTCCAATAAACTGAAATGATGAAGCTTGATGTCAAGGTGGGGCCGACACCCAATGCACAGGCTCGGCAATTAAAGCAGCATGGAAGAAATTGGAATCCCAAATAAAGAAAGTAAGGTGGGCCCCAGAAGTCCTTGAAAAGCCACCAATAGTTGACTTTATGAGCACATGCCAACCAATTGCACAGCCTGTAATTCCTAGGAATGGAATTACGTGCAGAGATGAGCTCCCTCATGGTATGCCTAAAAATAGACATAGCACCAGCTGGTATAGATCGGAAAACCACTTTCTTTGTTTCCAAATATTTTCCGGCAACGAAGGTAAAGCTTGGTCCTAAGAGTGCGCCGCCTACCGAAAGACAGTTGTCTTCAACGCCTTTATTCCGGCCACTCCAAACTGAAATAGCGAACCGCCCATAGAGAAGGAGTCGATACAACGCATAGGGGAGATTGTAGGCCTGACACCGGCGCGATGAGACCCAAAGCGGTGAGCATAACAGACTGCGGCACCAGGGGAGGAGCGGATACCTGGAGGCGACAAAACCAGACGTCCATTCGGAACCTCCAATGGCACCCATCCTAACGCCGCCGGAAAGATTCGTCCATTCGAAGCACAGCAGCAAAGCAGGTCGGTTACCAGCCAGATTAACGGCAACAACCACCATTGGGGTTCTGCCGCGAGAGCCACAAACGTTTGTAAGCAGCCTGCTCCTCGCCCTCGCTTCTCCACCGTCAAGAAACCTCCGAGCAAACCAACAGTCAACCTCGTCCCCTAAGATGCCGACGATCTGGTGACCATCTGACGGCGACGAAGTCCTCCGTGCAGAGACCACGCAACAAGGCCGACTCCTGCAGACCAAAATAGTTGTCTGAGGCCCGGGGAGCTTTTGGTGGGAGAAAACTTTGGGCGCGTGAGGCGCGTTGAGTTTTTTCATCGTTCCCCTCGTTTGCCGCTGTGACTGGTCAAAATAATACTGGATTTTCTTTGCTGCTTCTAAAGGGGAAAAGCTCGTGGATTTTCTTTCTTTTATTTAGGCATTTGTTTCTTCAAAGTTAAGGAAACAAGGTCCTATTGTTTGCATTTTTATTTCATAATTTTTAGCGTTATTCAAATTATTAATTTGATCGGTGATTCAAAATTAAATTATTATTTTTTATTGTTAATCGAATTGATGTTTGTTTGAAATTTATAATCAAATTGAATAAATTTCAGAGTTAATTCGGCCGATTTTTAAATTAATCAAAATTTATTATAAATTTTTGTATTCATGTTTTTTAGTTACATTAGATTAATTTATGTGTTTTTTTATTAAAAATTAGTTGCCTTTTGAAATCTTAATGCCTTTAGAGGTTAAAAATTAGGTTAAAAATTAGTTGAGTCTCTTTTTTTGAACAATAGAAGCTGCTATTTTATTACAATTTAAATACAGACAAAGTTCTGATAGATAATTACTACCCGCAATAAAGTAAAATAAATAAGTAGAGAAACTAAACGTGCAACTTCTAGAAAATAAAACCCCCACAGCCAAGCCAAGCTTGAGAAATGAAAACATTTGGAAAAACCAAAGGGCAACCATAGCAACAGCCACGACGGAGGTAAAATAGAATAATCTCTGGAGACTAACAACACTAGTCGGGTTAGGGAACAGGAACAACCCCAGATTTATCTCGACAAATCAGATGATGCACTGATTGGGGGACATCTTCGATCCACACCATGAGTTCCGACGATGGCAGCGCAATACGAGTCAGAGCATGAGCCACACCGTTGCTTTCCCGGTTGGTATACAAGAACCGAAGGTAATCAAAATTTCTTCCCCTTCTTTGGATATTCTGACATAGAACACTGATAAAACCTCTGTTGGTTCCACGTTCTGTTAACTTGGAATAACGACGAGGGAGTCACCTTCAACCACGATTCGTCAGAAACCAAACTCTTGGGCGAAGATAAGGGCCTGCTCACAAGCCAGAACCTCTGCATGTTCCGAATTTGCAACAGGATGCTTGAGATAAGTCGCTACTGCAATAACTTCTCCTTGCTCATTTCTGACAATTATTCCTGATTTGAACTTTTTATCCGTATCTGAATAACTTGCATCAAAGTTAATTTTTACTGTGTTCGGTTCAGGGGGCAACCATCTTGAGCTGCGAGTGGATGGGTTAGCTATCTTCCGTGTCACAAAGCTGGAGATCTCTAGATAAGTACTTCTACTAAAGCAAATAACCTGAGATATTGAGTAAGCAGAATTCTCGTGAATCCTTTTATTTCTCGCGATCCAGCATGCCCATAGAGAAACTGCATATAGCTCTCTTTGTTCCCGCTGTAATGTTTTGAAGAGTAGAGAAAACCACTTAATAAATCCCTCCTCTGTGGATAAAAGCCCTACATGAATGTCAATCCCACATAAGACATGTTTTATGAAATTGCACTCACACACGATATGTTGTAAAGATTCACACCATGTGCCACACAGAACACACAAAGGATACACATTGAGTTTTCTGGCAATTAGGTTCGCCTGCATTGATAAAAGGTTATGAACTAGACACTAAAAAAAGATTTTAATTTTAACTTGTAGTTTCATAGACCATATGGTGTCACAGAGGGATGTGTACCAATCTGTTTCAACAACAGGAGGGGCTCCATCAGCCCCAAGACTAACATTAACGAGCTATCTATAACCACTTTTAACACTATACTCCTCTGAATTATCACCCCTCCAAATCCTACTGTCATGATCCCCATTGTTGAAAATGGGGATAGAGATACACAAGATTTGAACATCAGTAGAGTAATCAAATAGGGAGTAGATAAGATCAGTTTTCCATGAACGGACAGTATGGTCAATAAGATCAGTTACCTTCTTAAAACCAAGAGTAGGGGTTCTATTAGGAACCTGGCCATTCCCCGAACCTGCAAGCCATGCGTCCTGTTAGATGTCTATTGACTCGTCATTCCCAACAGCCCACCCCAAACCTTTCTCCAATAGCCCCCTCGAGCACCAGATACTCTTCCACGTATACGAGGGATACGAACCCAACTCAACCGACAAGAAATCTCCATTCCGGAAATACTTTGCTTTGAGGACTTTAGTTAGGAGATTCTCCGGATTGGTTAAGAGCTTCCAGCCTTGTTTCGCAAGCATAGCGATATTGAATTGGCCAACGTTACGGAAACCCATTCCTCCCAAATGTTTTGGGAGATCAATATCCTCCCACGCGGACCAATGAATCCCTTTCCTAAAGCCACAGTTACGCCACCAAAATTTGTTCATAATTGTTTCCATCCTAGAGCAAAGAGTTTTGGAAAAAAGAAAGCACTGCATAGGAAAAGTTGGTATCGATTGTAACACCGCCTTGATAAACACCTCCTTACCGCCCATCGATAGGAAGCGCATGCTCCAACCTTCAATTCTTTTTATGAGTTTGTCGCATAATGAAGCAAAAGCCTCCTTTGTATTCCTTCCCACCATATTCGGTAACCCCAAATACTTCTCAGGACTATTAGAAAGACGGACCCCAAAGAGCCTAGCAATGGACATCTTAGTGGAGCGAGATACATTACTGCTGAAAAAGATGAAGGATTTGTTGAAATTAACCAATTGGCCAAAAATCATCTCATATTTAAAAATCAAGTCTTTTACCATAGCCGTCTCTTCAAAATTACTCGCACCAAAGAGGATGCAATCATCAACGAAAAAAAGATGAGTGATGGGATAGCCATACCGTCCAGCTTTAGCTCCACTAATAACTCCAGAATTCTTCGCATGGTTAATAATTGCAGAAAACGCTTCAACACACATCAAGAAGAAATAGGGGCTTAATGGATCTCTTTGACGAACTCCTTTCGTTGGCACAAAAGTATCGCTGAAGTAGCCATTAAAGTTGACTTTGTATTTGACCGAACTAATGCACAACATTATCATGTCAACCCAACGACTATCGAAACCCATCGTAAGCATCACCTTTTCCAAAAAACTCCAACTAACTCTATCATAGGCCTTGAGCATATCCAGTTTTAAAGCAAATGAGCCTACAGTGTCGCGCTTCTTAATCTTCATAGAATGCATGAGCTCATGAGCAATTAAAATATTGTCAGTAATCGCCCTTCCAGGAACGAAAGCACTTTGCGTAGGGTCGATACATTTTTCTAGCAATGGACGAATCCGGATAGCTAGAGCCTTTGCAATTATCTTGTATAGAACAGAGCATAAACTGATTGGGCGGAATTGGTCAATAGTAATTGGCTGCTCAACTTTAGGAACCAGGACAATGCTCGTCAGATTAACATCATCAAGTGCAACATCACCTTTCAACACCATGTTACAATACTCCGCAATATCGTCTCCTATAATATGCTAATATTGTTGATAAAAAGAGCAGGGAAGCCATCTAACCTTGAAGCCTTTAGAGGGGCCATTTGTTTCACAGCATGGAGGAAATCTTCCTTCAAGAAAGGAGCCAACATCAACTCATTATGCGCATAGTAATCGATGGAGGAATAAGGGCGAGAACGTTATCAGGATTGGCCACATTATTGCTGGTGAATATATTGCTAAAATAACCTTTGGCCATATTAGCCATGACTGTTTCATCCTCCTCCCACACACCATCACCCCGTTTCAGCATTCTGACCTTATTTTTCTTTCTTCGAAATGTTGCCTATTTGTGAAAGAAAGTAGTATTTCGATCACCATGTTGTAACCAGTTAACACGCGCCCGTTGTTCCCAGTAGACTTCATCCTTATCAGCTTCCAAGTAAAGAGCCAATTTAATCTCAGTGAGCTCTGCGAGAACGTCATCATCCAGGTCAACCAATGATAGATTTTCCAATCGTTCTTTCAAAGAATTAGAGAATTGAGAGCGCCGGGAACGAAGAGAACGACACCACCTTTTAATCGTCTGAGCTAGATGTTCCAACTTAGCTGGAGCTAATCCATGGGCTTCATTCCAGCTTTGAGAAACTAACTGTTCAAAATCCTCTTCCAAAACCCAATTTGCATCAAAGCTGAAACAACTCATCTTTGAGATAAATGTTGAACTCGGAAGTTTGGGAAAAGATCCCACCAAGCCAGATTAGCCAAACCCCTATCTAATCTTTCACGCACATTAGTGGACGCAAATTTACCTTTCTCCCAAGTGTACCATCGCCCTGTAAAGCCCAACTCAGAGAGCTCACACTCTTGAACAGCAGAGCGAAAATCATTCATCTGTCTAGCAGAGCGAATCGGACCACCCTTCTTTTCAGAGGTAAGGAAGATCTCGTTATAATCACCAACAGATAACCAAGGTAACGATTGATCCAATCCCAAGGAACGCAAAGCAAATTTCCTCGAATATTCGCCTTATCTTCGAAGAAGGAAGGTTCTATTTCAGACTTCGGCTACTTGATTAATGGGGAGTGGCAATGGAATATACCTCTTAGAAGAACCCCATTCGATTGGGAGCGACCCATATGGGAAGATTTCCTAGAAACCTTAAAGTTCTACAGACCGAGTCTATCAAGTGCCGATAGCATCCGTTGGCGACCATCTTCGTCAGGTATTTATACGCCAAAACATTTTTATGACACATCCATTATATCAAATGCAACCCCTGACTTTTGCTGGAATCTTGTTTGGTCCAATCTTGTTCCGCCCAATGTTGAGTCCTTTATTTGGAAATCCTTGCTTGGTAGATTACCCACAAAGACAGAGTTAGCTAAAAGAAACTGTCTCTCAAGTCAATCGGATCTATGTGCTCTTTTTAATAAGTCCTCAGAAATGATTTCTCACCTTCTGATGCACTGCACATTTTCATGGAACCTATGGTCTAAATGGTTTTCTTATTGGCAAATTGACTGGGTGGCGCCGGGAGATTTGAGAAGTTTCTTAGTACAGTGGACCCAAATGCCGATCTCGCACCATAGCAACGCTATTTGGAGATCGAGTTTCTATTGTATCGCATGGACTATATGGCTAATGCGGAATGAACTCATTTTTAGAGGTACGAGAGCTGATTTCGCTCAAACTTTTGATCTATGCATTGTGAGATTGTGTATGTGGTGTAAAGCTAAAGGTCTACTGCCTAGTGGAAATATTAGAGATTTTATCTCTAATCCGAGACTGCTGTGTGAACTTAGAATTGAAAAAGCTGTAAATAATTCCTCAAGTTGGATTCCCCCCACCGGTAATTGGTTGAAATTCAATGTAGACGGTGCAGTAAACGGTAGCTACGGAGATGCAGCCTGCAGGTATTGGAGGTTTACTACGCGATTCTACCGGCAAGCTGCTACTCTATTTCTCAAAAACAGCTGGCAATTCAGATCCTACGACAGCGGAATTATTGGCTATTCGAGAGGCATGTATTCTATTCCAAGCATCGAGATGGGCGAGAAATCATTCCTTGATAATCGAAAGTGATTGCTCAATAGCTTTATTTTGGCTCTCAAGATCCCAAAACGTCCCTCTAGCTTTCAAAGTTTTGGTCCAAGATTGTCGCGATATGATCGACCTAGAAGGATGGCAAGTAAACAAAGTGAACCGAGAGAATAATAAATGTGCAGATTTGTTGGCCAAAAAAGGAATCCATAGACACCCAGCTCTTATCGTCGGTCTTGATCCAGCAGAACACCAGTGAGTTAATGACAAAGCCAAGTTTCAATTCTCCTTAGCTAGCTCATCTGGGTTGGTTAAGCAAGGCGAGTATCACAGGACTAGTCACTCCCCGCATATTGTAATCCTGTGTATTATGTGTGATTGGTAGATCTTGTATTTTACGGCAGTGAGCTTGGAAGGTTTTGTAAGAACATAATTGGAAACACTCTTTTTCCTCCGTTAGGTTTAGGGAGGTTTTTTAACGAGGTTTTTAATTATGTTTCGAAAACATTATGATTTACAAATAATGGAATTTCTACTTTTCAAAAAAAAATCCCAAGGAACGCAAGGTGTCCCAAGAGGCATTTCTCAGACTAGTGACAGGGTGACCATAGAAACCAGTAAGCCTCCAAGTAAAGGAGTGATTAGAGTCTAAAATCTCAACATCAATATATGAAGCCGAAAAAGTACGTAATTTTATTGAAATATCCGATTTTCACGCAAGGGACAAACCCCCTCGGGATCCATTCGTAGAAATGTTGATACCATTTACAAAATCACATTTTCTCCTAACTTTTTCCTAACTTTAGAAATGTATGCGCACCTTATATTAAGGGTGTGCATATTAAATTTTAACCGTTATATTTTATAGGTTAATTAATCGAACCGTTAATGTTAGACGATTTTGGTTAATCAAACAACTAAAAAATACAATTAATGGTTAATTTATAGGTTGACCGTTATTAAATTGTTTATACATATATTTTGTTCGCAAGATTAACTACGACAATTTTGAGACTCTCTTATAATAGACTAATATTTATCGAGAAAATAAGTTTATTATTCTAAGTGAACATGTAAAAATATATAATAAAAACAACACGATTAACCTATAAAACTCGGTCTCGTAAAATGAATATCATCTTTTCTATTCTAATGAAGCTACTCATTAGATTCAATTGTACACATAAAATTTTAATTTCCTATGATTTTGAATATTATCTCATTTGTAATTAAAGGAAAAATTGGCATGAAATAACATGATTGGTGAGTGCAGGAGAACGACCTAAGCTACCGTTGTAGAGGATCCACACCCTCACAGCCATCTTAAAGGGAAGAGGCCGAGGAATCGGAGTCAGAGAAAGCGAGAGATCAATTAGTTAAAATTAAGTGAAAGGAAAATGGGAGATTCATCCGATTCGTTCTTGAAGAAACAGTTTCGAGAATACAAACAATTCTGGGCTGAGCGATTTCCGTTTACTGATGTCTATTCTAGATTCATCGGCCGCCAAGACTCTCTTCCATCATGGTCTGAATCCGATGTTAATGAGTTCATCGCTTCTGACTCGGTTCATGGCCCCACCGTAATATTTTCCCCCCCTTTTCCCCTTTCGTATTGGGTTTCTTTGATTTAGTTCAAACTCTAGCAAATTTAATGCTTTCTATCGATAATATCCTATCATTTTGATTTTTTTTGTTGCCCTTAAATTTTGTAGTTCAATATGTTTTGGAGTATTATTGTTTGAATTTTCTAGCTATTCTAGTAATTTTCTCGGTACCCTTTACGTTTTTCTTTTATTGTTTCTGATTTTCTTTCACAAAATAGTTTATTTTCATGTTTATACACGGGATTTTGTTGTTTGAGTGCTGTTGTTGAGTATTTTTATCATTGATGGAGTTCACATTTTAGAATAATTTCATGAAACCAGTAGTTGGAAAGGAAACTAAGAAAGGTTATGAACAACTGCTAAGTTCTGCCTTAGTGTCGTAGCTTTAGAAGCTTCCAAAGCTTTTATCTGATCCTGAAGATTATAAATTTGCTTATCCAATGAATTCACCTTAATATCTTTAATCATATTTGGGTGTTTCTTGTGTTCGCCTTGTTTGAGTGGAATCGGTATGGCCTGGGACGGAGCCAGGATTTGGGGTTGGGGAGCAAACCATAAATGTTGAAAGGTGGGAGGATAAATTCATAATTTATCCATTTTTTTCAAAAGAAAACAAACAAAGGTAAAAAAAAAATTCCCCTGCGCTGCGTGGGGGGCAAGAGCCCCTCCCAAGCTAAAGGTGGGTTCGTCCCGGGGTATGGCTATGATTGGTGATTAACAATTTGTCCCAGAATAGTGGCTCAACAGAAAATATAGGAGAAAGAAGGAAGAAGGTGAAGACCAGAAGAGAATAGAAAGAATAAAGTGAGAAGAAGAGTTTTATGGTTTTTCATTCATAGCCATTGTTATTGCACTAGGTTCATGTATATGCAAGGACATAGGTGTCTCCTGTAAACTTCTAGAAGCTATACAAGCAATAGACAGCTAAGCCACCAATATTTTCTCAGCTTCTAGATTCTGCCTTCAGTTGTTTCCTCGCATAGCCTTGCTTTATTTTCTTTCTAATATGAAATGGGGCTGTCAGCTGTCCTATGTGATTTTATGTTGAGTATTTTAAAATGTTGAAACTTTGAAAGTAATATTGATAATGGGGTGTTTTCGTTAATTGATTCAAAAGTTTATTGTGTAAGTTATTGTTAAAGTATCGAATATTATTTCCGTAAGGTAACCATATGCAGCTAAAGTTATTGCCATTTCATTGCAGTAGAAAGTCTCAAATTGCTTGATTTGATTTGTTTCCTTTTTCAGTTGAAGACTACTCGGGAAGCAGCAAACATTGCCTTTGCAGGAAGTGCTATTGGGGCCATCTCAACTGCAGGTCTTGCCTGGAAATACTCGAGGAGTTTACATGGTAACATACTGCTTATTCTCTTTGGTCATATTTTCCCTTTCATACATTGCATAATTAAGCCAATGCACGAATATACAAAACCATAAGCAATTTGTGTATGTTTCCCCCAAGGTAGTCAAAGAAGTTTACGAGGCAATGGTTAGTGCATAAACGATCTCACTTTTCTCAATGAGTCATAATCCCTCGTGTTTCCTGTATTCTCCTTGTGAACTGATGTTCTTTAGTTTCTCATAAGTTTTTGTCGCTTGGTGGCCTGTCTAGGTCTTACTAGAATCTTTCTTGGTTTCGAAACACTACTAGTACTAGCATGGTCCAAGCTTGTTCCCTGGCTTATGGTTATACTAATACAACTAAAGTAGACCACTCTGAGAAAAAATAACTCCGTGTTAGAACTTGGTTTGACTGATATTACAAGACAGAGGGAAGTTATTTTAAGCTTCTCCACACTGGTTTCCCGGATACAATAATATGGAAAGACTTGGAAGAAAAAAAAATAATGTTTGTCCATTCACAAGAACATTATATGTTGCGAGTTTTATGCAATTATAACTCGGGGTTAAAAGTGGTTTGGTTAATGTTATGAGGCATGAGTAAGTTATTTTAAGCTTCTCAACCTGATTTTTCTCAGGTGCTGGATTGGCTTTCTTAGGAGGAGGCGTTTTTGGTTGGACTTTTGGACAAGAAATCGCAAACCACTGGTATCAACTCTACAGGTTGGACACAATGGCTGCACAAGTCAAATTCCTGGAGTGGTGGGAAAAGAAGTGCCAGAGGCGATCTTAAAACTTATCTTGCTGTTGAAAGCAGCACCTGTGCTCGGTTTCCATTCGCTTAATAATGTCGAAAACGTAATGTTTGGTTTGATGCTTTGGCTGTTGTTAGAAACTTTGCATTTGAGTGTGAATGATGTTCAATAAACTTTTTTCTCTTTTAGAAGCAACTTGATCAAACCAGTTGTTTACATTACAATACTTTGTCCCAAATGAGTTGCTGCACTTCTATCACAGTTGGTTTATTTTCCATTTTGATAAGCCTATTAATTAATATAGTTTCACCTAGAATTCAAGATACAACATTGAGGTATTGTCACCTATGTTACTTGACTTGAGGGGTGCCTCCGGCACTAAGACCGAAGTCGGCCAGCCGATCTACTGAAATGAGGCTTATTCATGAATATAGTTCCACCATTCTTGGCAGGTCCAACGTAGTATGCAAGAAAACATAATTGTCAAAATGCGAGTAATTATCATTTGATCCATTCTTTCAAGGATTATATTTGATAAAAAAACCCAAACACCTTAAATTCTAAACACCAAACCTTAAACTCTAACCCTAAATTTTAAACTCTAAACCCTACAATCTAAACCCCTAACCCCTAAATTTAACAAACATGTATAAATTTTAATTTACACGGACTGTATTTCAAAGTTTTTCTCTACTTTCAATGTAAAACTTGTTGTACGAGACAATTATCTAAATGGCAGAACAAAGTTGTTGAAAACAAGGCATAAACTAGATGCAGAACAAATTTGTGGGTTCTTGTTCAAAATGTATAATCCTGATAAAAGCTCATTAGGTAGAATTTGTACAATCTGCAGCCACTTTAAGCATCTATTATCAATAGAGAGCTTTAAATTGTACAATAAACATAGTTAAAATTATAAATTCATTTACATATTCTGCTGATTCCTGGTTTCTGAATAATGATCAACTTTATTCTGAATCAGTCCCCAGTCACCAACTGTTCTTTTCCATGTATTTGGATAACATCCAACCAAAAACATATCTGCAGGGGGGAACAACATTAAGATACTGTCACCTATGTTACTCAACTTTAGTATAAAAGCCGGATAATGATATATATTCGACTCGGCTATATTTCATTTTTCCTAAGCTTTTCCATGTATTTGGAAAATATTTAAAAGATCATGTCTCATACTCATGACTCGATGTATCATACGTGTGTGTGTTGGGGGGGGGGGGGGGGGGGGGGGTGACGGTAAACCAGGGCAACATAGCACGTCACAGCGACAGAACAAAGATGGGGACCGTCCGGCAATGGATAGGCGATAAATAAAGTTTAAGAAAGTTGGGGTACTTATTAATTAGCATGCTACAGCAATATTCATGTGTAGTACAGTCGATATCGAAAGTTCTACATATGCATATATTATGTTGTTAAGTAATCTAATATGGTGCAGAAAATGTAATAATTATGCATTCAGAAGTTTTAAACTAATTTAACTCTACTTTTGGGGTCGTATTGGCAATTAAGATTTGAAGACTAGATTCACATAGAACAATATGAGTACAAAACAAAGCATCTGGCATACTAAGAATAATAGACCAAATGAAAGATCCATAAATAAATGCTAAAGATTATAATATATGCGAGAGTGTGTATGATAAGAGAGAATGATGACCACATGGAACTAAACATCATAGCAACTCTCAATTTGAGTAACTTTAGGTAGGAATGTATATCAGATAAAAGATAATCTACATGCAGATGCTGAAATCAAGTGAAACTTCAACAACCTTAGCCTACCTTTGATGCTAAAACACTTTCAGTTGATGCAATTGCTGAAATGATACTTATTTGGATGCCGAACTCGTAGCACATGAAGCTTGCACACTGGTGTCGGTCAAAGGAGCTTCTCCACCTGTGTCTGATATCTGGTGGTTATTTGGTTCTGGATTAGAACTGTTCTCTGAACTGCTAGTTACAGTAGCCGTGATTGTTTGGTGGTTATTTGGTTCTGGATTAGAACTATTCTCTGAGCTGCTTGTTATACCATCAGTGTTGTTTCTATTATCTCGAGTTTCTAGACGTTCCATCATGCGAGAAACTGTTGCAATGCCAGCATTAACCTCTCTCCTTACTTCAGAACCTATATCTGCCATGGAAGTGTTGCGAGAGAAAAATCTGTCTTTCCAGCCCCTTGTACTCTTTGAAATCGATTCTTTGTATCTAAAGATGTTCATAAGTCAAAACGAGGCCGCACACTTATATAATAAACCATGCAAAAGCAAATATACAAATATCATCCTAGTTAAAATCTCAAATGTCACCATACGACAGATACCTCGTTGAAACAGCATTAAACCGTGATTTTAGTGATTCGGAAAATGATTGAACTTCTGAAGGTCCGGCTCTCTCTTGACTATTTGGAGAAGATTGACTAGGAGACCTGCAAGATAGCAATGAAAGATATTATTGTGATGGACATAAAAGAAAGGCTGAAAATCTGTTGTAAATAAGTGTACCAGAGAGAATTACCTAATAATCGGAAAATAAGGAGAATCAAGTTAGAGAATAGCAAGTACCTGGTATTCGAGGAATTCCCTTGATCATTGACCGAAAGAGCCCTGGAGCTAGATGCCAAGGTAGACTGCTGATTAGCTAGGACAGATGGTAGAGGAGCAATTGGTGCCGAAGATTCTCCCCCCACCGTTCTTGCAGGAGAGGATGGAGTTCCAACAGTGATAACAGGTGCAGGTTCAACTTCACTATGAATTGGAGATAACGAAGATACAGGATCCGTCGAGGAGGGTTCATTTGAATGAGCAAATACCAAGAACTGCGGACGACGCCCTTGAGCAGATGACCTATTCCTCAGAGCTTCCCTTCTTGAAATGTGGCGTGCTCGCCCCATTGCAGCAGCGGCAGCCAAGTGCTGAATTATGCGCTCCTCGAGCTCTGTCTCATTCATGCCCACTGGCAACTGCATTAAAAGCAACCCCGATGATAACGTCTATTTCTTAAGAATTTGGCTTGGATTCAAGTTAATGATCATAGAATGAGGATGCTAGACATCAGACTAGCAGAGAAGAAATACAAACATGTTGTAGTTCGAAATCTCCAAGAGTTGGATGACGAAATATGGTAGTGTTTCTTGTGGGGTTGAACCTGAAACTCCTTTCCCGTTCGACAGCCTCAAGCAGCTCCTGGCTGCCATAGCAAGATAAAAATTTTAAAATGTAATATAAATGGCAAAAAGAACCGGAACATGAAATAATAATAATAATAATGATAATGAAAAAAACTAGATGAAATTCCAACCTGGTAGGATCTTTCAGGCTAATTGGCTGCCAACACATGGGACATTGAGAACTCCTTTGACACCTGAAAGATCAAAACAGTAAAATGACAAATTAAGATAATAATGTTTCCCTTTTCTGTAAGTAGATGAACTCCGTTTGGTAAAAATTTTCCCAGTTTCACGAGTCTGGTCGATTAGGATCTTTTACTAACCTAAGTCATTTTCGTGAGTGATCTTAAGTAAGACGGCATAGGTACAATGAAAATGAAACTAATATAAACTACAATGAACTCAGTAAAATGGATATGGGTTATACTACCATTCAAGTATGCACTGAAGATGGAACTCGTGCTTGCAGCCGGTCACCTGTAAGTAAGTGTCACAACAAACAATGATCAAAGAAATGTACATTCATATATCAAAGGAATGAGAATCAAAATTCACATATCAAAGATGTATACCGTGGATGGATCGCTTTCACAGAATGCTTCGAGGCATATACTGCAGGCATCATCACAAGCATCCTGGATTCCTCCTTCCACAAAAGCCGCAGCCGATGTTAAACCTGCCTCAGAATTGATATCTTCCATCCCCTACAAAGGCCAAACACCAAAACATCCGATTTCAATCTCAATTCCCAATTTTCTAAAGATAAAACAAACAGAAAAACCAAGCTGAATAACATCTTAGGCTCAAAACGAAACCAACGGCGACCAGTAAATAAAGTATCCACCTTGTTAAAGACTAAGACATCCAAACAGTTCATATACAATCAACAGTGAAGACACATACACAACACTGATCAAATGCATAAAATGGTAAAACCAACACCCTTTTAACAAAATATCAACAAATTAAAACTCCAAAATTCACAATAGATACAAAAAATAATGCATAAAAATCAACCAACTTTCCCCCACAAATTCTCAAACTTTACCTCCATTCCACACTGATCAAAAGCATAAAATGATAAAACCCAACTCCCTTTTAAACAAAGAACAACAAATTAAGCCTTATATACACATATATACATATATAAAGACTTTACTAAGCAGAAACACAAAAATTCACAATAGATATAAAGAAAACTAATCCATACAAATAAAGCAGCTTTTCCCCACAAATTCTTGAACTTTACCTCAATTTTCTCACCAATCAAACACCACAAAAGAAACCCAGAAAATCAAAATCAAAGAAACACCCAGAAATCACTTTACCTCCAAAGCAGAGAAACAACCCAGTTGATCGGTTAATAAAACAAGACCCAAAGGACCGTAGATTTTTTTTTTTTTTTGCTTAATTGTTTTTTGGGGTAGATTTGGACAAAGGGGAAGACTTTGAAACTGGGGTTCCTTGGGAAGAATGGATGAGTTTAATTTTAATGATGTTGGGTTTTAAGACATGGGCAAAGGAGGTAAGAAAACAAACCAACCTCAACCGGGGTCGGGTCCAGTGGCGACTGTGACACCGAAACGTGGCAAATACTCTGTAATTTTGTTGACCATTCATTCTTTTATCGAAATTTGGCATTTGATCATTGTACTGTAAATAGACATTTTTTATACAAATACTTTTTTTAAAGGGTAAACTACACAGTTGACCCCCGAACTATGGGGTTGGTGTCGATCTTACCACTATTTTTTTTTTCGTCTCAAATACACCACACAACTATTTAAATGGTGCCACGTTTGCCACACGCCGTTAAAAAAAACGAAAAAATTGACGGAACTGTTAAAAAAATTGGTATAATTACACATTTGGTCTTCTATATTTATACAATATATCAAAAAAATTAGTATAATTACACATTTGGTCATCTATATTTATACAATATATCAATTTAGTCCTAAATTTAATCTAATAAAATAAATTAATTATTCAATAAGATGATGACACGTGTCACCACCTTATTGGAAGTCTTTAATTATTTTTATTTAATTAATGAGATGGAAAATTGAAAGGAACAAAATCGCCCCTACCAAGATTCAAACTCAAGACCTCTGGGTAGAGAAGCTGTGTGCTTGCCACTGAACCAAGCACACTTTCGTGCTATAGAGTCATTAATATATGTATTTAATGATTGTTAATGCCCAGAAAATTAAAGAGAAGAAAATGCAATTGCAAGGATTCGAACCAAGGACCTCATGGTTGAAAGGACATGTGCTTGCCACTACACCAAGTGCATTTTTTGTGATATAAAGTACAACATTTAATATATGTCTTATATAGATTTTAATGCTTGAGAAAATTATTATTTTCACGATGTGCTTGCCCTCGAATTCGGTTAATATTAAAATAAATCTAACCCAATTAAAAAAATCTAATAACTCTAATAACTAATAACTAAATTAATATTAAAATTATTATTTTCACGATGTGCTTGCCCTCGAATTCGGTTAATATTATTTTCACGATTAAATTTTTAATAAATATTAAAATTATTAATTAAGTAAAAAAAACTCAATTCAACAATTATATACGTGGAATTATAAAAATAAATCTAAAATTGAAAAATATATTAAATTTAGTTTAAAATATAAAAATTTTAAAATAATATTAATTTAGTTATTAGATTTATTTAATAGGGTTAGATTTTTTTATGGATCATAAAAATATTACATTCGAATTTCTTAAAACTACATTTCATTTCATTCGAATTTCTCAATTCAAGCATTAAAATCTATATAAGACATATATTAAATGTTGTACTTTGTATCACAAGAAATACACTTGGTGCAGTGGCAAGCACATGTCCTTTCAACCATGAGGTCCTTGGTTCGAATCATTGCAATTGCATTTCTTCTCTTTAATTTTCTGGGCATTAACAATCATTAAATACGTATATTAATGACCCTATAGCACAAAAGTGTGCTTGGTTCAGTGGCAAGCACATAGCCTCTTTACCCAGAGGTCTTGAGTTCAAATCCTGGTAGGGGTGATTTTGTTCCTTTTAATTTTCCATCTCCAATTGGGTGACACGTGTCACCACCTGATTGGAGGTGGAAAATTAATTAAATTAATTAAATAAAAATAATTAAAGACTTCCAATAAGGTGGTGACACGTGTCACCATCTTATTGAATAATTAATTTATTTTATTAGATTAAATTTAGGACTAAATTGATATATTGTATAAATATAGAGGACTAAATGTGTAATTATACTAATTTTTTTGATATATTGTATAAATATAGAGGACCAAATGTGTAATTATACCAATTTTTTAACAGTTCCGTCAATTTTTTCGTTTTTTTTACGGCGTGTGGCCAACGTGGCACCATTTAAATAGTTGTGTGGTGTATTTGAGACGAAAAAAAATAGTGGTAAGATCAACACCAACCCCATAGTTCGATGGTCAACTGTGTAGTTTACCCTTTTTTAAAAGGCTTAAACCAAAAATTGGTGTCTATAGTATCTATTTTTAAATTTTAGGTGCTTAAAGTTTTATTTTGAAAAAATTAAGTGTTTAAAATTTTAAAAGTTACAATTTTAAGTGTCTGATCGTTCGTTAATCGATATTAAAAAAATTGTTAACCAATTACTGCTTGACACATGACATGTCATTTTATTTTTTTCAAAATAAAAAAAAATCAAAACAATTTTTTCTTCAATTTTTCATAAATTTCTGAAAATTTGCAATTTTTATAAAACAGCTCATAAATCCCTAAAATCTATCAAACCCAAACCTCAAAATAGTTGTTGCTCCCGTCGTCCTTCGTCGCCCCTAAGCCTACTCCTTTGGTCGTCGGACTTAGTCGGTCGCTTTTTCCCATCATAGCGTCGTCGAAAACGATGAACGATGTGGCAGCCGAACATCAAACATCGAACGCAAAATCGACGTTCGATTGTCACGCCGTTCATCGTTTCCGACGACGCCGTTATGAAAAAAATGATCGGTTAGGTCTGACGACCAAAGGGGTAGGCTTAGGGGCGGTGATCGGCGACATAAGCGGTAGTAGTTTGGGAGTTTGGGTTTGGGAGATTTTAGGGATTTAGGGACTATTTTGTAAAAATCACAAACTTTCAGGAATTTATGAAAACTAAAAAATTTGGGTGTTTTTCTTTTAAAAAAATTAAATTACTGCCACATGTCGAGCATTGCTTGGTTAAGATTTTTTTAACACCCACTAACGGACAGACACCTAAAACTATAACTTTTGAAATTTCGGGCACTTGTTTTTACAAAATAATACTTTAGGCACCTAAAGTTCGAAAAGGGTATACTTTGGGCACCGGAGAGAGAGTATCAACTTACACAATATAAAACTTAATAAGTTTTACACGTTTTCTGGATCATTAGATGGGAAGAATAGATGACTCAGATTAACTCCTTACTCTTTTTTTTTCAACTGATAATCTTCACATATTTACTGTTAATCTCATCCATTCGTTTCACTCATCCAACGGTCTAAAAAACGTATAAAACTCAAAGAGTTTTACAATGTGTAAACGAATCTTATATATATCCACTAATTGGTCAGGTAATTGAAGATGTTTATCTTGTCTCGTCTTATATTAGCTTGGAGGAGATCGTCGAGGAAGCTTGACCCTTTTCTATCCCTTACTTGATAAACTGTTATGCTTTTAATTGTTTTTGTTATGGATGTTTTAGACTCAGACATGAGTTAAATACTTTTAGTTAAATTTATTTCTTTATAGGATATAAGTGGCTGATGAGAGCTTGCATTTGTTAAGTAGTTATTATGGACAAAATAAAAATAATGTGTTCGGATGAAAAATTATTCAAATAATATCTAGAAACATATATATATATATATATGTTACGTGTCAGAAACAAGCCATGTCAAACAGTGATAGTGCGTGTGTTTGTGACTTGTAATAACATCAAACAACATAAAATCTATATTTGAACAATTAAAAAAATTAATATCCACCCACGTGAGATTTGCTTATTTGAAAATCTCAATTTAATTAAATATTAATTTATTTAAACCTTTAAATATATCATTTTTAAACATACATTCATTGAGTGATTGAAGACAAAATCATAACCATGCTTATATTCAAGTTTTTTCGGCATTGTTCTTGTATTTTTTTTCTCGTTTTGGCATATTTTTTCTTTTTTATTTTAGAATCTTAGCAAATGCAAGTTAACTAGGCGTATCACGTGGAACAAACACACATGACACACCCCTTAAATGTGTTTTTGAATAGTGCGTGATTAAACATACTTTTTGTAGTACATGATAGAAATGACTATTATTTTTATAAATTATTTTGTTTGAGTATAATAATAATAATAATAATAATAATAATAATAATAATAATAATAATAATAAGATTTTTTTTATTTTTAGCAAAAATACGTCAGAGATATAATCAAAATGAAAAAAAATGCAAAGTTAATATGTTTTTTGTCCTTTAAAACTATTTATTTATATTATTAATAATATACAATTTTCATTATAAAATCAAAACTGTTTATATCAATTATCAAATAAGTTATTAAAATTTTGAAGTTGAGTAAATAGATTTTTTTACTCATGAATTAGATCATTTTTATTATTAATTAATAATAGTATTTAAAAAATAAAACAATAAAAAAGTTTATGAAGTGATGGAAGGTAATGAGAACGACGTCGTTTAACCGGTCTTGTAACCTCCGGAATCGGGATGTTTTTATTCGCCGGCACAAAGGACAGCAGCAGGTGGCATTAGCGTGTGAGTCCGTGACCATAGTAGTTGACTAGTTTTCCATATATTTTATTAAGTAATTTGTAACTAAAAAATACAATATTGTTTATAATTAAACTAAGATTTCACGAATTTCAAGCTTAATGAATAATTTCAGTAGATTTCTTTTAAGGAATTTAAAGTCAAATAGCTTTGTCTATAAAATTATTGTAATATGACATAATATTTCAACAAGCGATAAGATTGTAACACAACAAAAATTTCATATCATTACATGTTAAAATTGTGAAATTTAAATACCACATTTATAAAAAGTTGTAGACTAACTATTAAAACAATTAACAACTTTAAAGGGTCAAATATGTATTTAACCCAATTATAATTTTTTTTATCAAAAAAAAGTAGAGATTCATTAAAAAAAAGAAACGGAAAGAACGACCTTGTCCCACGTACAACAAAAGAGCCATAAGTAAGACAATGCAAAGTGCGATGAGAGGCACAAAAACGAAATCCCAGCAGGGAGCAACCCTGGGGTAAAAAAACAAACGACACCGAGCACCGGTAATCAATGCCGCAAACATCAAACGAAGGGAAAACGTTGACAAGGGTGATCTCTGAACAAAGAGTCAACCCTAACCAAAGACAAAAACTTGAACGAGACACAAGCACCCTTGTCGTTTTCAGAACCGATTTTGAACTTCGATCGTAACACTCGGGTGAGAGCTCCTTCCGGAGGCAGGCTCCCTCGTCGGTCGATGAGGGTTTTGTCAACTTGAGTGGAGTGACCGAAAAACCAGAACTTGAACTTGGGTGGCAAGGTAACCAAGACCAGCGACAGACACGACCTTCTGTCTAGAGCTGGAGAAGAAAACAAAAGATGACTAGATTAGAAAAAACCTTAGGTCAACCGTGAACGGAGTATGTCGGATGAACCTAGGGGAAAGGTTTGAGTGAGACACCATCTTTTGTCCCTTCCACTCGAAAGAGGTTGAGCCAGAAGAGATCATATTTGATGCCGATAAACCTCTAGAAAGTTATCCGCCTAATTATTTTCCTTTAGGCCGTGACTCAAATTGGCCTTCACAGCTTTGAGAGATTGCATGGCAAAACGCCAAACGAGATTAATAGCTGACAATTCCTCAAAAATTTCCGAAAAAGCCAAGGGATTGAAGGTAATTTTTTTGTCTTTTTGCGCAGAGATCCTTGTTACTAGCACCTTTGACTTTGCAAAACTTTAAAAAACTTTTCACCATAAACGAGGCAATAGGGAGATGGCAGCAGACATTTGGGAACATGAGCCCTACAAACCCGGAAAAAGTCATCCCTTCCTTGGAGAGCGCGCCACCGCATCTAGAAACGTTTTCTTCTTCTCCATCTAGCTCGGCAGGGAGGTGGCCGTGTTCAAGGACTTTTCCAGCAGCAACAAGTTGAAAATCCACTTTCTTGGCCTTTCGAACTACATGGCCAACACTCTCCATGGATTGCAGATCTCTACCAGCAGCAAAACCAAAAAACTCAGCTAAGCTTAGACCCTCACACCAGACAGGGGAAAGGACGTCACCGGGACGATCTCCGTTTTAACCATCACTAACCAGGAACCATGGGCCATTTCCCGACGGCAACTATCCCATCCTGTGTACTCCCTCGCCCATCTCTCCACTGCTTTCAGACCATTCTCCAAATGAAAACAGACGTTGTCTTTCGGGGGGATCTCCACACCACCGGAAGCGACATACGAGCAACAAATCACCGGAGAATAATAACTGAGAAAAGGGAAAGGAAGGAGAAGGAAGAACCTGGGAGGAGTTGAGGGGGAGCAAAGTTTCTGGGTTCATTTCTTCACTTGTTGGTGAGGTGTTGTTTCATAAAAACATCAACCTAGTTGTTTTTAACCCAATTATGATTGCCTCTAAAACACTTGTTAAGATAAATCAACTTCAACATAGGCACATGGATGGTAAATGTATTGCTTGATTAAAAAATAACAATGAATTGGGTCCTAACTAAAGAACAAATTGCTTGAAATGCCTCCCTTACCATCTACCAACTAATCCTGACATTTTTTTAACTCTAGATGGAAAAGTTACTAAAACACGAAACGAATCCACGAATATGTCAACCATAAACACGAGACGGTACAAGAATTGCCCAAGTCTACTTGCAACCAAAGAAGCATGCTAGTTTCCAACACCAACTTGATTAGAAGTAGAATTGCCGGGGGGTCCGTTACAATCGAATGGAGATTGGTCCCGTTTTCTAACTACCAATGAAACCCAACCTGTGAAGAATCACTGCCAAGATGAGCACGCATATTGCCAGAATCATACCGGGTTTCCCAAGCAACCAGTTCTTTGCTTTCTTCGCACCTTCGGCTCCTCTCTGGATCCTATCCATCCAGCACATCTGCCACAATTTACAGACAAGGAAAAGTTAGTGTTAAGAGGCAAAGATGTTAACATAAGAGCACAAGAAAATCCACCATTATCATCTAAAACAGTGACCTTAGCACAGAAGAAGAAGAAGATGATGATGAGTGGTCAAAAAGTAAGCCAATTACAAGGGACTACTACCATATTACTCGGACTTAGGTCTAAGTGTCAGATAATATGTGTCCAATACAAGTACGTTCAAAACTTTAACATTTTTGCACGTATTCGAAAGGGGTATTTGGAAGGTCATAACTCATAAGTGTTGGACCTAAGTGTAGGATGTGAACCCTGGGAGAGTATTTCAGCAAAACATCAACACACTTCAATCAATTTCAGACCCATTAGACTTCTGTAAAAGCAGGTTAATAAATGTACCATTCTATCCAAATCCTCAGGTGATAAAGATGACATAGCTTGTTGAGCTTTTGCAGCATCTTCCCGAGAAAGCTTCAATCCAAACTGTTCGCTCATGTTTGCCATCATGTCTGGACTCATGTTTTTCATCATTGATGCGAACATCTGCTCAGTTCACATGTAAACATTAACTGACATGGCCTAGGGGTAATGCAAGATTTATTTATGAAGAAACTATTGCAATTGATTCTATCAGCTATTGCCTATGAAAGTTTAAACATTAAAAAGTAAAAAAAAAAATTCTAGAAAAATAGAAGGAAAAAAAACCAGACATGATTGTAAGATATATTTGTCATACCTCTCGCATAGCTGGATCTTTCATTTGGTTTCTCATCTGTTCTTGTAGATCAGCAGTTGATGTTGGAAAACTTGACTCAGCACTCATTGAATTTGGAAAACGACTAGAACTAGAAGACCCGGTTTCACCAAAACCACTATTAACATTGGTGACAGATGCTGTCTGAGATTCAGGATATTTAACTTCAGCATCTGAGTCTAGCCTGTTATTGCTTACAGCTGTTGCTGTGGGAATAGAGTCTTTCCCTTTCAAAGAAGCTGCCATTTCAAACATTTTTTGAAGCTCTTCTGGAGGCATCTTGGTCATCATATCAGTTGCAGTTTGAAGCATGTCAGGTGTCACGTTTGAAGGAATGGAGCCAGATCCAAATCCACCTGTATATGGGTTTTCCCCCTGAAATGAAGAAGCCAATTGAACCATTCTTTGTAGCTCTTCAGGTGACATCTTGCTGATCATCTTTGAAGCAGTCTTAAACATGTCCGGCGACACCTCTCCAACTTTACCGCCACTCATAGCGGCAAGGGTGTCAGGATCGGCACTAGAAATGAAATTCTGAAATGACCTGCTAATCAAAATTGGGAATAAGAGAACTGAAAATTTTAAGAGCCTCTAAACTATTTAATAACAGAGCACAAAAAGGTTGCAAAAGTACAGGACATGAAGTTTCATTTTGAAAGGTAAGGGGACAAAGAGTAGAGACTCGGAATTCCTAGCTAAAACAAGGAGAAATTAAGAAAGAGAAATTCCATAAGCTTCCGGAGAAAAGCATTACTAATAAATAGCCAATATCAATATGATTTAAAGCTCCTTACAAATGATCCTCAAGTTTCTGTATGTTCACTTCATTATGCGATCTTAGAAGTCATTCTTATATATTTGGGCATAATCCAATCACAGAAGTCAGACTCGGTACAACATTACCAAACTAAGCAAACGAAGGTCACTTAACAGGCAATTTTGTGATAATGGAAACAAACCTGAGCGACTCTGGATCCTCCTTTAGAGCATGCAGACACTCGGAATTGGTTCTCAAGTCCCCAACATTTTTCACACTCTCACTCTTAGAGAATCCAGTACTTTCTCGTGGTTGTTTCAACAAAGGTTCAGTAGATGAACTTTCAAGATTAGCAGAAGAGGTGCTTGCAGTTTCTTCAGTTATTTCTTCAATTACCACTCCTGAAAATTAAGGAGAAAACAGAATGTAAACTTCAAAGAGATATAAAAGAGAGAAAGAGAGTAGCCATAAGAAAATGCAAAATAGAGGAAGAGAAACTTACCCCGGGGTGCTTGATGACTTCCTTCTCTAGCCAATCTCTCCTCAGCATCCCTGCATCAAAAATTGACATCACTAACCACCACAAAGCTTCAACAAAAAGTGTTTTCCCATCAGTTTTATGAATAATATTTAATAACTAAACAGCATACCTGATGAATCTAAACACAAGTGCTTGTTTTCCAAAAGAAAAGAAAGTCAAAACACAATGCGTCTATCATATCCTAACCAACAATGGTCATGATGGGCTGCTATTGGAGCATAAACCAACTTTATAAATGAATGCATCTGACAAAAACTTATGTCTGTGTTTCCAAAATCTTAATTCAAAAGTGTTAATACCTCAAGACATCAGCGATAGTTTCATCATCAGGTGAAACTTCTTGTGCTTTTCTCAAGTGTGAGACGGCATCCTAATAATTTCAGAAAAAGCAAAAATACATAAGTGAGTATTCCCGAATTTGAAAATGTACTGGAAATGCAATTCAGCAGCCATTGACAAAATCCATATGCACATAGAACTCACTTCTAATTGGCCTAGTTCTTTATATGCTTGACCTCTTCGGTAAAGAGCTTTAACATTCTTTGCATCATAAGACAAAACCTGTAAACAAAAACATAATTTTAGCCAGAAAGAAGATAAAAGATCAAAAGGAATGAAATGCCAATTAGAGAACTATTGATCTATTTGTTTAATGATTAGTAGCCTAGTCTAAAGGTATTAAATAACTTTATGCCACTATCTTGGGATGCGGCACAACTTGAGGATTTAACTTATGACAAAAGCTATAGTAGCATACAAATGACAATAAAAGAAGAACATTGAGTCTTCATACCTCAGAGCCTTCTTTAACACATTCATCATATTGCCTTGTTTTCAAATAACATGACATGAGATTAAGAGAGCATGCCAGTAGAAGTGTTTTTCCTTTCGCAGATGGAAGTCCTTTCAGGTTTTTCTTTGCCTAAAATTGTGAAGAAGGCAATGGGGGTTATAATTAATATGAAAAAAATTAAATTACAATTTAAAATAAACAGCAAGAGTTTTCCCCATAACTGGAAAAAGAAAGACTAAAGATGAGATTACTGTCTTACAAGCAAATATTTCTCAGAGGCGTTATTGAACTTCCCTTGCTTATGAAGCTCATTCCCCTGAAAAATTTAAACATACATTTTTCCAGGTCAGGTGACAGTCAATAAGGATCAATACGTAAAACAAAAAAACAAGTGACCAGGACAGACCATATTTAAAATTAAAGTTTTGATTACGATACAAAGATTAATAGACACACTTTGAAAAGAATTATATAGTGATAAGCTCTTCTAAAGATTCAATGTAGGAAGATAAACAATTATTATGCCTACAGGTCTCGGAAACAGATTAGGGAGTCTTATTTTATTACACAACAACGATATTTAGCAGTTGTTTAGTTACATACAAAAAGGAAAGTCATGCAGTTGATTTTGCCCCACAACAAAAATGCATACGGTACATGACATCTCTAGTAATGAATTGTCTCCACAAATGAGTCATATATTAAAGATTGACACAATTGATCTGGTACTTTTTACACAACTTGTATTCATATTTTGACCGACATGTTTAAGCTATGTAACTTAGTGGTTTAGGACCACCCTTAGTATGATAGTACTCATCAAAGCTTTTACAATGTGTTCAGTTCTTTAAAACTTGAGTGTTGCAGCTCTTTTATGAGCATCAGGGCTCCTACTGTGAACTGATCACATTCTTTAAGATTGTGGACTGGAAACCTATTCTACTGTTGGGCATACATTTTGGGTGGCAAAAACAAAACTCACTTGATTCTTCAACATCTCAGCTGCACTTAATTCATAACTCATCTGAGCATCAGCACGGGCACGCAGTGCAGCTATCTCTTCAGGCGATGCATTTGCCATTTTCTCACCAATCTCTGTCATCTCCTCGGGACGTGTATGCTTTAACTGTTCTGCAGCATGTCTCAAGTCTTCTGGCCTCATGTTCTTCATGCTTTCTGAGGCCATTCTCATCAAATCAGGATTAGACATCATCTGTAATGCCATTGAATCCACAATAAAAGCAACCGTTAATGTTATATATTCAAAAACAAATTGCATGTACTCAAGTACAAACTGATTACTTATACTCAGGTCTACTGATTGCACTGGTTCAGCTAAAATTCATTATTAATTACTAAATCTAACAAATTATGGACTAGATTAAATTTATTCCGAAATCCCAATTCTTGAAGAAATTCATGAAATACAGATATATTAGCAGAACGGTTCATTTTCAATACAATTAATTCAATTAAAAACGTGTCATTTGAGATGTAACATCATATAAAGATACAAATATAATCCATAAGAAAGCAATTCAACATCGTATATATATTTCTATGGGATTAAAAATAAAATCAAAACTGAAGGCCAACATAAATTCCCAAAAACTAAGATACCCAGATTGAAAAATACATCAAATTCACTAAATCCTACATGGGGACTGATAATTCTGATAAACAAAAACAAAAATAAAACAATTAATTAATTAAAAGATAGAAAATTGAACCTGTTGTTGGATCTTCGATAACTCATCGGGTGACATGCGACTCATCTGTTCCTGAGCGATTCTTAACAACTCAGGATCCATCATCCCGTTGAACATCCTTGTCGATTTTAATTCCGGAAAAATTAATTATCAGATCAAATTTATAAAGCAAATATAAGAAAAAGGAAGTTGTATAAAAACTAAAGGGGAGGTTGGGTTTATTCTGGATTTTGTTGTTTATAAAGGAGAGGGGTCGCCAGCTAAACGAGAACACAGGCAATGAATTGACGGATTTTGCTTTGCTTCCATGAAATTACATCAATGCCTCGCCAGAATCCAGATGCTCTTTTTTTCTTTTAAAAAAGTTTGGGAACCTAATTTGATAGTGTTGTCGATATTTTTCTACGTTTAATTTATGGATAAATTTTCTATACACAGACAGTGGAAATTGAAAGTTTCCACAAGCGCCTTAATTTTAGGGTATAGATAGTTAGTTTAGGGTATATGATTCAGGGGTTTAGGTGTGGAGGGTTAGAATTTAGGGATAGTTGTTTCAATTTAAGGTTTAGGGTTATAATTTAGGGTTTATAGGTTAAAACCTAAATCCTCACCATATTACCCTAAAAACTAAACCCTAACCTATAAACCCTAAACTATAACCCTAAACCTTAAATTAAAACAACTATCCCTAAATTCTAAACCCCTAAACCCTATACCCTAAACTAACTCTCTAAACCCTAAAACTAAGGCGCTTGTGGAAATTTTAAGTTTCCACCGCCAGTGTATAGGATATTAATCCTTAATTTATTAGTTGATTAATTTAATTCAAATTATGTTAAAAAATTGAATAATTTAATTTAAATATTATAAAATTATATCAAATTTAATTTAAAATCGATAATGTGATAAATATCAATTGCCATTATACAACAAAGCATACAAATATAATTATTCGTTACAAAATCACTGACATTAGTATATAATAAAATGAAATAGACTATTTTTTCTTTCATGAGATGTATGCAATAGTGCAACCAAAAGTTAAAAGCTTAAGTGAGTCTGCATTTTTGCACACTGTTGTCTGTATTTTTGCACGGTAGTTCTCATATTTTTCGTTGATCATTCCTCAAGAACAAGTTTAGTCTGTGTTGATTTGCTGATGGATGCTAATTTAGCCAACCTCTTTATAGATGATGGGGAGGAAGAGGCAATCGAACTGCCGCCTAACATCGTTGAAGTTGCATATGAGTATGTGTTATGTTTGGTGGGTCGGTTTCTCACTTCTAGTGTCATTCATTTTTTATCAATGTGAAGCACTATTGCGGATGTTTGCAATCCTCTAGGGGGGTATCACTATTACAGACATTAGCCAGAAACGTTACTGCTTTCGTTTTTACCATGAAGTTGATCTAGATCGATTTCTTTATGGCAGCCCATGGTTTTTTAATGGTCACCTTCTTTTACTGCATCGATTACAAAAAGGAGAAGATCCGCTGTTAGTCACACTGGATATGGCTATTTTTTGGGTTCAAATACATGACTTAGCACCTAGGTTAATGTCGGAACCAATGACACGCCAACTGGTAACTTCATTGGAGAATTTGTGGAATATGACACAAAGTTAGTAATTAGTGGGCGAAAACATCATATACGAGCAATAGTCAACTTGAATGTGAATTTACCACTGTAGAGGAAGAAGAAAATCCCATTTGGTAAGGATCAAAGTATCTACGTTCAATTCCAGTATGAAAAACTCTCCCTTTTCTATTTTATCTGTGGAAGACTTGGGCATGGTGAAAGTTTTTGCCCGCTGCGATTATCTATGGACCCAAAGGAGGTGATTTTCGGCTGGGATTTGTCAATTAGAGCTTTGTCGCGCAGAGGGCCGACGACGCCAAGTAGATGGTTACGTGAGGAAGGGACGGACTCATCTCCCCCGGGAATCAAGGGCACAACTGCTATGCATGGTCAGTCACGTGTGCATGAGAAACTGCCAATTGATAATAGTATTTCACATGGCCATTTAGTTAATGAGAGAACTGCCTACGCTCATGATGATCCAATGACCGAGGGACAACTAGATATGGTTTTGGACGCTGAGAAAAATTCATTGGCACCTTCAGATGGCAAAAAACGACATCGCATGTTTGGTGAGGGGCTGACGATTTCAGGAGAATATGATTCTGCAACTCCTGTTGATGATCCTAATGTATCGGTTGGCTCTATTCAATAAGGCAGCCGGCAGCCATGAGTTTCATATGCTGGAACGCCCGTGGATTGGGGAAGCCACGGGCGGTGAACCGCCTCAGGAATTCTCTGAGGGGTATTCATCCCCAGTTTATGTTTCTAATGGAAACTAAACTAAGCACAAAGAGGATGGAGAAGGTGCGTCACAAGTGTGGGTTTAATTTTGGTATAGATGTTGTTGCGGTTAGATCGAGTGGATGGCTTTCATTTGGATGGAGACCATATTCTAACGTCCAGTTAAGAAGCTATTCTCGGTACCATATCAATGTTGAAATTAAGGATGACGATAATGACCCTTGGAGATTCACATGGTTTTATGGGAATCCTGTAGAGCATTTGAGATCATCTTTTTGGGATCTCTTGCGTCATTTGGCAACGGACCAATTATTACCATGGATTGTTATCGGTGACTTCAATGGTATATTATATTCCTTTGAGAAGAAAGGGGGACGACGGCGATCGGAACGGAACATGTCTTTATTTCGAGACGCTCTGAATGACTGTGACTTAACTGATTTGGAATTCAAAGGAGTTTGGTATACTTGGGAGCATGGTCGGTTGGCGAAAAACAACATCCGAGAACGTTTGGACAGAGCTATGGCTAATCCTAGCTGGTGGGAAAGATTTTTGGGTTACTCCATAACTCATTTATCGCATTCTATCTCAGATCATTGTCCACTAAGAGTTGAAACAACTAGTAACAACAGATGTGCCAGTAGGAGCTTGGAGAATCTCTTTCGATTTGATGCCAACTGGGTGCTTGAAGAAGATATTGAGCAAATTGTCCAAACATTCTGGGTTATAAACAAGCAAATGGTTCCCACCAAGCTGTTAGAGTTGGGTAGACATTTGTTGCGATGGGGTAAGGATAAAAAAGCAACTAATTCTAATTGTAAGCGAAGGCTACAACAACGGCTGAAGGAACTTTCAACGTTGGATCCTGAGGATGACACTCTCCTTGAACTTACATAAGTTAAACTGATATTGAATTTAGAAGCTGGCAAAGAAAAATTATTTTGGGATCAAAGAGATAGGTCGAATTGGCTAAGACACAAGGATAGAAACACATCTTTCTTTCACAACTTTGTAACTTATAGGAAAAGAAAAACCACTGTCAAAGGAATGTATAATGAGCATGGGAATTGGATAATTGATGACAATAGACTTGTGTTGTTAGCTACTGATTACTTTAAGGATTTGTTTCACACATTTGATCCTGTAGATGGGAGGGTAATCTTCGATGAAGTTGCATCATGAGTTACAAATGCAATGAATGAGAAGATGCTTGCTCCTTTTAAATTAGAGGAAGTTTGGGAGGTAGTAAAGCAAATGGCACCAATGAAGGCATCAAGTTTGGATGGATTCCCGGCATTATTTTATCAAAAATTTTGGCACGTTATTGGCGAGGAAATAACTTCATACTGCCTATCAGTCTCAATGCAAATTCAAGTTTGAAAACCATTAACACCCAAATTGTTTTGGTGCCAAAAGTTAAGAATCCTCATAACATGTCTCAATTTAGGCCAATAAGCTTATGTAACGTGTTATACAATATAACATCAAAGGTGTTAGCAATTCGATTTGCCCATGTTCTTGATAACTGCATAGACCAGGCCCATGGTGCATTCATTCTAGGAAGGCACATTTCAGACAACATTATTGTTGCATATGAAATTTTGCATTCAATGAGACATAAACGTGGAGGAAACAAAGGCTCATTCGCATTAAAAGCTGACCTAAGCAAGGCTTATGACCGACTGTAGTGGCTTTTCTTGGAAGGCATGATGTTGAAGCTTGGGTTTGCAGCTTCATGAGTGAATCGTATAATGGAATGTGTGAAATCTGTCTCTTATTCAGTGAGTCTAAATGGTGCATTAGGAGAAAGCTTCAAGCCTACACGCGAATTAAGACAAGGGTGTCTATTAAGCCCTTACCTATTTTTGGTTTGTGCTGAAGATCTTTCCACTTTATTGAATGTTGCTAATCAAACCAAAACGATTAGAGGAGTAACAATTGGACGGTAAAGACTGGAAGTAGGGAACCTTTTATTTGCAGACGATAGCATACTCTTTAGTGAAGCTATAGTTACAGGAGCAATGCATCTAAAAGACACTTAAATCACGTTTGGAAATGTTTCTGGCCAGAGAGTCAATTTCGAAAAATCTTTGATCTTCTTCAGTTCTAATGTGGATAGTACCCATCGAGATCAAATAGGGGCTATACTTGGGGTAAGAGTCTCATCTAACCTGAAAAAATATCTTGGGCTGCCCACAATAGTTGGAAGAAACAAGAGTGAAGCTTTTAACTATTATTTTGACAGATTCAATCAAAAAACTGATAATTGGGGAGTTCGATTTCTGTCGATGGGTGGAAAAGAGGTGATGATCAGGAGTGTTCTTCAAGCTCTACCAACATACGCGATGCAGTGTTTTTTTTTACTACCTACATCTCTTTGCTCATCAATGGAGAGGCTAATGACTAAGTTTTGGTGGAGGCATAATGGTCTGAAGAATGGCATTCATTGGTGTTCTTGGACACATTTATCACGTCCCAAACAACTTGGTGGTCTCGGTTTTCGAAGTCTCGCTCAGTTTAACCTAGCCATGTTAGCGAAGCAATGCTGGAACCAAGCCTCATTCTCTTATTGCACGGGTGTTGAAAGCTCGCTACTACCCTAACACTGGTTTTCTAAACTCAACTTTATGCTCTAAGCCTTTATACATTTGGAGGAGCATTTGGACTGCTAGAGGGTTAATGAGAAGGGTATTGGCTGGCGTATTGGAACGTGGCAAGCAATAAACGTTTGGAACGAGGCTTGGCTTCCAGAGAAGGGTGAGGGATTTGTTAGGAACTAGCAGATTAACATCAATTACACAAGAGTTACGGATATTATTAATGCAAGTAATGCATCATGGAAAATTGAAGCTTTACAAGAGTTATTTGATCAAGACCAAGCTGAAAGCATTGCTGCAATCTCACTTTCTATGTCCGATTGTCCAGATTTTCATGTTTGGCGGATGGATAATCTGAGGAGTTGCGAAGTGGTTATAAGTTGCTATGTATGGACTTTGTCACGGGTAATGATTCCATCCCATCTATGTCAATGTTGATTAAACAAATTTTTTTACAAAATTATGGGATGCTAAAGTGTCAACAAAAATGAAAATCAACATGTGGAGGATTGTTAATAATTTCCTACCAACACTATTCAATCTCCAAGTCCGACGTATAGAGGTACTAAATACATGCCCTATCTGTCAACAACATGCAGAGAACGTTGAACACATTATGCACGATTGTTATTTTGTGAACCAACTACTAGAAGCACATGGAGTAAACTTTCAGAATGTCCTACGAGATAATAGTTGGTTGAATTGATTAGCATCGTTCTTCACCATGCTACACATCAAACAAAGGGAGGTGCTAGTGATCTCGTACTGAGCTGTTTGGCATGCACGAAATAGGGTAGTGCATGAGAATATTGCTCCCTCTCTATATGATGCACGTACATTTGTGGCTGCTAAGTTGAGGGAGTGTGGTTCAGATGACCCTGCTGTGTGTGTCTCCAGTGAGAGGGTCCACACAAATTGGCAAGCTCCATCGAATAACAATATTAAGATTAATTTCGATGCACCATATAATCAGGATTCAAAGGAATCTTTCTCGGCTGTAGTTTGTAGAAACGGTGAGGGCTTTATAATGGCTACTGGGATTGTGCAACATTACTATGTGGGTGATGCTTTTATTGCGGAGGCCATGTCATGTTTTTAAACGGTGAAGATGACGATAGATGCAGGGTTTTTCAGTGTTGTTGTGGAAGGTGACTCTTTAACAGTGTTTAAAAAGATGAAATCTTTCAATCAAGACAACTCTATTATCAACCCAATCATCTTTGATATTAAAGAAGCTTCAAAGGGTTTATCCTCAGTCTCATACAATTTTGTCAAGCGCGAAGCCAATAACGTGGCTCATATATTTAGAACATGAGGGTAGATATTTTCATTGCCCCCAATACTGGATTGAGAAAGCCCTGCAAACTGTGATGACTACTGCTGAAAGGAAAATGTTACACATTCCCATGCCTTAGATTGTTGAGGCGTGTTGTTGGTTTTAGTATTCCATGGGCTTCAGCTGTTGTTTTTATGGATATTTTGTCGGTTAATATGTTATCTGCATTTTTGGATGCACACCGATTTTTTCTAGCTGGGTAGTACTGATTTTAAGGTTTACTGTAGGGTTGGGTTTATATGGCTATTTTATTTTTATATGTATGTAACTCATCCTGTTATAAATACAAAATCAGTTACTTTTAAAAAAAAAGTTAAAAGCTTCTTTATAACTTTAAATCGGTGAAAAAATAAAACTATAACAATTCAATCAAAACTTTTTTTCTCGTTTTTCTTTATAGGTTCACGAAGTATAACAAGCGTTGAATCATTTTTGTCTAAAAACACTGAAACAATAATGAATTAATTTTTATCAATATGTAAGAAAATAGAAAAAAAACCCTAAAAAAATGACTTACAATCGAAAAATTAAGTGACAACATAAATTTATAAAAAAAAATAGTGTAATTTGAGATTTAACAACATAATGACATAATTATTATAATTTGTATTGAGACAATTCTGACTTTTTAAAATACGATAGTCAATTATAAACTTACCAATAGTAGAGCTACCTACACTGTAATTTACCCTTAAAATCGGCAAAGTTTAAAAATAACTCAAACGTTTCACATTTTGGTCATTATAGCCCTATCTTTTTTTTTGGTGTAGACAACCACTTAACGTTTTATTTTTCATTCAAATTTCAATTTTATTAGATGAAAATTATTAATCACCTAACTGTCAAATAAGCTAAAATGCCCAAAAAAAAATTAAAGGCTATTTTGACCTTCTGCTCTTAAAATTCTCCTCTCAAATCCGTTGACGGCTTCGATGTTTATAGGGAGAGATAAAGGAAAAAAAAACTTGGAAACGGAGAAGAAAAGGAAAAACAGAGAGGGGAATTTTCCCCTAATTTTTTTTTCTCTTTCTTTTCTGGAAATATAATATAAAATATTCTGGAAAATTTTGTCGTATATTCTTAGGTGGTGGGTAAATTAACGATCTGAGCTAGGGTTTTTCGAAATGTTGATCGGATATGGGAATTCGATCTGATTTGATTTTAATTAGCTGGGCGATCTTGATTTGCCTTAATTAGAACTTTGTTTTAGCGGGCAGTGGTGACTTCTCTGGCGAGTGAAAGCCAGCTTTCGATTTTCACGTCTTTGGTATCGTACTTCATTGGCATTCTATTAAGGCGCTGTTAAGAAGTGCGAAAGTCAAGCAGTAAAAAGTTAGAGCTCAAGCTTACACGATCAATGAAGGAGAGATAAGTTGCCTACTTTGCTTACGATTTCTTGGACCTTAGGCTTAATTCGGGAACGCTAAAAGGAATGGATGTGGACTCGCCGATGGAGAGGGAGTCACAGCAACAAAATCAGCAATTAGAGAACCAGGTTTCGCCACCGGGGCCTGGTGGATCTCCGTCTCCTCCGGCGCAGCAACAAGCCGCTCCGGCCGCACCTGATGGTATAGGACAGGCTCAAACGATGGTGGTGGGGCCGAGGTGTGCGCCTCCTTATTCGGTGGTGAATGCGATTATAGATAAGAAGGAAGACGGACCCGGCCCTAGGTGTGGGCATACCCTAACGGCTGTGGCAGCAGTGGGGGAAGAAGGGACGCCTGGTTATATTGGGCCCAGGTTGATTCTTTTTGGTGGTGCCACGGCACTGGAAGGGAATTCTGCTGCTTCAGGAGCTCCATCATCGGCTGGAAGCGCCGGCATCAGTATTTCCTCCTCTCATTTTGATTTGATGTTTGCTTAAAACAGCTTTAAAAATTGTACTTGTGATAATATAATTGTCTTTTAGGTTCATCTTTGTTGAATACCAAATTTATTGAATTTATAGTTACCGTAGCTTGGAATTTTGGAGGTGGCGTATGAACTTTTTGTGTACTGAGTTTTGTGCAATTCAAAATGAATTTCATTTTGTCTTACAGAATGGTGGAAGACTAGGAGTGTTTTAACTTATGCGTTATGCCTTCTTGACTCGTCTGTAATTGATGTTTCAGTAATTGTTATGGTGCTACCAAATTCAGTTGTTTATTCTGGAGTTTTAAACTCCCCCTCCCCTTCCAAAACCCCTTTTGTTTCCAATGTCTCTAGAGCAGGCTTTGCCGGTAGAGCAGGAAGTTCGGTTAATATAAATAGCAAATTTTATTCTCTTTAAAGATATGTCTGATTGAATTTTTGAAACCATCTTCCTAGTTTCAATTGACACTCCTACTCCTTTGAGATATGTCTGATTTCAGCTTACAGTTTTAATTTAAAATAAAAAAGTTTTATTGGATTGAGAAAATAATTGTTACATTGTGGCATTTGCTTTATGGGGGTAAAACTTGGTAATTTTTTATTAGTTTCAATTAATAATTCGTAATTAGGACCTTGTTTGGCTTGATTTTTGTTCAGGACCCTCTAGGAATTTGTTTGTAACATATGGCATACCAATTCTTGTTGTTATTTCCCCTTACTCTGCTTTGTACCAGTTAATTACCAAGAAACTTTTATTCGAGGATGTTCATGCTTAAATTTTTTTATTTTAATTCCAACTAAATTGCAGGACTAGCTGGTGCTACTGCTGATGTGCATTGTTATGATGTGTTAACTAATAAATGGTCTAGGTAAGCCTAGGACTAAGGGTTCATTTCTGCTAGTTTACTTTCCTAAATTCTTCTTGGCTTATCATGCGATTAATTTCACAGGATCACGCCCTTGGGTGAGCCACCTACGCCAAGGGCTGCACATGTGGCAACTGCTGTCGGTACTATGGTTGTAGTTCAGGTTAGTACACAAAAAATTTCAGTATACCTTTTCTTTGTCTACCATATTATCTTCTTGAACTTCTCTCTGCAATTAGTAATTCATCGCATGGATCTTTTTTATTTTTTTTAACTCAGGGTGGAATTGGTCCAGCTGGTTTGTCTGCTGAGGATCTTCATGTTCTTGACCTCACACAGCAACGGCCACGATGGCATAGGTTTGACCCTGAACAATGCTTGTACCTGCACCTTACTTATAGTGTTAAGATTGGTCTATTAATATGAATTTTCAATGATATTTCAGAGTTGTTGTTCAAGGCCCTGGGCCAGGGCCACGCTATGGACATGTGATGGCTTTGGTGGGGCAAAGGTATATCATGGCGATTGGTGGGAATGATGGTAAGTAATCTGTTATTCTGTTTTTTTAACGTGTAAAAGATTATCAGGAAATTTTCTAGTGAATTCTTTGTTGAAAATTTTTGATGCATCATTACTAGGAAAGCGACCTTTGGCTGATGTATGGGCCTTGGACACTGCTGCCAAGCCTTATGAATGGCGTAAATTGGAACCTGAAGGGGAAAGCCCACCTCCATGCATGTAATCTCTCTTTTCTCTCTCACACACACTTGCATCAACTGACTGGTGTTCTTGTGTCAACATCAATCTTAGATTATACAGTCTGTTCTATTTTATAGTTTTGGCTTTTGGGTCTCTTAGAAGGAGCAGCATGCATGATCTGAACAAAAGTCACTGTCGCCTTTGCGATACCATATATGCCTATCATTCAATCTGCATGTGGTTGGACGTGATGGCAAGCTTGTGTCCTATTTGGTTATTGTTGTTTATTTTTATTTATAGTGAAGGTTTACCAAGGTGATTGTAGGATAATTCCTTGTTGACAATTTCTGTTTAACTAGGTATGCTACTGCAAGTGCACGCTCAGATGGTCTTCTTCTGCTCTGTGGTGGGAGGGATGCAAACAGTGTGGTAAGTTTAGAATTTTGCATTCTGTGTGGTGTCTAAATTTAGTAAATAAATGGCACAGTTTTTTTTTTTCTTGTTTTTTTTAGTTTTCTGAAAAATATGGCTGAAGATTTCATAACCTATACTCCTATAGTTTTATCTTGTCAATTGTTAGTGCTTTTGGGTAGTTTGTCCTTGTTCAGTTGTGGAGAAGTTTAAATAATCTGAATAAATGTCGGTACCAATCTGTATGTACATTTTATCTGTATACGGGTGAGGGGCATCCACATTCTAATGAATTCTAAAGAATGTGAAAATGATAGCAATGGCAAATTTTAAAAGACAGCTGAGATGCATGTAATCTCTGTCCTAATTTTGTCCTTTTTAAATGTTTACACCCCTTTGCACCATTAGATATTCTCTTCATGGTTTCTTCTCTCTCTGATTCTTTTCCCAGCCGCTGGCAAGTGCATACGGACTTGCGAAACACAGGGATGGTCGCTGGGAATGGGCAATTGCGCCAGGTGTCTCACCATCTCCTAGATATCAACATGCAGCAGTGAGAATGAGATCTTCTTTTCTTTCCCCTACTTCCTTTTTCAACAATCTAGTTCATCTAGGACTTCATTTAGTTAGATGAGTCATATGCAGATGATATGTTTCTAGGTCTTCGTCAATGCAAGGCTCCATGTTTCCGGTGGGGCACTTGGCGGTGGACGCATGGTTGAAGACTCATCAAGTGTTGCAGGTACTTGATATTTTCCCTAGAATCTTGACTTCTTTATTGAATGATGTTCTCTGTTGGTTGTTTTACTTGAATGCATCAAACGCGAGTTTGTAAAATATTTAGGTTTTGAAGTAGTTTTTCTGGTCAAACCTATTATCAATTTTCTCACATGAAGACTCATCAAGTGTTATTTGATATCTGAATAATCTTTTATCAGAAAGTCGCAAAACCTAATTTTTGCATGATGGTTTTATTACCTCAACTCAGTCATTATAAGTTTCTGGAATTTTGTTAAATTTATGTAAAAAAGCTGGAAATTTTCAATATCTTTATTTATCATTGACATAAACATGTTAACTGATATTTTTATCATGTTGAGCATTCATCCATTTGTTGTTGTCAAAGGAAACACCTTCGCTGGAAATCTGCAAGTTCTTAACTTGTTCCCATTGTTGGTAGTGTTGGATACTGCTGCAGGAGCTTGGTGCGATACAAAAGCTGTTGTTACAAGTCCAAGAACGGGAAGATTTAGTGCTGATGCTGCTGGCGGAGATGCTGCAGTTGAGTTGACAAGACGTTGCAGACATGCGGCTGCAGCTATTGGTGACTTGATATTTATTTATGGTGGTTTACGTGGTGGTAAGATAGCCTTTTATTGTACAATATGTATACCCCATTTTTTTAGCCTCAGCACAGAATCATTACTTGTTGATTAGATGCATATTTTGAGAAATAAAGATGTTTTTCCCCATACATAATTTAATCTTTAATCTTGTCAGTTACTAATTGTATTTGTGATAATTAATTGATGCATTATGGGATTCAAACCTAGTCCTTTAGGTTGGCCCGCTTCATTTGTTTTATAAAATTATCTTCCTAGTTCATTTGCTTCTATATTTCGAGTTAGTGAATTTTTCTAGCTGGTGGCCCATGCCTTGAGGAAGTAACTCGTTTTTGAGGAAGCCTAATGGTAAAGCGCTATTATTCCAGCTTACATATCTCCATACTCGTGCATTGACTGATGGTAGCTTGTAGGTGATGAAAGGGCATCAACTAGGAAGAGGAAATTTTATTGTGATATGGATAGGATTGGATGGGGTGGGATGGATTAATCACGCCATCTTATGATAAAAGTATAGTTTTACATGGTGTATTATGAAGCTCCAAAATGTAGTCCTTTGCCTTGTTTTCTTAACATTTCAATAGGACACTGTTACACTGTAGAATTTGTATAAACTTAGAAGCTGGTGGTTTGGACCAAAGTTGATCCAAGGGATAATTCTGGAGGTCTTGATTCTTCCCCACTTCATGAGATCAAATTTGGATGTTTAAAACCAGCGAAGAGTGAATTTCATGCACCTTCTCTTCTCATATTTGATCTTTTTTCGTGGAAGTTATCATGGAATTTACATTTTTATAAAACTTTGGTAGTTAATGCTAATCCATATGGGAGTCGATACTTGATAATCTGAAGTGCAATAATATCTTGTATTAATGCTGTAGGGGTGTTGCTTGATGACTTGCTTGTTGCTGAAGACCTAGCTGCTGCTGAGACGACAACAGCAGCTTCACATGCTGCAGCTGCAGCTGCTGCTTCTAATGTGCAGCCTGGGAGGTTGCATGGAAGATATGGATTTATTGATGAAAGAACAAGGGAAACAATGCCTGAAGCAGTTCCTGATGGAGCAGTTGTGCTGGGAAATCCAGTTGCCCCCCCTGTAAATGGGGATGTGTATACTGACATAAGTACTGAGAATGCTATGCTTCAAGGATCCCGGTAAGCTACCACTTATTTTTGTTTTGTTATATGGTTATTTAATGGTTAAGCTTCCTCGATTAATCCAAGTGGCTGCTACAATGTGGTTTATATTGCAGGAGGATGAGCAAAGGTGTTGAGTATTTGGTTGAAGCATCAGCTGCTGAAGCTGAGGCTATTAGTGCCACACTGGCTGCTGCCAAGGCACGGCAAGTTAATGGAGAAGTTGAACTTCTCGATAGGGATCCAGGGGAAGATGCTACACCTAGTGGAAAACAGACATCTACCTCGGTTAAGATCCCTGATTCTGCTGGGTCAAATAATGCTACTCCAGCTGGAATTCGGCTTCACCATAGAGCTGTCAGTATTGGAAATTTTGGTCTACACAACACTGATCTCAAATTAGCATTGGAATTTCCTGTTACCTACTTACCTATATTTTTGTGTTGATGTTTCCTTTATGTCAACAGATTGTTGTAGCTGCTGAGACTGGTGGAGCTTTAGGTGGAATGGTCAGACAGCTTTCCATTGACCAATTTGAAAATGAAGGCAGGCGGGTTAGCTATGGAACCCCAGAGAATGCAACTGCAGCAAGGAAACTCTTAGATAGGCAGATGTCCATCAGTAGTGTCCCAAAAAAGGTACTAATAGCTCTATCTTTTTGCATAATAAAGCAGCACCTGTATGATTTGGATTAATTATTGAACGTAAAAAATTCGTCCTTGAGTTTCTCTGGTTTTAATTGGATTACTGGACATAAAAATCCCTTTTTCCCTTGAATATTCCAGTTCAATAATTTAGTTGTAATAGTTCTTATGGATTGAATTTGTTTTACTATTGGTCACTGAGATAATGATAAAGTTATAGCTGATAAAAGTTCCTCTTAAGAATTGTATTAGTCTTTCATTGATGCTACAGTTAGATCTTTCAGAATGTCGAAAAGATTGGTTCATTAATTTAAAATGGTGTCTACGCCAGGTCATTGCACATCTTTTGAAGCCTCGTGGTTGGAAACCTCCGGTTCGCAGACAGTTTTTCTTAGATTGCAATGAAATAGCAGATCTTTGTGAAAATGCTGAAAAAATATTTTCAGTCGAACCAACTGTTTTACAGCTTAAGGCTCCTATTAAGATTTTCGGTGATCTACATGGACAGTTTGGGGATCTTATGCGTCTTTTTGATGAATATGGCTCACCTTCAACAGCTGGGGACATCGCGTAAGTGTTTTGGTGAAAACAATATTGTTTTCTGAAGGCGTTTTACTGGTTATTCGTCAACATGGCTAAGAATTTCTACTGACATTTTTTAATATCTATAATTACCGTTGTCTTCTCTTGTGTAATCTGCCTCGACTGTATGGCATTGGCAACTTCTTTTTCAATCTTGGCATTTTATTTACTTGATGCTGATTTATATAAAATACTATCAGATATATAGATTATCTCTTCTTAGGAGATTATGTGGACCGGGGCCAGCACAGCTTGGAGACAATTACTCTTCTGCTTGCTTTGAAGGTAAATTTAGAATTTTGATGCTTTGATAATCTTTGCATACTTGCTTTTATTTCCCATTGAAGTTGTGATGAATCAAGATTGTCATATAATTCTATTAACATTACAGGTAGAGTATCCCAATAACGTACATTTAATTCGGGGGAATCATGAGGCTGCAGATATAAATGCACTTTTTGGCTTCCGGATCGAGTGTATCGAGCGCATGGTATTATCTCAGAAGTGATAGAAAAATCTTATGCTTTCTGTCTAAGTGTCTATTAGCATTCATTCACAAATATGATGGTCTATGTAACAGGGTGAGAGAGATGGAATATGGACATGGCATCGCATAAACCGTTTATTCAATTGGCTTCCTCTGGCAGCTCTAATTGAAAAGAAAATCATTTGTATGCATGGTGGCATTGGCCGGTCTATAAATCATGTGGAACAGATTGAGAATCTACAGCGTCCAATCACAATGGAAGCAGGCTCGATTGTTCTTATGGATTTATTATGGTCTGATCATGATACTGTCTTGTTATGGTCATTAAATATAGGATTCATTGCCTTTTTTTTACCAATTACATTTTACTGCCATTTCTACTCTAGGTCTGATCCAACAGAAAATGATAGCGTGGAAGGGTTGCGGCCAAATGCTAGAGGTCCGGGGCTGGTTACGTTCGGGGTGAGCGTGTTACTTCAAAACTTCTGTTAATTTAATTGAATTATGGTCTGCATTTTCTGCTTACATAAATGTTATTTCCTGTTGCAGCCTGATCGTGTCATGGAATTCTGCAACAACAATGATCTTCAGTTGATTGTTCGAGCTCATGAGTGCGTTATGGATGGCTTCGAGCGCTTTGCTCAGGGACATTTGATCACTCTTTTCTCGGCCACTAATTATTGTGGTGTGTCCCTGACCTTGTTTTAATATACATACCGCTTTTCAGGTCGAAGTCCATTTTAGCCTTTAAATTCTGCTTCATGCTTGTTTTTTCAGGTACCGCTAATAATGCCGGTGCAATCCTAGTTTTGGGTAGAGATCTCGTGGTAGTTCCGAAACTCATTCATCCTCTACCCCCGGCAATGTCATCGCCAGAAGCATCGGCAGAACGCCATGTAGACGATACATGGATGCAGGTGCTGCCTCTCTAAACTTCTATTATTTCGATATGCTTTTAATTGTATTACGGGCATTGCTTTTAATACTCGTGTTAATATTCGTTTGCATGGGTCAGGAGCTGAATGCTAACAGACCTCCAACGCCTACCAGAGGTCGTCCTCAAGTACCAAATGACCGAGGCTCTCTGGCTTGGGTATAGGAGACCCTTCCACTTGTTCCTATATACTCATTCGGCTCATGCAACCACTTGAAGGATATTCCGGTGTTTTGTATTTAGCACGCAACCATATACAGGCATTCCCAAATCTGTAATCTCTCACATTAAAAGCCAGTTTTCTCTACACGATATGCCTCTAGATTTAAGGAAGATGCTAGTTCGGGAATCTGATTGCATGTGTCGTAGGTTTACGAGCTGCTGAACGTTTCGATTTGGGCTTCTCCCCCTCCCCTTGTAAATTGAGACTCAGGCAGGTAGAAAGCAATTGGGTGGCTCCTTCAAATGGGTTGGTAGTGCGAGTATTTCACATTTTTTCTTAAATAACGTGTTATATATATATATTTCAACTTTGTATCATAGAGAGGTTTTCATTTGTGTAATTTTCATTTACCTGAGCTTTGTACAATGTAATATGTGTGATGATGAAGGAGCTTTTTCTCCTAACATGAAAACCTACTAAATTGTTGTATGATCTTTTTAGAAATTGTATTTTTGGTCCTTTAAAAAAATTAAATTCCAAAACCATATAGAAATGACGTGGAGATTTAAAATCCGAATTTATCCGATCCCTATTAATCTCTGCTTCATTACCGGGATATCTCTAGCCTTTGGCGAGGTTAATATTTTCGATATACTCTCACGTCTTTGTTGAGAGGAGGAATTCTTGCTTCCAATTCTTATCAATCCGGCTGCAACAAAGATGGTGGGAATTGTTCTACCGTTTGCGGGTCTCAAATCAGTTCATGGGTTGAGCAGTGTCTTGACTGGCATATTGTCAGAGGACTATTAGCATGATCTCTTTCACGCCTGACGTTTTTTTTTCACTGAACATCGTTGACGCCCTTGTCGCGAGTTGACTATACTCGTGATGGATCATTGTCACGGTTGTTCACCTTGTCTACTTCACTCACGGATGTTCGGCGTAAAAACGAACAATTAAAGGGTCGCTTTGATACCATTTGTTACGGGGTCATTATATTCTTTTTAAAAGACATGTCTGATGGGATGTACAACGTTACCGTTTAAAATTTTAAAATTTTCATTTTTTCGATGTGAAATTAATATTTCCCTCTCTTCCAAACATGACAATATGCAAAGAGGAATGGTGAAAGGACCAAACTGAATAACTAGAGCCTCGAAATAACTCTCGACCGAAGCCGAAAAAATGACATGAGCTGAGGTCTAGTGGAGTGAAACTGTACCTAATGGAGCAAAATAAATACATGCAAACTCATCTATTTGTAAATTGTACACGGTAAAAGCAGCCGTGGAGTCGGCTAAATATCTTTCTTTTTCTATCTTGCAATTTTGTGTTTTCGAATGGCAAGTGGCAAATGCAGTAGGTTGATAGGGACGGTCCTCTTTTCCTTGTTTAAAGAACGACCACTAGTTCAACTGGTGTGTAAATTGAATAGGGTAGTTAGATTTGTGTCGGTTAGTTTAGCTAGCATCCACTTGAGTTTTTACTACTCGTCCTCAAATTATGATTATTATTCTAAATTAGTTTCTAAAATTTCAAAAGTTTTAATTTTATCCTTCATTCTAAATTAATTTCTAAATTTTTAAATATTTTAATTTCATCCTTAAACTATGATCTTCATTAATAAAATCGTTATAAAAATTGTTAATTATCATGTAAACATTAATGTGTATGATATAGTAATATTATGTGAGATAAACTATAGTTCTCATTTTAAATTGGTCCAAAAAATGTCAAACATGATCAAAATGCTTGAATTATACCAACTATCATTTGGTCCAAAATCATGTTGTTGTGAATGAATTAAACCGAGTTAGAAGAGTGATCCCTATAATAAATTTTTATAATATTGATCACTTGATTAAAAAGCTCATCTACTCAGAAAAGACGCATGATTTAGTGTCACAAATGTAAACCTTCAGGAGATTATATTAAAAATTTAAGGATGTAAAATAACAAAATTTTTAAGAGGCGTGAAATCAAAACATCAATAAAAAAATATAAAAAATATCTAACCGGTAAATAAACAGTATATGATTGGAGACGACTTTCTCCAACTATTGACTTCTTCCTAAAAAAATATAAAAATATCTAATAATAACATTTTCTATACATGATTAGCCATGAACACACACCAAGTTGAACTCCTATACAAGACATTCTCCATCGGCAGTAAGGGATGAGTCTCAGGAGTTCTGAAACCCTGCCAGAATATTGCCTCCCTAATTGTCCATGGCCACCGGCAGCAGCAGCACAATCATGTGAGGCGGCGGCTGTGAACTCTTAACCTCCAACAGTGCATCAACAGCAGACATCTCATTTAAAGCCTGGCAGTGAAATTTGGTTTCTTACCGTTGGTGTCACTTTCTGGTCTTAATTGAAACCACGATGGAAAGCAGTAATCATCTGCGTGACCACAACAAGAGCTGTCCTGTGCCTGTGCATGTGCCTGTGCCTGTGCCTGTGCTGTTAATTATCATTTCATGTTAATTGGCTAGACCCGTAGTCGCCGCTGGAATCAGGGATGGACCGAGGGGTGGTCGCCTCCTAGAAATTTAAAATTTGTATATAATTTAGAATATATATTTTTTAAATATTGAAAATTTATTTTCATCCCTAAAATCTCATAGGTTCGCCCCTTTAACATAAAACTCTACGCCCGTCACAACTGTGCGTGCGAGCTACATATCTCCAACAGGACTACGTCCACCTGTGTGCTTCATTCACTGCTACAAACCTAACACTTTAAGGTGGAATAAGAGTAAATCTATGGCTAAAAATGGGCTCTCACCATTACATACATGCATGCATACATCTTTGTCGATATTGAATTGAATCTCTTTGGTGGACAAATGGGTTTGCAAGAGGGGACCAAGAACAATATATTGAATTGATGCTTTCTTTATTGGTTTAATATACTATTTGTTACATTAATTTGACATTTTTTCTCAATTCGACATCTGAATTTTTTTGGATCAATATGTGCCTAAATTTAGAAAATTATGTTGACTTAGTATTGATTGGTTAAAATGATGACATCATTAAGTGTCATGTGTTATAACCTAATTGGTTGTAAAAATATCATGTCGACATTATGTATCGGTTCGAGAGTTTTTCCAAGTTCAAGTGCTAAGTTGAAAAATGTTGCCAAACATGTACCAATTTGTATATTAAACCTTTTTGTCTAATTTCACCATGTCCATGTACTTTTTAGTCTTCAACTTTAATCTTTTTGCTCGTAATTTCAATAATTTAGTCACTCTATTTGTATAATCACATTTATAGAAAAGGTTATTATTAGGCGAGGGCTATTTTAGGAAGAAGTCAATAGTTGGAGACGACTTTCACAAACTATTAAGGACCTCTAAAGTTTCGATAATTGGTGACAATTTCTCTCCGTCGGTTGTGTTCAGGACAAAATTATTTTAGGTAAAGTACATAGATGATAACTAAATTTTGGTAAAAAAAAAAAACAAAACGATAATTAAATTTTAAAAATTATAAAATAACAATTAAACTTTAGATTTTGTTACAAAACGATAATTCTACCGTTAAAACTCGTTAACTCCTTAACAGTAGGCTGACTGTGCCTACCACATACCACATCCATTTCCACCTCATTAAAATCATTTCCACGTAATATTAATAAAAATAATAAAATAATAAAATAAAAATTTCTTATCTTCTTCACTGCTCACTTTAACTCTCTTTCTCCCTTCACTCTATTCCTCTTTCATTTTAGTTTCAAATCCAAAAAAAAATATGTCCACATTTTCGTCAAAAAAATCCCACTAAGTTTTTGCATAAGCTTTTACTCAAGGGTTGATAGATCTGAAGAATTGTTTAATTTTCGAGTTGGAGCATGTCCGTGAGTTGAAGAATCGAATCAATCTAAATATTTTTTTTCACGTTAGATATGGGTTCAAACCTTTACCTCAAAAAACGTTTCTAGTAATAAATGACATTTGCCCCTAATTTCAGCAAAAAATTAAAGAGATTAAACACCCAATAGAATGAAAATTCACCGGTTGCTAATTTGGTGAAAAATTATTCTAAAATGTTAAATAAATTGATGAAACATAAGTGGGTATATTTTCAATTCTTCGGTGGTTCTCTTCATGACTACTATGAATAATCAAGAGCCCAAATGAATCTGGGCATTATAAAATCAAGAACGATGAAGAACTAGCCACTGAGTTTTCGGGTAGCTTTAATGGTGAATTCGAATTTAGAAAGCAGAGAGGGATTGTTTGACACGTTTTTGGACACAATTTTTTTTATAGTTTTGATCACGTTGTCGGTTCTTCTCGACAAATGATGGGCGATTTTCGACCATTTGTAACACAAGAAAATCCTTTATAAATCCTTTAAAGAAGGAAAAAAATATTAAGAACTGATAATTTTCGTGAGAATTAAGGTATTAAAATATTTTATTCATTAGTTTTTCTAACGAGAGTGAAGCTCAAGAATCAAGAGTTGCTCTTCAAGAGTGGTATTCCCACGTCTAATATCAGGGCATAAGATAATTAAAGCATCTTATCCTGTAATTTTTTCCGGTTCTCGTCAAACCTGTAATTTCATAAAATATGAGATTTTTTTGGATAAAATTGTTGTTTTGCTTTTATAATAAAAAGAAATTGCAGATTGAGTTCTTTTTTAATTTGTAGGCATTGCTGAAGTTGATGAGGTGAGCAAGGTGTCCCAATGCAATAAGAAATGAGAATGGGTGACGGAGCAACAATTGAACAGATGATGTGTTTTTCAGGGTAGGGAGAAGAACCAATGTAGGAGATGAAGTTGACAGGGGCAGAAGTGGTGACTTGGATCAGCACAATCAGTCTGACGTTAAGAATTAACGGGTTTTAACGGTGGAGTTACTGTTTTGTTTCAAAATATAAAGTTTAATTGTCATTTTGTAATTTTTAAAAGTTTGGTTACCGTTTTATTTTTTTTACCAAAATTTAATGATCGTCTGTTTATTTTACCCAATAATTTTTTATAAAAGTCGTCGGCAGTAGTAAACAACACCATACCCTACAACAAATGTTGTAGTTTATTAAATAAGAGTTTTAGTATGCGCCCTAAGAGTGGTGTATAGAAACTACTAAATTCCTATTATTAATGGTTATTTTACTTTTTATAGAAATCTATTAGAATGTAATTAATTATATTTCTAAAATATTAAATGTTATTGGTTCATAGTGTTTAATGTAATTAATAATAATATAAAAGAGTTTAGGTGTTTAGGGTTTATGATTTATAATTTTAGGGTTTAAGTCTTATTGTTTTAGGGTTTTAGTGTTGTTGTATTTTTATAGTTTTGGGGTTTAGAGTTTTTTGTTTAGGGTTTTGCATTTAGAGCTTAAAGTTAAGGTTAAGGTTTGGGGTTAATGTATTGTCTTTAGGGTTTATGCTTTATGACTTAGGGTTTAGTGTTTATGGTCTATGGTTTAAAGTTTAGAGTTAATGTTTAAGGCTTAATGTTTTAGGGTTAGAGTTTATGGCTTATGGTTAGGGTTATGGTTTAGGGTTTAATTCTATTAAACACCATAAATTAATAATATTTAATTTTTTACAAATGTAATTAATTACATTCCAATAGATTTCATTAAAAAGTAAAATAACCATTAATTATAGGAATTTAGTAGTTCTTATACACAACCCTTAGGGATGAGTATAGCAAAACTCTAAATATTATTTAAAAAACATAAATATTAAATAAAATGGCAACAACTTTGTATTTTCTATTTCCTTATTTAATATTCTAAACACTAAATTCTTAAACAGTAAAATCTAAAACTTAAAAACCCAAACACTCTAACCCTAAACTCTAAATTCTAAAACTATAAGCCATAAACCCTAAACTATAACACACATAAAACTGTAAACCCTAAAAATCATTGAACACTAAAACATCATCAACCATAATCTTTAACCCATAAACTTTAAAATCCTAACCCTAAACCCGAATCAAGGAAATTATTTTATTTAATAAAATTAATATTGTTAATAACTACAAATCGATAAATAAATTAAATGTTACCTTATTTAATGTGTATGTTATTTTAAAGGAATTTTTTAATTAATCAAAGTCATTAAATGTTCTTTAACCTATGTCTTATGGAGAGCAATGTAACATCTACCCACTGGGTGATCTACCCAGCTGAGGTGATATATGATATGGCAGCTAAGATTAATATAATTGAAAAAAAAATTAAAACATCTTTTACCAATAAACAATTTTCAAGACTATAAATGCAATGCAATTAATACATCTTTTATTAATAAACAATCTTTAAGACAATAAATACAATACAATTAATATATTTTTTACCCATAAATATTTTTTTAAAATATTCAATTATAGAATTAAGTCTTAAATGAAAAATAAGTGCCTAAACTATACTATTTTTCAACTTTAGGTGCTTAAACTATACCATTTTTCAACTTTAGGTCTCTAAAGTATTTTTTGTTAAAAATAGGTGCATGAAGTTTTAACTGTTACAATTTTAAGTGTCCGATCGTTTAAAAAATAATCGTTACCCAATAAGAATGTGACACATAGCATGTTTATTTATTATTATATTAAAAAAATTAAAAAGGAATATAATTGAAAAAACTTCAAAATTCTTAAAATTCCAAAAAACCCCAAATTCCTAATACCCCAAACCACAAAATTTTTAAATTGATGTCGCTGCCGCCACCGTCGTCGGACATCAACACTGTGGTCACCGGATCACGCCGCTCATTTCCCCCAACCACCCAACGCCGACAACTGTCAGGGAGTGTGTCAATCGGACGTCGTTCGAATAAAACCATTCGCGTTCACCGTTCGATTGACACGCCTTCGGTTGGTTGTCGACGATGCGTGGTTGGGGGAAATAGGCGGAGGGATTCAACGACAGTATTGGCTGTGTTTGGAGACGACGACAGTGGCGGCAACGACGGTAATTTGGAGAATTTGTGGTTTTGAGCATTAGGGATTTGACATTTTTTTGGAAAATTTGAGTTTTTTAAATATATATTTTAAATTTTTTAAATAAAAATAAAAAACATGCCATGTGTCACATTCTTATTGGATAAGAATTTTTTAAACCACCAAACACTTAAAATTGTAACGGTTGAAATTTTAGGCACATATGTTTTAAAAAAATACTTTAAGCACCTAAAGTTAAAAAATGTATAGTTTACAATATGTTTGATATACAAATAAATGGCTAAATTATACATATTTTTAACTTTAGGTGCCTAAACTATTTTTTGGCTAAAAATAGTTGTCTAACGTTTCATTTTGTTAATTTTAGGTGCCCAAAGTTTCAATCAATTATTGTTTTAAGGTTGTGTTGTTAAATTTTTTTATCACCAAATCAGATTTAGACACATGGTATTTTTTTTTACTTTTTGATTTTTTAAAATTAAAAATAAAATAATTTTTAAAAAAACTCAAAATCCTCCAAAATAGTCCTAAATCTCTAACAAAAAATCCTCAAAATTGTCATCGTTGCCACCGTCGATAATCTCGTCGGACCCCACCACTGTCGTCGCCGCCCATTTCCCCTAGCCACCCATCTTCGGTACCGATGATAGGTAATTTGGAAAAATGGACGGCGGTGTCCGACAAAAACAATAATGGCATTCGACGAGATTATCAACAATTGTAACGATGATAATTTTGGGATTTAGGGTTAATGATTTAGGATAGTTTTAAATTATATTTATTTTCATTTAAAAAAAAATAAAAATAAAAACATGTCACATGTCATGTTTTAGTTGGATAACGAATGCTTTTGATGATCATTAACGACCAATTACCTAAAATTAACGAAATGAAACTTTAGGCATTTAAAAAAATAGTTTTTTAACAAATCTAAAAATAAAAAAATAAAAAAATAATTTAAACACCTAAAGTTAAAAAAGTGTATAGTCTGAGCACTTATTTTTTATTAAACCTTTAAAATAAGAATTTTTATTTTTATTCTTCGAAAACAATTTCATTTTAAAGATAAAAAAACCATAGCATTAACAATGTACAACTAAATTACTAAATTCTCCTTTTAGCATTGGAGAACCATAAGTAGTCTAAGGGGTTGTTTTTTCATAGAAACTGAGGTGAGACAAAGCTTAAAAACTCATGGTTCATATATTATATTTTATTTTTAATTTGATTGAAAACAATAGTAACCTTGTTGATTTTTTTGGGTTATTAAAGAGCTGGAAAAATTAGAAATTTAAAATTCAAGAGAAAAGAGAAACCTAATGTTGTTTACTAAATTGAACAATATCTAAAGAAAAATACAAATTTAAAATATTAAAATTATAATATTGATTAAAATCTCAGTGTTTCACAAATATCTCAACTTAAATATTTCTTTAAAAAAAATACAAAATTAAAATACTAAAATCATGATCCAAATATACAAATTTAATTTATTACATACATAATTTATCTGTAAAAATATTTGTAGAACTAAGTGTTTTGATATAATAATTGAAAAATGTTTTGGACAAGTTGAAAAGAATTTAAAATATGTCTTCAAGTTAAACAACTTGAAAATATGTTTGAGGTATTTAAAAAGGTTTTTGGAAAATTTTTAAATGCTTTAAAGTAGTCAAAACAGGATTTTCAACAAGCCCCTATCAATACGGTATACCCCGTATCGATACCCTTTTGCCCAAGTTTTGAATATGCCAAAACTCGTACCGTTACGAGTGAGATCGTATCGATACAAATAGGGGTCGTTTCGATACGCATATTAGGCGTACCGATCCCTGTTTTAACAACCCAACGGTCTTTTAAATGACATACCATACCGATACGCTTAGGCTGACAAAGAGCCCAACGGCTAGTTCTGGAGAAGGACGTACCGATACGCCTCCACGTGTACCGATACGGTAGGCTGCAGAACTACATTTATGGTGGGAAATAAATTCTCCAATGGCTCCAATTCAACCCCAACGGCTAGTAACGGCTACAAACTCAATTAGGAGTATAAAAAAGACCTACAAGCATCAAGAGTAGGCTAATGCTTCATTTGTCAAACATCATATGATCACAAATATGTCTTAGTGCCAAATTGTCAATTCCTTGCATAGACAAACACTAGTGAGCCCAAATTGTTATATTTGCTCAAGTGTTTTAGGATTGGGTGAGAGCTTAATTGTGCAAAAAAATACCTATTAGAGAGATTTGAGTTTGCTTATTTTTATCTCTTTATAAAGAGGGTTTGATCAAAGCTTTGGGTAGAAAGCTTGATCGGTTTGTAAGGGTTTCCTCCTAAGCCTAGAAAATGGGACGAATCAATAGTGGATTGATTGGAAATTCTTAGTGGGAAGCTAAGGTAGTGGATGTAGACCTTGGTTAGAAGTATGAACCACTATAAATCATCTTGTCTTTATCATTTTTAGCTTCCACACCTCTATCACCCAAAATTCCACTTCTCCACCACTTGGCGAGCAAGAACGGTTGAAGAAAGCATGCACCTAAAAACCCAACAATTGGTATCAGAGCTTGGCTCAATTGAAGAAGATTAACACCTTATTGAGAAGATCCGGCAAGCTCGATCAACATTTCAAACAACCGGCTCAATGGCGCAACCCATCGATAAACCGCCCTTCTTCGACGGGACCAATTATGCTTATTGGAAGATAAGAATGATGTTCTTTGTCAAATTCAAAGACTACAAACTTTGGGATATCATTGAAGATGACCCGTTTGTACCACGAGGAAGCAAGGCGGAGTGAAGTTCCGACGACCGCAAGAAGATGAAGCTAAATTGCAAGACATTGCACTTCATCTTTTGTGCACTTAGCCTCAACATCTATGAGAAGATGTCTTATTGCGAGAGTGCCAAGGAAGTTTGGGACAATCTTGAAGTTACATATGAGGGGACAAACAAAGTAAAGGAGACCAAGATCGGCCTCCTCAACTTAGAGTATGAAAACTTCAAGATGGACCCGGAAGAGGACATTGAGAAGATGTTTGATAGGTTCTCCACCATCACCAATGGACTCAAAGGTTATGGAGAAGCCATCCTGAAAGAGAAGCTTGTCCGAAAGCTCATCTACTCTCTTCCCGAGTCATGGGACTCGACATCAACACAAATGTCATTGCTCTCAAATCCTCCACATGTCATCATGTAGATTCAAGTGAAGAGAATGGTGAATAAGAAGAGATAGTTCATCTCTTCAAGAAGTGTGCTCCTTTCATGAAGAAAGCCTTGAAAGAACTTGAACGAGAATCCTTAAAGAAGAAGAGGGCAAGCACTTCAAGCTATAAGAAGAAGGAATACGTGGCTACATGGAGTGATGAAGACTCCACCGACGATGAACAAGCCAACCTTTGCCTTATGGCCATCGAAGAAGATTCAATGGTAACTTCTAATTCATCTACTTCATGTTCATATTCTTTTGATGAATTACAAGATGCCTATGACGATTTGGTTTTAGAATTTAAAAATCACATTTTGAAAAACAAGAAAGTGATTTCAAATTTGAAAATTCAAAATGACTTGATTTCTAAAACCAAAATTGAACTTGAAACAAAACTCCAAGAGTTTGAACAAAAATGTTTTGATTTACAAAACTTGCTTCATAAAGTTCAAGAAGAAAAAGATTTGATTTCTAAAGAGCTTGAAAAGAAAAATAATCTTGGAAAATCAAACTTTTATGTAAGACAATCTAGTGCCCCTAGATTTGTAAATGGTAAAGTTTTTAGAAGTATTTGGGTCTCAAAAGGACTAAGTACTTCAACTAAAAATGATGAAATTGAAAAATGGATTCCTAAGGGGGCTAAGTTTTGTGCTACTAATGTCCATGGATCCAAAGCAAATTGGATACCAAAAATTACTTGATTGTCTTGTTTAGGTGTGATGGAGATTGATCAACAAGTCCAAATTGAGGGGGAGCTCCATGCACACAAGGAAGAACACTTCAAGAAGGAAGGTTTCACATCCTCCCTTGTGTTCAAGTGTGGTAAAAATCTAGTTGTTTTATTTGATTTATTTTTACTTATTTCAACTAGATTATCATATGTTGTGACTAACATCTTTTGATGATGCTTTGAGTAAGGGGAACCACTTTAAAAACCAAACATTTTAATATTTTCAAAATTTAAACCTATATTGTTATTTTGAGCTTAAAAGTATTTTAAATTCTTTTTGATATAACAAAAAGGGAGATAAATGGTTTGAAAAATTGAATTTTCAAATGAATAAGGGGAGCTTTAATTGATTTTAAATCTTAGTTCTCTTATTCAAAATTTATTTCACAAATGAGGAGAAATCCCAAACTAATTTTCAAGTTGATTTTATTATATCAAAAAGGGGAGATTGTAGAACTAAGTGTTTTGATATAATAATTGAAAACTATTTTGGACAAGTTGAAAAGAATTTAAAATATGTCTTTAAGTCCAAACAACTTGAAAATATGTTTGAGGTATTTAAAAAGGTTTTTGGCAAAGTTTTAAATGCTTTAAAGTAGTTAAAATTGGATTTTCAACAAGCCCGTATCGATACGGTATACCCTGTATCGATACATTTTTGCCCAAGTTTTGAATCTACCAAAACCCGTACTGATACGGGTGAGACCGTATCGATACGGATAGGGGCCGTTTCGATACGCATATTAGGCGTACTGATCCCTGTTTTAACAACCCCGACGAGTATTTCTCAACAGTCTTTTAAATGACATATCGTACCGATACGCCCTCAAGCTTATCGATACGCTTAGGCTGACAAAGAGCCCAATGGCTAGTTCTGGTCAAGGGCGTACCGATACGCCTCCACGTGTACCGATACGGTAGGCTGCAGAACTGCATTTATGGTGGGAAATAAAGTCTTCAATGGCTTCAATTCAACCCCAACAACTAGTAACGACTACAAACTCAATTAGAGTATAAAATGGACCTCCAAGCATCAAGAGTAGGCTAATGCTTCATTTGTCAAACATCATATGATCACAAATATGTCTTAGTGCCAAATTGTCAATTCCTTGTATAGACAAATACTAGTGAGCCAAAATTGTTATATTTGCTCAGGTGTTTTAGGATTTGGTGAGAGCTTAATTGTGCAAACAAATACCTATTAGAGAGATTTGAGTTTGCTTATTTTTATCTCTTTGTAAAGAGGATTTGATCAAAGCTTTGGGTAGAAAGCTTGATCGGTTTGTAAGGGCTTCCTCCTAAGCCTAGAAAAAGGGACGGATCAATAGTAGATTGATTGGAAATCTTTAGTGGGAAGCTAAGGTAGTGGATGTAGACCTTGGTTAGAAGGTTGAACCACTAACAATCATCTCGTCTTTTATTATTTTTAGCTTCCACACCTCTATAACCCAAAATTTCACTTCTCCGCCACTTGGCAAGCAAGAATGGTTGAAGAAATCAAGTACCTAAAAACTCAACAATATTAAGATGAATTTTAAAATTAATTTATCTTAACATGTTGAAATTTATCATATATATCTATATTATAACATTAAAATCATGTGAAGATCAAGAGATAAATAATAAATGAATGTTAAATGTGTTTGAATAATTCATTTAGTGCATTTATGGTTATTTAAATAAGAATAATAAATACATAATTTATTATCTTCCACCCAACTTGCCACATCAGCTGGGTAAGCTACCCAGTGAGTATATAAAGTTTTCTCCGCCTTACGACATATGTTAAAGATCATTAAACATGTTTAAAAAAATCATTAAACAACTTAAATTAAATCAAATATCCTCTTGAAAATAACATCTCATTTAATAAGCTATAAAAAATTTATCATCAATTCATTTATCTAATATTCTTATTCTCTTTTGTTCAAAAAAATTATTCTTATTCTCCCATGAAACCTTAAACCTTAAACATCATAAATCCTAAAAGCCTTGAACCATAACCTAAACATTAAACTTCAACCCTTAAACACTTAACCCTAAACCCTAAACTCTAAACTCTTAAACCATTGTCACTAGTTTATAAACCCTAAACTCTAAATATAAATAAAAAAATCTTTATTTTATTTAATAGGATTAATATTTTATTTTTTGGGGTAAAATGATTAATACTATATTACCTACAATAATTGATAACTGAACTATTGAATAATATGTTATTTTAAAGCTTTGATTTTCAAAGGAATACATACAAAGCCAAATGGATCAATCTACAGCGCTAGACGAACACCGATGAGCATCACTACCGAAGAGTACCATTAATTTAATTGATAAAGATTAAAATTTTAAAGGACTTACTGTATAATTATAAATTATTTAAAAATCAAGAGGTAAATTAATTAAAATATATTATTTTATTTTTAATTTTTTTAAAATATAGATCAAAATACCTATCTACCCCTAAATTACAAAACTCTAACTTTTGTTCATTTGAAATTTAAGCCGTTGCCGTCGTCGCCTCCTCCTCCTCCACTAATGGTTGATCCGGGAAATCGTTTGATTGAATACTTGTGCCTACCTCCACCAATGGTTGCTTCGGGTCGTTTTTTATAATTTCCTTTCCATTTTCCTCGGTATTTCCCTTCAATGGCAACACGGATCCACCATTCATTTCCTTGCACTGTATTTCTTCCTCCTTTAATCTTTGAATCCATGTAATCTCATTCAAAACAAAAATCAAATTAAACCCCAACAAAGAAAAAGAAAAAAAAACTCAGATTTAAAATTAAAAAAAAATCAAATTAATCCCTGTATTTCCACCGTAGCTTTCATTATCGATGGGCAGTGGTGGCGGCAGCGTCAATTTCAAATGAACTAAAATTAGGGTTTTGTAATTTAGAGGTAGATAAATATTTTGATCTATGTTTAAAAAAATTAAAAATAAAATAATATATTTTAATTAATTTATCTTTTAATTTTTAAATAATTTATAATTATACGGTGAGCCCTTTAAATTTTTAATTTTTATAAATTAAATTAATGATGCTCATCGGTGCTCGTCGTTAGTAATGTTTATCGATACTCGTATAATGCTGTGAATTTTTTCAAGCCAAATATAATTTATCTTGTACAGTACAATTGGGGTCCATTTCTCGTCTCTCATTTATTTATAACATCATTAAATATACTGCCCAATAATGCCCGGTGTGGGATCCTAGTCTTTATGAAGAATGCCGTGAAATACACGCACATACATACAATGACGTACAAAGGGTGGCGTAGGGACTAAGGAGAGGAATAATTACAAATTTAATCCCTCTGAATTCTCAATAATTTAATTTTAGCCTTCAAAAAATAAAAAAATCTTATATTTAACCCCCCAAATGTTGATTCATCAGATTAATGAAATTATGATATGCATAATATTGTAAATTATATAGCATGAATTTCAAAGTAATATAAAAATGGGTAAACTACACGGGTAGTCACCCAACTATCACATTTTCTTGTTTTGGTCACCTACTAATTTTTTTCGTCAAAATTGTCACTAACATTTCGTTTTGTTATCATTTTAGTCACCATCTGTTAAAAGATTAACGGAAATGGTGACATGTCATGAGATAATAACACTTCTAGTCCTAAAACTTATATATTCTATTAATTAGGCCCTAATTCCTAATAACTCATCAAATATATGGGTCAAGCCCCTAATTCAAGATAAATGGGATCGTTATAACTTCGTTGGTTTGTTCTGCATGGGAGATTTTGACTGGGTAACTGTGGAAGTTGATTGTCCAAAACCTTCCGAAGACGATTGGATTGCAGTATTTTCTCCTGCAAATTTTAAGTAATTTTCAAACTTGTTGCATCGTATTCTTTTTCGATGAATTCATGCGGGATATCTTCTTTCTTTTTCAATAAAGGTATGTATTGTTTCTATACCATTGTTTGTTATTGTCCTATACTGAGACCATATTACAACCTGTGTTTTTCAGTACAAATATGCCAATGATTTCAATGTTGAATACAAAAAGACTGGCAAAGCTTTGTTAAAATTGAAATTGATCAATTAACGGGAGAAATTTTCATTTGCATTATTCTCCGATGGGATATTTGATGTATGTATATTGTGCATAGGAATTTCTATATTAGTTTGCTTTAGCATATTTCATCCATTATGTGACTAATCATTTCTTGCAGCTAAAACTAGTGGCAGTGTAACAGAATTGTAAATCGAGGATTTGTGAAATTAGGAAATTTCACGATATTACGAATTGAGAGAAGAAGAGAGAATTGAGAATTTAGGGTTTTATTGATACACGGGTAAAGAATACAATTGACTGAGGAAGTTTGACTTTCCTCTTATTTAAACAACTAAAGAAAATAAAGAAAACACTTCTTTAAAATACAAATAAAAGAATATTATTAATATGTGCCAGCTGGAATTTCTAATAGCTCCCCTCAAGGTGGAGCATACAAATTTTGTATGCCCAGCTTGTGTATCGACTTGGAAAAAACAGCTGGATTGAGTGCTTTAGTAAAACAATCAGCTAGCTGGTTCTGAGAAGCAACTGGAAACAGCTTGATCATGCCTTTTTGAATCTTTTCCCGTATGAGATGACAATCAATCTCAATGTGCTTGGTACGCTCGTGTTGTATTGAATTTTCAGCAATCTTTATCGCGGATTGATTATCACAAAACACATTAGCTGAATCAACTTGTACCTGTAAATCAGAAAACAAATATGTTAACCATTGAAGTTCACAAGTGACATCAACCAAAGCCCGATATTCAGCTTCAATGAAAGATCTAGAAACAGTTTGGTGTTTCTTTGTCTTCCATGAAATTAGGGCTTCTCCTAAGAAGATACAAAATCCAGTGAGAGACTTTCTTGAATCAGAGCAGGAAGCCCAATCCGAGTCTGAGAAAGCACTGAGTTTAAGGGTATTAGCAGTAGGAAAAACAGGCCTTGTCCTGGACTACCCTTTAAATATCATAAGACGCGATGAGCAGCAGCAAGGTGAACAGTAGTAGGAGTATCAAGAAATTGGGACAACTGTTGCACATCATATGTAATATCTGGCCTAGTGTTGGTCAAATATAACAGTTTGCCTATTAATCTCCTATATTCTGTTATATCACTTAGAGGAGTGCCATCAGTCTTATTTAATTGGGTTGAATAAGCAATAGGAGTGGAAACAACCTTAGATCCTAAAAAACCAGTGCCTTTTAAGAAATCTAAAGTATATATTCGTTGACACAAATTAATACCTTCTTTTGATCGAGAAACTTCTAAACCCAAAAAAAATTTAAGCTCTCCTAAATCCTTTATTTTAAAAGTATCATGTAAAACAGTCTTAACATCAGAAATTTCAGACAAATTTGGGCTTGCAAGGATGATATCATCCACATATACAGCAAGGGCAATAGAAGTAGAACCAACACCTTTGACAAACAATGAAATATCAGAACTTGCTTGCTTAAAACCAAGTAAAAGTAAAGATTCAGTGAGTCTTTCATTCCATTTCCTACTAGCTTGTTTCAAACCATACAAGCTTTTCTTTAATTTAAAAACTAATCCAGGTTTAGGAGAGTTAAAACCAAAGGGTAAATCCATGTAAACATCTTCTTGCAAATAACCATGTAAAAATGCATTATTGATATCAAGTTGATGCAAATGCCATTGTTTAGCAGCAGCTATAGCAAGAAGAGCTCTAATAGTATTGATCTTAGTTACTGGACTAAAGGTATCAAAGAAATCAATACCAAACTGTTGAGTGTAGCCCTTAGCAACTAGTCTTGCTTTATACCTTTCTAATGTACCATCTGACTTCAATTTAGTTTTATAGACCCACTTACAACCTATGGTCTTTTTATCAGAAGGAAGAGGAACTAACTCCCAGGTTTTATTAAGCTCTAAGGCATTAATCTCATCTTGCATTGCCTTTTTCCAACATTCATTCTTAATAGCCTGGTTATAGGTTTTAGGTTCAGACAAGATGGAAACATTATTAAGATAAGACTTATAACCAGCAAAAATATTATCATATGAAAGAACTTGACTAATAGTGTGAAGAGTAGATCTTACTTTTGGTATGGAAATAGAAAAAACTTTAAATTTCTGTGGAAGCTGTCTGCTTCTTGAAGGTCTGGACTGATGAACTTGCTGATTAGGTTGAGGAACATCCACAGATTGAGGCTGAGGCACATCAACAACTTGAGGTTGAACTAAAATATCAATTTCTGGAAAATGAAAACCTGCAAGACTTAAACTTGGAATAGGCACATCAACAGATAGAGAGGATTCATTATTCTGATAATGATCATCATCAAGAGAAATATCACCATTATAGGTGGGAAATATAATGTCTTTAACAACATTTCTAGGTTCTGAAAAAGGAAAAACAGTTTCAGAAAAAGAAACATCCCTTGAAATGAAAATGTCTTTAGTTTCTAAATTATATAACCGAAAACCTTTAACATTCTTAGGATAACTTAGGAAAATACATTTTACAGCTCTTTGATGCAATTTTGTTTTTGGTTTAGGCAAAACAGATACATAAGCTAAGCATCCAAACACTTTCAAGTTCTTAATATCTGGCTTAGACTCATAAAGCATTTCAAAAGGAGATTTATTGTTTAGGACATGAGTATGAGTTAAATTTACCAAAAAAGTAGCATGAATGACACAGTCAATCCAAAAACTTAAAGGTAAACTAGCTTGAATCCTCAAAGTTCTTGCTACAGCTAAAATATGTTGATGTTTTCTCTCAACAGTGATGCTCTGTTGAGGAGTATAAGTACAAGCAGTTTGGTGTAAAATTCCTTTATCACTAAAAAAATCTTTCATATCAAACTCCTTACCATTACCAGTCCTTAGAGTCTTAATTTTCTTTGAAAAATGAACTTCAACATAAGTATAAAACTGCACTATGAGTTTTCTAACTTCAGTTTTCTCTTTCATGGGAAAAATCTAAAGGAATATACTCTTATCATCTACCACAGTAAGGAAATATGAATGCCCATATAAAATTTTCACATGAAATGATCCCCAAATGTCCATATGGACTAGATCAAACACAGATGTACTAAAAGAATTACTTATTGGAAAAGAAAGCCTTTTCTGTTTTGCCAAATGGCAAGTTTCACAATCAGTCAAAATACCAGAAGGTATTGCACTATGTAACTCAGAAAAAAAATTTCATCCTTTGAGAGGATGGGTGTCCTAACCTTGTATGCCAAAGAACTAAGGAAGAATTACAAACAACAGAATGTACAGAAGAGTTGAAAACTTGCTCATCAAGTTGATACAAGCCTTGAACATTTCTAGCTAAACTAATCGTCTTCCATTGATGAATGTCTTGTATAAAACATGCATCTTCAGTAAAAGTTAAAGAATACAAATTTTTTTAATATAAGGTTGAATCCAAAGTTAGGTATGTGAAACACATTAGTTAAAATCAAAGTTGTAACACCCCGATTTAGGGGTCGGGTGAAAAATAATAATTTAATATTGTTTCCGGGTCTGGTTTTGTAATTAAAAATAATTTTTGGGCCCCGGGTTTTAAGACAACAAAATTTAGTTGGACCATTGTCAATACAAGCCCAATTTTTTCATGGTGTCATCCATTGTAGTTCCCTTATTTCATTAAGGGTGTTTTGGTCTTTTGACCCCCCCATTTTAAACAAACATAAAATATTTACTTTTGCTCATCTTCTTCTCTCCACTCCCATCTCTTCCAACGACAAAACATATCTCCCACCTTGAGCTACTATTCCATCTCTTAGCTCACTTGTTTTTGAAGCTTTCTCAAAGGTATGGACGTTTTTGACTTGCTCTCACCTTCCCCTCCTTGGAAGTACCACTATTTTTCATTTTTAGCCATGTTTTGAAATGGAAGCTTTTTAAGAGTTTGATTTAAAAATGGTGCCTTTATTGTTTTTGACTAAATGTTTTAAGTGATTAATGATAGACATGTTGTTTAGGAAACATGAGGTCCAATTAGTATGATTTTTAATGAGTTTTGTTAAGTTTCCCGGATTTGGGTTTTGGGGAGGTTTTTGAAAGGTTTTAAGTTGAGTTTTGGGGGTGTTCTATGTAGAAATGAGAGGGCCAATGGATAGGGTATATGTAAGCTTTGTTTTGGAGGCTTTAGGGAGTAGTTTGAAGATTGAAATCAATGGTTTTAAGGGGTGCTTGAGGGCTGCTCGGATTTTGGAATTTTGGGCTTGTTCTCAATGTGAAAATTGATATCTTGTAATTGGTTTGTAATCCGGGTTGAGTATTTTAGAACATGGACTGACTTGAGATTATTTGCTTGGTGTTGGATTGGCTAGAGGCGAGAATTTTGGTCGGAGAAGCTTCGGGGACAAATCCGGGGAATTCAGAGTCTTGAGCTTGGTCTTCGATCTTCTCTTGGGTAGCAACGGTGAGTAGAATTGTTGATTTATGCATTATGCTCGACATGGATCCTTTTGGGGTTTGGGTGGGACCTTGAGGGGTCACCTAAACCCGTGTGTAAGCCTCTCTACTCCCATGTTATTGTGATATGTTGAATGCATATATGTCGTAATCGTTAAGTGCATCTTGAGTTGTTAGTTGTGTAGTCGAGTTGAGTTCGTGCCTCACGTGATGGTGGTCTAAACTACGGTGATGTGTAGTCCCACCGATAGTGACTAGTAGGGTAGTACTTTGATGTGTAGTCCCATTGGAAATCCACTAGTCGAAACGGTGATGTGTAGTCCCACCGTAAGTGTATGTTGGTTGTGCTTGAGCAAACCAAGGGTAGTGGTTGAGATAGACCCTTGTGCATCCATTGTTTTCTTGCATACAAATCGTATTTTGGAAAACTACATGTTGTGAATTGTAGAGCCTCTCTCACTAAGCTAGATTGCTTATGCTCTTTTGTTTCCGACGTGCAGATCGTTAGAGTTCGGGAGGCGAGCGGGCGAAGGAGGAGCTTTTGGAGTTCTCAAGCAAGTTTAAGTATGGTTTGCTTTTGTAATAATGCCTAGACAATGGGGTATAGAGTGTTAGGAGTTGGGGTCAAACTCCCTAGGAAGTTATGCTTGAAATTGTTAAACCTATGTTGTGTTATGTTTTGCTTCTTGGATTATGTTCTATGATTCTAATGTGGATTATTTGCTTATGCCTGAATTTGTATGAGGTTGGACTATGCATGCCTTAAGCTTGACTACCATGTGTATGATGCCTATGCTTGTTAAGTAGGTTTCTTGTGATATTGCTTGAAGTCTAGATAGGTATGATTCTTGTTATATTCAATGCTTGTAAGCTAAAATCCAACTGTGGTTGTTGTATGTATGCTTGTGTGTGCTTAGGAGTGTTCAAGTATGCCTCTAGAACCATGCATGATGTTGCTAAGTAGTGAAATGAAATGTTGCAGAGCAGGGGTATCGATACGGATAGACCCATATCGATACGGCCTTTTCTTTCCAGGCATATCGTTTCGATACGCGGGGAGGCGTATCGATACCATTTTGGTCACTGGAGACATTGTCCAACTTGGTATCGATACCGGCCTCAGGCGTATCGGTACGGTCCCCTAGCGTTGACCGTGGGGAGTCAACCTTTGAGGAGGGTATCGATACACTTCCCATGTGTATCGATACGGTCTCCATGGGTTGACTCTGACCCCTTTGACTTAGTCAAGGTGTATCGATACCCCCATAGGTGTATCGATACCGCCTGCAGATAAACTTAAAAATTGGTCTTTTGGATGTGGTTTTGAGTTCCTTCGACTGTCTTGCTTATGATGTCCCGCTGTATGACCACATAGGATTAAATACTCATCTAGACAAGTTTTAAAATGAAAAAAAAGTATAGGGTTGCTAACCGAGGGGGAATCCTTTAGGGGGTTTTCACTCGGTTTTCCCCGTGTAGCTCACTCGGACCGGTCATCCGGCCAGACCGAGACGAGGGGGTTACAAAAGAAGAATTAACCTTAACAGTTTTAATATGACATACCTTTACTAGTTCATTATTAGGAAGTTTAACATACTTATCATGAACAATATTGTAACTACTAAAAAAAGATATAGAATTGACAATATGGTCTGTTGCCCTAGAATCTATAATCCAAGCGACAACACAATCACCAGAATCAGGACAAAAAGAGTAATACCTATTTCTTGGGCAGATGAAGGACTAGGAACAAAATTGGAAGAGAGAGCATTAATCTGGGCCACAAGAGGCTGATAATCTGAATTACAAGTCGAAGAAGCTCTCTCTTGGAGTAAAGACACTAAGCTTTCATACTGCTCTTTAGTAAAGGCAGGAGGTGAAACATCTGTGCTAACCAATTCATCATAAATCTCATTAGAAGTACAACCAATCTAATTAACTCTACTCCCTTGATACTTACTCTTATAGCCAGGAGGGAAACCATGTTTACGAAAACATTTATCAACTGTATGCCCAAATAACCCACAATGTGTACACACATGTTTCTTATTGCTAGAATTATGGAAATTCCCAGGTCTCTTGGTATTACTAGTTTCATTCCTATATGCAGCAGGTTTGCCAACAATAGAAGCATTAAAACGACCAGCCATTAAAACACTGGAATCATAGGCAGGAACAATAGAATTCAAAGTACGTTCATGCTGGACCACAATTGCAAAAATTTCATTTATAGAAGGCATAGGTTTCATCATCAATATTTGTGCTTTCTGAACAGAAAAAGAATCATTCAAGCCTCTTAAAAACCTAAGAATGAAATCATGCTTTCTATATTTAACTACAGCACATTCACAGGAAGTTAAAGGACAAAGGTTAGAAATCTCATCCCATAATACTTTCAACTGGGTATGATAAGCCGTAACAGACAATGATCCTTGCTGAAGTGAATAAAAATCTTGCATAAGATCAGAGACACGAACCAAATCCCCTTGGTTGAAACGATCGAACAAATCCGACCACAGCTCGTAAGCGTTATCAATCCAAATAACGCTCTGGGCGATTTCAAGACTGAGAGCACGCTGGAGCCAAGAAAGCACCAGGTTATTGCATTTCATCCAAGAATGGTACAAAGAATCATCTTCTTTCGGCGCCTTGATAGAACCATCGACAAATTGAAATTTGTTCTTCGATATGAGGGACATCTTCATCGACCTCGCCCAACCATGATAATTTCCACCGGTGAGTAAGGACGACGTTAACACGAGCGCCGGATTTTCATTCGGGTGAATGTAATATTCACTATTAGGATCATCAGCACGAGTGGAACGAGAGGAAGCGGAAGCTCTATCTTCTGATACCATAACAGAATTGTAAATCGAGGATTTGTGAAATTAGGAAATTTCACAATATTACGAATTGAGAGAAGAAGAGAGAATTGGGAATTTAGGGTTTTATTGATACACGGGTAAAGAATACAATTGACTGAGGAAGTTTGACTTTCCTCTTATTTAAACAACTAAAGAAAATAAAGAAAACACTTCTTTAAAATACAAATAAAAGAATATTATTAATATGTGCCAGTTGAAATTTCTAATACAGTGTGCCGAAAATGAAACGTTAATGAAAATGGGAAAGAAGAAAAGAAAGAGAAGTGTTGTTGCAAGGGAAATTGGGAAATTTAGGGTTTGACCCATATATTTGACAAGTTCTTTTGAATTATGACCTAATTAATAGAATGTATAAGTTTTAGGACTAAAAGTGTTATTATCCCATGACATGTCATCATCTCTGTTAATTTTTTAACGGCCGATGACCAATATGATAATGAAACGAAATGTTAGTGACGATTTTAACGAAAAAATTAATTGGATGACCAAAATAGAAAAAATGTGATAGCTGGGTGACCACACGTGTAGTTTACCATATAAATATAAAACATCGTAATCATTTGAAAATTGTTAGATATATTTAAAAAGGTAGCTGGAGTACAGTTTCACGGGCAATTCTAAAATGAAGCGCGTTGAAATGAGGCTAAGAAAGGCACAACCCAAATTCTTATAAAATTTGTAAGAATTTTGGTATCGACTTTTCAGTATATATCGAAATTTTTATATTTTTTGTAAGAAATTTGGTATATACTGAAATTCTTACACTTTCAAAAATTTTGAACTTTTTATAAGAATTTTGGTATATATCGAAATTCTTATAGTTTTTGTAAGGAATTCGGTATATACCGAAAAGCTTGATACCAAAATTTTTACAATTTTTGTATATATTGTTTTTGTTTTGATATTACTACGTATTGGCATTAGTGTATTTCTCGAGTTTATTGATATTTTTAAAATATTATATATTAATAATTATTCTACATAATATAACATCAGTACTAATAATGAAAATTTCACGAGTGTATTACTACGTATTGACATTAGTGTATTTCTCGAGTTTAGTGGCAAACTCACGCCATTTACACTCAGGGGAACTTAGGCTCAATTCCCAGCCAAGGTAAAACAACTATTTTTGTACCCAATAAATTTTTCAGTGGAAAAGCGGATGATGTTCATCTTAGGAGATACGGGTTTAAATCACTATGTCTACATGATATATGTGCATTGTCAAAGGGTTTAAAATATCTATGAACAAATACTACTTTATAATCACCTTTAAACTATTAAAAAATAAAAAAAATCCAATTATAAAAATATATAACAAAAACAAATTTCACGAGTATATTTGAAATGTTATCACGTGTCTTTATAAGAAGAAAAAAAACGTGTAACAAATTATATCCTTAAAAATAAATATATTACTAATATTATTTAGATTAAATAATTGATTTGTTTATAACCGCTCAATATTGATATATTGGTATATTCATTACGAAGATTGCAAAGACTCGTTATGAGGTGTTTTTTTCAACTTAATTTATTTAATATATTATGTCAATATTCGAATTTTAAACATTGTTTAACATGCCTATTGCTTCATTCGTAGACCAACTTGTTTAAAGAAATTAATTGAATTTAATGTTTATTAAAAAATAATAATAGAATTTAATGATTGCCTTTTATATTTTTAATGTAATTAAGAGAATATATATTATTGTTAAGCTCAAATTGATTTAATGATTCAATTCCACTATTCAAACTAATAAAATATTTAAAGGTTATATATTTTTATAACCAAATTTAGATCGATATCATTTTAATTATTAAATAGTAAATACTCATGTGTGAGTTCTCTCGTTTTTGAATTTATTTTTATTTGGCTCCGAACATATTACGATTATTAATCATGTGCTTTATAATGATTAATACATATTTGTTTTAAAATTATGTTCAATGATGGATAAATTTCTTTAAATTTATCCATTAACAATCCATCAAAATATAAAATGATACTAATTAAGAATTTTAATTGTAGGCAGCACATGATGGGTTGCATTTGGCATGGTCGAAAGGCTACCGTCGGATTGAGTTGGAAACGGATAATATGGAGGTATTGCGAATTCTTCAAGGGAGATCATCGGCGTTTCAAGGGTCAGCACTGTTGCAGTTGCTTAGCAGGTTTTTGGCCTATCAGTGGGATGCCAAGGTCCGGCATATCCGGCGAAACGCGAACAAGATTGCGGATGCACTGGCAAGGATGGCCCGTGGCGATCCGATTGGTGCTCGTATGTTCGAGGAACCTCCAATGGAGGCTGCTGTACAGGTTCTCCTTGATGCTCAAGGAGTTTCTTCACAACTGTAGTTTGTTATAGCTCTTCTTTATCAAAAAAAAAATTAAAAATTTTAATTACTTGAACTAAAAACCCGATGAATAGTTTTAACCGCTTTCTCTGACGAATATATAAATAACATAAAATATTTAAATAAAATTTATTTGAAATAAACCCACCTTCAAAAATCCAATTTTCCCATTGGCTGCAAGTTGCAAGTTGAGGAAGAAAAGTGGAAAATAAACTTGGAAAGCAAAAGATTATTATATAGTTTCCTTGGTTTTTCTTACATGAAAACCAAACATCTAAATTTGAGATGACAACATTCATTCAAACAAAATTAAAAAGAAAAATAAAATCTGAAAATAATAACGTACGTAGAATTTTATGTTACGAAACGAAATTTATAAAATTTTAAGGGATGATTTTATAAAATTTCAAGTGACTAAAGATAAATTTTTAATAAAAAATGTATAGAAATATTTAAAAAACTTCTAAACCATATGCGAATTTTAAATTTTCAGGGAAGGTAAGCGCTCTCAACCCCTTCTGTCTATCCATGTCTAAGACCAACCAAATGAACAAAAAGCAGAGAATTTGCACTTGTTCCTTGAAAAAAAGAAAAGAAAAACAAGAGTTCGAGTAACTTGATTAACCTAGACATAATCATACTTAAGAAATCGAAGTTTAGAGTTCAAATTCTGATATTACAAACCTTATTCGATTTCAGATTCTTACATAATTACATAAACGAAAAGAAATCAAGGGAGCAAGAACCCTAGACTTTCTTTCCCGTCAGTTCCTTGCCCATTTGGCGTTCTCTTGGTCAAGAAAATCAAGGAAAACGGTGCTCTTACATTGAGGGCACTTGGGATCCACCTCCGACAGCATCACGTACATGAAGCACCGAGGACATCCCACCAGCAACATCGACGCTACTTCCGGACGACTACTCGGGTACTCCGCCATTGACGTCGAATCCCCGAAGCTGTCCGAAGATACACACGAGCTCTCCGGTGACAATTCCGAGGAAGAAACCGACGAGTTTGGCGACGTAACACGGTGGTTAGCCACCCTAGCTGGTGTTAAGTTCAGCACTAAATCCAGCTCTGGACTGTTGGATCTTCGACTCATACTATTTTTTGAACTAATTATCGTATATTTTCACCTGTTTAGACATGAATATTGAAACAATCAAATGAACACAAATAACCCAAAAGAAAAAGAGAGAGAAAATCTGTAACAGTCATAGTTCACCTTTGGCAAATGAAGCCTTCAAGCACCAAACTGCAAGGGTTCAGCTCAATAAATATATTTTGAAAAATTCTAGAACGGGCGATGCACACCGTTGAACATATTCGAAAAATTGTGAGAAATTAGTAACTTTGAGCTATATTTTCTATGAGTAAAGGTGGAGATTCAAATGATGAATTTATTGGCTCATATTCTAGTACATGAGACATTTACAACGGTATCACATATGCTCAAAACGGTTGAATGATGAATGATAAATTAATGCTCAAAGTAAGGTACATGTGAATTGTGTAAGGAAAATAAAAACCTCTTATCCCACATTGGCTTGTCAAACTCATTCGGGTTGGGGCGCACCCGCACGACGTAGGAGACGCGAATGTACGGACCGGTCTAGCGTTTCGTGGGCTTGCGGATATTTTACCCACTTCGAATTTAATTTTTCCTAAAAAATGTCAGATCTTTTTGAACTTTTCGAATTTAAAAGAATAATTCTATATTTCTTTAAATTCGAATATTAAAGAGGTAACAACTGCAATTCACGAAAATGTATCCGTTTAAACATAGTATTAATTGATAATTTTCGAATAAAACGGACACAAAATTAATAACCATTAAATCGTAATATTTCATTTCCATGATTTTCCTCCTTCACCCCTATAAATATCGTCTCAATCCTCAAGGTTGAAGCACAACTCGAAAACTTTTTCTTTTCCTCTAGTATTTTCGGTGATAGGCAAAGTTAAGAGAATAGTTCGTGATCTCTGCAACTGTGATAATGTTAAAGATCATCATGTTGTTGTATTCTAGAGACTGACGACCGACGAACTTAAGCACTCTAAAGTGATCAAAATATACCTTAATGAAACTGCATAGCTGCACTCCTACGGTTTTCCAATCAAATTAAGAGTGTGTTTCTCTTCATTTTTGTATTTTAATTATTTAAATAATATTTTTTTTCTTTTTTTATCGCCACAAATTTTTATGCTTGTAATAGAACATCACTAACGCAATACATGGTTGAGCACCGTTGATTTTTAGTGACTTTTAAATAATTGTTAAAAATCTCAAAAAATTCGACATGCAATTAATCATATTTTAAGATAAAACTAGAAAAAATTATTCCATTAACTATTTTCGCATCATTCGCGGTTCTACTCAATTAAATAAAACCACATCATCTTTATTTTCTACAATATTTTCTATAATTTAAAATCACAAATCATTATCTTCTTCATCACACCTCGTGTATTAATTGTAACATTTTAATGAATAAAATGCTTAAAAAAATACCCCAATATCTTAACCCACGATTCAAAAGAGACAAAAATAAAATAATTAATCGGCTAAAACGCTTAAGATTAATATATTCATTTAAATTGCGAACAAATTAATTAGAAAATGAGTATATTAATTCTAGGGTTTTTAACAAATTAAATTAATTGTTTTATTTTTGTTTCTTTTGATTCGTGGGTTAAGCTTTTGGGGAGTGTTTTATTTTTATTTTAAGAATTCAATTTATTAACATATATCGTAATGTACCACTAATTGTGTGTCCCGCAATGTACCATTAACTATTTTAATTAGTTTTAAATTCTAAGGACCGAAAGTGTTATTATACCCTTTTAGAATAAAATCTTAAATATTAATTTTTATATTATTTTTTCAGATTTTCTTTAATTTTTTGATTCAAAAAACAATTAAATTTTTATTACTATAATAATTCTTACCTTTACTTTAATTTAAGGATAAAGTTCACAAATAATCACTAAACTTTGATCAATTATTAAATTTGGTAACCGAACTTTCAATTGCGTCAATGCTACCATTAAACTTTTAGTTTTGTTTCAATTTGACCTTTGACCCGTTATCAACACTTAAAAAGGGTGTTGTGGCTGTTAAAATATTTTGTATAATAACGCATTTAGTCATTCATATTTACACACTCAAATAATTTAGTCTTAATTCGTAAAAATAATAAATTTAACACTCATTATTTTAATTTGACCCTATTTTTAATTAAAAATAATTTAATATTTTATTTTGATCTCTCAATTATAACTAATGTTATCTTATCCCTTCCAATCCCAACAATACTCAACCCATTCTTTAAAACAAATCTCATAGAAAATTTTTGGTCTTCTGCAAAATATTCAACGAATGTCTCACTCAGCCCTCGAAACCAAACAGAGTCGTCCCTGGGCATGGGCAATAGGGGCGCCTGCCCAGGGCCCCTACCCTGCCCAGCGCCTATTTTTTTGAATATTTATAGTTAAAGTTTAATATTTTTTAATATTTATTATTTAAAATTTAATTTTTTTAATAATTGTTATTAGAGTTCTATTTTAAATTTTATTTTTTTCGATATTTTTTATTTGGGGTATAAATTTTTTCAATACTTGTTATTATAGGTTATTTTTTTGAATACTTGTAATTAAGGGCCTATTTTTTATTATTTATTGTTATTTTAATACTTATTATTAGGGTACAAATTTTTTAATACTTGTCATTATGAGGCCAATTTTTCAATACTTGTTACTATGGGCCTATCTTTTCTAATATTTGTTATTAGGACCATACTCTTAAATTTTATTTTTTTCCGATACTTGTTATTACGAGTCTAATTTTTTTTCAATACTTGTTATTTATGATCTATTTTCCCTAATATTTGTTATTACATGCATACTCTTAAATTTTAATTTTTCAATACTTGTTATTAGATTTCCATTTTCCCCTATATTTGTTATTACAATAATACTCTTAAAATTCATTTTTTTCAAAATTTGTTAATAGGGACCCATTTTTTCTATATATCACTTGTTACTAAGGGTCTAATTTCAAATTTTATTTTTTTCCAATACTCGCTATTAGAGGAAATGGTGAGCAAAACTCCACTCAACTCGAAAAAACTGATTTTTTCGACTCGTCTTGACTCAAAAAAAATTCAAATAAAGTTTGAGTTGTAAATTAAAAATTCTAATAACTCAAAATTTTAGTATTTAGTAGATAAGTTTTTAAGTTTGAATCGAAAGGACTCGTAAACTCGCATAACTTGAATTTTTTACTCAATTTAACTCGATCGAATGCTCACCCTTAATTAGGGGCCTATTTTTTAAGTTCGCCCATGAGCCACCAAAATCTCAGAAACGGGTCTGAATAAAACCAAACACTGACGACCGTAGGAATTGGCTAAAACAATGACCTTTTCTCTTTTGTCTGGGAGGATACCACACCTTCCATGTAAATAATCTAACACAGGAATCCAGCTTCTGAGCTTGCTGAATACATTCATTCTCTTCGAAGCAACGGCGGAACACGGTAAAGAGATGTTGGCCGGCCCTCTAAAATCGATCATTAAGCTCTCTCAAATATTTAAAATTCTGAAGAAACATCGTCACAAAATTCACCGTCAAATTTGTGTCGTATAACATATATAAAAACTTTAATTAACCATTCTGAAATCAGTGTCAACATCCGCACTGCCTTTAAGGCTGTAATGTTCTGTTCTATATCCATGCAGCCCACAAGGTGTATAATTTCACCATAATTCATCACTAATACCTGGTTCTCCTCCGCATGAACAAACATATGATTTTATGTTAAAGATATGAAGTTAGATCATCAATAAAAATATAAAAAAATATATATCTAAATTATATAAAATTTTAAAATTTTCGAAGAGTACGACCGTCTCCTCCAACGTAATTGAGAAAAGATCAAAAGAATTATACTATTAGTATTAACATAAATATTATTATGCTTTTATATAATATTTAAGAAAATATTGAAGATGAAATTAATAAATTTGTATATAAATTGTTAATCATTCTATTTATGGTGGTTTATAAAATAAATTTCTATAAATGTATTTTTAGGTAAAATGTTTTTACCTGTTTGGTAAATATGACAGAAATTAATATGGACACGGGTGCTGAATTTTGCTGGCCTACAGACAACGTGCTATTCTTGTAGCTATAAATATAATTGATTTATTGTGGGGTACTCATTTATTATTATTGTTGTTGTTATTATTTCCCTGCTTTGAATATACCACCCACGAACCTGAAGTTATATACACACAAACGAGAGGAGGATCCAAAATAGTTCAAATTTGATTTAAAATCATATATTCTTCGTATATGTATAATCCAGTCCTCTTACTTTTATTTTTGAGAATTCAAACTCTTTACTTTTCGATGTTAAATATTTAAGTTTAATTGTTGACATCATTCAAATTTTTTATTTGGGTATGTTGGTACAATGCATCGTATCACAGCGTTTTCACTTGACATTTTCATATTTTTTATTTTATTTTAAAAATTCTTTAAAAGTTCTAAAAAAATCTAAAATACTTATAAAATTTATAACAAATATTTTTTTTTGAAAAAGAAAATATGTAAATGCAACATGATAGAACTGTAGTGCATTATGTTCCAGTAAATGTAATATCTAAAGAAAAAAACATCAAGATTTAATGGTCAAATTACTTAATTGATTAAATTTCTTGATTCAAAAATTCAAGTACTTTTTACACCCTTAAACCAAAAAACTTCAAATAATTATAATTTTTCAAATAAGAATTCAATTAATCCGAAAATAAAATTGAATGTTTACTTAAATTTTCTTAGTACAATTAAAGGCATCAATTGTATGAGAACGTATGTTTCTTATCCGAGGAATTACTGAGGCCAAGCCAGAAAACCAAGAGAGAAGGCATTGTAATGATAAGTTTTGTGTACATTCCCCATTAATAACCAACTACTCCTGCAGGCTGCAGAGGCGAATTTAGAGGGCCGGTATAGGGTTATAAATGAGACGAGACAGATCGCGAGCTACTTGAGCTTGACTCGTTCAAAGCTTGACCAACAGTTGAATCGATTAGACTCGACTCGAGCTCGAGCTCGGCTTAAGTTCTTAACAAGTCAAGCCGAATTACTTGATATCCGACTCGAAAAGCTCGCGAGCTACCCGAAAATATAATATACTATTTTTTTAAAATGTTATGTTAGTTTACCTTTCAGTATATTTCATGTGTACTCTTTTCCTTCGACGTTGATTAGGATTTTTTTAATGAGACATATACAAATATTTCTTTTGTATAATCTTACTTATAATGAAATCATGTAATTTCATCATCATCATTATTGTTGTTGTTGTTGTTGTTGTTGTTGTTATTATTATTAGAGTTGTAAATGAAACGAGACAGATTGTGAGCTACTCAAATATGATTTGGTCAACACTCGACTCGAATAGACTAGACTCGAGCTTGAATTTGACTCGAATTTTTAAATATTAAATATTCAATCATTTTTTATATATTACATATATGTTTTAAGCCTAGACCCTTTAGGCTCAACGATAAATTATCCAATTTAGGCTTAACGATCTATAGGCCCTCAATTTTCTTCGAAAAGCCAATTGAATTCTTTTACAAAAGCGCACCCAATTGCTTTCGAACTTGAAAAACGCAAAAATTAAGTCCTTTGAATAAGGGTAACAATTTATTATGCTGATATGACTGTCAATATGTGAATTATGACGTGATTGAGAGACTTAATTGATATTTTAAAAAGTTTAAAGATTTATTTAATCTTCAGGAAAAAAATTAAAAAGTAAGAAATCTTTAGAACATTAAAAATTATTTGAAAATTCAAAAAACTTAAAAATCAAAATAAATTAAAATACTAAAAATTTACTAAAATAATAAAAACATTAAAAAAATTAAAAATTAAAAAAAACACTGTACAGGTTTAAAAAAATAGAAAAAGTCTTCTATGGTCAAAAGAGATTTCTGGTAAAATAACTTAATTAAATTTCGGTTTCACGTGAATTTTTTGATACAATAATGTTGAGCACTTAAATAGTTATTCGAACTGTCGCTAAATAAATAGCGAGCGAATCATATGCAAGAAAGTACTCGTAGCAATAGCATTAATAAGTTTGTGTACTATTTGCTCAAAAAAAAAGTTTGTGTACAATTATGTCCAGGGTGGACTTTTAGGGACAGGAGGAGGCAATAGTAGGGTTGTTTATTGTCGGGTATCTTTTTTATTTGGGTACCTATTTTGTTGGCCTGTATTCCGTCTCACTATATCAGGTACTCGTTATTTGGGTACTCGTGAAATTCGAATACCCGAATAACCAGGTAACGGGTATTCAATTCATAATTTTTTTATTTTAATTTTTTTTAAAATCACATATTAAACACATAAAATTTAGAAGTATATAATACATAATCCAAACAAAAAAATAGTGATTTGGAATTAGTCTGAACTTTGAATGGTGAAATATTTAAATATATATTAAAATTTTTCACCAAAAGAATATATAAAAAAGATTAATTTCGATCATAATTTTTTTCCATCAAATAGCATACTTACAAATCAATACAAATATTTTTTTTAAAAAAATTAAACTTACAATTTAAAAGTATATAATACAAACATAGAAAGAATTTAGGGATTTGAATTTAGTTTTAGAGTAAAATATTAAAAAACTAAAATAAACATATAATTTAAAATATAAAAAAATATATATTAAAAGTGTCGGGTTGGGTTGGGTACCCGGTAAGGGAACCGTGTACCCAGGAAAATTACCGGGTCAATTACCAGGCCCGATAATAAAATAAAAGTCTTAAAAATACCCGCCTATTTTGTACCGGATCGTCGGGTAATGGGTCGAGTAATTTTGAACACCCCTAAGCAATCGTCACCCTAAAAATTTAAAATTTATATATGATTTAGAAAAATTTTATATATTTTCTATTAAAAATTTATTTTCGCCCCTCCTAAAATTTTGTAAATTTATCTCTCTTAAAATTTATAGGTTCGCTCCCTTAACATAAGATCATGCGTCCGTCCCTGATTATGTCTCGCGAGTAAAGGAATCATGTTGTTTCTCTTGAAATTTTATGAGTCTTACATTGAAGAAGATCCCTTCTTATAAATTAATTCAACAATAAAATGGTTTAAGGATGTGTGAAACAAATATTTTAATTTTGATATAACTAAAAATCTAAGGACTAAATTGAAAATGTCAAAACGAATTTTAAGTCCTCAATACATCCCCATATAATTTTAAGATTATGCCAAAGTTAAAAACAATGTTTTTCAAATATTTTTCTAAGTGTTTAGAGCCAAAACAGTGATTTTCAAGTCCCTGTTTCGAAACGGCCTAAGGCGTTTCGAAACGTTTTCATCACTGTCAACCCATGTTCCGAAACGCGTATCGAAACGTCTTAAGAACACTTGAACCCGTTTCGAAACGGTCTCACACGTTTCGAAACAGTTCTTCATATTTGATTTGAAAAAGCATAACGGTTGCAATATTTTTTAACTGAATATTTAAAGATAAATAGGGTGTTTCGAAACGGGCTAAATCAGTTTCGAAACGACCCTTGACAGTAGCAAAACCGTTTCGAAACGTGGCCAAGCGTTTCGAAACTGTTCTTCATTTTAAATTGAAAATATGACCGTTGAAATTGTTTTTAACTGATTTTCTGAAATCGTTAGGGTGTTTCGAAACGGGCTAAGACTGTTTCGAAACGACCCTTGACAGTGGTAAAAGTGTTTCGAAACGGCTCTAAAGCGTTTCGAAACGGGCTCTTAAATGCACCACAATGGTTCTTTCTATTTTAGTCCGTTCCAAAACAGGTACCCCGCGTTTCGAAACGGGTTGTTGCAGACTGCATTTATGGAGGTGAGATAACATCCCAACGGCTCTATTGATGAGTACAACAACCACAACGACTAGAAATCAATGAGAAGGTATAAAAGAGACCTCTAAAAGCTCCAACAACAACTATTGATCCTAAAAAAAACATCAAAACATCAAATCCAAGCAATTGTGCAAAAATCCCATTTTGTCTAGAAACCCCAATTGTAATTTTCATTCATATCTTGTTCAATTGGGTTGAGTGCTTGTAATTGGGCTATCATTTGTATTGAGAGATACCTTATTAGCCAACAAATTTCTTTGTTCACTTGTGTGAGGATTGGGTTGAATTTTGGGTAGAAAATTCAACCGAAATTGTAAGGGTTGCCTCCTTAGCCTAGAAAAGGGGAAGAGCAATTAGTGGAATTATTGTAAATCCTTAGTGAAGCTAAGGTAGTGGATGTAGAGTTCATTTGGAACTTGAACCACTCTAAATCCCTTGTCTATTATTTTTAATTTGCAATTTCCACCAGAAAACCTTTAAATTTCCAATTCACCCCCCTCTTGGTTTATATCGATCTTGCGATCCACTCAACAATTGGTATCAGAGCCTACCTCTTTGAGGATTAACAACCACAAGAGGAGTTCCTTGGAAGAGTGTGATCATCAAAATATCAAGAGATGACTTCAACCTCCGGTTCCGGCATGTACGAGTCACAATCCACTACAAAGCCTCCCTTCTTCAACGATGATAACTATTCTTTTTGGAAGAATAGAATGCGTCTCTTCATCAAGTCAAATGACTATCTAGTGTGGGATGTCATTGAAGATGGGCCATATATTCCATTGAAGCAAGATGGTGAAGGCAAGATGGTTTTGAAGAAGAAAGTGGAGATGTGTGAAGAGGAAAGGAAAAAGATTCAAGTCAATGATAAAGCTCTCCACATGCTATTTTGTTCCTTCGGTCCGGACATCTATTCAAAGGTCTCATCCATCAAAAGTGCCAAAGAAGTGTGGGACACTCTTGAGACTACTTATGAAGGCACCAACGATGTTAAAGAAATTAAGATTGGAATTCTCAATCTTAGTTATGAAAATTTCAAGATGGAGCCCGATAAGACGGTGTCAAAGATGTTTGATCGTTTCTCCACGATTGTCAATGGGCTAAAGGGCTTTGGAGAAATCATACCGGAAGACAAGCTTGTCCGGAAGCTACTCTATTCATGTAACACTCGCGTCTAGGGCCTAGGAGTTAGCCGGGTTGTTGTTCGAGTCAAATAAAATCTAATTAAAATAAAACCAACTTTGAATAATGACCTATTTGAGTCTTAATAATGAGGGAGGGACCAAAGTTGTGATTTACCCACATTTTAAATAAAGGAAGACAACTTTTATGGAAAAGTTGTCATCTTCCTCCTCATTTCTCCTTTCCCAATTTCAAAACCCTCCCCCATTTTCAAACACTCCTAAAACCCTAGTTACTATTTCATTGACTTTGCTAATCAATTTCAACATCAAATTAAGAGGTAAACATATTTTCTTAACCTCCTCTCTATCCTCTACTTATCTATTGTTTTAGATTTCAAAAATATTGAGTTTTGGGAAATTAGGGTTCATATGGAAATTTGGGTTTTGATGGGGTTTTTCAATTTATTTTGAGAAATTGTTTTGGGGTTATGTTTAGTCATGATGAAATATACAACATATATTAATTTGGTTGATTTTGGGTAAATTTTCGTAGTGGGTCTTTAGGGCAAATTTTAAAGTATGAAAAATTGGGTTTTTGAGAGGTTTAGTGTTGGAATTGAAGGGCTGATGGTCTACCTATGTTAGGAGGGTGATTTGGGATGTTTTGAGAGTCATTTGGGTGCTTGGAAATGGGTATTTCAGCCAATGGTTGTTGGAGTCCGAAAATTGGGTTTTTGAGATGTTATGTGGTTTGGGAATTTGAGGAAAATGGGTTGTGATTTGCAAAGTAGGTTGATGGTTGAATTAGCATTGGGTTGAGAAGTAATGTATGTGTTTTGTTTGACTAGAAGCAAGAGGAAACGTGGGAGAGGCTTTGGGACTGAATCCGGGAAGTTGAAGGTGATTGCTTGCTTGGTCTTGGAGCTTGGAAGCTTAGGTGAGTGGTTGTTTGCTTTTAAAGATTTTTAAATTAGTTGGTTCGAGTATATGGACTAGGTTGGGCTTGGTAGACCCACCTAGAGTTAGGATTAGGGTGGTAGCCTAATCCTAAACTTGATCTAGAGCCTTTGGATGAACTCTTTTATGTGATTGTGTATGTCTCGTATGATATGTGATATGAATGGTTATGTATATTGTATTATACATGTGGAATGAGATATGAATTGTGATGATTGAGACATGCTTGATGATGGTTGTTGGTGAGTACGTGCTAGGCACGGAATTGGTTGAAATGAGTAATGAGAAATGAGTAAATGTTGGCACTAGTATACTTGAATACAAATGATCGATCATTAGGATGTTAGTGTGTACACATGAGTCAAAAGTCGCGCGTGGCCTTGGTGGCGTTGAGTCACCAAGGAGGAGTACGGGTCCGCCCGGAAATTGTATTTAAATATAGTCGGTGATGAGTGGAATCCCATCGACGGGGCGTGAGGATGAGTGGAATCCCCTCCGCGAGACCGGTGATGAGTGAAATCCCACCGTGAGGTAATATGGTTGTTGGATGTGAATTCCAACGAGTCTATCCGCGTATTCGGGTCTTAACTAGGTGCCAATGTTGTTGATAAATGTATCAATGTGTTGAGATTAATGATCTTTATTTGGATGTTTGATGTGACCACTTGTGTTGAGGATTTAAAGCTTGTTGACCATGCCATTTACTTGTATATTGCTCATGCATCTTATCTTATGGCTCTTGTGGATCCTTGGTATGGTTGTGATTTACCTTGGCTAGATCGTGCTCGGACCCTGCAATGTTGAGGTTTGTTTTTAGAGCTTACCCTCACTAAGCATCATTGCTTACGCTCTCTTTGTTCAACATTGCAGATCCTTAGTTCGTGGGTTGCTCGGGCAAGGGGAGGGCCTCCAAGTGTGGTTTTTGGCTTGAGTACATCAAGTATGACCTTTAAGTGTTGAACATGTAATAGTTTAAGCAATGGGACATGTGTCTTTTGATGGATGATTATTGGTTGATTAGGAGCATGTTTAGACTCCATGTTATGTTGCTTTTGTATGGCTTGTGATGCCATGTTTGAGTTGTAATCCATGCCTAAATTGCTTATCTTGAATGTTGGTTAAGTACCTTTGAGTTTGCCTTATGTTGAATGTTGAAGTATGGGTTTTTGTATGTTTAAGTGTCATATTTGGGTCAATTGCATGTTCCTTTGATGTATGTACATGTTGGGTGCTTGTATGGCTTTAAAGTGGTATGTAAATGTTGTATGAAGGCTTGTTGGGGGCTAGGAGAATTCTAAATTGCATTTAGAATCGAGTCTTGATCGTTTTTGTTGAGTTTGGAGGTTTTGATGTGCAGGGGTATCGATACGGTTGGGATGGTATCGATACCACCTTCTTGATCAAGCCTCGCGTATCGATACACTGAGAGGTGTATCGATACTATTTTTTGTCACTGGAGCTACTGTCCAGTTCTGTATCGGTACGGGCCTCCATGCGTATCGATACGGTCTCCTTAGCGTTGACCGTGGGAAGTCAACAATTGGGGAGGGTATCGATACACTCCTAGGTGTATCGGTACGGTCTCCATAAGTTGACTTGGACCAGTTGACCTGGTCAAGGGGGTATCGATACACCCCTTAGGTGTATCGATACCGCCTGCAGTTTAAGCTTAAAATTGGGATTTAACATGATTGTTTGAATTCGTTCGATTGTTTTGTATATGTTGTTCCGCTGTATGATCACTTAGGGTTTAATATCCATTTAGACAAGATTTTAAAATGAAAAAAATAATAATAAATAGGGTTGCTAACCGAGGGGAAATTCCTTAGGGAGTTTTCACTCGGTTTTCCCCGTGTGACCCACTCGGACCGGTCATTCGGCCAGACCGGGACGAGGGGGTTACAATTCACTTCCCGAGTCTTGGGATGGGAAGAGAACCGCTATCATTGAAGCTAAGAACTTGAAGACTTTGAAGCTTGATGAGCTTGTGGGTTCTCTCCTTACTCATGAGATCATGAAGCAAGGAAGGGAATATGAGAAAAAGAAAGAAGAGAAAAGGGTAGAGAAGCTTGAGGTTGAGAAGAAGAAGAAGATGGGATTAGCTCTCAAAGCTAAAGCTTCACAACTTGAAGAGAGCTCATCTAGTGAGGAGGATGAACTTGAAGAATTGGCTATGATAGCCAAACGATTCTCACGCTTTATGAGGTCCAACCAGGGAAGAAAAATCCAAAGGAAGATGGACTTCAAAAGCAAGAACAAAGAAGAAGGAAGGGATCCTATCATTTGCTTTGAGTGCAAACAACCCGGCCACATACGTTCGGAGTGCCCTCAACTCAAGAAGAAGGGCTTTGAGAAGAAGAAGAGGCTCAAAGCCAAGCTTGCTACTTGAAGTGATGAGGAGTCATCGGAGGATGACGAACAAGAAGTGGCTAACCTTTGTCTCATGGCATTTAAGGAAGATTCCTCCTTGGTAACCTCTAACTCATCTACTTTAGATTTTTCATATGAAGAGTTAAATGATGCATATGATGAGTTACAAGAGGTATATGATGAATTAGTTGAGAAATATAAGGAGTCAGTCATTAGGAATAAAAAGATTATTCTAGAACTAAATGAGAAAAATGACTCACTTACTCAAGCTAATTCAAAATTTGAGAAAAAGATATTATGATTAAAAGATGAACTAAAATTCTTTCAAGATGAAAATGTTGATCTTAATAATCTTTTATCTCAATGTAATAGTGAACACCAAAAGGTGTTGGGTGAGCTAAATGAGCTCAAAAAGTCTTTGAAAAATGTTGGTAGTGTCCAACATGAAGTAGGTGAATCCTCTAGAACACACCAACCTAAGAAAAAGACTAACTACTACAAACAAGGTAGCTATCCTAGACATAGTAGAGCTAAAAGAATTAGAAGTGTATGGGTTCCTAAGGAACTCGTAAAATCTAATAATATTATTGCTATGTCATCTTGGATTCCTAAGGGAACCAAGGTTTTGGGAGCTAACACTTATGGACCCAAAATGATTTGGGTACCAAAAACCAAAGTTTAATATCTTTGTTTGTAGGGGGGCATTGCTACAAGGCCAAAGCACAAAGTCAAAACTCATGGTACCTTAATAGTGGATGCTCGAGGCACATGACCGGAGACAAGAGTAGATTCATGGATCTAAAGCCAAAAAGTGGAGGAGTAGTGACATTTGGTGACAACTCCAAAGGCCACATTAAAGGTATTGGCTCCATAGGTAATCTCTCTACTATTCTCATTGAAAATGTATTATATGTCGATGATCTTAAACACAATTTATTGAGCATAAGTCAATTGTGTGATAAAGGATTTAATGTTTTATTTGATAAAAATGGATGCAAAATTGTAGACATTAAATCTAATAATATTATGCTCATAGGTCATCGCATAGGAAATATATATATGGTGCATCTAGATGACATTCATACATCTCATGCATGCTTAGTTGCACAAAATGAAAATGATGCATGGTTGTGGCATAGGAAACTAGGACATGCTAGCATAAGTGTTTTAGAAAAACTAGTCTCCCTTAATCTAGTTAGAGGTTTACCCAAGATAAAATTTTCAAATGATAAAATTTGTGATGCATGCTCAAAGGGTAAACAACATAGATCTTCCTTTAAATCCATTAATGATGTTTCTACTAGTAGATGCTTACAATTAATCCATATGGATTTATTTGGGCCAATTAGGACTATGAGCTTGGGTGGTAATTCTTATGCTTTTGTACTTGTTGATGATTTTTCTAGATTTACTTGGGTTCTATTTTTAAGTACTAAAGATGAGGCTTTGGAAAAATTCATCACATTTTCAAAATTAACCCAAAATGATCTTGAACTTAGAATTTCACATATTAGAAGTGATCATGGAACCGAGTTTCAAAATTTAGGGTTTGAAGATTTTTAAGTGAAAATGGTATTAGCCATAATTTTTCGGCTCCTCGAACTCCTCAACAAAATGGGGTAGTTGAGAGGAAAAATAGAACTTTACAAGAAATGGCTAGAACTATGCTTTGTGAAAACAATTTACCTAAATATTTTTGGGCGGAAGCCACAAACACCGCTTGTTATATTGTAAATCGAGTAATGATTAGGCCAATTTTAAAGAAAACACCTTATGAGATTTTAAAATCTAAAAAGCCTAACATTAGCTATTTTCACCCTTTTGGGTGCAAGTGTTTTGTTTTAAATAATGGAAAAGACAACTTAGGTAAATTTGATGCAAAGAGTGATGAAGCCATTTTTATAGGTTACTCTTTAACCTCTAAAGCCTATCGAGTATTTAACAAAAGAACTTTAGTAGTAGAAGAATCTATTCATGTTGTATTCGATGATAACCTCCTTCCTATGAAGGATTCTTGTGATGATGATGATGTAGGAATCATAAATGCCTTTGATGGAGGTCAAACTTCAAAAGAGGATGAGATTCCAACAAAAGAAGAGGACACACAAGATCCACCTCTTGAAGCCTTGAAGGACTTGGCTATTGAGGAAAAGGAAGTGAGCTACCCAAGGGAGTTGAACTATGTCAAAGATGGTGAAATCTTGGGTGATCCATCCAAGGGGGTAACCACTCAATCTTCTCTTAGACTAATGAATCATGTTGCATTTATCTCATGCATAGAGCCTGAGAATATTAAAGAATCATTGAAAGATGATTTTTGGATTCTGGCCATGCAAGAAGAGTTAAATCAATTTGAGAGAAGTAATGTTTGGACATTAGTTGATAGGCCTAGTAATCAATCTACAATAGGAACTAAATGGGTCTTTAGGAACAAGCTAGATGAGAGTGGTAACATTGTAAGAAATAAAGCTAGACTTGTAGCACAAGGTTACACTCAAGAAAAGGGAATAGATTTTGATGAAACCTATGCACCCGTAGCTAGAATGGAAGTCATTAGGATGTTGCTTGCATATGCATGTTATCATAATTTCAAGCTTTTTCAAATGGATGTTAAAAGCGCATTTTTAAATGGTTTTATAAATGAAGAAGTGTATGTGGAACAACCACCGGGTTTTGAAGATTCAAAATTTCCAAATCATGTTTTCAAACTTACCGAAGCTCTTTATGGTTTAAAACAAGCTCCTAGAGCTTGGTATGAAAGACTTTCAAATTTTTTGATTGAAAAATGATTTGAAAAAGGTAAGGTGGACACTACACTTTTTTATAAAAATGTATAAAAATGACATCTTAGTAGTTCAAATTTATGTTGATGATATTATTTTTGGTTCTACTAATGAATGTCATTGTCAAGAGTTTGCTAAGTTAATGCAATGTGAATTTGAGATGAGCATGATGGGGGAGCTCTCATTCTTTTTGGGACTCCAAATCAAGCAAAAGAAGGATGGCACCTTCATCAACCAAGAAAAATACATAAAGGATATGCTCAAGAAGTTTGGCTTGGAGAATGCAAAGCCTCAAGCCACTCCTATGAGCTCATCTACAAAGCTTGACAAAGATGAAGGAGGTAAGTGTGTTGACTCTAAGCTTTATCGTTCTATGATTGGATCTTTGCTTTACCTTACCGCAAGTAGACCGGATATCTTGTTTAGTGTTTGCTTGTGTGCTAGGTTTCAAGCTAGTCCTAGAGAGTCTCACCTTATAGCCGTTAAGAGAATCTTTAGATACCTTAGAGATACTCCTTGTTTAGGTCTTTGGTATCCTAGAGACTCTACCTTCAACCTTCATGCTTACTCGGATGCGGATTATGGGGGTTGTAAAATCGATAGGAAAAGTACTTCGGGAACTTGTCAATTCCTAGGTGTATGCTCATATCTTGGTTCTCTAAGAAACAAAATAGTGTAGCCTTATCTACCACCGAAGCCGAGTACATATCCTTAGGGAGTTGTTGTGCTCAAGTCCTTTGGATGAAGCAACAACTCTTAGATTATGGAATTAAAGTTGAAACCATACCCCTAAAATGTGACAACACTAGTGCAATATGTTTAACAAAAAATCCCATCCAACACTCTAGAACCAAACACATAGAAATAAGGCATCATTTCATTAGAGATCATGTCCTTAAGGAAGATGTGGTTATAGAGTATGTAGACACCTTGAATCAATTAGCGGACATATTTACAAAACCCTTAGACAAAGAGCGTTTTTGGTCTCTTAGGAGAGAGTTAGGTCTAGCTAGCCTATCTTGACCTTCTAGGACCTCTTTTGTGCTTAAATATGATTGATCTTGTGAAATGTCATGTTTATGTGTTTAGACTCCTAATTTCATCCATGCTTATAGCTAGGGGGAGTATGTTTATGTTTGAATATGTTTTGCCTGCTCATTCATGACATTTATGCATGTTAGGCCTAAGAAAAATTCATTTTTCTGCACTTTTAGAGCCTCATCTGCACTTCTAGGACCAGGTGTATCGAAACGGGTGACCCTGTTTCGATACGGATACCTTAAATCCAGTTCTGAGAGAAGGGCGTTTCAAAACGCCTCCAATGTGTTTCGAAACGTTTTGGCTACTGCCAAGGGGTGTATCGAAATGTGTTTCGATACGGGTCAACAGGGCTTCGATACGGTCAACACCGTATCGAAATGGTCAGCTGACGGTCTCAAAACGGTCAAACCCTAGTCGTCTCGTTTCGAAACGGTCCTGACCGTTCCGAAACGGCATCGCGGATAGCTTTATTTAGGGCTTTTAATGTTAAAATTCTACTTTTTATCAAACTCTTAAAAAAAACCCTAAAACCCTAAACCGCCTCCCTCTCTATAAATACCCTCTCAAACTCTTTGTTTTTCACAAAATTGTGAGGGGTTTTACTCTTAAACTCAAGTCTAAGCAAGTTTCATCAACATCGTGCAAGGATTTTCATCGAATCATCCAAAATCCCTAACTAAGGTATTTTTCCCTTTTTTATTTTTCTTTCAATTTATGTTCGAATCTTAGGTTAGAAAATTTTATTTTTGTATAAATTATATGTTTTCATTTGTGGGTTTTCCATATCTTGTAAAAAAAATTCAAAATCTCAAAATTTTTTATTCGGATATAAAATTTTTCAGTCGTATTTTTCCTTTACTTTTTTTTTTATTTTTTTTTGTTTGTTTTAATTTTGTTTCAAAAACCTAAGTGGGATTTATTATTGGATTGATTTTAAATATCAATGCATACACTTAATTTTAAAACATACTTGCTTAATGTTTTTAGATGGCGGAATAAGCTAACAAAAAGCGTAAGGCCGTTCAAACCGGTGATTCGAGCATTCGTCCGAATCTTGCTCTCCTTTTTCAGAAATCTCTTAAAACTAATGAGATGCGAGCTCGCTTCACTTATGTCAAGGATTTCGAAGTTCGTAGAGAACGTGTCATTGATCTTGATTTCCTCAATTCCGAGCGTTTCCTATTCCGTTATCTCGAGCGTTTGAGTGAGTGGAATCTTCTCTTTTTGTTGAGCATTCCGGATATTCGCTACAAACATATGGTACTCCTTTTTTACTCTAATGCTCATTTTATTTATGATGAGACCAAGACCGAGATTATAGGAATTGAATCTTTAATATTGGGTAAAAAGTTTGTTGTTGATATTGCTCTCTTAGAGTCAACTTTCGAACTTAAAGATGAAGGTCTTGAGGATGAACGTCACTTTGGCACTTTCACCGGTCTGGCACTTACTTTGGATGTGCACGATCGCTTTCTTCACTTGATGGTTTCATGGTTCTTTCGACCTTCCGAAGGTAAATACTCTCATATCTGTCAAGTTGATCATTTTTGGCTTGAATGTTTCCGTAGAGGTGAGCGTCCTAATGTGCCTAAGATTATTTTTGCCGAGATGGTCAATAATGTTAAGCTTATTGACACAAATGAGTTGAAGTCTTTTACTTATGGCACAATCTTGAGCTATATCTTTAATGACCTTGGTATCGATTGTACCTACGACTCTCCGGAACCTCGTAAGTCCAAGATTGGTGAGTCCTCTCTACGCAAATCCGGGTTTCGATATTTGAATGATGTTTGGGAAAGAGTTGATAGAGAAGCTCTTCCTCCTCCCGTTGCTCCTCCACCGCAAGTTCAAGTTGGAAACAATAAAGCCCTCACGGCTCTCATTACCGAGCGGTTCAATGCTTTGGATACTCGCATTGCTTCGGGTTTTGATGCCATGGACAATCGCTTGAAAAATGTCGAGGATCGCTTTCATACTCTTGAGACTTCCCATTCAAACTTGGATTTGTCCTTCTCTACTCTCTATGGGCAATGGACGAAGTTTCACCGTTCTCAAGTCAAGAGCGACGATGAGACTTCCGATGACGATGACGAGGCTTAGGACTTTTATCTCATATCATATCATATTATTTATGCATTTTAGGTTTAAGATTGCATCTTTATGTTTTATTATGTTTTAAGAACCTATGCTTTTGATCTTTTGTTTGGGGTTTTATTTTGAACTTAATGTTGGTTTATGTTTTGGATATTTTGATATTATGAATTAATATTATTGTTGCTTATTAATGCTTATTGGTACTAATCCTTTGTCTTCTCTATGAGCTTTCGTTATTCTTTTTGATCTAACAAAAAGGGGGAGAAGAAATTTAAGAGCCACAAACTAAAATTCGTTTTAAATCTTTTAAAAGGTTTTTTCAGTTTTACAACTTGAATTTCAAGTCAAATAATTTTTTTTAAAAAACTTTAAAAACCTATCTTAAACTAAGGGGAAGTTAGAATATTTTCAAAACTTTCAAAATTCTTAAAAATTCTAACATTGGTTTTGTTATATCAAAAAGGGGGAGATTGTGAAACAAATATTTTAATTTTGATATAACTAAAAACCTAAAGACTAAATTGAAAATGTCAAAACGAATTTTAAGTCCTCAATACATCCCCATATAATTTTAAGATTATGCCAAAGTTAAAAACAATGTTTTTCAAATATTTTTCTAAGTGTTTAAAGCCAAAACAGTAATTTTCAAGTCCCTGTTTCGAAACGGCCTAAGGCATTTCGACACGTTTTCATCACTGCCAACCCATGTTCCGAAACGCGTATCGAAACGGCTTAAGAAAACTTGAACCCGTTTTGAAACGGTCTCACACGTTTCGAAACAGTTCTTCATATTTGATTTGAAAAAGCATAACGGTTGCAATATTTTTAACTGAATATTTAAAGATAAATAGGGTGTTTCGAAACGGGCTAAATCAGTTTCAAAACGACCCTTGACAGTAGCAAAACCGTTTCGAAACGAGGCCAAGCGTTTCGAAACTGTTCTTCATTTTAAATTGAAAATATGACCGTTGAAATTGTTTTAACTGATTTTCTGAAACCGTTAGGGTGTTTCGAAACGGGCTAAGACTGTTTCGAAACGACCCTTGACAGTGGCAAAAGTGTTTCGAAACGGCTCTAAAGCGTTTCGAAACGGGCTCTTAAATGCACCCCAACGGCTCTTTCTATTTTAGTCTGTTCCGAAACAGGTACCCCGCGTTTCGAAACGAGTTGTTGCAGACTGCATTTATGGAGGTGAGATAACATCCCAACGGCTCTATTGATGAGTGCAACAACCACAACGACTAGAAATCAATGAGAAGGTATAAAAGGGACCTCTAAAAGCTCCAGCAACAACTATTGATCCTAAAGAAAACATCAAAACATCAAATCCAAGCAATTGTGCAAAAATTCCATTTTGTCTAGAAACCCCAATTGTAATTTTCATTCATATCTTATTCAATTGGGTTGAGTGCTTGTAATTGGGCTATCATTTGTATTGAGAGATACCTTATTAGCCAACAAATTTCTTTGTTCACTTGTGTGAGGATTGGGTTGAATTTTGGGTAGAAAATTCAACCGAAATTGTAAGGGTTGCCTCCTTAGCCTAGAAAAGGGGAAGAGCAATTAGTGGAATTATTGTAAATCCTTAGTGAAGCTAAGGTAGTGGATGTAGAGTTCATTTGGAACTTGAACCACTCTAAATCCCTTGTCTATTATTTTTAATTTGCAATTTCCACCACAAAACCTTTAAATTTCCAATTCACCCCCCTCTTGGTTTATATCGATCTTGTGATCCACTCAACAGGATGCTTTAAGTATCATGTCATTCTTTTGATCAAAGCTAACTGTTAAATTTAATGAGTTTTTTTAAATTAATTGATGTCATGTGTCGTGTCACGATGTTATCACTTGATATTTTAAAAAAAATAATAGGGTAAACTATCTGGGAGACCACCCAACTATTGGGTTTCACCTGTTTTGACCACCGAACTATAAAAATTTAAAATTTGACCATCCAACTATTTATTTAGACCTATTTTGACCACCGACCGATAAAATTTAACAAATAGATGACATGGTTGTTAATAAAAATCTGTATAACTACATATTTGGTCCCTGCAAGTGAGGGCTGATGGCTTAGGTAGGATGCAAACCTAGGACTCCTTAGAGAAAATGACATGAGTTAACCACTAGACCAAGTGGTGAGTTGTGATATAAGATACACAAATTAATATATGTTTTAATTTGCTGTTAATGCAAGGAAAATAAAATAAATATGAATTAAGAGAACTTGAATATAAAACGCTTAAGATGCATAAAAAATATTCAAATCACTGCATAAATATAATATTTAAATTAAAGTAGACAATATTTTATATATTTATATATTAAATTATATTAAAAATAAAAAGTATATTCGAGTCAACTTTAATTTTGTTGTGAATCTTATTTATTTCTTTTTCATGGTATTAACTTTAATTTAATTATTATATTTTTATTTTTAATAAAATTTAATTTAATTAAATTAAAAATTAAAAATTATATTAAAAATTCATTTAACGAAACTAAACTTATCTTATGATTAGAGTTATATTCATGAGTTTGAATTCGTTAAATGAATTTTTAATATAATTTTAAAATTTTTATTTTAAATCTTGAATTAACAATATTTAATATATATATATATATATATAATGTCGTCTACTTTAATTTAAATATTATATTTATACAGTGGTTTGAATGTTTTTTATGCGTCTTAAGTATTTTATATTCGATTCCTCTTAATCTATATTTATTTCTTTTTTTCCTTGCATTAACATCAAACTAAAACATATACTAATTTGTGTATTTTATATCATAACTCACCACTTAGTTCAGTGGTTAACCTGTGCTATTTCCTCCAAAGAGTCACCACCTGATTGGAGGAGGAAAATAAAATTATTAAATAAATAATAAATAATTAAATTCCTCCAATAAGGTGATGCCACATGTCGACACCTAATTAAATGATTAATTTATTAAATTAAATTAAAATTATGATCAAATTGATAGAATAAGTAACTTGTAGGGACCAAATGTGTAGTTATACAAATTTTCATTAACAACCACGTCACCCATCTGTTAAATTTTAACGGTCGGTGATCAAAATAGATCTAATTAAATAGTTGGATGATCATATTTTAAATATTTATAGTTCGGTGGTCAAAACAAGTTAGACCTAATATTCTTAAAGTTAAAAGAAACGTCTAAAAATGATTAAAAATATTTTTTTATCCGTAAACAAAGACAGAACCACGACACCAACTTGAGGGGGCAAACTATATTTTTTGGAAAGTGATGGAGCAATTCATAATTTCAAATTTTAAATTTGTTATATAAACAAAAGGGAAAAATTATTTGGGGTGGGGGCTAGAGCCCCTCTTATCTTGTCTGTAAATGTCACATTACAAAATTATAGTATTTTACGTGACAATAATATTAAAGGCAAAATAACTGTTAAACTTAATGATAAAAAATAGTCAAATGACTTGATTAAGTCAATTTATAGGTTCAAAAGACTAATTGATTCATTTTATAGAAGATATGGGTTTAATTAGGTGTAAAAAATACAATGACTTAATTAAATTTTAACCCAGATGTGAGGGAACTGGGAGTAAAATTGCAGCACAACCCAGATGCAGGACTTGTATAATTCAATGCCTTTAAAAATATATATTAAATATATAATATATAATATAATAATTATATTTATGGTCAACTGAAACAATGTACCACGATGTCGGCATTATGCATGCATGACCACAAGGCTTCGTACGTCAATACAGTCATGTTTATTGTATTCCTATATTTTACTTGTTTTGATCTGTATATTTTAGAATTGGATACGGAGATAAATGGGCGGAGTCATTCTTTGGAATGAGGTGTCTCATGACACCTTAAAATTTTTAAAAATTTATTTTTTTTATATAATTTGTTTATAAAAAAATTAAAAATATAGACAAATGACACATTTTTTATGAATAAAATGACATCCCTTTATAAATAAAACGACACACATTTATAAATAATTAACCCTCTTTAAATATCGTTGAAAAAATGACATCCCTCGAATAAATTTTTGGCTCCGCCCCTGTAGAGATATGATCTTTTAAGAACTCTATGAATATGTGAATTTTAAAAATAAATATTTTTAAGTCGAAGTTATACTATCAAATCTTGCACATCCGAGTCTAACTAACATAGTTTTATCATGTTATAATCATTGTTTAAGCAAATAAGCAGAGGTGTAGCCAAGGGACACCTATGTTGACAAACGAAAACTCACCTATGTTGACCGGAATCTGCGAGTTAATCTCAATCTGAGACTGATATAACTTAAATCTGATCTAAACTTGATTCAAAATCCGAATAAAGTTTGAATATGCAACTGAACATATATTCATTAATGTATTCATATGACAATATTAGAAAAACAAATGTAGAGACTACTAATTGTACTAGTGGCTAAATTAAGATGTTTATATTGTTCATTTCTTGTATGAATTTGGACCCAGATATGAGAATATAATATATCTTTATTTAATAAAAAAAACAATTGCAAGATGTTTGTTTTATGATAATATATTTATAACTAATTCTAATAATATAATACTTAAAATATATGGCAATCGTTAAAGTAAATTCATAATCTCTAAACTAAAGTGTTTTTTAGTTTGACAAAAAGTATTCACCGCCGATAAAAGTGACTAATCCCCTCGTTGCATGTGTTCTCATTGAGAGGTAAACAGCTAGCCATAAAATGTACTCTATTCCCATTGGTAGGAATCAAACTCCTAACCTCACGATCAAGGGATGAAGTGAGCAACCACCACACCACATCTTATAGTTAAATTAAAGTGTTTTTTATTCGCTTTGATTATTTTTTGAACAATAAATATTTCAATGATTCGACCGTCTTATTTTACGTTTCATTCATATAGTTCATACATGCCGAGTTTTAAGTAAATTCATTTGCCTAACTATTTGGTTTATACATAAAAGTTTTCACCTTTGAATATATATTAATTTAGATTGTATTATGGATCAACAGGATAGAAATATCAAATTAATTTACAAACTTAATTACATAAAAAATATGCTTAATTTTTGTCGCCTCTTCCAACTAGTGCGGCCTCTTTCTCCTTTTTCATTCTCTGTTTAACCCGTGATCGACATCAATTTAAATGTTGGTTTTCGATAGCTGGTTTTCATTATTTTTTTACTTTTATTTATCATGTTGTTTAGTTTTTTTAGTTTTCATTTATTTTAATAAGAATCTATGCTTTTGTGGCACGTTTTTTCTCTACCTTTATGATATATTTTTTTTGTGATACACTTCCTCTGTCATTTAGCACGATTTTACATATCTTTGCGGTCGTTTGGTGCTCGTACAGAGATCCTTACGACTATTATTTTCTTATTTGAATTTTTCGTTGGTCATAGAATGCCTGATTTCCTTTGATGGTTGTTGTAAAGGATTTGTATATTTTATAGTTGATAATGTTTACAATTGACCTATATATAGGCTTACAAATGAATATACAAGGATAAGCGAAATCAAATATTAAATACAAATCAAATATTTAAATACAAGATAAGATTGAGATAGAGATAGGATTTGAATGAGATTTGACTACGAGTTATCTCATGGATTTGAATGAGATAAAAGTTATCTCATCTTATCTTCATCCTTAATACGCCCCTGCAAGATAGAGGATCCATCGGAGACTCAAATCTTGGACCGAAAATGGATGAAGAAATTACGACCAAGCGATTTGGTGAGCGTGTCTGCAATATGAGCTTTGGAGGGAATGTTTTGAACAAGTAGGGAACCCACAGCAACTAAGTCATGTACAAAGAAGTAATCAAGGGCAAGATGCTTCATACGAGAATGAAAAACTGAATTTTTGCAAACATATGTGGCACTAGATTGTCAAAGAAGATATGTGGTGGTTTTGGTAATGACGTCAATTTCTTGAAGAAGATGTTGGACCCAAAGCACTTCGGCAGTTCCATTTTCCACGACACAATATTCAGCTTCTATGGAGGAACGAGAAACAATTTTTTGACAAACTGACTTCCAAAAAATAAGATTAGATCCAAGATAAATATCATATCCAATAGTGGATCGACCGTCCGTAGAAGATCCTCCCCAGTCTGCATCAGCAAAGGCAATAAGATGAAGGGAGGATGGCGAACGAAAAAGAATGTCATGGCATAATGTTCCTTTGAGATAACGCAGGATGCGCTTAGCTGTTGTCCTATGTGCAAGTGAAGGACCATACATGTATTGCGACAGATGATTCACGGCAAAAAAAAATATCCATGCGAGTAAGTGTGAGATACTGAAGGAGACCAAGTAATCGACGATACCTAAAAATATCAAGTGTCGTGGATGGCTCCGGCGGAGGTAGCTTTTCGGAAGAGGACGTAAGTGTGGTAATTACCTTAGCATTTTTCATCTGAAACTGAGTCAATATGTCAGAGATATATTGTGCTTGAGATAAAAACTACTCAATAGGAGTAGAAATAGCCTCAATACCAAGAAAATGGTTGAACAGACTCATATCCTTCAAAGCAAACTTCGTAGATAATATGTTGGTGAAATGAGCAATAAAATCAGTGTTATTACCAGTAAGCACAATATCATCCACGTAGACTAGAAAGTGTAAAATAACTCACTTTGCATTATAGATGAAGAGGGAGGCATCAACCTTTGATTTCGTAAAACCAAAGTGATTGAGAAATTGAGAGAGTTCAACATACCCTGCCCTCGAGGCTTGCTTGAGTCCATACAAGGCTTTACGCAATAGACAAATATGAGATGAATGAGTAGAATCAACATACCCTGGAGGTTGTTCTAGATAGACTTCCTCATGTAAGGTGTTATTTAAGAAGGCGTTGTTAATGTCAAGATGCTTGATGGGACATGCATGATGTAGGGCAAGAGTGAAAATAATACGCATCGTAACAGGTTTCATCACAGGACTAAAGGTCTCAAAGTAGTCATGACCGAACATGGGCAAGAGCTTAACAAAGTCACCTCCATTACCAGAGAATAGAGATACAATGGTCTGATGAAAAAAGCTTTCAACAAGCCTTTAAACTGATGAAATATTGTCGCAACATCATATTTCTTCTTCATTGGGTATAGCCAGATAACATTGGTAAAATGATCAAAAAATACTACATAGTATGAATATCCATCATAAGACACATATTTAGTGCTCCAAACATCAGACTAAAGAATTCGAGAGGATGAGAGCTTGACATAGCATTTTGACCAAATGACAGTTTATGACTCCTATTAATAAGACAGGAAATACAATGATAGTTCGTCAAACTAGTTGGGTCATAAGATATATTACAAATGCGTAATGTAGAGGCTAAGACTTTATCGGAGGGATGACCAAACTTGTGATGAAACTGATGCAAGGACAAGCAATTGACTAAGTTGACTTGGGGATAATAGGATCGCGGAGCATAGTAGACACCACCAATTTTATTGCCTCGAAGAAGGAGAATTCTCGTGAGTCGATCCTTAACAAGAAAATAAGATTTAAAGAATTCAACACACATGTGATTAGTCTGACATAATTTAGAAATTGACACCAAATTTGTATTTAATTGGGGAACATATAAGACATTTGTGAGAGAAGTGGGCTTGGTAGCCGTGGGAACAATGCACCGACAAATATGAGATATAGGTGGAGAGTTACCATTACCCAGATGAATTGTATCAAACCCATCATAAGAGAAGATGTAACACCCCAAAATTCGGTCTAGTCGGAATTGAGTTCCGGTGATCGGTAATCTTACATCGATAAAGTCTAAATATTGTATTGGCATCTACCGCAAGGTCGATTTATTAATATGGAACTCTAATTTGAGTCCGTTTATCGAGTATAGACATTATTGAATAACATTGAAACCTATTTTGTGACTAAATTGTGAAAATGATAAGTTTTTGGTGAATCTATTAAGTACCGAGAGTTGAGGGACTAACCCTGCAATTAGCCCATCCTCAATTAAAATTTCCACTTACGTGGGATAATCTGAGAGCTTTCTTTCAAATAAAGGAAAGCCTTGGCATTAAAACATAAGAAAAGAAGATAGGATAGCTACTCGAAACTTTAGGAAGCAAGCACCTTCTTTCATCATCTTCCACCTCCAAGCTAGCACCTCCATTGTTGATTTGTTAAAAACTTGAAATTTCTTTAAGCTTTTATTATTGAATCATTATCCTTGATTAGGTAAGCTATTTTCCTTAATTTTGTAATGAAAATCATGGTAATGAGAGAATAATCTCAAGCTAGGGTTTGGTCACCCATAGACAATCCATAGTTATTGAAAATATTGAATTTAGATATCGATTTCAATGTTGTTACGTTGATTCGATATCATTTTGTCAATCCTAATAGTTCCTATTGATTTTCCTAGCTCAAGAAGTGGATAGGAAACATCCGTCGCTTCCATCGAAAGCTAGGAACAAAGGGGTTGTTATTTGGGAGCCGTAAAAGCTTCAGATTATCAAGGTGAGTGTAGTCAGAGTTTTCAGGAATTGGCGAGGAGCCTTCCCGAATCCATTATTGTCAATTTTAATTTAATCACTAACATTGTCTCTAAAGATATTGCTTCAGAATGATAAACAGACATATTGGTAAGTTTCGGTAAGCTATGTGAGTACATCAAACATGGATATTGTCATTGTCCTCGTGTATCAGAATTGATATAGTAATTGCTCTCGAAATATGATAAATTAAACATTGGTCATTGAAATTGTCATTGAGGTCATAGATATTGATATTATAACATTGTTCATAGATGGAAACATTGAAACATTGATTATTGATGTTGTCATTTAAATCTTGGATTCGAAAGGACATTGGATACAATTGGCATGCCATAGAATTCATGAGCGCAGTTTACGGGTGGACTACGGTCCTAGGGCTACGGCCTATATTGATTTGGCGAGGCGGAGGGATGTTATAGTATTGGTCATTGGCGAGCCTGAGGGATTAGATCATTCATTGATTTGGTGAGGCATAGAAATTCGTGTATCCATTATCTTGACTCGATCCAAGGCTTAATAAGGAAACAAGAGGAAATTTGATATTGAATATGAACATTAATATAGATTCATTGCATTGATGTTGTTTAATGCTTGGTTTAGAATTGCAAACCATTATTTTAATGTTTCTTAAGACTACCTCACTTAGACTTTGCAAGTCTAATGTATTCAATTTTCATGAATTTCAGGTTAAAGAATTATCGTGGTTGAAGATCGGGGAAGTTGGAGATTGACAAGTCACTACAAGTCACAAGTAATGTATTTTGTCCCTATGAACTCCTAAAATGGTGGCAAAGTGGTTGAAATAGTCATATGAATCTCTTTTGGTATGTTTATAATATGAGAAGTTTGTAATAGAGACTTTGCAAGTCACATGAGATGTCCTGAAGAGAAGCAGTGGTCATTGTTATGTGATGCGAGGCACCACTATCAAACATCCAAGGAGCTGGACCAGATGATGAAAGATCTAGCATGTTAACAATCGGTGAATCATACGGTGGCAACTGATAAAAGTTGTTGTTGTAAAGGAACCGAACAAGCTTACGACAAATTACAAAACTTGCACACAACATTTTGTCGTCAAGAATGAATAGATTGAAGAATAGGGCTACGATCGCCACCAGAAAACAAATGGCCAGAGCGACCACCCTTCCCTCGAGAACAGTTGGTGGAATAACCATGATTTGAATTAGTCTACTGCGTAGAATATGTCATGGCGAGAGGTGTAGTTTGGTCAGATTCTTGTAGGAGTCTCTCATGATCAGTTAAGATCTCAGACAACTCAAGCATAGATGTCGATGTGTTACGTACACGAAGGGAAGTAACAATTGGACGATAATCATCACCCAATTGATTGACAATAGAAATCAAGAGATCTGCATCGGATACAAGACAGTTTGCCAAGGCAAGATCAGAGGCAATATCCTACATGTCTTTCATTAGTCAGAAATAGACCTGAAACTACGTGGATTGCGAGCCAATTTGAACTTGAGAGAAAGGATGCGACCAAGAGATACTCGAACATAACTTGCAGCTAGAGTATCTCATGCAATTTTGATGGTGATAGCTGATGAAATAAGTGGTTGAACTTGATCATCACAACTGCCAAGAAGAGCACTGATAAGAATTTGATCCTAGCGATACCATCGTAGATATTCAAGATTAGCAATTGTTGTTGCGACATCGATAAACTTAGATGGAGAAGGCTGTGAACCATCAATATAACCGAGTAGCCCAAAATTAATGAGAGTAGCCTCCATTTGGCGACGCCAAACAGGAAAATTGATAGACGTAAGTTTAATTGAGAAGTTGGTCGGTGCACTAAGATGCACAAAATTATTGAAAGTAGAAGACGAGGCCATGAAAGGAGATTCGGTTTAAAAAAAAAGCGAAAAAGAGGGGAAAATAAGTAGAAAAATTTTACTTGGCTCTGATTATCGTATAAAGATTTTGTATATTTCATAGTTAATAATGTTTACAATTGACCTATATATAGGCTTACAAATGAATATACAAGGGTAAGGGAAATTAAATATTAAATACAAATCAAATATTTAAATACAATTTAAAGATTAATATAGAGATAGGATAAGATAGATTTGAATGAGAATTGACTAAGAGTTATCTCATGAATTTGAATGAGATAAAAATTATCTCATCTTTATCCTTAATAGTTGTTTATCGATGTAATCAGATCTGGTTAGCAGAAAAATCTGCCTCATAGTTTGGTTCGTTCATCACTCTTTTTTACCTTGTTAAGCGTCTCGTTTGGATTGATACAAAGGAGATTCGTGAAGGTTTTTGAGTTCTTTGCCAATGAACTTCATTTTCAAGGGAATGATTTGCTTTTTTTTTTGCACTTTTGGTGTCTATGTTCTTTTGTATGAGTTTTTAGTGAACATAGTCTCTATTTTCTCTTTTATTTGAATGCGTTGTATTTGTTATTCTTTCTTTTATTTTTTATGGCTTAAGGGTTCAATAAGCCCCTAATTTTTTGCAAAAAAAATCAATTAAGCCCCTAAATTTTTTTGCACTCAATTAAGCCCTCAAACTAAGAAAAAAAATCAATTTGGTCCTTTGACTAACGTTGACCGTTAGTTTTAACATTTTTTAGGAAAATTTTTTTGTTGACACATCTCGCAACATGATAATGCCACTTGTTGTTTCTAGGAATTTTTAATTTTTAAAACATATATAAAAAATAGGAAAAAAATCTTAAAAATTAAAAAAAATCTGGAAATTGTAAAAATTATTTTAATTTCGATATTTATTTTAAAATAATAAATAATAATTTTTCAAAAGCTTAAAATATTTTAAAATTTACAAAATTAAAAATATTAAAAACTATTATTATACAATTATAAAAAAATAATTTGAAAAAAAGATAAACCAATAAAAGTTATTTTGATTTTCAAATTAACTTTTATTGTTTAATATTTTTATAAAAAAATTAATATTTTTTAAAATATAGTTTTAAATATATTTTAAAAATCAAAATAACTTTTATTGTTTTATATTTTTAAAAAAATATTTTATACTTGTATAATAATATTTTATTTTTTAAAATATTTTAATCTTTTGAAAATTATTATTTTAAATAAATTTCGAAAATTTAAAATTTATTTTTCATATTTTAAACATATTTTTTAGAATTTCCAGAACTTTTGGAAAAAAAAGAAAATTTTTCCTTTCTTAGATTTTTTTAAATAAAAATTAAATTTTTTTAGAAATGACAAGTGTCATTATCCTATTGCGACACGTGTCAAAATAAATTTTTCAAAAAAAAATTGTTAAAGTTAACGGTCAACATTGGTTAAAGGGCTAAAATAGTTTTTTTCTTGAGTTTGAGGGCTTAATTGGGTGAAAAATTTAGGGGCTTAATTGATTTTTTTACAAAAATTTAAGGGCTTATTGAACCTAAATTTTTTTTATTGAATTCAAATGTCATTTATCAGAAAAATGCTTAATTTAATAAATTCAAAAGTCGAATTCTTAGGATATTAACCGTACAAAAAATTACCGAAATGTGTTTACACTAATTAAATCGAAACCCTCACAAATGTGCATTATAACTACTTTCGTTATATTATATAAAAATCACCACATTTAAATTATAATTCATTCTATAAAACCAAAGTTAATTGTTAATATTTGTTTTATTCAAAATAAAAAAATATTTATAACTTATAACTTTAAAATTTTCTGAATTGTTTTTAACTCTGTCTAACCTAGGGATGGGAATTTTATCCGGACTTGACGGGTTCCGACCTGATCCGGTTCGATCGGGTCAGATTTTTTAATGAAAAAAATTAGGTTCGGGTTTAGGGTAGAAATATCCGACCAGATGCGGAACTAATAGTGTAATTTTCCCTTAAATTTTTTAAGGATATTTATAATAATACTCCTCTTTATATATATTTTTTATAATTAAGTCCTTAAAATTGAATTTTTATTTATAATTTAATCCTTTAAATTATAGTTTTTACAATTAAGTCCCTTAAAATTATTATTTTTTACAATTAAGTCCCTAAAATTAATTTATTTTATATAGGTCGGGTCGTGTCGAATTTAGTATATTTATTTTCGATTCGGGTCGGGTCAAATTTTTTAAAGATTAATTTCGGGTCGGGTTTAAGGTATTTATTTTCGGGTCAAGTTTGAGTGGGCCAAAAAACCCGACCCGTACCCATCCATAGTCTAACCCTAACCTGTTTAAATTTGAAAAAACTTAAACCCGAAAAGGATCAAACTAAAGCTATTCCAAACCCGAGAAAGCCCGGGCGCAAAAAAAAAATCCAAATCCGAAGACAGGTCCGATCTAAACTTGTCTGAACCCTTCCATTTGCCACCTCTACTCGGCCCCTCCCCCGATGAAAAATTGCAATTCAAGTCACTACAAAATTATAAAGTTTTGGATGAAAACTTTTGCTGTTAAAATTATATACAAGCCCCGTTTTTTGGTTGTTGCCAGCAACGCTAATGCCTGTTTGTTTTTTATTTTCTCGCTAAACGACTATCGATTTGGCCTCCGACAGAAATTTAACCATCGTATTTAACGCTCAAACGGATATTTAGTAGCAGTTAGATTTTTTAACTTTTGTCAACGGCCATTTGCTACAACAATGGCAAAGGAAACCTATAAACCCGAACTCAAGTAATTATCTTAGGGTCGTCGAAGTTGGACTGGGCCGCTGAAAATGCTTGTGGCAACTCTGGTGGACTTTGATGTGAATAGTAAATATAAAATTATTCATTTAACTGACACAAAATTTTAATGGAGTGCAAGATATAATTTGTGTTCAGTTTTTTTTATAATAGTAACTAAATTTTCATTAAAATTATAAAAGATATCATAATCACAACGCATTCAGGAATGAGTTTAAAATTTCTTACAACTCATATACAAAGAAAAATAAAAAAAATTATAGAGATAAGCATACTATTAAAATCCAGAAGTTTTGTTGAATCTTCTTGTCTCTATCCAATCGAGATGTATAGCAGATGAAAAATGAGTAGTGAGCGACCCAAATTATCAATCAGAATGTTCTGTTACCCAAGACTGATTACACTGGCAAACAACCATCAACCGAGTAGGGATTTAACTTTCCACGACCACCGATAAAATCATAATCAGAAACTAACGCCGTTAAAATCTCTGTAAGAGCAACAAACGACCGCTAGGGTATGCTGAAATCATGTCACAAGGACAGATGAAACAACCCACAAAAGACATATCACAAAGACAGAAAAAAAAAACGTGTGTCACAAGGACAAAGAAAACGTGTGCCATAAAAGTAGAGATTCTCATTAAAATATAAAAAAAAATCGATGGTCAACAACTAATATTAAAATTAATTGTCGACCGCCAATCAAAAAAATTTACAAAAGATGATGAGCGGTAGCTGCACTTTTGGAAGAAAGAAAAAACTAGGTTAATTAGATTAGTGATATTTGTGTTCAATTTTAAATCTGAATAAAGTTATGTTCATTTACATATTAGTTATTCGAACTTGCATTACCATATAAAATATAGGGTAAACTATCTGTTTGACCACCAATCTATTGGGAAAGTTTTAAAATGACCACCATAGAAAAAAACACGTCATTTGACTACCCAAACTATTAAAATGGGATCAATTTGGCCACCTGCCGTTAAGAGGCTAACGGAAGGTGACGTGGCAGTTAAAAAATTAAAGGTATAATTACACATTTAGTCCTTACTATTTACACATTCTTTCAATTTAATCCTAATTTTAATCTAATAAAATAAATTAATTAGGTGGTGACACGTGTCACCTAATTGGAGGATGAAAATATATTGAACTTTTGCACCCAGCGTGAATCAAACTTGGGTTGCTAGGTAGCCTAGGCAAGACACAACATGACAAAGCCACTAGGCTAAAGCAATTTTTTGTGATACAAAGTACAAATAATTAATATAATTATTAATAGACAATGCTAAATATTCTTTTTGGCGAATTCCTTACCATAGTCGTAGGAAACCCAGAAAAGATCAAACATAGTCGTAGTTGCAGCACAAATGATTGTCTAACAAAACTAACTGGCAGCTCAAGAATTTGCTTGTACAATACATGATTTACTTGGTACTGCAAATTCCCTACCATTATGGTGGAATTTAGATTGCAGTTCCACCATCTAAAAATCTAAGTGAAAAATCGACACAAATACAGTGTAATTCTGGCGAACTGTGAATTTCAAAAGAAAAGTTCGACAACAACCGTACTGTAAAACTGTGACTTGGAAAATCATGAGGATCAGGATCCATCAACACCAGATTCCTCCTTATCTTTTTGGCGATTTTCGTCCATAATTTTCTGAAACTCTTTCTCACTAGTCGAAATTAGACGTTTGACGATGTCGAAGGTGGTAAGCCTAATGCTGCAAATGAAATGAGAGTGTCAAATGTCATTGAAATCACATTTTTTTTTCAATTCTGCAGCAATAATATTTAGCATCCACTCCATGGATAATTAAATGGTCCAATGGACGTTGGTATATATGCAATAAGTGAAAATGAAGATTTCAGAGGAATAAGAGCTGCGAGGTCCGAAAGCAACATAGGATCAGATCCGATATGTATCAGAAAATGAAAGGAAAAAAGCTGAATGTTTTTGAGGTTTGGAGAAACATACGAGAACCGGATTTGGCCAAGTGAGAGTGAAAGTCATCGGGAGAGTTGGGGTTGATGTGGATAATGTAGAAGGTGTCCCCTTTGTCGGCCAAGTTGTCGATAGCCCATCTGAGAGCGTTCCTGCTGCTCATTGAGAAATCCATAGCCACCCCAACCTTCCTATCGGCCAGCATTTTGCTCGATCTGCACTTTTCTCAGTTTTATAGAATGCAGAAATGATGGTTTCAAGTTTCAAGCATGAAGAGAATGTAGAAAAAGGCATGGTTGTATTTATACAGAAAGACAAAAGGAGAATGACAAATTTTATATCAAATCCATAGGCATGATTGAATTATATTAATTATTTGCACTTTGTATCACAAAAAATGACTTTAGCCCAATGGCTTTGCCATGTTGCATCTTGCTTAGGTTACCCAACCACCCAAGTTCGATTCATGCTAGGTGCAAAAGTTCCATTTATTTTCATCCTCCAATCAGGTGACACGTGTCACCACCTGATTGGGGGATGAAAATAAATTTATTAAATTAAATATAAATAATTAAATTCATCCAATAAGGTGTTGACACGTGTCACCACCTAATTAATTTATTTTATTAGATTAAAATTAGGACTAAATTGAAAGAATGTGTAAATAGTAAGGACTAAATGTGTAATTATACCTTTAATTTTTTAACTGCCACGTCACCTTCCGTTAGACTCTTAACGGCAGGTGGCCAAATTGATCCCATTTTAATAGTTTGGGTAGTCAAATGACGCGTTTTTTTCTATGGTGGTCATTTTGAAACTTTCCCAATAGATTGGTGGTCAAACAGATAGTTTACCCTAAAATATATCATTTCTTGAATTCAAAACCCACATCGTCACGTGAAATCTTATGGATGATATGTTATTTTAATCGTAACGTGAGATTAAGATTTAACTGTAGTCAACGGCGAATCCATGTCTAATTTAGGGTAGTCTACCCTAAACTGTATAAACCTTATACATTTAACTTTATTTTTTTTAGTTTTTTTTTTTTTAATTTTATGAATTATGCTCAAGCTAAAATGATGAGATTTTAGCTGTGTTTACCGTAATTGACTATAGTGTTGAGTAACCAAATTCTGTACATTTATTTCAAAATATAAGATTAGTTAATGTTATCTTGTCGGCATGGGTTTCTGGCAGACGTCTTATCCGGAGACACCCTACCACCGGTAAACTTGATCCCTAATCATTAATTTACGCTCTACTTCCCATATGTCTTAAAATTAATCCCATTTCTCCAACACCAACGAAAACGATGTCTCTTGTGCCGGCCCCTCGATCTAACGGACCGCTCTTCGCCGAGGTTGAAATGGGCGGCGACGCTTCCTCCGCCACAAGCGTCCGAGCAACCCTGGTCCAAGCGTCGACCGTTTTCTACGACACCCCTGCTACTTTAGATAAGGCGGAGAGGTTGTTGGCTGAAGCGGCGGATTACGGATCTCAGCTAGTGGTGTTCCCCGAAGCCTTCGTCGGAGGGTATCCACGTGGTTCGAATTTCGGTGTTACGATTGGGAACCGTACTGATAAAGGGAAAGAACAGTTCCGGAAGTATCATGCTTCTGCCATTAATGTCCCTGGTATGAATAAATCTATCAAACACTTGATTTTGTTTTCCAACGCCAATTTTCATACACAAATCTTTTAATTTTAGGGATTAAGATTTAGTTTAGGGTTTAGAATTTAATAGTTTAATTTAGTTTAGGGATTAAGATTTAGTTAAGAATTTAAATTTTAAATTTTATACTGTAAATGTGCATGTTTGTCTAAAATTTATTTACACAACTTGCAAATCAAAATTTTATCCCTTCTAGAATCTAGATTAAATAGACATAATTTGTAAATGTTAAAAGTTAAATTTGTTATTAAGTCGGTCAAAATTATGTAAGATTGATAAAAGAAAATCATTGACGCTACATTGACTTTAATAACTCACTTTCGAGTAATTTTAAAATTAAGATTAAATTGATATCATTTATAAATATGAAAGGTTAAATTGGTTAAGTTTTTACCAAAAAGATTAAATTTGTTATTATGTTATCAAGATTTCGTAAAATTAATAAAAAATCATCAAAGCCACATTGGCTTTAATATCTCACTTTCAAAACTGACGACTACTAAAGTGTTTCTTTTTCTTAAGAATCAATTTGTCCAATTTCAAAATCGATGTCCTTTTACTCTTGAAATATTTGAATATTTGAGAACATGATATGCTTAAGAATGTGCTATATACTATGACTTAGATTAGATCAGAGGTAATAGTCATCTATGTTTCTCGGATTTGGGTACCTGTTAGATATGATACGTATCTAATACGGTTGTGTTCGGTTTTGATGTTTGTGTGTGTTTTTAGTATCATATCCGGATATTTATCGGATACAAGTGTCAGATACAAATACATTGAAAAAATGAGAGTCGGGGCAACATTTTTAATCTTGTTTCATATATGTGACTCTATGCTAATTGTAGGTCCTGAAGTTGAGCGCTTGGCAGCCATGGCTGGAAAGTATAAGGTGTACTTGGTAATGGGAGTGATCGAGAGAGAAGGATATACCTTATATTGCACGGTTCTGTTTTTCGACTCGCAAGGTCGGTTCCTTGGGAAACACCGGAAGATCATGCCTACAGCATTGGAGCGTATAATATGGGGATTCGGAGACGGATCGACGATTCCGGTTTTTGAGACTCCAATCGGGAAAATAGGTGCTGCCATTTGTTGGGAAAATAGAATGCCACTTCTGAGGACTGCGATGTATGCAAAAGGTTGGATTCTTGGACCTTCACTATGTTGCAGGGCATATATAATTAAGTTTTTCTTGTTTCAGTTCTTTTGGGAGTAAACATTCATTGTCGTGTTAGCCCGAACTCGTTCGTATTCGTCTTCTAGGTTTAGTCTAGCAGAACTTGATATCGAATTAGAGAATTGTCCCATTTCAGCTCATAGAAACGTAACCGTAATCCTTGAACTCGTTTGTTCTATGAACTATATATATGAAAACCATCATCTTATGCTTTTTATACTCTTAACTTTGAGAGGCTTTTAATGTTTGCAGGTATTGAAATATATTGTGCACCTACTGCTGATTCCAGGGATGTGTGGCAAGCATCGATGACACATATTGCTCTCGAGGGCGGGTGTTTTGTTTTGTCGGCCAACCAGTTCTGTCGTAGGGCCGACTACCCGCCCTCTCCAGAATATATGTTCTACGGGACAGAAGACGAGCTCACTCCGGATTCTGTTGTCTGTGCTGGAGGGAGTGTCATAATATCACCATCTGGTGCAATTCTGGCAGGACCCCATTATGAAGGGGAGGCACTTATATCAGCAAATCTAGGTTTGTACAGTACTGTCCCTGTTTTTGTCTGTATAGGTTCATGTCAGCAGAATAACTGTTTCCGACCGATCTTCTCCGCCGGTTGTATTGCATGTTGCGAAAAACTTAAGATTTCAATTACATTCGGTGAATAACTCGAAATAATGATAACTGCTAAATGGTTCACAGATCTCGGAGAAATAGCTCGGGCAAAATTCGATTTCGATGTGGTCGGGCATTATTCGAGACCAGAAGTGCTCAGCTTGATTGTGAGAGATGTTCCAGCAAAGCCAGTTACTTTCACTTCAGCATCTGAAGAAAATGAAGACGATCAGTCAAAGTTATCTTATAAGGTTACTCACTGAAAAATCAGGTGAATACAAGTTATAAAAAAAAACCCATCTGATAATAACTGTTGTGTTTTTATTGTTCTAATAAGTTATTGAGACACGTGCAAATTGTTTTTTCTGTTAAGTAGAATATAATAAACATTCTTGCCCACTCAATCAATTAATGAATTTTATGTTTATATTTTGTATTAGAACATATTCAATCATTTCAAAACGTGAACTCATAATTTTAAATGACATTAATACAATTTTAAAATTCTTACAAAACACAACGTAACTTAAAAAATAAATAAATAAAAGAGCATAAACAAAACCTAATTCGAACAAGCTCGATACATTTACAACTCATCGTTCCCATATACTCACCACAAGTTTACGAGTTTAATGGCAAAATTCTTATAGGATGGCGTTGAAAGTGCAAGTTTGAAAACAGCAATTCACATGGTTAGAAAAACTAGTACATCTGATTAATCACTCTTTCAAAACATCTAGATTCCTTCCGGCAAATAACTAGCAAGAAAAAGAAACCAAAATTCACCCCAAGACATTAGGAAGTTAAGCAAAAAAGAAAACCTCAGGGGGTGCGACCGGAATTAAGCGCCGCAGATGATCTGATTCATTCGTCATCCCAGGTTGATGCTCCACCCATTCCAACTTCAATTGCTGGGGACAACTGAAGTTCGGCAACCACGGCATGCTTACCTTTCTTCTTTTTCACAGGGTAGGTAACCAAGTGATCAGACGATTTCATATCTTGACTGGTTGTATCAACTATCTTCCTTTTACCGGCATCTGTGGGATCTATAGTATCAGTTGCGAATAGCTCTGTGAAAGAGGCACCTGCATCATCAATAATGTCTAGTTCAGTCCGTTTCTCTAGCTTTTTCTTCTTCTTCGGTTTCTCTTCGCCTGCAATACCATCCTCGTGTACCGAAACTTCCTTTTTCGAGTGCTTATCATTTGTTTTCCTCCCTTTTTGTGTAATATTTTTCTCTGCATCAAGATGATTAAGATTTTCTTGTTCCCCCTTTAAACTTTTCTTCTTTTCTTTCTTTTCAGCAACAATATCATCTTCCTCATCAGTGGGAACTTCATTCGGCAGTTTGTCGTTTCCTTTCTTCTTTTTCCTCTTCAATTCTTTCTCAGTGTCAAGACGGGGAGCATTATCATGATTAACATCTTGTTTCTCAACCGACACCTCAATTTTGGGGTTCTTTTTTCTTTTCTGACCCTTTTTGCCTTCCATGTGAATATCCTCCTTGTAATCCGTACTATTTGAAGCAATGTCAACGGTTTCACCATCTTTATTTTTGAAGCTTTTATCAATCGGTCTAGAATTGAATATCTGTAAGTTAGGCAGTAACCTTTTAACCTGCAGCAGTGTCATTTTAGAAATCACGTGTAAACGAACAAAACACGATTATCTTTAAAACATATAGGAAGAAAATTGTAAGGAAATCCTACCTTCTTTGCTATTTTATCTTTTTCAGATATGGGATTTCCTTGTAGGTTGAGATTCTTCAGATTGACCAATGAATCCAGTCCCTGTTATTTAGTTTGTCGTCAATGACACACGTAGAGAATGCACTTCCACGGAAAAAAATAAATTAAGTTTGCTTGCTACTACTAACCTTCAATTCTGACCATCTAGAGATTAAGTTATTTCCCAAATCCAAATTTTGAAGTTTTTTATTGTAAGACAATTCCGCTGGGAGACTCTGGGCAATTCATACACATGAACAGAGGGTGGGAGAAGAGATACAAGTGATTAATCAATGTATTGGAAGTGTAGACAAGAGGGTAAGGAACTAGTTGGAAGTACCTAACTGAGACATCATCGACGCTGAAAGTCAGCGTAAAAGAATTTACCTTGATATCATTGTGAGCAAGTCGAAGCTCTTTTAATTCAGCGCAGCACTTGAGCGACGACTCGATGGCTTGGATTTGGCAGTTAGATGCGGAGAACTGGAACCAAGAGTCATCGGAAAAACATTAGGAGAAATCAAGGTAAATCAAATCCAATAATATATGAATGATGGAAGGAATCAACACCTTTGTAATAGATTTCAGCTTCGTGAGAGAATTGCCAATTTCGGTGATAGGATTCCTAGAAAGAACTGCAGGAAATTCCACACAGATAGTATGATCAAGTTAAAACCAGATAAGAGATGTCTAAAGCACTAGTTCAAAGGTAAAACTGGTTCAAATGTTTAGCTATATGTGAATGACACTCAGAGAAGCAAAGGTTGTGATATTGACATGTTGTCTCTGTGACACAACTAGGAACAGGATTTGCATGTTCCATGCTTGAGAATCAACCTTTTTGCCAGAAAAAAAATCAACTTCTTAGATCTATTACCAAATCAACAACAGAAAGGGTTTCATATATAATCTGCTGTAAAAAAAACAAATCAAACCGTCTTTCATATATAATCTGCTGTAAAAAAAACAAATCAACTTCTTAGATCTTAAAAAGTCCTATTCTTAATAACTTTGTTCTCACACTTGGGTTTCAAACCCGCTACAATAACTTTCAAAACAATTTCATTCTTGGTTGGCATTAAAGCATAAGCCAACAACAAAGTAATGTGAATGTCAAGACGACGATTAAGAGCACACACCGAGAGTGTTCAAATCTTTCATTTCATCAAGTCCGCGAATAGAGACAATCTCGTTATCTGCATAGCCAAAAGAAAGAACGGTAGATTACCAAATACAAAATGCAAAAAGGGTCTTTGAAAAAAAGTGATGCATTTTCATAACAAATATTACCATTCAGAATTAATGCGCGTAAATTAACAAGAGGCTTGACCTCTTCCATTGATCTAAGCTTATTTTTTCCTGCATTCAACACCTAATTTAAAGGAAACCGAATCATAAACGTGATTCATTTTAATTCGGAAATTAAGAAGAGAAATAAGTTTGATTTATCCTGCCCCTTACAGTGAGGTTAGTGAGTCCTTCAATTCCTTCCAAAGTTTCCAATTTGTTTTGAACAACCGATAACCACTTCAAGTTAACGCAAGACTTCAATCCCTATAAATCGAAATTAAAGTTAGATTTCATTTTAATTATTACTTACTAAGCAGGAAATTGAAGAGGGAAAACCTGGAGTGAAGTGAGATTGTTAAAGGCAAGGTCGAGTCTTTCCAGGTTTTCGAATTCAGCCAAGCAAGACACCTGTTCAAAAATGGGGGGAAAAGAGTGTATATTAGAGGAAGAGGAAATGGAAGGAAATGAGAAGAAAGAGGGACGTTGGCGGTGCCGGCGGCTACGTACATCGGAGAGAGCTTTGTGGGACAGAGAGAGGGAGGTAATAGAGGCGGGATCATGCGTCTTCCCGTCTTTCAGGAGCTGCTCCTTCGTCAAGCGAGCCATGGCGGGATAAAGCCCTAGTTTTTCTTTTCCTTTTCACTCTTGAGAAGTGGCGGCGATAACTGTGTGGTGTGCTACTTTTGTAGAAACTGCAGGACATGCGATTTAGCCGTCGACGGGCCTAATGCTCGGGTCGGGTTTCTCGGGTCGAATTTAGGTCCCAAAGTTCATCAGATGTAGATAAACATAAGTGGAATTTTAACCCAATAAATAATCTCAATGGTAGAGGGTGATATGTCATACACTAAGCGCCCTAGTTTTAAGAGTTAGAGATTTAGGTTAGGGTATATAGTTTAGGGGTTTAAGTTTAAAGGTTTAAATTTAGGGTTTATGGTTAGAATTTAGAGTTTAAAAGTTATGGTTAAGGTTTTAGGATAATATCTTAAGGATTTAATTGAACTAGATTCCAACAATATAATCTATAAATATATGGAAAAAAAATATCACATACAGTGGTGGTGGAAACATTTTGTTTTCACAAGCGCTCTAATTTTAGGGGTTAAAGATTTAGTTTAAGGCTCATAATTTAGGGATTTAGGTTTAAGGCTTTATAATTTAAATTTAGAGTTGGAATTTAGAGTCTAGAAGTTAGAGTTTAGGTTTTTGCATATAACCCTTAAACTCTAACTTCAAACCACAATCCCTAAATACTAAGCACATAAACTCTTAAAATATAAACCCTAAATTAAATCTCTAACCCCTAAAATTAAATCCAGTATATAATATAATTACTCTAAATATATTACCTCACAATAAACATTGAGGTAGAATTTTATAAAGTTTACACTACATTTGTAGTCATTGAGGTAGGCATAAACATTTTTTTAATCGTTAAAATTTTAAAAAGTTTTGTTTTGATTATTAATATTACCAATAAATTATAAAATATCATAGAATTATTAATGCGTACTGACACCGTTAAAAATATGATATTTTAATAAAAATACATTGAACAAAGAGTCCGTTGGTTTAGTAGGAACTAACATTAGATTTTTTAAGTAAGGTTAGACACTCGAACCATGATGTTGTAAATAGAATAAATTAAATTAAAAAAATTATCTTATAATTAGAGGTGGCAATCGGGTCATTCGGTTCGAGTTCGGTTGGGTCGTTTCGGTTCGGGTCATTTCGGGTTTATCTAGAATCGGTTTAGATTCGGGTCGGTTCGGTTCGGGTTCGGGTCTAATTGGGGTCTGTGATGAGTCGGATTCGGTTCGGGTATTGGATCGGGTCAAAATCGGATCGGTTGTTTTCGGGTCGGGTCAATATCGGATCGGTCGCTTTCGGTTCGGGTCAAAATCGGGTCGTTCGGGTCGCTTTCGGTTCGGGTTAAAATCGAGTCACTTTCGGGTCAATTTCGGGTCGGGTCAACATTTAAATTTTCGGGTCAATTTGATTTGAGTTGGGTTAAAGGTTTGAGGTTTAGTATTTATGGTTTAGTTTAGAGTTATTGATGTATGAGATTAATTCTAATTCAACTTGTCAATATATGCATTTGAATTTGATTAAATATTTAAATCAAAGCTTCTTGTATCCATATAATTTTTTTGTATAATTATATTGAATCAAAGTTTATAATAATAATAATAATAATAATAATAATAATAATAATAATAATAATAATAATAATGTCTGAAATGAATTAATTTATTAAACTTAGGATCTAATTGAATTAACTAAAATCTAAAAGCATAAATCACAGGCATAATTAAAATAATTTTAAAACTAAATATGAAATTTCAATTAAATTAATCTAAATTGAAACTCAATTAAATCAAGAAAAATAGAAAGACAATTGGTAAAAATAAAGAGGGAAAAAACAAAATTTTGGAGGGAAATAAGCCACAAATTTTTTAAGCTAGATTGAAAAAAAAAGAAAAAGACAATTGGAAAAAATAGAGAGAGAAAAGACAAAATTTTGGAGGGAAATAAGCCACCAATTTTTTAAGCTAGAGATTAATTACTTTTTAGGTCATGTTGCATTTAAAATGTTACATTTTAGTCAACTTTAAGTTTTAGTTTAATTTAATTTAGTCACAAGTATTCCCACGGTTTAGACTTCGGATATACAAATCCCCTCCCCGTAGTGATATTTAGTCTCTAAAAATTTACTTTTAGTTGAAATTGATTAATCTTTTTAATTTAGTCTATTAATTTAATATATTGATATTTTCGTTCATTTTCATTTCAAAGATTTATTTTTTAGCCAAAATTGACCCATATTTATTTATATGGTATAATTACAAATTTGATCATTGGACTCTCAAATTTCTCCACTTCCAAATTGTCAATTTAGTCTACAGTTTCAATTTTATGCTATATTTTATGATGAAATTATAAAATTGGTCACCAAGATCTCAAATTTCTATACTTCATTTTATTATTTATTATATTGTTAACAATAGATATTCGGGTTAAAATCGGGTCGATATTCGGTTCAGCTTTCGGTTCGGGTAGCATTCGGTTCGGGTCCATTCGGTTCGGGTCTATTCGGTTCGGGTCTATTTCGGTTCGGGTCCATTTCGGTTCAACAAAAAATTTCGGTCCGGGTTTCGGGTCAACTTCGAATCATTATGTTCGGGTCAAAATCGAGTTTCGGTTCGGGTAATTCGATTCGGGTTTCGGGTCTCGGGTCAAGTTTGCCAGGTCTACTTATAATAGGTCTCTACAATACATGATTTAAATTAATCAACCAATAAATTAACATCAATGATTAAACCATATATATATATATATATATATATATATATATTAATATTTAATTTGATCCTAAACTATAATTAAAATATTAAAATAACTTTTTAACAAATTGTTTTAATTATAATTTGGAGAAGAAAAATATTTTTTCTTCTTCTTCCTCTCTTACTTTAGACAATACTTACCCGTTGTCTAAATAGCCAACTCGTGTACAGTTAGGTATGAATGAATAGAGATGTAAATAAACTGAGCTTGGACGAATAATGTTGTATTCGTTTATTTATTTTTAATAAGTATTTATTTTTTATTCGTATTTTTTTAATTTTTTAGTATCATGTTTATGTTTGTTTATTTATTTTTGAATGTATTCTTATTAGTTCATTTAATGTTTGCGAACATATTCATGAGCATGTTCCTTTAATGTTCGCGAACATGTTTATCGGAAAAAAATAGTGAATAAGCTCCTCGAGTTTTATAATTTAAACTTCAAAATTCACTATGTTTTCAATTTAGTCTCTAACTTTATCAATATGTAAAATGTAAAAAAGAAAAAGAAAATCGAGTAAATGAATATGTTCGAGAATATAAACAAGCCGAACACATCTTTATTTGTATCCGTTCGCTTATTAAATGAACATAAAAAATATTATTCATATACATTTATTTAGCTTAATAAACAAACATTATACGTACGTTTATTTAGTTTAATAAGCGAACATTATACGAACGTTGTGGTCATTGATATGCCCGTTATAATTGATACATGTATTCATAGCTTGATCAAAATTTCTAAAAAGATGCTCTAAGTTAGACCCAAATCGACATCTAACGCCTAAATTAACAATGAAAACACCTTAGCACAATACTATTTAGACTCAATGAATGAGTTTTAAAATTTAAAAACTAATTTAGATTTCGACACAATTAGTCCAATACACTAGTATATTGGATAAATCATCTTAAATGCTGGTCAAATATTTTTCCAAAATGAGATGAATCAAGTTGCCATGAAACTTGCTTTTCTCAACAAACAATCAATCTGCACATATAGCATGAATCGTGATTTTCGATATCGTACCAAGCCAACATTTTGTACAAGCCAACATATGCACAATAAAGAGTTTGAAATATCAAAAACAAGCCAACATTTTGTACAAGTTTTTATTGACCCATCAGAATGACAATCACCAACCAATAAACGCAGTAAGTTTACACTAACCAGATAAAAAAAATCAGAATCATATTATACGTGTATATTACTATATTGAACAATAAGAGCACCAACCAAATCCATTGAGGAAGACAAATTGCTAGAGTTTGTCTTTCCAACTTCTAGTAAAGGGCAACTAAATGAAGTGAAACCAAGACCTCCTAAACAATAGACCCAAAAACAGAACTATAGCAAAAAAAAATGTATACTATCACCATTCTCGATTTCGTGGTCAGGAATTATGTGCATTTAGAAGTGCTCGGTGGACCATGTCGATGAATTGATTGTCCTGAAACATATGCTATGCCAGTTAGATGTATGGGGAAAATGAGAAAATGACAGTTAAAAATAAGAAGTAAGGTTCTAGTCTAGGGGTAAAGTTTTCCATATTCAGCATACATTGCTGATGGATAGTAAAATCACCTGAATGAGAGCCAAAAGTGCCTCCCTAACTTTTTCTCTGCTGATAGATAAACCATAGTTTTGAGGAGCAGGAGTGAGCGATGGTGAGGGAGTGGGTGGTGGAAAAGGTTGAAGCAATGGAGCACCGTGCAGGCGTTGTAGATTCAGAGGAGGGTTAAGTAGGGGATCAGTTGGTGAAGATGTAGAGACAGGTGGTACTATCTGCGGAGAAGAGGCGGGATGCAAAAAGAACGTCGAGGGCTTTACAAGATTAGTGTGGTTGCTTCCTGATTCAGGGGTATCAAGTCGTGGCATCAACGGACTAGAGGATGATATAGGATATGGTAGTTGTAAAGCTGGCACTGTAGGGGAAGCAACAATCGCTGGGTTAGAAGGCGCGGGCATTGCAGCAGAACATTGGTATGGTTGTCCGTAACTTGCTCTATTTGAAGCACTTCCAATGGTCATAGCTGTCTGCAACATGTAATAAAAAGGACTAAGATATAGCCACTCATAAGGAAAGATGTCCCGGGCCCAATATAGTGTGCACTTCAGAACCTCTTAAAAGACAATTTAATCTAATTGACCATTTAACAACGATACCTCTTAGCCCTTAATGTCAGGTGACTTTAATAGGATACTCAACCAAAATACTAGGATACCACAATTAGATTTGGCGCGCCATCCTAGGATACTCCACTACAGAATATATCGTTGCAGTGAAAGCAGAGAGTAGAAGCATTCACTAACTAGAAATAACTTCATCAAGGAAACATTGACTAGAAAAATACATACACTGAAGAAATTCATGAAGGCAGGGTCATCAGGGACATCTGCAGCAATGGATGTAGTTGATGATGATGGCTCCAAGGGATCCATGATGGCCATTGTTGAGACAGCCTCAAGTTCATCGAACTCACTGCATTTGTGATTAATACTGTTACTCGGAAAATTGAAAAAAAGCGGTAAAACCTGGCATATCTTGGAAGTTCACAAAGCATATAATGGCATCACAATTGGAACATTTACCATTCATAACAGCTATAATTTTATAAGTGAGACATGAAAGCTTGAAAATCGGGCATATTCTAAAAAACAGAGGATTTTCTACTATATGAAACCAAAGCAACATGCAGTCCTAAAAGAAGATCATAATAATCCAGCACCCATTTGACCATTTCGTAAGGGGAGTCCACTACAATAGTAGACTCAGGTAAGACAATTAGAAAAACATAAGAAACATTAACATCTCTTAACTCTTAAGGATGGTGATGGATATGGTAAAAGAAGAGTACCAAATTAGATTAAAAAAAGGTGACAGAATATAACTAATGGAGTGATTCTAGTGCTTAGAAACTTCAATGTTGATTGAAAAACTCAACGAACACAATTATAAAGTACAAAAAGGCAAGAGATTATCCAACTTGATGATGTATACGCCGATAACTAAGCATAATGCTAATTTTAAGTAAATGAAGAAACGTAACGTGAATAATAGAAAAGGGGGGGGGGAGACTATGAAGCTTACCCTTTAACTGATGCTACCTTTGACTTCTGGGGCACCTTTGAATATGCAGTAAGGATCCTGAAGTTGCAAAAGCACATAAAATGGCACAAATAAGCAATAAAAATATCATAAAACTTTCATAATACAAACACACACACACACACACAGAGAAGAGCAATCACGTACTACACGTGCATCTCTTTTGTCCAAAAACATTAAAAAAACAAATGACAAAAATTATCACTATCAGTACCTGCTGAAAAGATTTGCAACCTCCTCAAGTTCATGTGCATCATAAAACCAAATACCATTTATTTCCTGAGAAGCTTTGCGGTATAGCAGATATTTATCCTGAACTTCATACTCAAAATCTCCCAAGAGATTTTCCACCAAATTATCTGTTTATAAAAGGCACATCGAAACTTATTAGTACTAAATAAACAAAGTTTTCGCAAAACTTAAAAGATTTTGTTTCTTAGTTTATTACATGAATCAATAAATCATACAATCATTAAACAAAACAGCAGGGAACTAACCAGTATTCCGTCTATTCATCACAATAAACTGAAACCTAGGCTGCGTGTTCCTGAATTAAGAACCGGAAATAAATATCTCGAATTTGAAAAAATAAATAAATGAAAATGTACAAAAGATTAAAAAAAAATTCAAAGTTACCTCTTGACAACAAAAAGAGATCCTTCAACGTCTTTCCGGCTCTGAATAAACAACAAAAAAGTGCAAAAGTTCAGTGTTTAGAGATTAAAAAAAAGGCTTTGGAAATAATAGGAAATGAAGGCAATACCCATTGGCTAAGGTCGATGTTGAACTCATAGAAGGCGACATGAGCGGCCGTCATGAGAATCTCCTCGACGAAAGGGTCGATGCGACGGAGGACCGTTAAATTGAGGAGTTTCGTGCTTTGTTGGTCCAGATTGGGCATTAATTTCCCGAATTGCGGCTGCGACATTTTGGATTCTTTTCTGTAATTAAAGATTCAAGTGAGAAACCCTAGCAAGATTTGGACTTCGTTTTCGCCCTTTTGGGGAAAAGAAGGTGAAAGAAAGAAAGAAAGAAAGAAACAAGGAATTAACGATGGGAAATGCTAGCAGCTGGAAGTCTGGAACCCAGCTTCTTACGCAAGCCTTTTTTCTTTCGTTTAGAAAAATGGTAAATATATATTTTTGGTACCTGAATTTGTCTTCAAATTTCAAATTGGTTCCTAAACTTTTTTGTCCAACTATATATTGAATTTGATTTCCAAGTTCAATTAGGTACCTAAATTAAATTTCTTAGTTCAAATTGATACATGAACTTAACTTTTTAATTTAAATTAATACATAAATTTAATTTCGTTTAGAATCTTGATTTAATATTCAATCGGATTTGTGATAAATGATGTTAGATTAGATTCAACAGCATGATAAAAGAGAGATATCGATTTATAATATTACCATATTAGCTTGAAATTCTTTTATATACTATATGTGACATGAGTCAGGTAGTTCATTGTAGTTTAATGTTTCATTTAGCATAAACGACCCGTTAATCGTTATAGTGGTTATTAAACCGTAATCTAACCGTAATCTATTACATTTATTTATATGTTCACTATTTTTTTTGAGAATAATAAAATTATCTCTCTAATAAATGTTATATTAAAATTTCCACACACACAAAATGTTTTAAATAGAAAAATTCTAATCATAAACTTCACTTTATGTGTAAATAATTTCATAACGGTTAACCAATAGATTATTCATTAACCATTATTTTTAGCGGTTGATTAATCGAAACCGTTTAACCTTAACGGTAGGTTAATTAACCGATAAAATTTAATGGTTACGATTTATTTTGTATACCCCTATAGTTACATAAGAAACCAATTAAAGATTTTTTAATGGTCTAAAGGTAATCACAAGATAGTATTTGTTCATACGTATTATTTTAATCATTTGACAATATACTTATACCTTGTAAATAAAGCGAAGTGTCTCTTCATATGAATATCTTCGGCTAAAAGATTCTTAATAATTTTCAATCTCATCGAAAGGACAGTTCATAATGGATTTATATTTATACAAAGATTTACATAGAGCGAAAGTAATACATTAAAATCACACCAAATGGTTTCCACACCACACCACACTTTTCATAACTTGTTCACACTTAGCAATAAAAACACAATCATCGATTCGGCCGAGGTACAGACATCCGAGGAATGTTCCTTTTTCAACTTCTTTTGAGAGCGAAAGCCGAAAGGATAAGTATAAACAAGAGGAGAGCGCCGGCTATGAGACAACCCACCACTGCTCCACTCACGCTCTGGCAGAAATCACCGAACTGTTGGCAAAACGGAAGCCAGTTCGTGTTCGGGTTCCCGTTGTGAGCCAGATAAATGATCGACGCCGTTGCCGAACCCGCCGCTATCGTTAAACCCGCTACCATCTGCAACAATCCATGCACTAATTACCTCTTCAAAAGTATAAGGAGCTATCAAAACTCGACTCGACACGAAAAAAATTTAAATAAAGTTTAAGTTATAAAATTTAAGTTCGAATAACTCTACATTTTTAACAGTGTGCGTGTATGTATATAAAGCAAAGTGAAAGATAGATAGAGAGTTGATTTTACTGCATCAAAGATAACAAGGAGAAGCCTCGGAGGCGTTGCAAGCGGACGGATGATGCAGATGACGGAGAACGGCAGTGAAATGACGAGATAACCGGTGACTATGGTACATGCTATCATGAAAAACCTGTAAAATTTAAGTCCATGTTTATATAAATTTTTCGAAGATTATCACACGAAGAGACAAAGGAAGACGAAGACGTACACCAAACTTGGAATATCGTTGTACTGAGCTTGGAACTGTAAGAACTGAGTGAAAAATGGGAGAGTCTGCTGAGCATTCCCCACCGTCACTGCGGCGCCCGTGGTGGCTCCCATGGCGCACAGCCTTAAAACAAAGTCACCTATGGCCAACCCTTTTTTCACTCCCCGTTTCGGCGGCGGTTCGACGACGGTTTTCGAAGAGATGGAGAATGGGGCTTTGCCTTTGGACTTGGACTTGGTGTCTGCAGGGATGTTGATCGATGTCTCAACGGTTTTGTCGGCCTCCATTAGAAGAGCTGTTTTGTAAGGAGAAAAAAGATGGTTTGTTGAAGGAGAAATGGAATAAGAAATTTTGGTGTGAAGAATCAATTGTACGACATTGTCTTATATAGGGGTGAAAATGAATCCCCGTGGTACAAAATTTAATATTGGAACAACTAATATTCAATTCAATTGATTAAAATAATTAATATTTGTTTAGTGGTATTCTTTTACTATTAAAAAAACATATATTACTGAATCGATTTTTATTTATTTTTCCACTAATTTACCTGTGACTTTGTAGTGTAATTTGACGAGTTATTTGTCTCGCATGTATTCAATTCCCATCCTAAATTAGTTTATAAACATTTGAACATTTTAATTTTATTTTTAAATTACGAATCTTATTTTAAATTAGTCCTTAAACTTCGAGTGTTCTGATTTTATTCCCAAATTATCATGATATGCTAATCATATCTCATGTTGATAAAATTGTTATAAAAATATTAATTTTTATGTAAACGCTAGTGTGCATTATGTAGTAATATGATGTGACATAAATAATAATTTGATGATAAAATTAAAATGTTCAAAGTTTGGGAGCTAATTTTAAATGGTGGTTAGAGTTTAGGGATGAAACTGAGACATTCAAAAGTTCAAAGAAAAACTTAAAATGAGAGTCGTGGTATTAAATCGATTAAATTATCATTTTAAAACGGTTATTTCAACAAATTGATTCTGATTCAATTTCAACAAATTAAAACAAAAGTAAAAGTTTAAATCTCTTCTATATAGAACCCAATAAGTGGTCCTAGTGAAAAAGAGGATAGTGTTCATTTTAGGAGACTCGAGTTCAAAATACTACCTTGTAATTATCTTAAGGCTATTAAAAAATTCTCTTGTATATACGTGCGTACATGTGTAATTGATATTTTCGATTTTTCTCAATTCAATTAAATCCGATTTTAAAACATTGTTTTCTAGAAATCAAAGTGAAATATAAAGAAAACGAAGGTTAGTGGGTTAGATGTATAAATATTTATATATGTATGGTTGGAGATAATATATCATTGCTATTATATGAGGATTGGAGTTGTTGCCCTGCTCATATAAACTTGCACTATTTCCAACAAATTCATGCGGAAATATTAAGGAATGTTTATTGCTAACGGAATCTCAGTCTGTGGAAGATGGAGCAGTTAGTTTGGGATATATGGGGATATACTCACAGCCTCACAGCCTGACATCCTAACAAATTAAATAAAATAACCAATAAAAGTCTGTACCTCTCATTGTATACTCCATTTAGTTAGGGTAAGTAAGTATTCGATCAACTAAAGACTCATTTAAAAACAATTATTGTGGAATCAAGTTGAGTTGTTCGAATTTCTGTTTAAATTTGATTGTATATATATACATTATAAAAAGTTTCAATTTAAACGACTTTCTATAATCACATATAATATACATATATATTTTTATATATGGTATATCAGGCAGAATTAAAGGACTAAAGGACTCGAACTTAAAAATCAATCCATTAATTATTAAAATTTCAAGTTATTCAAGTCATGTTTTATAACTCAAACTTTATTAGAAAATTCTTTCAACTTGAGTTTATGAAATTAAAATTCAAATCAAGAAAATCGAATATTTCTCTTACATTCAGTATTTTAATTTTCAGTTATACCATACCAATATATGTGTATTGGATTAGACTTTCATCAATCAACACCGAAATACTTATATTTTTATTATTTTTTATAATTGGGAAAAAAAGGTAAAGCTACTAGAGATTGAACATTAAGGTTTAAATTATTCTCATGTTAAGGATGATCATTGTTGGAAATATAACTGCAAAATAAAAATGTTGGCACTGATTAGATAAAATAAAGTAAATTAAAAGAGATCGATCATCTGCTGTATTGTGGTAAGGCTATTGTCTTAGAAGCAAATTCGCCAATCCTAGACATGCACAAGTACAACAAATGGTTTGATCTCTTTCAATTTGCTTTATTTCATCCAATTAATACTAACGATTTTATTTCGCAGTTATATTTCCAACAATCACAAGGCGTTATATAGTGCCTTTATAGATAAACCATATCCGCGATGAAATCCCCGATTTAGAACGATCATTTCATTTCAAAGGGTGAACGAGTCCTTTGCTCAACCATGCTCATTAGTTCAACAATGCATACATAATCATTTGATGAACCTGTCGCTGGTGAATGAAAGGGAGATTGCAGTTAAAAACTTGTAATCTTTGAGGAATGAATATACATATACACACACATCTATATGACACTGGCATGTTTAATAAATACGATACACGATTAACACGGTGAATGTAATTACATGTACATAATATTCGAATTTAACACATTTAAAAATGTGTTGATTTACGTTTATACAGTTGACACATACAACAAAAAAAGCAGAATGCAAAGATGATCCACAACGAAGTCGTGCCACTCATTCATGAAAGATTAGAATATCTAGGTGAGGTCCAGCATAGCTGTGAAATATACACAGATATTTCTGGAGTCTTGAGCAGTACATAAACCTCGAAACCTCGGACTCGGAAAACAAAGGAGCCTACACGGGACGAACTTGCATAAATATTCTTCGAGGTGCATACCTTAGCAGGAACTTAAACGGTAAGACTGCTGCTCAGGATCTGCATGATGGTAGAGTGATGCCTCCACAGCAAGCGGCAATAATTACATAGAGTAGCAGAACAATCAAGCATGTTAGCATGGCCCTGTTTGTACATGAAGGTGTATAAGTTCCTTTATGTGGCATTCAATATGCACCAAAGATGTAAGCCGATAAAATGCGAGCTAAAAGTACAATCAGACAAGTTTCTCATGTCGGTATTCAACGAAAATGATCAAAAGTGACCATTCAACTGACATTATTTGAAAATTTAATCTAACGTTTTCCTAGGTTCGCCCCACTATCCTTTTATAATGAGCCTTCTACACAGTATATATACTCAAAGTCTTAAGTCTTCAAAGCTTGACCATTTTGATCAAACCAAATTGAGGACAAATAGAATAAACTCAGTGGCAAAATCAAATCTCTAGGTTCCCTTACTTGACATGTGAAGCCATTAGCCTTCTACACAGTATATATACTCTTAAGTCTTCAAAGCTTGACCATTTTGATCAAACCAAATTGAGGACAAATAGAATAAACTCAGTGGCAAAATCAAATCTCTAGGTTCCCTTACTTGACATGTGAAGCCATTAGTCATGCTTTCACTCCGAGATTATCAACAATAAAGGACTCATAAATTGGCTATTTGTCTAGATTTTCTGTAAATATATAAGTTATAAAAAGAAGTTGGATTTACATACAAGAGTTTGGCATTTTTCATCCAAAGTGCTTGACGAAGGCGTTTAGACTGTTTCTTGAAGTGAAATGCACCATCTTGCATTGTTGCTGTTTTGTCAACAAGAAGCTCGATCCTATCACCTCTCTCAAGTATCTTCTCGATGTTTTCCACCATAATTGTACGTATCTGAAATTAAATAAGAATCACAAATTTAGGGCACATTGATCACTTGATATGCTTCCATTCAATGAATAACAAGGATGTCAATACAGACAATAACAAGCACAAATATTTTCGGAATAGATGTTGGGCAACTGACAGTTCTTCTCAGCCAAACTAGTCATCACAATTGCATATTAAATGTAAAGTTGATAATCAAAAGTCCAAACTATGGCCTAGGAAGTAGATAGTCAAAAATAGGAAAATATATACTTGACATAGCATGAAGAGCAAGCCAATTTGCAACCAATCAAATCAACACATTTACAGGTCCAAGATAAAAAGGAAAATAGAAAAATGAAAGTCCAAAAAGATGAAGAGAAAATGAAGTTCCAGCCAATGCAAGATACTTGCCTCACCCACTTCACCTCTAACACGATTGAGAGTGTCTGCACTTGGACTACTGGAGAAAAATTCCATTTGTTGGTGCAACACCCGAGAGAACTCATCATTCATTGCATAAGCTGGTGCATAATGAGCCACTCTGCCATAGTTTTTCATGAACCTCATGTGAATATCCTCCAAGTACGAAAACGGAACTCTCCCTGCAGTGAAGCACAATAGTTAATAGTGACTCATAATTATAATCATGTCAAGCCAGGAGTGTTTAAAGGTAATCCCTCCCAACAAGTGCGCTTCTCAAAGGTCGAACTTGTGACGAGGCAAAGATATCGAATCTCAACTGATCTATACATAATCATCTCTATATTTTACAACATAGAAGGTGGGGAAGTAACCTTCAAGCAAGGAGACAGTGATATTGAATCTCAACTAGTTTATACATAAATTATGCATATCCTTCCCATAGTTTATATAGCAAATACTCCAAATTTATGTTCCTAAACATAGCACTAAAGCGATAAAAACAAAATCAATGTTCAATTAAATGGAAATTATATTGGTAATTCAACAACAAATCTCGATCTGAGTACTAGAAATTAACATGAAGACTGCAATTCAAGTGACGGGCTTCAAATCCTAAAAGAAAGAATCATATTTTTGACTAGTTCAACCTGTCAACCTACAAATTCAAACTCCAAACAATGCTAAAAATTGCATAATTCAGAAATAAATGAAGTCAAAGAAACATACTTCCAAAGGTATCATTAGCCATACAGAGGAAAGTGAGGCCATCCGATCTCAGTATATGAAAGATATAACGATCCTGCGATAAGCATAGTCTTGAATCGGCCTCTTCCGGAAGTTTCTCGAGGATCCGTCGCGCCACCGCACCGGTGTTCCCCGTCACGGCGCTGAACTCCGCCAGAACCACCGTGCCTCGAGCTACCAACGCATAAAGGATCGCCATCGAGAACCTTCAACTTTGTTTCTACTGGCTTCGAAGCTAATTGCTTGGCGGGGGCGGGATCGAAGAGCTATTTTGATGCGTGATTTTTGGGGATTAGTCTTAAACCAAAGAGGGATTTTTTTTCGCCAGCTGGAATTCAAAAATTAAACAAAAAAATATTAATTTTTAACACGGCATACTTGAAAAAACCGAAATTGACTTAAATCAATTGGTTTTAAAAATGTTAATCAGTTAGCATGCAATGTGATGACGACCTGATGGTCAGAGCACAATTACCTACTTTACTCCCTTCTTTTTAAGTTTTTAATCTCAAGTTTAAGACTTTTTAGGAGCCTTACCTTCATCTAAATTTTATCCTTCCCCTTCTAAGTAGAACTAGAATAGGATTACAATAAAAAAATAGTTGATTAATTTTATATATTAATTTAAAATTAATAACTCATAATAAGTTTATTTTCTTTAGCAGATTAATTTTCAAATATCTAAATCAAACTCTCAATCTAAATTATAGGTATTTGTTTGTAATATATATATATACACTCTAGGTATTTATGGACAGACCGATTACGATTGAATCTATACATATTAAGTAATAATATTATATATAATTATTTAAATTTGGTTTAGTCGGAAATATTTTTTATTTTTACATAAATTCATTCATATTAATAATGATTTTTTTGAAAATTATTAATAATGCTTAAGTTCTGCACGTTTGTTTGTATTATTTTTAATAAAAATATATTAGTTTTTGTTTAATATTTAGGCTTTGGGATAATTTTGCTCATGTGGTTTTTTAAAATCAACCATGTTATCAATTTTTTTAAGTCCATCAATTTAGCCATTAAAATTTATGAATCGCATTAATATCGCTGCTTGATTGCCGTTGATTAATATAATTGTTTTTACTAAATATTCTTTGTTATTTAGATACTTATCATTAAATAATTAGAGTTAGCATGTTTATATATTATTTTTATTTAATAAATTAATGTCTTCTAATAAGATGATGATCAATTTTGATGACGTGATAATAAAGTTTACATAAATTTAAACATATATATATATATATTTAAAAAAATATTCAAAAAGCTTATCCCCTTGTGTCCTGGTGGCAAAGGTTGATGTTTATCATCCCTTGGGACCCGGGATCGAGCACCAGTATTGCATGCTGTGTGTGTCTGCCTTGATAAAAGGCTAAAAGAAAGTTGAACAGATGACTACCCTTGCATCACACCAGCATATTCTAAAAAAAATATATTCAAAAATATAAATATATATGTAATTTTAAAAGAATCAGTTAATTATAAAACTATCCATCCTACTATCATATCATCGAAATTAGGGGTGTTAAAAAATCCCGGCCCGACGGTTCGAACCTAAAAATATCGGGTAATCTTATAAAAAAATTACTCGACCCAATAATTTTTTCGGGACACGGGCCGGAAGTTTTCCCTTACCGGGTACTCGATCCGACCCGATAATTTTTTAATATATATTTTTATATTTTAAATTATATTTTTATTTTAAGTTTCTTAATATTTTTACTCTAAAACTAAATTTTAATCCATAAATTCTTTCTACGTTTGTATTATATACTTTTAAGTTTTAAGTTCAAAACTTTTTAAAAATATTGTTGTGTTTAATATGTGATTTTTTTAATTTTATAATTAAAAAATATATATATACAAAAATCGGGTATGTGGTACCCGATTTTCTAGGTACCCATATTTCATGAGTACTCAAGCAGGGATGGACTGAGGGGGTGCTGGTGGGGGCAACCGTCCCCCCTAAAATTTTGAAAAGCGTATATGATTTAGAAAAAATTTAAAATTTTTCTATGTATTTTCTATTAAAAATCTATTTTCGCCACCTCTAAATTTTTATAAGTTCGCCCCCCTAGAATTTATAGGTTCGCCCTCCCCTAACCTAAAGTCCTAGGTCTGTCCATGTACTTAAGTAGTGGGTACCCGGGTATAACAGGCTGGGACACGGGCCGAGACACGGGCCGGTAAAGTAGGTACCCGAATGAACCGGGTACCCAACAATAAACAGCCCTAATTAAAATTGACTCGTCATCGTCAACATGATAAGAAAATTTGTGATAACGACTGATGTGAAAGAAAATAACGACTACATGCACAAAATTTAACAGCTATGCCAGTTAACGATTGTCAAATAACGAGATTAATACGATTCAAAATTTTGAAGGCTAAATTGATGAAATTATAAAAATGATAACATTACTAATTTTAGAAAACAACTAGACTAAATTAATGTAATTAAAAAGATGATAACATCGTTGATTTGCTATTACTATATGAGCAAAACCACCCCTTAAGTTTTATATTTAGTATTCTTATATAATTTTTCATTATTAGATTTTATAAATATATACAAATTTTTTTTTAATAATTTTTTAACAATTTTTATTTAGGGGTGGGGAGGATAAATTTGTTCCAGAAGAATATTAAACTCACAATATAAATGAGAGATGAAGGTATCAACTAAGAGCTTTTAGCTATATATTTTAGAGGTTGTTGATAATATTCAAATTATAATATTATATATTAAACTTTCAAATGATATGAACTACAAATTATGTAAATAAAAGATTGAGCAAGCACATTTGGTTGTTCTCTCATATTCCCTTATGTCATAAATTTTAAATCTACTAGAAACACTCATTTTTTTCGTAAAGTCTTTATTTTCTTTCCATCTAAGTAAAATTAAGATTAAAAATACGATGCGTAAAAAAATTTACAACTAATCCACTTGCATAACGTTCAAGTAATAAGTTTTACATTATTTTAGACCTTATGATTACAATAAATAAATGACTTACATTAAATCATTTTCCCTTTGATTTCTATTACGTTTAAATATGCTAAAAGTCATCATAGTATTTCAAAATTTAAAATTTAGTTCATATACTATATTTTACGAAATCGAGTACATATACTGTATCTTTTATTTAAGGATCTTGATACATTCACTAATTATTGACATGTCAATTATTAAAAAGATAAAAATAACATTTTAACTTCTTATGTTATAGGGTTTTTTATATCAATTTAACCCAAAATATAAATGATTAAAAAAATATATTCTTCAGTTAATGATACTTTTATTTATTTTAGAGATTAAATATCACATTATTATAAAATATAGACACAAAGGACTAAAAATTATTTTGATTTCATAAAAACAATAGTTCACTCGAGCTTATTCGCATAAATGATAAATCTCATTGGACAAATATAGGTCTTTTTTTTTGTCTGTGTAGATGATTTTTCACTTTTTTTTATTTGGGTAAAATTTCTTAGAGAAAAATCAGATACTTACGAGTGTTTTAAGAAACTTCGAAAATTTTGATAATAAGAAGAAATGTCCATAAAAAGATTATCCGAGTTCGAAGTGATAACTAAAATTTGAAAATCAATTCACTATTTTTTTAATATTATATATTTAGTTAATAATTTTATATTTAATATACATGTAGTGAGAAATAAAATAAAAATTCCATAAACGCCTCAGTTGTAGGGTTTAATATTAGAATTTAAGGTTTAAAGGTTAGGTGTTTAAAATTTAGGTTTTAGTATTAGAATTTATGGTTCAATGTTAGAATTTAGGGTTTAGAGTTAGGGTAATATGACTATGGATTTAGGTTTTAACATTTAAACTCTAAATTCTAACCATAACCTATAAATTCTAAACTACTAAACTTAAACCCCTAACATCTAAACCCTAAACTCTGACCATACACTCTAAAACTAAGGCGTTTATAATTTTTTTTCCACCGCATGTGTATGAAATAATTACCCTTTAATTAAATGTTGTGACCAATGACTGGATTTGATTTTTTTATTTTTTATTTTTCAAGTATTAATTTGACAATAAAGAAAAAGAAAACGTTTAAACCATTCTAAAGAAATAAAAAAAGGGGACCAAATTGTGAAAATCTGTAGTTTCCACTTCCAGCCGTAAAACCCTAGCGCTTCCGCTTGGGTATATAAAAGCCGAAGCTTCAGCCTTGCTAATTTTCTGCGTCACTTGGAAGCCCACTTTCTTCACTCTATCGATTCCTTTATTCGCAATTTCTTCAGCCATATTCGGACCATGGTAAGCGAGTCTGTTAGATTATTTAATATAATAGTTATATATGTTTTTAGAATTTAGTTGATATATTTCGAACTATTTGAATAAGATTTAGACATTCATTTCGATACATTTGAATTTACATGGAAAATTATGTTTGGCTGCCGAGAAAACAAGAGAGAAAAAGGGAGAAAGATGGCCTTTTTTATGTCTGGTTTTAGTTTATTCGGATCAGTTTGATAACCGGCAAAAAATGGAACGAAAAAGTGAGAATCCAGTGGAGATTTCATTATACGAAATGTGCGATTTTATTTTAATCGAACAAAACACTTGATTTCGAGATCAACAGCTTAAAAACTGAAGAATGTTAAAATGGCATGTGATCCGTTGATGGATGCTTAGGCAGCGTAGTATAAATCATAGCGTAAGTACTGAAGAAAGTGAAAATGGATTGTAACCTTTTACTTTAATGGAACATTTAGCAGCTGCCTTTGCTCTTCTATAATTCTGCATTTCATATCGAATATTGTGTGTAAATCGTAGTCCTATTTAGTATACTAATATAATGCCTAAATGTTGACTTGACAATTTATGTATGCCTGTTGTGTTCATGTAGTTGTGATGTTATAGCTGTACTTAAGGTTTTGTTTATTTGTATTTATTTTGATGTTTTAATAGTTTGTATTAAACAGATTTTGAATCATTCATGTATTGTGTTTAATGTTATCAAATCCAGCTAAATGTTTACCGTGGTTAGCAATGTTGTTTTCTCTGCTTGCATCTCTTTATGACGTGAACTCTTTATTTTGGTGATTTTATAGTCGAGGAGAAAGGTTAGGGAGCCAAAGGAAGAGACTACGACCCTTGGGCCTGCTGTAAGAGAAGGAGAGCATGTTTTTGGTGTTGCCCACATTTTTGCATCGTTTAATGACACTTTCATTGTAAGTTTTAATGCTTTTCATTCCGAACAAGTGAATTCTTTTACTTGGTAATGTGTATTGCTTGCTTTTTCGATAATCATATTTTTAGCTGTGCATTTTAATTGGTTTCTTTTTCTTTTGGTATTTTGACAATGCCAGCACGTGACTGATTTGTCTGGAAGAGAAACTATGGTTCGTATTACTGGTAAGCAAATATCATAGTTGCAGTTCTAAACATACCATTCAGATGCCATTGCGTTTTTCTTTTTGCTTCTTCATGCTCGGTTCATATTACAAAGTGGGTCAACACCTGCTATAGCAAATTGAAGTATATATGAATAACAGCTGAACAAATTTAAACTTTAGGAGCTATGTTACACGAACTTAGGTGCTGGATTACGGTATATGTCTAACATGGGTATTGTTTTTTTCTTCATGATTTAATATATATTTGGAGGATCATACCTTTATACCTATGTCCAAATATGTGTCAGACACGACTGGAGAATATGAGTACTTAAAGGAAAATGAAGAGTCAAGAATAACATAGCTTGTTGCACTTTATTATTGATGCTATTTTAAGATATAAGTTTGGAATTCTTGAATAAATCCAGGTGGTATGAAGGTGAAAGCTGACAGGGATGAATCTTCACCTTATGCTGCTATGCTTGCAGCCCAAGATGTTTCCCAGAGATGCAAGGTCATATACCATTCTATTTGTTTTTATCCATTAAGAAAAGCATGAAATTTTCACTTTACATATACATAACTTGTTAGTTGTTACTAGAAGACATAAAAGAGTCAACAGTACTTTTGGATTTATGTTATTGTTGACAAATTGCAAACTTTCATGCTGAGCAGGAACTTGGAATCACGGCGCTTCACATCAAATTACGTGCTACAGGAGGGAACAAAACCAAGACCCCTGGTCCAGGTGCTCAGTCTGCCCTCAGGGCTCTTGCTCGATCTGGAATGAAAATTGGCCGAATTGGTAAGGTCTTTTTTATAAATGCTGAGAAAAAAACCTTGCTTTGCGTATTATTGTCAAAGCCTTACACTGTTATTCCATTGTCTCAGAGGATGTTACTCCGATCCCAACCGACAGCACCCGGAGAAAGGGTGGTAGGAGAGGTAGAAGGCTATAAACAAGCACATTCTATTCTAGTAGTCTACCCTTCAGTTTTTTTGTGATATTGCATTTGGTTACTTGGTAATGACTGTTCTTTACGACTCCTCGAAGTTTTAACCGACTTGGTATATTTATATTCAATTGCAGTAAGAAATGAACTATGAATCTATCACTCCCTTTTTTTCATGTTCCTGGTAATTTTTTATATGAATCCTCTTCTTACAAGTACAAATGATTAACGAAAGTAGCATGATGATCTTTGATTGAAAAAATTATGGTGGTTCAAAATTTGTCACGGAATTGTATTCCAATTGATGGTGTCCTTTGTTTATAAGCTAATCGGATTTGTCCCGGTCATTGTTGGGCAAACTGCATTAAATAGTCATTCGACTAATTGTGCTTTTCTCTATTGGTTATCTTATTCTCAAAAAGTTACAAAATGGCCATTAATTTTGTGTTTTTTCTCCATTTATGTTAACAACGTTAAAACAATGAAAATGTCTTTTTTTCATTTTCTCTTATATGAGCTCTAAAATCTAAATGGTTTGTTACATCACTGACATAGCTGCTTATCATTGGTCCATCAATATTACAAAGGATTAATATTCTATATACTAGTGGTGGAAATTTAAAGTTTTTACAAGCGCTTTAATTTTAGGGTATAGGGAGTTAGTTTAAGGGTTTAGGTGTAGTAGTTTGGAATTTTGGGATAGTTGTTTCAATTTAAGATTTAGGGTTATAATTCAAGGTTTATAGATTAAGGTTTACTTTTTAAGGTAATATGGTGAGGATTTAGGTTTTAACTTATAAACTTAAATTATAATCTTAAACTTTAAATTGAAACAATTATACCTAAATTTTAACCCTTACCTCTACATCCTATACCTTAAATTAACTCTTTATACCTTAAAATTAAGCCGTTTGTGAAAACTTTCGGTTTTCACCACAAACTGTATAAAATATTCATCCTATTACAAATCCTTCACTATCGCCACCGTGTCTAATCTTCCAAAAACATTGTTTTTGACAGCACCATACTTGATTCGTTCTTTATCTTTTCTTAATTCCCAAAACACCCTTCGAAATCAAAAGAAATAATTGGGTAATCTATAAAGATGACCACTGAACTATGAGGTTGGTGTTAATTTGACTACTATAATTTTAATTTTGGTAAATATATTATTAAAATATTTAATTGGTTCTAATTAGGCCATCAACTATTAAAGAAAATGGAAATGTTGACGTGTTAAATAAAATCGATATAAATACACATTTAGTCCTTGTTATTTACACAACCTATTAATTTGGTCATAAATTTAATTAAATAAAATAAATAAATTATTCAATTAGGTGGTGACACATGTCACCTGATTGTAGAAGGAAAAATAAAAGTTGGGAAAATGACCATGGGTGGATTCAAACCAACGATCTTGGACTAAAAGTGTGGTGTGCTTGCACTAAGCCAAACACATATTTGTGATATGAGCTACAACATTTAATATATCTCTTAAATACTTGTTAATGACCGGAAAAATGGAAACAATAAAAAATAAACCCGGGTGGATTCAAACTAGCAACCTTAAAGTGAAATGGGGTATGCTTACCACTGGGCCAAGCACATTTTCGAGATACAAAGCACAACATTTAATATATGTCTCATATCGTTGTTAATGCTTGAAAAAAAAGAAATGTGAATTTAGGAAACTCGAACACGACATACTTATGATGCATGAAAACATCTAACCTAATTAAATAAATCTAATAATTAAAAAAATTAAGAATATTTGTATATATTTTAAATTTTATTTAATGCACGGTTTAAAATCAAAAATTTAAAATTATATTAAATTCATTTAGCGAATCCAAACTCATGAACATAAATAAAAATTATATTATGTTCGTGAGTTTAAATTTGCTAAATGAATTTAATATATTTTTATTTTTTAATATAATTATATATATATATATATAATAATTTAATTAAATGGATCTTAAAATCATTTTTATATTAAATAAATAAAAAAATATATTATGCTCGTGAGTTTGAATTTGCTAAATGAATTTAATATAATTTTTATTTATTTAATATAATTATATATATAATAATTTAATTAAATGGATCTTAAAATATTTTTATATTAAATAAATAAAAAAATTAAATTATGTTCGTTAATTTAGATTCGCTACATGAATTTCATATAATTTTAAACTTTTGATTTTAAATCGTACACTTACTATAATCTAAAATATATACAAAATATTTTAAATTTAATTTAATTATTATATTTATTTAATTAGATTAGATGTTTTTATGCATCATAAGTATGTCGTGTTCGAGTTTTCTAAAATCATATTTTTTTTTAATTTTTTCCAGGAATTAACAACGATATGAGACATATATTAAATGTTGTACTTTGTATCTAAAAAATATGCTTGACCTAGTGGTAAGCATACCCCACCTTCACTCTAAGGTTGCTTGTTTGAGTTTACCTAAGTTCATTTTTTTCTTGTTTCTATTTTTCGGTCATTAACAAGCATTTAATACATATATTAAATATTATAATTCATATTACAAAGATGTGCTTGGCTCAATGACAAACACGTCCCACTTTCTATCCAATGTCGTTGGTTTGAATCTACCTAATGTTCTTTCCTCAGCTTTCGTTTTTCTTTCTTCAATCAGGTGACACATGTCATCACCTGATTGGAGGGTAAAATTAATTAAAGTCTTCTAATAAGGTGGTGACACGTGTCACCAACTAATTAAGTAATTAATTTATTTTATTTAATTAAAATTAGAGTCGAATTAATAGATTTTATAAATAACAATGATCAAATGTGTAATTATACCGATTTTATTTAACATGTCATATCAGTGTTTCTGTTTTCTTTAACGGTTGGTGGCCTGATTGAACCAATTAAATAGTTTAGTAGAATATTTGTCAAAATTGAAAGAATAATGGTCAAATTAATATCAAACCTATAATTAAGTGGTCATATATGTAGTTTACCTGAAATAATTTGATAATGCAAGGATGCTGTTGTAATTCCATCCATCGTCTTCCATTTAAGCTCTCTGTCCACTTTCCGCTACCCTCCAGTCTCAGCTCCATTCGACGAACTTCCTGCATAAACTAAGATAAGGTTGTCTTTGTGGTTTTCAGCTAAAAAGGATGGGTAAAAAGGTAAAATGGAGCTGGACTTCCGCTTTCGTCGGAGCAGCGTCGGCGACGGCGGTGGCTGCTCTCATCAGCGCGAGACCGAAAGACCCGACATTCCACCTCGTTTCAATCAAGCTCACTTCCTTCAAGCTCAACCTTCCCCACGTGGACGCCGATTTAATCCTGACCGTCCATGTCACCAACCCCAACATAGCGCCCATCAGATACGCTTCGACCACCATGTCGATCTTCTACGAGGGGACGTTGCTCGGGGCGGCTCAGGTGAAAGCCGGGTCGCAGCGGCCGCGATCTTGCCAAGTGCTGAAGCTGCCGGCTCGGCTTGACGGCATGGAGCTGGCTCACCACGCCAAGAAGTTTTTCGATGACGTGGCAAAACGAGAGATGGTGCTTGATGCGAAGGTGGATATTGGCGGTAAAGCTAAGGTCTTATGGTGGGGTCATAGGTTCAAAGTACACGTGGACAGTCATATAACCGTTGATCCTGTTTTCCTCGATGTGATTGATCAGGAAAATAAATCCCAATTGGAGATTTACCTTGTTTGATTTCATAATTGTTTGTATTTTTTTAGATTTATGCTAAATAAAAAAAATTAATCAACATACAAAATTACTATTGGCTGCATATAATGTGGTTTTGTCGTGCTTTGACTATGTTTTCATTATTATTTTATTTTTCTCCATAACTTCAAATTTTGGGTTCATCTTAGGTTTCAATATTATCGGTGACTTAAAATATAATTAACCCATCAAATTTTGGGACAATTATCCATTCTATCCACCACTGGTCAAAAGTTAAAACCAAACCATAATGAGCGTTGACCAAATCATATAATTAGATAGTGAAAGGGATCAGGTTGTTTAAATTCAAAGTTAATTGAAACCTAAAAATATTTAATCTAAAATTCAAGAGACAAAATTTAATTCAGAAATTTTCAAATACTAAAATTATTGTAAAACAGAAAAATTGTAAGGGACGTGGACTCTTTCCATTCTCTTAACAGCTTCGCCCTGATAATGAGACGAGACAATACTCGGAATCGGATATATATATATATATATATATATATATAAATAAAACTAAAACCGAGCCTACTCTAAAACCCCATAGAAGGTAACCAATTTCTCTACATTTTGATCTACTCTTTTTTTACACGCATTATGGTTTAAGATGGGCTGATTTTTAGATGGAAAAATGATTTGCTTATTTATATTCTAATTCAATGTGATGTATATTGTTAAACTTAATGCTGGGTTCAATTATAGTGTTCATGAAATGGAAAACAAAATCTGGGTTTTAGATTAGAATGTTTACAGATATGATTCATTTGAATCTGATTTGATTTTAGATGGTTGTGTAATATGTAGATTGTAGTCTTAATTTGACCATATGGATCCTCGGATAATTAAACCTATATGTTTAGTTACATGATTGTTTAGCAGCGTTTCGGGCTATGGCAACCAGAATGGCTGTTAGATGCTTGCCTCGTCGGTTCTCGAGTGGTGGGAAAGTACTCGGCGAGGAGGAAAAGGCTGCGGAAAATGTTTACATCAAGGTACAGATTTGCACATAAACATCCATGTTTGGCTACGAGCTCGATCGTTTTGTGCTACCATTGTATCCGACTTGGGATTATCGATAAGTTTATTATCGTGCTACGAATTGTTGAAATGTACTAACCAAGAGTTGTATTGCTGCAGAAAACCGAGCAGGAGAAACTTGCAGGCAAGGTATGTTCTTATTGATTTCGACCCGAAATTCAGATCAGATGCTTTAAAGACTTGCCACTATGCATGTGGACACAATGTCTCATATTTCATTTATGGTAGCATGTTAGGGAACTCTGTATGTTGAAGGCAAACGCTAGTGGTTTCGATTTCATATCATCTCATGTCATAAAAGATTTATGTAACGAACAAAATTCGACTTATTAGTATTCAAGGAATTGTCGCAATGTCATCAGGGACCGAAACCAGGGGAGAAACCGGCTGCAGGTTCGGGAGGTTCCGTGACTAACAGTAAGCCTAATAGCTCCAACTCGACATCCAGAGCATCGACCGAGAAAGTATCGACAGATACGTATCAGAACTATGCAGTTCTTGCTGGTGTTATAACCTTTGCTGGTGCTGTGGGGTGGTATAAGAAATCTGAAGAAAAGAAGAAAGAAATCCGGGACTGAGCCACTAAATTTACCGACTTACTGCGCAACCGATCGGACTCGGTAACTGAAACATGACATGGATAGTTGCCATTCTACTTGGAAGTCGAAAATAAATAGAACATTTTTGTGAACAGTATGTGTTGTTTCTTTGTCTGGTGAACATTTCCATGAAAACATGAGTCTTGGTCAGGTCCTACAATCTATTTTTGAACTTACCAAATAAGAAAAGTTTGTTTGAAACAATTGGAGCTGTACTTGTTCATAGGTTGGGTAGTCCATTTGGTCATTTGATTTACGCTTTGTTCAGAGATTCCAAAAAGTCAATCTATGTTCATTCCAACTCGAATTAATCTGAACTTGAAAAAATTTGAGCCTGTAATGTTTTGAACGTGTAAAAATTTCAATCCGAAAAAGTACAAACTTAAGGAAATGAGTCTGAGAAAGTTCGAACTGAAAATTTTAAGCTCGTAACAATCCGAATTCAATATTTATTTGGTCCGAACACGAACTTGAATTGATTTGAAATTAGTTCAATTTAGTCAATAAGCTCTTTTATAATCGACTTTTCCTCTCCTTAATAATGAGTTTTGATTAATTTTATATTATGAGTATTAGATTAATAAATCACTACCAAACTCTAATCATGCTTGTACTAAAAAAAGTAAATAATAGAAACATAAATTTAATCGAGGTTTAAATAGTAGTAAAATTTTTTTGAACCAATGAATGGTTTTAGTAATATACCCGTAGATGATTTAGGTTTGACCAGCTTTTATTTATTTGTTCATACAATTTTTTAAATTACTTGTAAAGATTACGAGTTAAATTAATAAAAAAAACTATAATTGAAGGCGACTAAAATGTTATTTAGCTTTTTTTTATAGATGATTGGTCAACAATTAACCATAAAATTGAAGAAAAATTAAAAGTGATTAAAATTTTCAAATAAAAGTAGTTTTTTTGAAGAACAAATAAAAAGTATTACATGAACTTAATGCCGCAAAATAAAGTATAGAGATTAATTTTTAAATTTTGAAATAGTATGGATCCTGGCATATTTAAATAATTTTATAAAATTTTAATATTTTTTTTAATTTTATGTAATTAATTTATAATTTCAATATCTTTTTATAACTATTTTTATTTTTAATATTTAAATGATATTCTTTAACTTTTTTATCCTACAATAGTTTTTCTAAAATAATAAAAAATTATTAAATCTGATAATCAACACACAATTAATCTCTTTTATGTCATTATTTTTTACACTATTTATCACGTCATTATTTTTTTACACAAATTATATGTCATCCACCATATCATCATTTAACAAATTGTTAAAAATATTGACGAAAATAACTCAATCAATTATAATTTATTATTTAAAAGTTTAATTAAGTATTGTTTTCTATTTTGAAATTTACTTATTTTTCCCATTATTTTTAGAGTACTAAGACTTTAATTAATGTACTAAAGATTTAGCTCTTGAGCTGAAATTTTAGGAGTAAAAGAAGTCAACGAAGTCAAAACATATACATTTAAAAAAAAAATCTGCCACGTCATCTCCCAATTTCCAACGTGTTACATTCTCCGTTTCTTATTGGCTATCTCCACGAGTATCAGTTTTGATAACACAGAAAAGAAAACCATAACATTATTTTCCGGGAAAATTTAGAAAGAAAATAATACGGTAAGCCATGGCGGTTCGTGCGACGGTGTCACAGTTCCCGGTTGATTTCGATGCACAAGAAGCTTCCGGCATTCCTTGGGGATTAACCGTAACCCCTTTCGCTGCGAAAGACGAGAACGGTCAAGCGCCGGTCTATGGATCGGACGGGGATCTTTTGCCTCGATGCGAGAATTGCTACGCCTACTTCAATACATACTGCGAGCTCGATCAATGGGCATGGAATTGCTCTCTTTGCGGCACACTCAACGGCCTCTCTTCTCAATCCATCGCAAGATACTCTCACCCTCAGTCATGTGCTGAAATGATGTCGTCTTTTATCGATCTCGAGCTTCCTTGTAAGTGTAATTTGATTGCTCAGAAAAACGGATGAAGAAAGTGATGGGTAACGAATTTTTTCGGGGGGACTAGATTAACTGTTTTATTTTCTTGTTTCTGTCTAGTGGAAGGATCGGAGGAAGAAATTCTGCATGCTCGTCCGGTGTATGTTGCAGCCGTTGATTTGTCGTGTGAGATCTTCGGTTTCTCTGCTAGACTTCCGTTTGATGTTGTTATTATTATTGTTACACATTGCGTATTAGAGATGATCCCAATTGTAATAGTTGTAATCTTCACTTTGTTCTAATCTTCCGAATTCCAATATTGTGAATTTGTTTATTTGAATTTGAATTTTTTGTTTTTTTCTTCCTTCATACAAGTTTGTGTGGAAGAAATTTGTTGAGTTGAAGTATTGGATTTGGCAATTATGTAGTTGAGACCAATCATAGAGTGGAAAGCACAAGATTTTATTATGAGAAACTGAAACAGATTACTGAATGCAGCAGTTCATGATCCTCATGTAAACATGCAGCCCCTCTGTTTATGTATATAGTAAACAAGAATATGGGGCATTGTGTAGTTGTTTGACAGTTGACTTTATCAAAGATTGCTTTTGTGTAATTGATTTATTATACATTTAATGGCATTTTCACCTTGACGTTTGAAAAAAGTAAGGGAAAAAAATGAGTTTCTATGTTGCTTGTAGTAGGATGTTCATGAAGGGGAAAGAAACACTGAACTGAAAAGTATTTGATCTTTAACTTGGTTCTTCTCTTAATCATTTAGCATATATCATGCATGATTGCTACCTCTTTATATTATTGTTTCTATACCTTAATCTACATAGACTTATATAAAGCTTCCTTTTTATTTGCAGCTTCTGAAGAATTTTTGGAGCTTACTAAAAGTGCACTGCAGGCAGCACTAGAAGGTTCTTAATTGTTGGATAAAATGGTTCCTTGATTTTGTTTATCCTTAGTTTTTGTACTTGGAAGGTTGATACCTTCATTTTCATTTCTATTGCAGCTCTTGCACCCGAGTCCCTTTTTGGCCTTGCCACTTTCAGCCACAAATTAGGGTTATATGATGTTCAAGGGCCTATACCTGTTGTAAAGAATATTTTTATCCCTCAAGACGCAGAGGGAACCTTGCCAATTGAACTTGAAGATGTCATGCCTTTATTACAATTCCTGGCTCCAGTATGTAATCTTCACTTACTTTTCCCTTTATTTTTGTCCTATGCCATAGCACTTTGTAGAACTAACAAGCAGCAGTTTGTACCTGAGATAAAGCGTAGTTGGCAGACTCTTTCACTTACGATCTTGTTGTTTAGCCTTGCTTATATCAATCAAACCCTCTATGTAATTTAGTATTTACTGGTCTTCTTAAAATCAATAACCTATACAGGTCGAAACTTGTAAGGATCGTATCACATCTGCACTTGAAACTCTCAAACCAACTACTTCATGGGAGAGAACCCCAGGGACTGGTCAAGAGTTAGATGGTGTATTGATGGGTGGTCGAGGTTTTGGTGCGGCAATGGAAGCTCTTTGCAATTACCTTGGGTCAGAATATGGAAATACATTTGCATTAGGTATGCTTGATAAACATAGAGGTTCTTCTGATTTGCAATGTCTTTATCTCTTGTTTCTTTTGGCATCATGAATATCTATGTAATGTCAATGTGCTACATTCTGTTGTCTTCTCTGAACATAAATGCAGCTAGAGTGTTTGCCTTTCTCTCGGGTCCTCCTGATCATGGACCTGGGCAACTAGATACAAGAAGGTACGGTGAGCAATATGCCAGTAAAGGAGAGGATGCTGACCGTGCTTTACTTCCTGAGCAGACACCATTTTACAAAGATCTGGTAGATTTGGATTGACTTTTGTTTTCTCTAATTTTAGCTATATGGATTGAGAAATTTAGCATTGATATATTCTACAGGCTGCTGTGGCTGTTCAAGCTGGTGTTTGTGTGGACATTTTTGCTGTTACAAATGAGTATACAGATTTGGCTTCTCTTAAATTTCTGAGCATAGAAAGTGGCGGCTCTCTGTTCCTGTATTCAAATACAGATGATTCAACACTTCCACAGGACATGTAAGTACACTATTTGCTCCTCTAATTCTATCATTTGGTTTTAATGGACTAAAATGTTATTCTACTGGTTAATGGCATAACAAATGGATACTACTAGTATGGTTAGATTTTCTTTCAGCTTAGATACATTAATAATTTATTTGTCTTTTAGAAGATGGCATTTACTGCAAATTTTTGTTTCAGCACTTCATAACTACTTTAGTTAGTGATATGAAAACTCCATTCATTGCTTTTAGTAATTCTATTTTGCAGGTACCGGATGCTAAGTCGACCATATGCTTTTAATTGTGTTCTAAGATTGAGGACATCTACTGAATTCAAGCCTGGCCATTCTGTAAGAGCCTCATACTTCTTTCAAATTGTATTACCGAGGAATCCTTATATTTTAATTCTTTCTCTCACTTCTTTTGCAGTATGGTCACTTCTTCCCTGATCCACAATATGAAAATGTGCAGCACATTATTTGTTGTGATTCTTATGCAACATATGCTTATGACTTTGATTTCGCTAATGATGTTGGTTTTTCCAGGTATGAATTACTCATTACAATTTTCTTTATTTTGATTATATGTTATTTTCATCTTTTCATCATGTTAATTTCTTGTATGGGCCAATTGGAACTGCCTAAACGCTTGAAACACCCCCCTTCCATTTTCTTTGTTTCCTTCTATGTTATTTTTGGTGATAACCATTTGAGAAGCATTAATTTATGATATTCAGATTATATAATCTCTCCATTTATTTTTTGTTATTTACAGACATGCATCTGAACAACCTATGGTGCAGATTGCATTTCAATACACTGTTGTCGTGCCCCCTGAGGAACTCTCTGGTTCTGAATTGGTTTCTTCTAGTAGGTATATTATTCCTAATGGAAATTCTGTTCCTTTATCACTTTTACCAGCCTTGTCGGTCTAAAAATATGAAAAACCTTGTAATTGTTCATTCTTGAGGACATGAAACAATTCTAGCCTCATTTGCAGGTTGAGGAACATAGACTTTGGTTTTTCACAGTTCATACAAAATCTTCTAGAAGTTCAAATCATTAAGCATATTTGATTGACAATATTGTTTTCTGGCGCTACTTTTGGGATAGTCTTGATGTGACATTTTTATGCAGAGGCAAACATTCTATTAAACGACGACTTAGGATACGGACTCTGCAATATGGAACTGCCCGAAATCTTAATGAACTTTATGATGGCGTTGATCCCGAAGTGGTTCTATCATTGCTTGTTCACAAGGTTAACCTCCTTTCTTTCTCTCCTTTAGTGTCTTTCATGCATGTGTCCATACTTGTGCATTTTATTTCCGAGTATCATCTCTAGTAGTTTATATACATATTATCGGTTCTACAGGTCATATTAGCCTCTTTGGAGGAAGGAGTTAGAGAGGGCAGGATGTTGCTTCATGATTGGCTAGTAATCCTCACAGCTCAATATAATGAAGCTTTTAAACTTATCCAATACAAGAATGGAAGCAGTTCAATGGCAGGTCAGGTTGATGTGACATTCTCACAATGCCCCCAACTACAACTTTTGCCTCGGTTGGTTTTCGCTTTGCTTCGAAATCCTCTTCTGCGCTTCCACGAAGAAGGTGTTCACCCTGACTACCGGATCTATGTGCAATGCCTTTTCAGGTACATAGTGCTCACATTTTTGGACCTGGGTTATTCTTATGCCACAATCTTTTAAAATAATTAACAAATCCAATGTGAACCAAGGCCAGAACACAGTTGGTAGAATGAGTATTTGTTTCACTTGGCCTTATTTGCTGACAAATGCTTTTAAGCCTTTTAAATTCACTTGATTAGTAGAGGATTTTGTCCTGAAACTATCATTAGTATCATTAATGTAATTGTAAACTCGTACTAGCCAGATTATCTCGGAAGTTCTTACCACTTATTATTTTATTTTTGTTTTTTTCCATGTGTATGGTGCAGTGCACTGGAACCAGGTTCTCTTCACCGTGCAATCTATCCAGTCCTAACATCATATTCAACGCCAGATAAACAAGCCTATCCACGACACTCCTTAAGTCGTGCTGCTCTCGTCAGCAGCGGTAGTCCGATATTTTTCCTTGACGCATTCACGACATTGATCGTCTTTTACTCATCTACAGCAGATCCTAGCCTTCCTTTTCCTCCACCCCAGGACTGTAAGTTCTTATATCACTTGCCAGTATAAAAAGTTGAATTTTAAGAGTTGGAATGGAAACTGTTTTAGCTGTGATTTCTTCTGAGCCCATCGTATGCTTATCAGGTTTGTTGCGGTCTACGATTAACAAATTGAAGCAAGAGCGTTGCATCACCCCGAAACTTGCATTTATCCGGGGAGGGCAGGACGATGCGACAGCGTTCGAGAACTATCTTATCGAGGAGCAGGATGTTGATGGAACTGGCCTAACTAGTGCCATGGGTTTCCTATCCTTCCTTGAAGACATCACCCAAAGTGTGTTGGAGTACATGAAATAGAAATAGATGATTACATGAGTAAGCACATCTCTAGATACATACTGCCAGGTGGCTGATAGATTCATCAGAAAGGAATTGAAATGCCTGAATTTTGACATGGGCCAACTGTTTGCCAAAGAAGATTTGGATCTCCTCGCACTCTTTCAGGAACTAGTGGATTATTTTTATGATTTTTCCTATTGGCTTAAGGGTGCTACAGCCCCCTGAACTTTTGAAAAGATTCATTCCAGCCCTTGACTTTTTTGCACCCAAATAAATCTTTAAATTGAAAAAAAATCAATCAAACCCTTTAACCAAACCAACTTGTTTTATTTATTCATTTATTAAATTTTAAAGAGATTTTTAAAATATAATTATATGGGACACATTTATATTCTCTATTCAAGTACGGATAAGAAGGATAGGGGTGGTCAAAAATCGACTCGAAAAAATCAAATTATTCGGCTTGATTCGACGTGAAAAATTTGACTTGTTTTGATTCGACTTATAATTTCATAAACTCGATTCGAAAATTTTTCAAATAAAGTTTAAGTTGTTAAATGAAAATTTGAATCACTTGAAATTTTTAATAATTAGTTTATCAGTTTTTAAGTTCGAGATGAGCAATAAGGTCCACACATGTTGGCTCCACAAGGAATTGGTAGACCAACAAATTTCTACAGTGTTGGTGTGTCTTTCGTTTTATATAGATGCTCGGGTGTTGGGTGGAAATCTGGGAAATAGCTTTTTAAGGATTTCAATGTAATTGACTTAAATTAGCTATTTGTGTGTTGTAAAGCTTGTTTGTAATAATAGATTGTTCTTAATGAGATTTTTTCCCCTTATTAGGATTTATATGAGATTTTTAATGAGGTCCAGTACTTTTTAAAAAAATAACAACACTTTGATAAAAGGTTTAATAATATTTTTATTTTTATTTTTCAGAAAATAACCATTTTTGATTTTTTATCAAATTAATTTTTATTATTATAGAAATAAAATAACTTTTAATTTTTGAATTTGACAGTTTTTCAACAGTCCCTTGATTTTTTCTATATTAACCTCTGATTTTAGTTTTTTGACCTATTTTTAGTCCTCGCGGTGTAAGTCTAGGGGTGATAATGAGTCTGACCGGTTTGTGAGTTATTCGGCCTCGGTTCGGTTAAAATTTGGTCAAAGTTCAGCTCGAGTGAACACATCTCGGGCTCGAGAGAGGCTCAAAGCCTTAACAAATTGAGCCGAGCCTACTCAGGCTCAATTCGAAAAGCTCGTGAACAAGCTCGGAATGTACATATGCACTAAAAATAATATGCTTAGCAAAAAAAAAGGAAAAAATTACTAAAAGTAAATTAACAAAAATAAATTGGACATTTTCTTTAGTTGGTTGGTTGTTTGATTTTGTATTTTATTTAATTATGTGTTTGTATTATAAAAATATTTATTGGTTATTTGGATTAATTTAATTTTAGTACTTTTTTCCCCTTTTCGGTCATTGAATTTTGTTTTAGTGTTAGTTATGAAAGGGACTTTTAACGAATTTTTTATAAAAAAAACTACAACAATTTTTTTTTATTTCGAGCCGAGCTGTAATAACTGACAACATCACTAAAGGATTAAAATGAAAAAATGTCAAATTTAGGGTTTATGTGTATCAAAACAAAGTCCAAGGACTAAGATAAGATTAAATGCGAGATCAGGGACTAAAATTGATTTATCCCTTACGAGATCACATAACAAACCACCGCGAATAACCGACCGAACAGATATATCAAAATCGAACACTGTTTTCAATTTATCTGATACCCACAGGAAAAGAGCGAATTGTCTTTTGAATTTTGAAAATCAATGGAATTTTCAAGGTACAATTCATCTCATTCATCGGCGCCGTCAGCACCAGAGTTGCCTCCAGATTCCTACGACCACCAACAGCACCAGTACCAGAGTTACTACGGAAACCCTTCTCCGTCTCCGGCGCGGCCGTCGTCAAGTTATGGGCAGAGCGGTGGGTTCCCGGCAGGAACACAGGCAGATGTTGTGAGAGCGTTTCAAATGGTGGATAGGGATAGAAGTGGATTCATCGATGAACGCGAGTTGCAGCAGGCACTATCTTCGGGTTACCAGAGGTTTAATCTTAGGACTATAAGGTTGCTCATGTTCTTGTTCAAGAATCCTTATGATTCCCTCAGAATTGGTAAGTTTCTTTCCTTTTTTTATTCTGCTTCGTTGTTGATATAATTATCTGCATAAATGAGACTTAATGGCCCTGTTGATTGAACTTCCATGCTGTTATTTCTGTGCTTAAATGCTAAGCTATTAGATTCAAATTTGAATTGGGATAAGGCATCATCCGAAAGAAGTGTTTCCAGCTGGGTTTAAGTATACATGCATACATTCATATACATATACACAAGCATAGTCAATGCTAAGCTATTAGATTCAAATTTGAATTGGGATAAGGCATCATCCGAAACGTTAATGACATTTTTTTCTGCTTTATGCCTATACACAATGAAATGGTTGTTGTTAAAAATTTTCAATTTCAGGGCCTGTGGAATTTGCTGCACTCTGGAGCTGCCTTGGTCATTGGCGGGTAAGTGATTGAACATTTGCTTTGATTTTTCATTCTACTTGTAATATTCATATCTAATCCTTGTGTTTGACATATATCCGAACATATGTATGAACTATGAAGATATAATACTTAAAGAAACTTTCGAATATGTAGATTTACACTTCGGAAAATTGAACATACTTGTGTTCGAGCAACATGGTATTCGTGTCAAGATCATTTGACATCTTTATGCCCTTGATTAACGTTCAATGGATTCGGAATTTGTAGGCGATATTCGAGAGATTTGATAGAGATAGAAGTGGGAGAATTGATTCGATGGAACTAAGGGATGCTCTTTACAGCCTTGGATATGCAGTTCCGCCTTCTGTTTTTCAAGTTCTAGTTTCCAAGTACGATAACGGAAGTGGAAAGGCGGAACTCAATTTTGACAGTTTTGTCGAGTAAGGCATCTTCTCTGCAACATTTACTCTTCTTTTCCCTTCGTTTTTCATTGTAATTTCCCCCCCTTTTCCCTTCAAAGATTTGAAATGTAATCCGACTGATGTTTTCTTGTCTTCTGTTTGATTTGCAGGTGTGGGATGATTGTTAAGGTGAAATATTGCTCACTCCCTTCATTATTTTTACCTTTTTCCATTCATCTGGAAAAAATGCTTATAGATTCGACCGATTCAATCGGTTGAATCGTTCGACAAGAACACGCATTGTGTAAAATCTGCATACATATTGATTTGCCAATGTTCGATTGAAGATTTTGTTGTATTTTTTCAGGGTTTGACCGACAAATTCAAGGAAAAGGATAAAGGATATACAGGCTCAACGACGCTTTCATACGATTCGTTCATGTGTATGGTCATTCCATTTCTTGTTTCATATAATTGATGCCTTTCTTGTTTCGTAACATGATTAACGCCTTGTTTTACGTATGTTATTCGGATTTATATGTGAGTGTCAAATATGAGTCGTATGTTTGATTTATTTCAAAAACTTTCTATGTATTCAAAGGATATTTGCCTTATGTGTTGGATAAACATGTGTATTTCAAACACTAGCAAGATGAAGAGTTAGACAAACTTGTGTGTATTTTCAACAAGATCAAAATGAAGAGTTAGTACCATAATCAACAAACATATTCTTTTATCTCGTTCTCAAACATGTTCGTAAATATTAAACGGACATTTTATTTCCTTTCTTAAAATTATGTGTTCATGTTTATCTCATGTCCGTGAACATGTTCATTTAGTATTCAACAAACATATTCGTTTATCTTGTTCTCAAACATGTTCATTTAGTATTCAACAAACATATTCGTTTATCTTGTTCTCAAACATGTTTGTAAATATTAAACGAACATTTTATGAATTTATTTATAAATATATAATTACATATATTTTAGTGAATAATTAAAATATTATTCATAAATCAAAAACAAATAAATCATAAAATAACTTAGTTTATTTTTATATAGAACAATCAAACATTAATTTTAAATAAATAAACTTATTTATGAACATAAATTTAACAAATTTGTTCATTTAATAATGTACATAAAGTTTTTGTTCATTCTCCTTTATTTAGAATAAATAAACATAAAAGAATAATATAAGTACAATTTATGAGTAGTTCTTCAAATATTTTATTCATTTACAGCTCTAGCAGTACTAGTTAGTGTAGTAGTGCATATTCTAATATTTAAAAATAAAAATATAAACATTTGATTAAGTTGTTAAGCATTTCTGTATAGATATATTCATAACTGATTGATGTATATATATACTATATACTATACACATAAATATTTAAAAATGAGGTAGCACATGAAAACACAAAATACTTCATTCCATAATCATGTTCATTAAAGTTCTGTTCGAAACTTATTTTAATCAGGTTCGGATAATATTATCAAATATCATCTTCCTTTTAAGTCAAAAAAAAATAGTATCATCTTCCTTTGTGAAGTGAATCTCACAATCTGAGGTCGGGTACGCAACGCAAGGTAGCACATAACCGTCGGCAATTTGTTCATCGGAGAGGAAGGTAGCGTCCACTTGATCTACCGAACCGGACGCCATCTTCCCGAAACAACTGGAGCAAACTCCGGCTCGGCAATCATACGGCCACGCCACTCCTTCATTTTCAGCTGCATCTAAAATGTATTCATCATGAGGGGCCTCAATCTCATCCGTCTCACCATCTGGTCCTACAAGCTTAATCTTGTAAGTTGCCACCGTTGTTCTGTCCGTGGAGGAACATTTCAAGCCAACAGATTTAGAGATGTTCTTAACAAATCCAACAGATGTCGGGACTTTGACGACAGCACTCTTGAACCGGTTCGGGATCGAAGCTCGAACAAGATAAGAGGAGGTAACCTTCACAGCTGTCATCTTTACCCCTAAACTCAAGTAACAATTGGTCAGTTTGTCAAGTGATTAACATACAATTACACACGTAAACACACATATCATGTTCATGTTATTCGGACTCTTTATTTTTCATGAAACATCCGTGTCTGACACTTAGATATGAGGATATAACATACAAGAGTCCAAATATATCGTGATTACTGATTACACATAGAAAAATATTCATATCCACACTCACCAAAATCTATGGCTATATGATGATATATATTCGTATCTAACACTTACTCCAATTCGTGTTAAAATAGACCTTAACCTAAAATAAATGGCATATAATATTGCATGGGTCAAAATCAATCTCCCTTTCCATTGTCTAGGGTTGATAAAACCCCAAGATCAAACGGAATTCCACTTATTTTCTTTCGGTTTCAAAATTTTCCAGGAAAATGAAGATAGCATAAAGATGTAAATAAAGTACTCACAACTCAACCAAAGCTTGTAAAAGATGGGAGAAGCAAAAATAACCTAATAGTGATAGTGATCGGCTCAGCACCAAGGGAGAAACTTGTTTCTTCTGTGCAAGTGTTTTAGGGGTTTTGGGTTTTGTCAAAGGGCTTATATATAAAGGAAAGTTTTTATAATACAAGTCTACCCCTCAACTATGTACAGATTCTCATACTAACCCTTGGAAATATATTTTTTTTGCCAATAGTTGTCTCTAAGCTATTTTTTCTCAATTCAGTCCAAAAACATAATGCAATTAATAAAAATGGACAGGCCGGAATACGGAGATGACATGTTGCATATAATGTCATATACGACGGTCGGATACTTCAATTTACGGGTTATTTTGACCCAAAAAAACTTTAAAACTTTAGTACAAAAGCCAATTTATCAAAAAACCCTAAATGAAGAGTTAGTATTTGACCGATGCATGCATGTGCAGTGATGCATAGTTTGCTTGTATCATGCCATTGACCATTGTCAAGACTTTTTAGTAAACTTGGAAATTGTATTTGTAGAACTAAAACAGAGAAGTTTTTCCCAGAAATTCACTTTACGAAATAAATTATATTCGACACTCCTCTGAATCCATGATCATACATAGACACATATTTATATATATAACACTCATCCGTGTCAACCCACTCAATTTCTTTTTCAACCCCATCAACAAACAAGTATGATATTTAATTGAATGTATTAAAACATACAAACGGGTTAGAAAAGGGGGGAAACATTGAAAATAATCACAAAATTTCAACCTTCCATAACTAACACCAAGATCAAAAGGTATTCCTTTTGATTTCTAATCGATTTCAAGTTTCAAACTTTTCAAAAATGGGGGGGGGGGGGTGCAGAAAGATGTAAAGGGAAGGAAAAACTCAGAATTCAACTAAAATAAGAATCAAACGAGGGACAAAAAGCACAGATTAGGAAACAAGATCAAGGCCAATGAAAAATAATCCGACCTGCCGGATTCGAACCAGCGACCTAAGGATAGCTATGAGTGCCACTACAGTCCTCCGCTCTACCAACTGAGCTAAGGTCGGCTTGTGTACTTTATGAAGTTTGTTTTTTAATACCTTATTAATATATTAACTTCTAGATTATTTTTACTAATTTAAATGATAAAATTCCAAAAACAACCTGAAATAACCATTTTGATTGTAAATTTATTTGGAAAAAAATGTTAAGTGAATTTCATAGGTGTAAGTGTAACAAGCGCTTCTATATAAAACAATTATCCTATTACGAGATGTGATAAGATTTACATATGTAAAATATAAATAACAAAAATCAGTATTTTTTCGATATATTTACTTCTAAACGAGATATGGAATACTTTTATTATCAAAGGAGTTGACCCATTGACATATAGGGTCCGTTAGTTATATGTATGAGAAATCATATTATAGAAATGATTTTCGATGAAAAAATAAAATTCAAGAAAACTAATGTTTTTCCAATTTTTCTTCAATAATAAAATTAGAATTCTAAACCGTTTTATTTGGAATGAAGGACTTGAGAAGCTATTTACATTTTAATAAAATAAAATCAGAGAAGTAGAAAATCTGAAGGTGAACAGCCTTTCTTCCATAAGAAGTTGGGAATTTCTAGCAAACCATTACCATTAGAAACATCAACCTGATTTTCCTGCATGTACGATACATCTGTTCAAGCCTCGGATTATCCTTTCTTTTTCGGACAGAATCGGACTCGGACGAGCATAGATGGTGTTCATATCATACATTAACTTAATACGAATCCGACCTACAAAAGACTTGCCTTGCCTTTACTATCTTCTTGGCGCTTGAATCCGGTGGCAATCAGAGTTATGCTGACCTACAATATGTATTAGTTGGACCCTTTTAATCGATAATTTAAATAACGAGCGCAACACGATCGATATTTTTCGGTTTCACCTCTATGGATATGCTTGTATCACTCTAACAATTGAAAGTTGAAACTTACTTGGCCACATAGTGATGGGTCTATCACTGCTCCGAATATTAAGTTTGCTTTCGGATCTACAAGATCATATATAACCTCTGCTGCAGCATTCACCTAACAGGAGTCGAAACATGGCCGAATGTTTCAACGATGGACCGTATCGAATATACAAGCCAAAGGCTAAGGCCTACCTCGAATAAAGTTAAATCGGTTCCACCGGTTATACTCCAGACGATACCGGTAGCTCTTTCAATCCCGATGTCGAGCAAAGGTGAGTGGATGGCGTTCAATGCTGCATCTCTGGCTCTGCTCTTTCCTGCAACTTAGCTATATGTTATTAGTTTTAACCACCATTTTGAATATTCAAAACTTACATTATTCCGACTCTTCATTTGTAAGTAATCACATTGATATGTCGAAAGACGCTGCATTCGAATTATAATTCGATCATAAGATTCAATTATGGGACTAAAGCTGAACTTACCGGTTGCAGTTCCTATCCCCATTAGTGAAGAACCTGCATCTTTCATGATAGCATGCACATCAGCAAAATCGACATTAACTAAACCTGGAACCTGCATACCGATTCTGCCAATGTAACGCATACAATAACGTAAAAATGTCGAAGGTAATCGACAAAGAAATCCGATTCAAGAAGCCTGAATCAGATTATGAACAGATGAATGCAAGGAAACCTCTACAGGACACTTTGATGGAATGCAACTGTAACACCGCGACCATTAACATACGTACCGTAATTATATCAGATATACCGCGAACACCTTGCCGGAGTATATCATCGGCGAGATCAAATGCTTCGGTCACTAAGGTGACCTCCGAGACAGCAGCCAATAACTTGTCATTGGGAATAATGATAAGTGTGTCCACATTTTCGCGCAAGGCTGCAATTCCCTCCTGAGCTTGGACTGCTCGCTTCCGTCCCTCGAACGAAAACGGTGTTGTAACGATGCCAACAGTCAAGATTCCCTTTGATTTTGCTATGCCTGCAATTACCGGAGCCCCACCCGTGCCGGTTCCTCCTCCCATTCCGGCCTGCAGGATTGATGTATACCAAGGTAAAACAACATCCTAAAGCCAATAAAACAATTGAATACAACAGAACCTACCGTCACAAAGACCATGTCGGCACCATGAACCTCCTCCTCGATCGCTGCTCTACTTTCATTGGCGGCATTCATGCCGATTTCCGGTTTCCCACCAGCACCAAGACCCCTAGTCAGCTCCTGGCCAATTTGCAAACAGTTGTTAGGCAACACGGGAGACGTCTTCAAGGCTTGAGCATCCGTGTTAACGATCAAAAAGTCCACGCCTTTGAATGAATTCTCGACCATTCTGCTAACGGCATTCGACCCGCCGCCTCCGACGCCGATGACTTTGATCCTAGCTTCGCCGTAGTTATAACTTTGAATGCAAGTTTCTCTCAAGCTCTCATTGACATCTGTAGGATAACTCTCCTTTGTCAAGGTAGAAAATGCATCATTTTCTTCATCTCTTAGCTTCAATTTCTTAGGGTGCAAATCGAGAAAAGATTCTTTACTATGAATTGGGCCAACATTATGAGAATTAACAGAACATTTGAACTTGGAGAAACTTGGCAAATTTCTGTTAAAACATCTCAAGAAACTAGCTTTACCAATAAACCGATAATTCAAATTATAATCTCTTGAAAAGGCCAACACTCCAACAGATGCTTGAGAGGCAAAACAAGCAGCCATATTAGCAGCATAAAACCCAATTCTTGAGGTTTATACTTCACTTAAACCAATATGCTCAAACACCAAACATCTGCAAAGAATTAAAAACCCATCAACAAGAAGAAAATAATCCATCAAATGTAGACAGAAAAGTGGAATAAAGGTGAAATCTTTGTTGACATGAAGGAACCAACTTTGAAGCATTGAAAAACAACAACAGGGTGTCAATTATTAAGCAAAAGTAGATGAAAATGAGAGAAGAATCCAGGCAACCTCAAATGAAAAATAATGAAAGAGTGATGTTTTATGATCGTGGCCAGTGCAAATGATGAAATACAAAATATAAGAAGTGGGATTTTCACTTATCGTTTTAGACTTTTGCTTGATTTGGGTTGTTCATTAAAGACCGTATCTTTTGGTTAGTTGCTAAGGTTTACTCAACTGATTTGACTGAAATTTCTTGAAAAGAATATATTTATTTAAAGTGTGAAATAATAACATACGTGTCCTAGATTTATATTTTGATTAAAGTACGCTGCAATGCATTAAAATTTTAAATTTAAAAATTCATTTTTTAACTTTTATTTTTTGTTCAAACCTTTTTGGAATATATATATGTATATGTAAACTTATTTCAATGGTTGAGATATTTCTCTAGTGGAGAAAAACTAAAATGAGGAGAGGAATATAATTGGATTAAACAAACAAAATTCTTGAATTACATACATATGATGTTATATATAATGAATCATAATTATCCTTGCTTGAACAAATTGTATCAAATGGGCTGGAAATTAGTAATGGAAAGGATAAAAGACGATCAAAATGCAAATTTCAAGTCTGAGAGGTCATCCATTGGTATTTCTAAGCCTATTGAATCATGGTCTTGCAGACCATCCTCATCAAAGTTTAGCCATGAACTCAGATCTTGGGGACCACCTATGTCATTCGAAACACCCAATTCTTCCATGGGATCCAGCTCGGTTAGTTGCAAGTTTGCAAATTCGACAGGCTCGTCCGCTTCTTTAGATTTAGATGAATCCGGACGAATGTTATTCACTTCTCTTTCGGCCATCTTGCCAGTATTAGCCAAAGGAGGTAGCGAAGGATCGGAAAGCCTGCCATTGAATCCATGTCCTGAATTACTCTTTTGCTTGGGCTTTGATTTTGTTCTCCTGTCACCCTTGGAACCATCCAGTGATGCCCGACCAGCCCCAGATACCGAACTCATATTTCTTAAATTATCTCTGCTCTGCTCCCTTTCTCTTTCACTTCTATTTCCTCTTAGTCCTCCGGTGGTGCCGTCAAGAGGCGGTGTTACCCTAGAAGAAGCACTTCCAACAACATCATCTATCAGTACTTCCCTCTTCCTCCCTTTGTTCAACATAGATCCGTACTTGGACACAGCATGCTCCAATGAGTGAACAGTCGGAGGAGCGTCTGGAGAATCATACCTCTCAAAAGTACTACAAACAGCACCTGAAGCAGAAGAGAGATGAACATAAATTTCCCTACCCTCAAAAAAATAATGCTCTCAATGCCTAAATAAATTCCAAAATCCATAAAAGTTTGAATGGCATATTATAGCTATGTTTCTTAGTGTCTTCACTCTTTTCTTGAGTATCCGACACATTCAAACACGAGTTCTAATACATAATGAACTTTCAAAATATTGACATACACGTGTCGGACGAACACGACACACTTGAGTTGAAGTAACATGAAGTTTAGTTTCACATGTACCTGAGCCCCTGGCTTCTGCTTGATGGTTGGATGTTTCATTGCAAGTATTACTAGCAGTTCCAGAGCCAATACACTCAACAGATTTTGCTTCGTTGCTGCTTGGCTGTACAGAAAACATGACATCTTGCAATGCAGGTTCGCTAAAGCAACTGTTGCCCGTCTCTTCAAATTTCCGACATCTATCAAGCGTTCGCTTGATAAAAGCTAATGCAACTTGTTTTGAAACCTTACGAACCGCGCTTTTTGACGAATTACCCCCACGACAAGCCTGCATAAATCGTTTGTGGTAAATGAATAAGTGTATATGGCTTTAGTTTTTAAACAGAAACAATAATTGCACACGGAATCTGAGAATTACCAAACGTTTCTTGTTAGCTATTTGTATTAGTTGGTCCATTGCAGCATGCTCGATGTTCCTGAAGATTAAACCACATTATTCTAGTTGAAGTACCATTTCATAAGGCTATTAACAACACTAGAAGACAACTGTCTATCTCACCTTCTGTCTGCTTCTCTCCCATTCTGAATGGCTTTATCAATCTTCACCATTTTTTTCTTCTTTTTCTGAATCTACAAATTTGTAAAACTAAGTGTTCAAATGTGCGAAAATGCACTTTAAAAGCAAAAGGCAGCTAACGGGTTTTAAATATGTTATTTACCATTCAATGAAATTTCTTTTTTAGCAAAATATGAAAAAATACATGTATTTGAAACAAGGCTAATTTTAAAAATAAGCTCAAATAATCCAAGTTGCAGATATTTTTGAAATAATTTATGAACAGAAACCTGTTTATAAAGATGTTCATTGAGTTCGACAACATTTTGATTTATTGCTTCCTCTCCCTCTGTCAAATCAGGCTGCAAAAAAATGAAAAGGAAAATCGTATAAGAATGAAGTACAAAGACATTTGACATCAAGTAGACAGAAGTATGAAAGAGAACTCACCAAAGTCTCTGGATAAAGACCAATACTCTGTAGCTCCAGCAAAAGTTTGTCATCCATAGACATAAACTGATATTGGCTGTCCAACGAAGAAACGGCCGAAATACTTATTTCCTTAGGCTGAACCTGACCCAGGTCAGTTGAACATATTTCACTCACAGGCCCCATATCAGAATGTGAAAATTCATCATCTCCCAACCACCTTTCACTACTATGTAGCGAATTAGACATGCTGGAGTTCCTGAATGTGTTAGATGCAACGCTCGCATCATAAGAGAGTCTGTCTAACAGAGAGTTCTTCTGACCCTGAAAATCTGCATTTGATTCAACTTCGGACTCTATCCTGTCCCTATCTTTAGGTCCAACATCCATATGGTTACAAGAACCACAATGGGAATCATCACTTGCATAGTGAAGGGACATATTCTTAGCTTCAACGTGGTTGTAAATTTCTTCACTTTCATCTTCTTCTATCAAAGCAGAAAGAACTCTTTGGCATAAAGGAGTAACCTTGTCAAACTGTTTTAGATCAAATCCTCCGGTTGCGGCATTAGATATGGCAATTTCTTCAGCAGAGCTAGGTGCATCTTTTGGTGCCACACCACCCTGAGAAATGAAAGGAGTTTGTATCAACATTTGTCAACAAAGTTTTAGCTTAATTTCCAGCTACCCCTTTTACAGTTTTTAGATCTCTTATAAACTCATTTGAACTTGGCAGGTTATTAAAGCCGATCAAAAGAGATCTGGTTTAGGGGAAAATACATAACATGATGGAGCCTACCAAAACAGTACATCCATCTCCAAACATCTGAGACAAACTCTCATCAAGCCCTTCTGCCAAATTTAGCTGTTTCAACATTAAAACAAAAGATCAAGAAACTGTGATAAACTAAATCCCAAAATGTCAAGGAGTCAAAGGTCTATTAGTAACCCTACGGTACCTGTTGTCTAAGGAATGATGTGTCTTCAGAGCTGACAGAATTAAAAATTGATCCCATTTTCTTCCAAAAAGGACCAGAACAAGCAAGACCTATCAAACCAAGCAACAGGTAAGACTATATGCCATAACAAAAGCTCATTTCTCAAAAGGCATTTTTCTTTTCTTTATTTTTTCTCTTTTGGATGGGGATGGGACAATCACCGCAGAGAGGTACATACTAGTAGCATTACGAGCAGAAGTGGCAGCTGCAAATAGTTCATCACGATCATCATCGGATTCACCTGAACATGCCATCCCAAACACAATGTCATTAGGAAAAATATAACAGGAGTTTCCATGGATCTTACACCGATGTCTTTAGTTCACAAAATTTTAGAGGTATATGCACACAAAAAGTGCGAATCTAAACTGGTTCCAAATTTGACTATTAAATAAACAAAAAGACACTACATTAAAAGAAACATGAAATCCATATAAGCACACAAATATTTCCTGTTGACAGCTAAACTAACACTAAGAGCAAAATATTTGTAGATATGATAATGTCTAGTCACAGAGACGTGGATAAGAATCATATCTTTCATGCACAGCTTTAAGATTGGGAATAACATGCAAAATGATTAGAATGATATTCTTTGAGCAATCATAGTGGCACGATAGACTCAATACTCTAAATTTTCAACATATATGAAGATGAAACCTGAAAGTCTCATGGACCTAGTATATACCTGTGCAATCTGAAGAGACATTATTCTGTATCAACCCAACACGAGTTGTGGCCTTGCGATCTTTCAGCTTTTTGGAAGGTGGACGCCCTGTCTTACTGAACCAAAGAAAAATGATTCATTCATCAGATTTCCTCGAGACAAATAAACAACTAATACCAGAAGCTAGTGGGAAATATTAAGAACCTTCTATTTTTATCAGAAGCAGATCTCGCACTTTGTATTGGCTTGGTTGTAGAAATATTCTCCAACTTCTCCCTCATAGGAGGAATGCCCGGTTTTGTCAAGGATGGAGCATTGCCTCCACTCCTTCCTTGTCTTCGGACTCCATCTCCAATTTCATTAGTAGTCATTCTGTTCTTCCTTGTGGGCAATAAGAAAGACCCAGCTTTTTGAGATGTAGGTAAAGTAACCTCACTACAATCAATTTCTTTCTCTTTTGATTTGTTATCTCCAGCTCCTGATTCTTCGCTCTCAGAAAACCCAAATGGAGAAGAAACATTCTCAGGTTCCCTCTTAATTCTGGGAGTAGCATTATCTACATTGCTGCCAAGCAGCGATCCACCAGTTCCAATAGATGCCCTAGCACCAAAATCAGGTGTTGTGAAGCCTTGATTTGAAATCTGAGCTTCAGCATTAGAGGGGGACACTAAATTTGTTCTCCTTGTACGTGAGTTTTTATGTGGTCTCTGACCACCCCACTGAGACATGGCCTGTGAAGATGAACCTGTAGACATTAAACGTTTTTTATTGCTCCCCACACCTAACGGTTGGATCTTACTCAGATTGGGCTGTTCCCAACCCTGCAAAGCTCCAGAAGAGAGGTGAACTTTAGAAGACGAGTCTAACACCATGATGGAACCAGTTCGTGGTGCCCTAGAAACCTTTCCTTTCAGCATTGTACTTGGGCCACTTGCCTGGTTGTCGTCCTGGAGAGTTGCCCTGATGAATAGAGACATTAAAAGAATCAATAACCAAGGAGAAGAAACCTTTAAAAATAATATCATACATGAGAAATTAAATGTAAATTTTGATGGTTGTTAAACAAGTATGGTTCCGGCATATACACAACAGACTGTTAGAACCAAACCAGTGAAGCACATACTTATTATTTGCTTTTACTACAGCCCTCTGCTCCAACATAGAGGCACGATCTCGAGGAATAGAGGTACTCTCCAATTCATTCCTTAACACTGTACTGGCATCTGAACCAGCCGCTTCAAAAGAAACGTCAGACTTCCTAATTCCACCAACTCCTAGGGAAGATTTTGATCTGTACGCATAAAAAAACGGAATAATATAATAGTAAGAAAAAGCCTTTAGAAAACAAGGTTTGAAAAATGGCTGAAATATAAGCAACAAGCCTAAACATGAAGAAATAATCAATTGCAACAACAAGGGCTTAAGATACAGGAGAAGAAACCTTCCTACATATTTGTTAGAAAACAATAATATCGTATCAAGCATTCAAGAATGCTATGCCAAAAAAAGCAGTTATACAATTTGAGTCAAAAACTAATACACCCACTGCCCATCAAAATGAGAAGGCATTCTTTCTTAAACCATCAACTAGGAAACAAGTTCAGTCCTAGACAATCACCTGAAACCCTGTATATCACATGATCGCAACTTTGATTCAGAACTCAGCTTTGGTTGCATAACTCGTTTTATATCTCGATCACCACCAGCAACTCTATTTCCTACAGCTGCAACAGATCGTTTCCTTTTCATCTTTGTCTCCCATCCTTCACCTGGCAATCTGCGGATCTTTTCTTCCATTCGAGCAGAACCACCATTAACAGCTGAAAGCATATCACTGTCTTTTTCTAATGTCCCCTGCTGCCTTGGATTCACAGCAGTTCTATTATCAGCCTATATCATGAAAGCAGAAAAGGAGACAAACAAGAAAGTGAATAAAATTAATGAAGCACAAGCTAAACATTAAGAGAAAAAGGAAGGGTGTAGAAAAGCTATGTTTTAAGTTCCGGGCACATTTTTTTCATCCTTTTATGTGCATTAAATAGCACTTCCAATTATCATTAAACAAAGCGACCAAAATCTGACAGAAACTTCGATTGATGCATAACTGAACAGTGATCCACTGATCTTTCTATGCAAATCGCACGGAAATTCACATATTTTATGTTCAAATAATACATGTAAAACTCTAAAGTGGTATTTCAGCAATACAAGTAAAATACAAACCCTTAAATCAGCTACTGATGTGCGAACACGCTTGTTGAGCCCTATACTCTTTGGCCTATCCTCCAATCTTTGAGTCATTAAGTCATGACCATTTCTATGAATCTGGCTTACCATCTTTGTAATATTTACTCCACTAGTTCTCTCACTCGAAATATCACTTCGTTGTCGCTTCTTTGTGCTTAAAGCTTCTTTATACCTATCCAGTTTAGAAATTGACTCTCGCAACCTTTTTACTCTATCCCTGTTAGAAAGACAATGCAGATTCAATACCTAAAAACTGTCCACATGACTTAAGAGTAACAGGCGTCGTAATCGAGATAAAATATGCATGGAGTACATGTGCAGCAAGAAAACTGTGACAATAATAATTTGACTTGCAGAAAATATTTATATTCTCTATCCTATACTGGATATATCCACATTGCATGCAAAGATAATATATTGCATATACCACTATAAGAGCATTGCATGCAGTCTAACTAATCATGTCCATGCAGACAGTTATTGTCCATTATGTTTGCAGGGGCAGTTCCTACCATTACCTAATTAAGCTTAAAGGTTCCCCTGTCACCACAATTACAATGAGAAGTCACTTTACTAAACCATAAATTCCATAGAATATATAACGTTCCAAATTTTAGCATTATTCAGCAGTCGAACAATGTAGAAAAAATATACCTGGCCTTTCTGGAGGTATCTTGAACACTTTCCTTAAAGTTCTTAAGCTCCTCTGTCGCCACTGGAGGGGAAGGTTTAGGGTGTGAAACTCCAATAGAATGATCATCTGATATACTGCTTCGAAGAGGAACACCCAACACCCGGCTTAATTCTCCAGACCGAGTATATTTCTGGCTTCCTAATGAAATTGGCTCCAAAGGCAAACACTGAGGCAATGGTGGCATATCTGATGACAACCCCGCATTCCCTCGGCTTAAATTATTCCCAGAACTTAACATTTTTTCTCTCTGTAAATCTACTGACTTATAACTGCCAAACCTGCACAAATGAACAGAAGACCATTACTCGCAAAACCAAGCAACTCGCTTATCTTCTACTAATAATCTATACCCCCGCAACCTGTTCACTTCTAGTTTTATAATTCGAAGGATTAAAAATTAAACATGCTGTTTTTTAGAACAGATGGCGCCTTACTTTTTAGAACAGATGGCGCCTTTTTTTCATTCATAAATCAATAATAATTTTACCTTCCAGTTTTACCATTTTCATTTGCTTATTAGCAGCTTTTCTTTTTTTTGGTTTAACCACTTGTTTCCGACCAATTGGCCGACTAATCTAGACCAGGTTTTGCAGAGGCCAATCAACTAGATTTTTTTTCCTAATAATAAAAAACGACAATCAAAAAGAACATTAAATTGCATTGACTACTTTTCTTGCTGCTGCTACTTGTTACAAGTACTAACGAAGTAAACTTTAAGTCACAAATCAAAATCCCCAATTAAAAGGAAACACCAGAAAGCTCAATAAAAAATACGAAAATTCAAAAACTAAGCACTTACACTTCTCTTCTTTCGCTTTCTCTTCGTATCAAACTAGTAATAAAATATATAAAGAAAAAAAGGGGGATTTTGAAAATTTCAGAGCTGGGAATATGAATGAAAACCCTACATTTGAGAGAGCGAAATATAAGAAAGAAGGGCTGAAATTGAAGTGAAATTAAGCAAACATAAGATGAAATTAGAGAGTTTAAGGATTCAATTACCTGAGAATCAAACAAGTCAAGCACAGATCAAAACCAGCATGTTTTGTTCTTTCTATAAAAAAAAGGGGGGGAAAGCGAAAGCGATTATTGTAAACGTGTGTATATATAACTATAAAAATTCCTTTTTGGCGCAGAAATCTTACGTCGTCGTTTCTGTTCGTTTTTCCTTTTGTTTTTTCATCGTTCAATGTTGGGTTTTAGGCGTACACATTGTTGATGTCATGCATATGCAAACATTGTTTGTAGTAAATTACACTTTGACCTTTACAAATTTTAAAAGCTTTAATTGGATCCTTACCAATTTTCCCTTTTTAACCACACCAGTGTTTTTTCATGGCTTATATCACAAATAAGTATACTAACTTTTTCATTTAGGTACTTAAAATATTTTTGGCCAAAGTGGGTACTTAAAGTATTTTTTTGTTAAAGTAGGTACCTAAAGTATATTTTTTTTGTTAAAATAGGTACTTAAAGTATATTTTTTTGTTAAAATAGATACCAAATGTATTCTTTAATCAATGTCACATGACAACTTTTAGGAACTTAGATAAAGAAAATATATATAACTTAAGTACCACCTATTTTGACCAAAAAAAATACTTTAGGTACCTATTTTGACAAAAATATGCTTTAAGTACTTACTTTGACAAAAAAATACTTTAAGTATCTATTTTGACCAAAAAGTATACTTTAGGTACTTGTTTAACCAAAAAATACTTTAAGTATCTAAATAAAAAAGTTGATCTACTTTATGTACTTATTTGTAAAATAAGCCTTTTTCATATATAAAATCTACCTATGATCTTTGGTTAAATGTGCGAGTAATACTTGAAAGTTTGGTTTGGGTTCAATTTTATAAAAAAAAAAATGGTGTTAATTCAATTGTACACAATTAAAAAAATAAATACCTCAATTTATTTTCATATTTAACAAATATTGTTTGTACAAACATAAAACAATGATAATTTAATAATGACTGTAGTAGTTTATGAAAATTAAATAAAAATAAAAATTACATGCCTACTATTAGAGCAAATCAAAATACACGTAAAATATCTTCATCTTGTATGAGTTCAAATCTCGATATAAGAATATTATATATCATTATTTAATAAAAAAAATCATGTATAACATTCTACACTTAACCAAAATCTACCCATGATCCTTAGTCAAATATGCAAATAATATATTTTAATGGTCTAAAGGTGATTACAAGATAATATATGTTCATGCATATACTTAACTCTTTGATAATGCGTATACACTTTATAAACGAAGCGATTAAGATGAATATCATCCGCTTTTGCACTAGAACACTTATTGGGTTCAAATGTGCAAGTAATACTGTAAAGTTTGTTTTGGGTTCAATCTTATACTAAATTTTTGATGTTAATTCAATTGTACACAATTTAACTAATAAATATGTTATTTTATTTTCATATTTAATGAATATTGGCCATGTTTTGTAAATAGCGGTTTGGGCAAAAATTAGAGGTTTTAGGCATAATTAGAGGTTTGATCAGTAAAATCTGCTAATGTTGTTGTTTGGTGAACAACGGATTGAAAGAGTGGATTAAGGTGAAACTGCTAATTTTGAAAAAGCTAATAATAAGAGCTTTTTTGAGATTAGAGGTTTGATATTAGAGTTGTAAAGACTCTTTTACCCTTAGCAATTACCAAAAATCTTCAAATAACCTAAATTAAATATTTTCTCACTCTATTTATAAGTTAATTCTATTTATTTTTTTCTTTTTATTATCACATGTTTATATGTGTATTTAAATTTATTAATTAATTAAATTATATTAAAATAATTATATAAATAATAAATTAATATATGAATCATTCGAATATGTTTAGAAAAGTTATTTTAAAAATAATTTTTATAAATCTAATTAATATTAATTAGATACAAAATATTAATAACTAATAAACTATTCAAACAAATATTGAATATAATCATGTCCTTATATGTCATTTTGCTTGCTTAAATAATCTAACAGTTATTAGCTATCAGTTAATTTTACCAAACACTTTTATACAATCAGCTAGTCAAATCAGCTAATGCAATAAGCTATCAGCTAATGTAATTCGCTATTAGCTATTAACTATTCGTTAATTGCCAAACAGGGCCATTGTGTACAAACCTAAGACGATGACAATTTATTAATGATTCTAATAGTTTGTGAGCATGTTTATATTATAAAAAATTTAATTCTTAATTTTAAATTAAAAAAAAACTAAACCGTAAATTTTAAATTTTAAAATTTAATCTTAAATTTTAAACTTTAAACATAAAATCTTTAAACTTTAAAACATAAAATAAATTCATAATCTCTAAAATTAAAAAGATTGCGTAAACTTTACCGACAGTTTATCAATTTTTTTTCTAAAATAAAATGTGGATGTCATGTAGAGTAAATTACACTTTAACCTTTATAATTTACAATATCTTCAATTTTACAAGGGCCCCTTTGTTTTTTAGGCGGAATAACCTTTTTGATCCTGTAAATTTACTAGTTTAATCATTTCAACCCTTAAACTTTTATTTATTGTCAAGCTAGTCCAAATATGGCACGCCAATAACAAATTTATTAAACTGGATCGGTATAACAGTTCGTTATTGTTCCATTAAATTTAGGCCAATTCGACAATGTGTTTCTTTTCGACTATAGAATCGAAAACTACTTACGGAACATGAACAACAAGTTAAGCTTGACCAAGAGAAAACAAAAGATTCAAACATGCCAGAATCATTGATAGATCACCACAGGAGGGAACTTGAACTCGTCTGAAATGAATGGTATTGCATGTGGATTCTTCACCAAATCACGGTAGAATTCGTATTCGGCCTCGTAGTCGTGTAATCGGAGCTCGCCCTTCTGATTAGTATGATAGTGATGCTTGGCAGAAGTCGATTTCCCGAAGCCGAACATACTAACTCGGTCACAGATTCCCAAAGCAAGCATTACAGCTTGCAGTCCGGAGGAATAATGAAACATGGAACCATCATGAGTCGGTCCCCATTTGCCCAACGACTTCCCGGCCGTCTCCTCCAAGAATCGTTTCGCCGAATAATACTTCCCGATCCTAGCGCACAACAAGTCGAAACGCGGATCTGTGACCAACAAAGGCGCCTTGTGAGATGCATTGCACAACAAGTAGTCCACGAAATGAACCGGTTGGCAAATGTACATCACAATAGGAACATTGTTTCCATAAGGGTGACAGAAACAACCTTTCCTCATAGCACAAAGATGCAGTACATTGCTGTTCACAAATGATATACTCGTTTTCGACCCTACATGCTTTTCGAACCCCTCGATCCTAGCATTGTTCAACCTGATCACGACCTCGTGATCGTCGATCGACTTCCCGTGACGACTATTCAACAAGATCCCACTATTACCGACGACAGCACACGATTTATATGTTCTGTTTGATCTGTCAATAGGGACCTTCACTAGCCTAACTAAATCCATCATTATATCAGGTTGAAACATCTTTTTTCTAGCCCAATCCTGTAAGTTCCTTCGGAAATCTAACCAATACCGATGAAATTTCGGGGACCGGAGCATTTCCGAGAATCCTTTAGAGTTTCTGGGTTTGACATCATGTTCATTGAACCTCCTCCAAGCTGCATATGCCTTGTATTTTCCTAGACTACCAAAGTTCAGTTCGAGAAGCTGGTCTATTTCAAGCTTGGATTTTTCTTCACCTATATCAATGGCTGCAAACTTGAGCAAAGTAGAGTTGAAGTTTTGGATTAGGGCTCTGTTGGATCCCAACTCGGCTGCCGCGGTGTGTTGACCGCGGCGGCCGATGAAAATCCGGCAGCTTAAGGTTGTTGCCAATGCAACAAGAAATAGGATGCTTATCAATGGTCTAATTGAACCCTTCATGGCTATATATGGTCAAGAAAGGTTAAAAAAAGGGGGTGAAAATCAAATATTTTTCAATATTCATGAAAGAACAAGTGTTTTCTTATTTTGGGAGAAACCACAGAAAGGAAAAAGAGACAAAGAACAAATCTTGGAGGTGGAAATATTACCAGAAAGTGAAACATGGAAGTGGGTCTTGTTTGATAAGCTGGAATTCAATGGTTTCTTCTTTCATGGTAACTGTTTACTTTCATGCTTTCTTCTTAAACATGTTTACTGATTAATATGTGATTATCATAAAATTTAACGAAGCCCGGACGTTAAACTAATAATAATAATAAAAGGCAATCATCTTGTCGTTTTCTTCTTATTTCATCGTAAGTAAATTTCACGTCGGCCGGACTAAACAATGTTTAAATTAAAAAAAAATATAAAGTCAAAAAATACTCTCAATATTCGATTGAATAGTCATTTTGACACCTATTTATTTTTGGAGTAATTCAACTCGGTCAAAACGGCCCCTCTGCGAAAGAAAACTATCAGTAAATTGACAGTAAATAGCTTGAAATGACATGACAAAACTATATGATAATCAACATGATGATATAACAATATCATGTAGACAAATATGTTGACTTAAAAAACATTATATCAGTCAAAAATGATTTTATAAAATTATATAAAATATAAAATAATTTTTTTCTACTGACTTATTATTCTGTTAAGTCAATTCAAACTGCTTACCGTCAATTTTATAACAATTTTTATTCGTGAAAAAATTATTTTAACCAAAAATAAAACGTTAAAAGTTAAATTACTTAAAATATAAAAGTTAAAGTGAGTATTTATTAAAACGTGGAGGATATTTTTTTCACTTTATGCAAAAACAAATCAGTCGTCTGTGACATTTGGAATGATTAGATTTTACTGTTATTGTCTCTCTAATTTTATCTTTTCACCAACCTGTATTCATATGGGATGAACACACTACATTGAATTGCATTTTCTTGGAGTAAACGGATTAATTTGTGTGTGGTTTTGAAATAAAGAGTATATTAATTTATGTGTTTGTATCGTGTTTATATAAATCAAATTATATTAATGCTGTTAATGTGAAGGTAAAGGGTCACATGTGCTTTAGGGTTTCTCAACCCTCGCTTTTATATAAAGACAATTTGGACAACAATTTACACAACTTAATTTAAAGGAATAACCCTTTGTCTTCAACAATTGGAGAACCACCATTGTTAAAGGTAAATAAAATTCTCCAACAACAAAAGCCAACGAGAGAAGCTTGATGAGTTTGGAGCGCTGCAGGATCGATTTGAAGATTTGAAGAAGAATCTTAGGACGCTTGATTTATTTTCTTGCTTTGTAAACTGCTATGATTCATACTTTTATTGTTATGGAAGTTATTCGCTCATACATGAGCTAAATATTTTTTGTTGGGTTTATTGTTTAAGATATTTTGCTTTATTATTATTAATGCTATAACATTCATTTTTTTATCTATTCTTTTTATTAAATTTAATGCTTGATCTTGTACGAGCTACCGAGAGAGGCTTTTGATTATATAATTGTGATTTAATATCAAGAGAGTTAAATTAGACTGTGTGAGCAGTGAAGCTTAAGCTGTTAACTTGAGTTCTAACCTGATTTAAACGTAAATTTAGAATTTCAACAACTAATAAAAGAAACTTAAATGGATAATAAGTTACTATAGTACTTAATATAGACATAGATCGCCATAACATCCTTTTATCAATTTCTAGCTAGACATAGTTTAAGAGTTTATATGAAAACCATGTCGAGTAGATAAGTGTTGTCTCATTGCTATAGCATTCAAATAGTAGTTAGCATTGTACTTAGCACTTTATTATTTGATCGATGAATATACTTGCTCTATATTATGCACTATATGATACACATCAATTTATTTATATTTTTTTATGTATTCATATATGTATGTTATATTCGTAATATCATTTATATTATAATAACTGTCGCACGAACCAACTTGTCTCATTGGTTAAGGGAATGATTGTTCTTCCTATAGGTCACGAGTTTGGGCAACAACAACTGCAGTAGAGTGATTGAGCATGTATTGTCAAATGGTTGAGAATATATTCAGAACATATACTACTTGTAATTACCTTAGCTTTCAAAAGTAGTGTCTAATATTTTTTAATTTTATTTTAAAATAAATATTGTCACTTTTTGAAATCTGTTAAGACAGCCATGTACTAAAACAAAATTTTGATAAATAAAACCCTATCTGCATTATTTCTTTTGTCTTAAATGTTTTTTTAATATATATTATTCCGAATCTCATTTGTTTTTATTAGATAAGAAAGTATTATATTTTTATACTGAAATTCGAATCTATATAAAATGAGATAATATAAACATCTTTAACTAGTGGATCTCAATCTCATTTGTTTTTGCTATCTCAAACCTTTGTAAGAAAATATTTTAACCTTTAAAAATTGATTTTCCTTTTTTTTCAATAAAGATCACTTGGTTTGTTTTCTTGAATACAACACAGGTTACTTAATTACGTGTTTGGTTATAAATCAATAATTATTTTTAAGTTATAAGCATTAGGGATTTTCTTCTTATAAAAAATAAAATGAAAAACATACACATTAGGTCACTAAATTATGTGCTTAGTTACAGATGAATGACTTAGGTCACTAAATTATGTGCTTAATTACAAATGAATTACTTTTTTTATTTCTAAAAGTTACAATTTAGTCAATTAACTTGAATAATTTAATAAAATTAACCCTACAATATTTAAGAATTCTATTAGCGATGACAATGTCTATTAACATGTGGCGTTAGGGTCATAATAGATTTATTTTAATACTTTGTTAATTTTCCGGTAGTGAAGTGATTATATATGTTGAGCTATCTCACTTGTAAGTTATCGAGCTTAAGGGTGATAATGAGCCTGACCGGTTCGCGATCTACTCGAGCTCGGCTCGAAACTTTAACAAGCCGAGTCGAGCCTACCCAGGCTCGGCTCGAAAAGCTCGCGAACAGGCTCGGAATCTACATATACACTAAAATAAATTATGTGTTTGTATTTTCTTTCATTAGTTGATTGTTGTTTGATTTTGTATTTTCTTTAATTATATGTTTGTATTATAAGAACATTTATTGATTATTTGGATTAATCTAATTTTTGGCACTTTTTTCCTATTTCCGGTCATTGAATTTCGTTTTAGTGTTGGTTATGAAAGAGATTTTTAACGAATATTTTATATAAAAAAACTATAGCAAAATTTTTCATTTCGAGCCGAGCCCAATATAATTATTTTCGAGCCGAGGTCGAGCCTAAAATTCTGAGCTCGGCGAGGCTCGAGCTCAGCTCGGCTCATTATCACTCCTAATCGAGCTAATGAATTAGTAGGGAATGTGACAAGTGATCAAAGAGTGTATCAAGATGATGCAATGTCAGAAACTTTAAATATGAATGGTTAAATATATTGTATTATTCTTTATTTAGGACTAAATTGATGAAATCTATAAACTTTATGAACTAAAATTGGTATTTTACTATTTCAATTTAACAATAGAGTGATCGATTTATAATAGAAATGTAATTAAATAACTAGAATGTAAGTTTAAAAATAGTTTTTTATAACAAAACAAATAATTTAATTACATGAACTGTATTTTATCCCATAAGAAAAACCCCAGGTGTTTAGCATAAGCTTTGGTAATTTTTTTTAGAAAAAAAACTTTTATTTTTTAAATCTCGGTTTTCTTTCACTTGGAGCTTTGCTTCTTCTTTACTTCTAAGAGCTCCAAAACCCTAAAATTTCACAATTTCCCCATCTGGGTTTTCAGAAAGAAAACAAGGTAAATTGTCCCTCATCTTTTATGGGGGGTTTTCTTCATATTCCAAAATTGGGTTTTGGGTGCTAAGAAACTTTAGGGTTTAATTTTTCTTTGAAAAGCTATGAACTTCAGTAGCATTTGGTTTTCACCAAAGATAGTGAAAAAAGAGTTGAATTTGTAAGGGTGGTGTGAGGTAGCAAAGAAAAGGAAAAATGATTGCTGAGAAGCCAAGCTGGGTTAGGCATGAGGGAATGCAGATATTCTCCATTGATATTCAGCCTGGTGGTCTTAGGTTTGCTACTGGTGGAGGTGACCACAAGGTAATTTTTTTCTTACTCTATTGATATTTTCTTTTGGGTTAGTTTTGTTACTGCTGCTGGTGATCTAAGTTGCGAATTTTACTATACACAGCATTTACATTGATATATGACCAGAAATTATCTAATTATGCTGATAAACAGCTTCTTCTGTTGTGAATTGATATGTTATGTTCTGTTTTTGCATCCGTCTTAATTTCAGGTTCGAGTATGGAACATGGAATCTGTTGGGAGGAACTTGGGAAAGGATGAATCTACATTGAGGCTTCTTGCAACCTTGCGCGACCATTTTGGGTCTGTCAACTGTGTTAGGTGGGCTAAGCATGGTCGATTCGTTGCTTCAGGGTCCGATGATCAAGTGGTTCTAATTCATGAGAGAAAGCCTGGCTCTGGGACGACCGAGTTTGGCAGCGGAGAGCCCCCAGATGTTGAGAATTGGAAAGTTGCAATGACATTGAGGGGACACACTGCAGATGTGGTAATGATATTGATTTTCATGTTGGGATATATAGCCATTGATAAGAGTTCAGCTCTATTATAGTTAGTTTTTATCGTGCTGCAGTGCTATCGATTGATTTTTCATTCTTGAAAGCGCACGTGCATATAATTTTACCTTGAAACACAGTTGTTGCATAATGTAGCGGTTTCTGATAAGCACCGGATATTGTCTAACTGGGACATTTCTTTTATTCTGAGCTTGAAGTAGGTAGATCTTAATTGGTCTCCTGATGACTCAATGTTGGCTAGTGGGAGTTTGGACAACACCATCCACGTATGGAATATGAGTAACGGCATCTGCACAGCTGTGCTTAGGGGTCATTCTAGTCTTGTTAAAGGAGTTGCCTGGGATCCCATTGGATCTTTCATAGCGAGTCAATCTGACGACAAGACAGTTATTATATGGCGAACAAGTGACTGGAGCCTTGCTCATAAAACAGAGGGACACTGGGCAAAATCAGTACGTTTATTGCGTTGATGGAATTTTCTTTGGTCTTAACATTCTGTTTTGTTTTCTGATGGAAAACATGTTCTTTTCAGTTGGGATCTACGTTTTTCAGGCGGCTTGGGTGGTCACCCTGTGGCCATTTCATAACTACCACTCACGGTTACCAAAAGCCAAGGCATTCCGCACCTGTTCTTGAGAGAGGGGAATGGGCTGCCACATTTGACTTCTTAGGCCACAATGCACCGGTCATTGTAGTGAAGTTTAATCACTGGATGTTCAGAAGGAATTCTTCCAATTCACAGGATGCGAAAGCCACTCCTGTTGGTTGGGCAAATGGAGCTGCTAAGATTGGGGGGAAAGAATCACATCCATACAATGTCATTGCAATCGGGAGTCAGGACCGCACTATAACTGTTTGGACAACTGCAAGTCCTCGCCCACTCTTTGTAGCCAAGCATTTCTTCGGTCAAAGTGTTGTGGATTTATCCTGGTAAATATTTTCATTTTAGTGAAATATATAATTTTTTTTATTATTTGCCTCTTAATAGTAATTTATTTTCATGAACAGGAGCCCTGATGGCTATTCTCTCTTCGCCTGCTCATTGGATGGAACGGTGGCTACTTTCCATTTTGAAGTGAAAGAACTCGGCCACAAGCTCAGTGATGCTGAACTTGACGAGTTAAAGAGAAGCCGTTATGGTGATGTCAGAGGTCGACAGGCAAATTTGGCGGAAAGCCCTGCACAATTATTGCTCGAAGCTGCTTCAGCGAAGCAAACCACTAGCAAGAAAGTAGCTGTGGATGTTCAGCAGAACCAGATACCTGTAAAATCCTCTCTTGAGTTGGGGGTACCAAACAAAAGTTCCGAGCCTCAGAATAATGATGGAAAGAAGTGTGGACTTTCCGCTAGTGACGGATTAAATAAAACGGTGACACCTGCCCGGGTTTCTAGTCCTGTGAAACAAAGAGAATACAGAAGAGCTGATGGTAGAAAGAGAATTATTCCTGAAGCCGTTGGTGTTCCCATTCAGCAGGAGAATATTTCTGGCAGTGCTCAATCTCAAGCATTAGATTTCCCTGTTGCATCTTCTGATCCTAGGAAAAATGATAACAGCGTAGTTCATGCTGATAGTAGTTTGCGAGAAACTACTATCAGGGGGACCGTTGGTAGAAGTTTCGATTTAAAGGAGTGCTCAGGGGTCACTGCTCGGGCTACTGTTACTGACAGTCTGGTTATTGAAAAAGTTTCTGCTGGCCAAGATCATAGCATCAATGTAGAACAGCCTGGAAGCATGAAGCCTTCAGGTTCCTCAGTTAGCTCTACCAAATCTCTTTCTATTACGGTATTTGACAAGAAAGAAGGGGATGATATGACTCCAGTTTGCTTGGAAGCTTGTCCACGGGAACATGCTGTGAATGACATTGTTGGTGTGGGAAACGCATGCATGACGAAAGAAACAGAAATCGTGTGCACAAGAGGGGCTCAAACTCTGTGGTCTGATCGTATCTCAGGAAGAGTCTCCGTTTTAGCCGGGAATGCAAACTTCTGGGCTGTTGGATGTGAAGATGGGTGTCTACAGGTAAGAACGGACACTCTATTCTAGCCAGGCAGAAATTTTGTTCCTTTATCCTCTTAATAAGTGTTCCCGACAATAGACAATTAATGGTACGAATCGTACCGTACGATGATATTTCATAATTTGTCTGGCAAATGTACCTTAGTCCTTTTTGTATGTTTTTAAAGGTTTATACAAAGTGCGGAAGACGTGCTTTACCAACCATGATGATGGGATCTGCAGCAACTTTTATAGATTGTGACGAGAGCTGGAAATTATTATTGGTCACAAGGAAAGGATCTTTGTATTTATGGGATCTCTTCAATAGGAACTGTCTCCTCCATGATTCGTTGGAGTCTCTAATCGCTTTTGACCAGAAATTGTCCACAAAAGGTACATGTACTTTATATATTCCGAGCCTTCATATGATCTTAGAAGATTTGTTGTTTCGTGGTACTTGGTCGACAAGTCATAATGTGTTGTTCATTTGGGATGTTAAACATATTTCCTTTACACTTTTTAACTCTTTTCAGGCACAATCAAAGTTATATCAGCCAAGCTATCAAAATCTGGCTTTCCTCTTGTTGTTTTGGCGACTCGGCATGCCTTTCTCTTTGACATGAATCTCATGTGTTGGCTGAGGGTTGCCGATGACTGCTTCCCTGCATCAAATTTCGCTAGTTCTTGGAATTTGGGTTCAACTCAGACCGGTGAGCTGGCTGCGCTGCAAGTGGATGTCAGGAAATATTTGGCCAGAAAGCCAGGCTGGAGCAGGTTTGTCGCCACAATGTTTTGCCCTAAAATCGTGAAGTCGTATCCGATTTGATACTGAGTATTTGTTTGCATCTAATCTGTGCCGGGTGGCATGAATTTCAATTATATTCCTCGACATAATACCTGCTAAAGAGATAATTCTGAATAATTCCCGGCTTTTAATTATTTTAAGAACTTTTGTTGGTCCTAGAATTTCACATGCGATTATGTGTGGCAACAGGGTAACGGATGATGGAGTGCAGACACGAGCTCATTTAGAAGCTCAGTTGGCATCGTCTTTGGCTCTGAAATCCCCCAACGAATATCGCCAAAGCCTTCTTTCCTACATACGCTTCCTAGCAAGGTAGGCATTTTCCTCCTACCAAAAGCATTTACGAGTGTTTGTAGTAAAAAAAAAACTTGCGTTGCTTCCTTGGTACTGGCGTATGCTCTTTTCGTCACAACTTGTGATGCGAAGCTTGTATTCAGTGCATTGTTATATATTTTCTCTCTTGGTTATGGGGACGTTATATTAAAAATAAATCATTGACAAATTATACATGCTCTTGTGTTTGTAGAGAAGCAGATGAGTCTCGATTGCGAGAAGTCTGTGAAAGTTTTCTCGGCCCTCCGACTGGTATGGCTTCAGATGCCAAGAATCCTGCTTGGGATGCTCATGTGCTCGTAAGTCTTTCGTCCCGACCTCTTATCAATACTCTACATTGATTCTCGTGCAGCTTTTTATCGCACGAGTCCAATCACATATCCGTTCTCGGACCCTATCCGGACCTTTGCAGGGAATGGAAAAGCACAAACTTTTAAGAGAAGACATTCTTCCTGCAATGGCATCGAATAGAAAAGTCCAGCGATTACTTAACGAGTTCATGGATCTCCTCTCGGAATACAGAAGTGTCGAGAACAATGTAGACCCGAAAAACCCTTCTCCACCAACAACATCTCAACCGGAGATTGATCTTATGGATTCCAACCCAGCTGTACCCAGTGAAAGAGATACAGCCGTCGCGGAAACAGATCCTTCCCCTGGTATAGACCAAAAGGATACTATTCCATCTACAACACCGAATCAAGTGAACTCGGGCACCGAATCAACTGATCAAGTAAATCGTGCTACAGTAAGTGAAGACGCCGCCGGTTCACGAAGCTGAAATCTTCATTAAATCAAAATACTAACTAATGGTTGTTCAGCATAGAATAGGGTACTGCACTTGTATCCCTTTGCTCTTGATGGTTTAATATTTGAGCATTTTTGGCTTGATGCTTGAAACTGGACCGTCTGATGTATCGTTTTTTTATTATTTTTGAATCTTTTTTACTTTTCATTCTTCTTTGTAGAATTTCACTAGTTTAGTTGAGAGTTGCTTTTCTAGAGAGAAATCATTAATCTTGAGTTTGGTATTAATACAACCCTGTCTTTCAATAATAATAATAATAATAAAGTATATGTGATACATTGAAAAACGTATAGATAGAATTATTGAATTAAAATATGACTCGTACTCTAATCGAGTCTGAATTGAAATCAACCCGATGTTAATTCGGACTCGATTTGAATCGAGTTGAACTATATATAAACTTGACCCGAACTCAATTTGACCCGACTCGACTTGAAACTTATTCGAGTACACGATTTTACATTCTAAACAAACGAAGAACTGATCCTAAATAAAATTTGATAAATATAAATTATAAATAAAATATTCACAAATCTCCGATCTATAATAAAAAATACTAAAATAATTAAATCCATAACAAAAAAAGACAAAAGAGTTAAAAGCGCGATTTTCGTCTTATTAAACTGTAAACTATTTCATTCGGAAGCATTGTGTTCTGAAAAGGTAAAACCCTTACAGAATTTTCAAAATGAGTTTCTCAATGGTTTTTATTAGTCTCTCGACTAGGCAAAAAATAATAGAAAGAAAGAAAGAGAATATTTCATTGACTTGTGTATATCAAAACTGGGTACTTTACAATGTAACAAGCTGCTTCTTTATATAGTCATGCAACGTTCTTAAGCCTTACTGCTTACCGAAATTTGTTACGTAAAGAATCTTAACAGTTTCAGTTAGCTCACACGTGTTTATCCTTAGTATTTTTTCTACTCCTTCTGATCTTCAACTTCTTCGGGAGAAAAAACTCTCAGCTTTTGCCTAAACAACTTAAAATATTCTTTAGACAAGAGTTTAGTGAAGTCGTCTGCAATCTGACGCATGGCTGGAACATAGTTAACAAATAGCTTGTTGGTAACAACCTTCTCCCTCACAAAATAAACATCGAGTTCAACATGCTTTGATTTAAAATGATACACACACTACAAAAAATTGTACATATACCGACGCCCGGCTATACCGACGGACACAAGTCGTTGCTATAGATACTATATACCGACGGAAAACAACACTGTCAGTAAAAGTTCTGATGTATACCGACGGATACAAAATTTGTCGGTATAGATATAATATATACCGACGAAAAACAAAAATGCGTCGGTATAGCTGTAATATTTACCTACGATGTACTGAGACCGTCGGTATAAGTAAACCATATACTGACGGTTTTTTGTGTGTGTCGGTATAAGTAATCCATATACTGACGGTGTTTTGTGTGTGTCGGTATAAGTTTAGTTTAGACCAACGGTTATTTGTGGCCGTCGATATACGGGATTAAAATTTTTACACGTGATTTAATTGTTTCTGCCGTTTAGGATTCCTCCAAAATTTAAAATCCCCAAATCAATCGTGAAAGTTAAAAAATCCCTAAATCCCCTGCTCGTGCTCCTCCTCCTCGTGCTTCTCCTCGCTGTTCTCCTTGTCGCCGTCGGTCGTCCCTCAGGCCGCTCGGTCCCACCAACAAGCAAGCAACGAAGGTCAATCTCTTTTCTCTCTTTAATCTGTAAGTTAGTTTAATCTGGGGTTTATCAGTGTTGTTGTTTGGAGATTCTTTGTTTATTGATTTCGTTGAGCTTGAAAATCGGTGGGTTTGGAGATTCTTTGTTTTGATTTCGCTTTTCAAAACCCTAGTTTCTTCCATTTTGAAAATTTCGCGGGAGAGAATCGGAGCGTTGCGTTACTTTTTTTGTATATCTGTTTGTTTCTGTAATATACGCAAAAAATGGAGGTTAACTTGGCTTAATTGCAATAAATAATAGTTCATGGCTAACTATAGTTTTCTTTCCAACAAAATTTGATGAACTTGACTTTGATCCTTTCTAGAAGCAACGTTTCTATTTGTTTCTATTCGTTTTATTATTATTAAATTAAAAAAAAAACAGGGAATCGCATATAGCTTTAGCTTAGTTTATGTTGTTTTTTATTTTTTCCACTTTAAAAATTGATAAATTACGTTTTTCGGTAATCATAGCATGTGAGTTCAATCATTGTGGTTTGATTTTGTTTTTTGTTATTATTATATAATATCAGAATCTTCTTGTATTACTTTAGGTGATTATGTTATATATTTTTGCTGCCAAAGTTCTAAAAGAAACATCTTTACTTCTTTGTATTTGAGGCTTATTATTATATTTTAACTATATAGTGAGGAGTGTATCAAATTAGTGCTTGAAGAACAATGAATCTGATGCTCTTTCTTTCGCATGGAACATTATGAAAATACTATTTTTATTTCTAAAAGAAACATCTTTACTTCTTTGTATCACCATGCATATATTTTTTGAATGATTCTGTTTCTTGTAGGAATAGTGAGAATGGCTCAGAGAAGGCATAATCACTATGAATTGTTCGTAGGTTCTTGGTGTTGAAAAGACGGCATCTCAGCAGGAGATTATGAAAGCATATTATAAGTTGGCCCTGAGACTACATCCCGATAAAAATCCTGGTAATGAGGTAAAAGCTGAAGCTAATTTGTGTGTATAATCTAGGTTTTCTTTTCTGTTTCTGTGTGTGCTTAAGAATATATGGTAAAATTTTGGTTCCCTTCATATATACAGGAAGCTAAAGAGAAATTTCAGCAATTGCAAAAGGTGATATCCATTCTTGGTGACGATGAGAAGCGTGCAGTCTACGACCAGACTGGCTGTGTTGATGATGCTGTGAGTAAATGTAGTTCAGGGCTATGTTATACTGAATCATATTTTGCTTGAAGTATTCATGTTTGACACTAGTGTCCAACAAGTATGATACTGATCCTTCAATAACCTTTCACATTCATGGAAAAACATTTTTAGAAGTTGAAAAATACCCGTCTTGCACAAAACTTGTTTTCGGTATTCACATCCAGGTCCAAGTAAATACAAGTTCAGGGTTACTTCTATGTTGCATTTTGATTGAAAACTGCATCTCGTGAGGGTTACTTTTGATATACAAGCAATTCAAGTCCATTTTGTTTCTTTACTAATTGAGAAGTTTCTAACTTGATTCTATAATTTTTTTGATCAGGACCTTGCTGGAGATGTTGTTGAGAATTTGAAAACCTTTTTCAGGGCAATGTACAAAAAGGTAGCATCCTCTGTTGACTCCTCTTCCCTTTCTGTTATTAGAATTTTGGCTTTTAGTTCTATTCCATTCACTATGGTTTAATCAACCCCAGGTTACTTAGGCTGATATTGAAGAGTGTCAAGCAAACTATAGGGGATCTGGATCGGAGAAGAAAGATTTAATTGATCTTTATAAGAAGTGCAAGGGCAATATGAATAAGTAAGAGAAGCAGTGTGTGCATGTGTGTGTTTCCTTTATGCTTTCCTGATTATTTCTAATCTTTTGTCCCTTTGACAGGCTCTTCTGTTCAATGCTTTGTTCGGACCCCAAGTTTGACTCACACCGTTTCAAGGATTTGCTTGATGATGCAATAGCTTCCGGTGAGGCTTTCTTTCAAATTTTATTTACACGAGCTGCCTTGTTGGTTTTCTGTTTCGGAAGTACAATGAAACTGTATCATTAGTTCCTACCTGGTTTTTAATTTGAAAATGGACGATTAAAAGCCGTTATGACGAAACCTTTCTGCTTATTCCCTTCTGTGTTTTGTGCAGTAGGTAAGCAAGTTTCTGTATTTTGATAATCAAATCATTGCTCCAGTTACCATTGCGACCTGAAATTGCCAAATTCAGGATGTGCATGATTCTGAGGCCTATTAAATTCTTAAAGCTTTTAGTTGATTTTCCTTTTATTTTTGACCATTTAGGAGAAGTGAAAGAAAGCAAAGCCTATCAGAAATGGGCAAAGAAAGTATCTGAAATAAAGCCACCAACCATCCTATGTGGCATGCTGAGTTAATTTCTTTTGTAATTTATATATGTTTGAAATTCTTTGAAGTGCCTTTATTCTTTACCTTCTCACTGTGCTAGAGTCCCAGTCGCCCTTGTATAATTTATCATAGTAATTTATTTTATGAATTAGAGCTTAGGAGCCTTGAGTTGAACTAGTGAATACCTCTTACACATTGCACCATATCTTTTATTGACAATGTTTGAAATTTTTGCTGCAGGAGAAGCACATTCCCTGAAAGTTGAAAGCATTTTATTCAAGGAGAAATCGGACTACCAAGAGGTCCTTGTTTTTGAGGTTAAAAAATATTTCGAACATCATCATAATGGGAGATGGGAAGCTCGCATTGGAAGAGTGTTCGGCAACAAGTACCTCTATCTCGGTATAGGTTAAAAAATATATATTTCGAAATATGTACGTACATGTTTTGCTTATTATGTATTACATACTTTTTTATTTGAACATTAAATTGAATATTTTCTCTTTAAAAAATGAAATGATTTTTGTTTTAATAGTTTTATTAATTTTAATATTTAAAATAAAAAATATTAAATAAAAATAATGGAATGTATTAATAATTATTAATATTTAAAAAAACAAATAAATACCAATTACACCTATACTGACAAAATAACTGTCGGTATAAATATTTTATAGAGATCTTACATGATACCTATACCGACGGACACAAGCGTCAGTAAAGATACGGATAGTACCTATACCGACGGACACAAGCGTCAGTAAAGATACGGATAGAACCTATACCGACGGTCGTACCGTCAGTACAGATAGAACCTATATCGACGGACAAACCGTTAGTAAATGCTATAATATATACCGACGAATAAAATCCGTCGGAACATATACCCTAATTTGTCGGGGTAGCCAATACCTATGCCTACGGTTCTGTCCGTCGGTATAGGGTCAGAATATCTATACCAACGGTTTCGTCCGTCGGTATAACTTTATACCGACAAGCGTACTACCGACGGCACTTTGTCTGTCGAAATTTCCTTTTTGTCCGTCGGTAAAAAGATTTAGACCCTATACCGACGAATTTTTGGTGTTTTACTAACAGATTTGTGTCCGTCGGTATAGGGCATTTTTTTTGTAGTGACAATATTAACACTCATGACAATGGCTCGAGTGTTGTCACTCCAAACTATCGGCATTTGTGCTTGTTTAACCCCTCATATTTTCAAGCAATGCACTTGTCTAAGTTATCTTCGATGTTGCATAAGCAATGCTCCTATATCCGGCCTCGATAGTAAATTGAAATATTTTTTTATTATTTTTTCGAGTTTCACAACACCAGATTATCACCACAGAACACACAAGTTCTCGAGACTGGCTGTCTATTATCAGGACTCCCCCAGTAAGCGTCTGAAAAAGTCTCCAAGTTGCATGACCCTGCTGAAGGAAAAAACACCAAGCCATAATTCAGTGTCCCATTCAAATATCTCAACACTCGTTTGACACATGCTAAATGTTGCTCACATGGAGTATGCGTAAATTGTGCCAATTTATTTACACTAAACGTAATATCGGATCTCGTGTGACAAATATACAACTACAAGAGTGCTCCTATCAAACTTTGATACTCAGTGACATCCAACAGTGGACTTCCACCATCCTGTGTTAACTTCAAGGAAGAGACCATGAGTGTGGGGACAGATGGTGGTGGTGACGTGGCAATTTACGCTGATGTGTCAAAGGCCAAAAATAATTTTTCAAGCAAGTTTGAGAGTAAAATTAATTTTTGATTGAGTACGAAGGTAAAATTGATTTTTAGGTAAAAATACGAATTTAAAAAATTGTTAAAATGATGTAAAAATAATAAAACATTTATAAATATTTTATTAATATATGGCTTAAAAATAACAAAAATTAAAAAAAAATCTAAAAACAAGTAAAAGTTATAAAATTAAAATATCATAAGCTATTAAATTATAAATTATTCAAAAATAAAAATTTAAAAATAAATTCTACCCTCTAATCTTAATTTCTAAATTTCAAACCCTAAAAATTTCAAACTCTAAATTGCAAACATTAAATCCTAAACTCTAATTGAAAATTTGATCAATATAAAGTGAGTATGAATCATAAAACTATATGTATAAATTTGCTCAAGTAAATGGTTTAAATTTTAGGGTTTAAGGTTTGTGATTTAGAAATTAAACTTAGAGTGTAGAGTTTAATATTTTAGTATTGAGAGATAGGAGCACCAAAAAGGGTAAAAGATTTTTGTTTGGTTGAGAAAATCACATTAACTCTATTTTAGAATTCTTTCTTTCTTACAATTTTTTGAAGAGAAAGAAAACCAAAATCGTTTAATTTTTTATGAAGATTTTTATATTTTTAATACTTTATAAATATTTCAAAATTTAATTATTGAATAATTTATAATTTATTAGCTTATGATATTTTAATTTTATAATTTTTACTTATTTTAGATGTTTTTATTATTTTATTTTATTTTTAGTCATATATTAATAAAAATTATTATATATTATTTTTTAATGTTATTTTAATATTTTAGTATTTTACTCATATTTTTTTGTCTAAAAATAAATTTTGCACTCGTACTTAACCAGAACATCAATTTTGCCCTCAAACTCACTTGAAAAATCATTTTTTGCCCTTTGCTACGTCATTGTAAACTGCCACGTCACCACCATAATGGCCAACTTTAATTTCCGTCAGTTAAGGGGAAAACCGTGATGCAATTATACTACTTTAGAAGCTAAATTGATGCAGAAATACCATAAGAACAAAATTAATAAATTAAGACTAATACACGATAAAAATAACCTTTTAGCCTAAATACAAATACTTGATTAAGAAGTAAAGTTTGAACTTTTTCTTTTACAGATAGTTGGTTGGTAATTGTGGGAAAAACATGTGCAAAATATGTAAATTGTGCACAATTGAAAAAATTACAAATTTGTCAACCATAAAAATTAATTTCCCAATTGTGATTTTGACCAGAAAAGAAAAGATAAATTGATATGAAATTAGTTGCGCTAATTGTCAAGTAAATAAATAATATTGCAATTTAGAAACTAGTAGTAAGTCATAATTAATCAATATAAATTATTATTTAATAATATATATATTTTAATTAAGTATAGATATTACATTCCCAACGTAATATCAAAATTCGAACTCATACAAAGTAGGATAACATGAACATCCTTGACCACTCAACCAATTAGTGGTTTTAAATTACAAAATATTTTTAATACTATTAAAAGTATGTTTACTTCTTTTATCAACTTTTTTTATAATCACTGGTATCTGACTTATTGACAGACTAATTCGGATCAAATTTTATAAAGGTTTATTATGTGGGCGATCCTCCTAATCAAATTTTCTCCATTCACGACGCCAGAAATTATATCTCTGATCTTGCTTTAAAAACCTAATGTTCTGTATCCTAAGATCAATTGGTTGTTAGTTTATTAACATTTGTTTTTTTAAGATTAAAAACTAAACAACTAATTAATCTTCTAATTCAACCATGTCCTGCAACTGAGTCTGCAAACAACTAATTAATTACACCAACACGTGTTCTTACAATTAAAAAAGAAGAATATTGAAATGCAAAGAATGGTTTTGATTATTCTACTTCAATTCAAGTCTGAATTGATATTGAGATTTCCAACACAAATTAACTAATATAAAGTGATGATGGAGTTTGGCGATTTGCATAGTTGCAGACGAAAAGCAAACGTAAATAGCCGAAAAAAAGGACAAAAGTTAACATTAAACCGACAACCGCCTTAATTAGAATCATAAGTAGTTTGCTTCATCACTGCTGATGCATGTAATAAAAAAGACGACAACTTTCTGCGCCTGTTGTTTTGGTGTAGGCAGGTGTATTATTCTAGTTCTAGGGTAACAACACGTTTATTAAACGTTCAATTTGTTAATTAATGCATTGCCAATTGCCATTAGTATAATTGCACATGTTTTTACTATAAAAATAACCTGAGAGTTTATTAATAGTGAATTTGTATGTGTGAAGAAATAGCTTAATCAACATTAAAGGTATTCATCAAATCATACTATCAAAATTACAAGACGAGACGTGTAAAGTAATGGTGATTAGAAAATTTAAACCACCCCATTTGCACTGTAGCTGTTAGAAGGGATTTTTTTAAAAAAAAAATTAATTTTTTTTGTTCGTTGTATATTCTTAATATCGACGACGGTCTTTGACCATTATGTTACTTTTATATATAAATGAAATTTATCTTGTTGATGACTATTTTTTTAAATTCTTTTTTTTCTTTATTTTGTTTTGACAATTCATATCACATTTATTTTTTTTTATGTTTTCTGCTTTTGTGATAGTTTCGTCGTCTTCTTGTATGGCAGTTTTAGTTGTTATGCTGACAGTTGTCTGTCTTTTGACAGTTTAGTGTTTGAGTACTAAGTATTAACGAATATTTTTGTTAGCGAAAAACGGCGACATGTTTATGTTCCTTTTGTGATTTTGCCTATATGCCAAAAACAAACAGCGGAAGAATTTACTTTTTCATAGCTTCATAGAGCATTCTAATCAAATTAGTTGATTGTTAGATTTCATTTAGAATATTGTTTTAAGTCTTTCTGAAAGTGATTTTTTTACGTCTTTTACACCCTTTATATTTTATTATATTTATTTCTCCGCATTGAATTTTCAATGTATGCGGTGTGATTATTTTTTAATTCTTTCACTTCGAATATAATTCAACATATTTTTTTGTTCAAAAAAATATAATGAATCACACATGTTATTAATAACAAGTTGGTAGAATAGAACGAGATACTAAACTTCTCAAATAAATTCAAAAACTTAAATTATAAAGTAATGAATGAAACAAATTAGATTGAGATGTCGCTCTCACAAAGAATTAAGTCATAAATTAAAATTATGAGATAAAGTATAATTAATCATAACAAATGAAGGACAAAGTTCAAACTTATTGAAATTGAAGGTAGAAATAGGTAAAAGTTCCATTATAGTTTGATATGGAATTCTGTTTTTTTAGAATAGTTTAAAAGTGATTATAAGGTAATATATGTTTGTATATATTCTTAATTTTTTAACAATGTGTATATATCTTGTAGACAAAACGATAAAAAACTTGTATTTTTTTAAAATGGAGATCATTTAGTTTTTTACTAAAACATTTGTTGATTTATAAAATTCTTTACTGCCATGCACGTACTTCTATGATTTTCATATTCCCATATCCTTTTTAAAATAAAGCATTACATCTTGACAAAGAAAAGGACAACGATGTAGTAATATTTTTTATTATAAAAAAACAAATAAAGTGCATTAAATCATGGACGGTGCCGGTTACCCATGTTACTCTCTTTGTTCTACAATTTCATTTATTATTTTTATAAATTATTATTATTATTATTATTAAGTTTAAATATACATTTTTTACCCGAGCTATACACTTTCTCCCAAGTTGGTACTTAAAGAAATTTTGCTCTCAAGTTGGTACCTGAATTAAACATATTCTCTCAAATTGGTACTTAAAGAATTTTTACTTCCAAGTTGATATTTGAATTAGGCACTTTCTCCCAAGTTGATACCAAACTTATATATTCTATCAATTTGGTCCTAATTCAAAATAATTCAATAAATTTAACCATTTATATTTAGAAATCTTATCAATTTACTCTTTGTTATGTTCTTAAATTGTTTATTTTTCTCCTATAAATGTTTATATCACTTTCCTAGTATAAAAGTTTTAACAGTAACTCGATGTTATTTTATGGTAGAATGCAGTTATCTCATTATTATTTTAATCTGTTAGGCTTGTTTAATTTGAAAGGTCGTAAAAATGAATAAATTGATAGTATTTTTAAATACACTTGGTTAAATTTATTGTAATATTTTAAATTGGGACCAAGTTGATTGAATGTATAAGTTTTGGGACTAAGTATGTTAATAAAAGTATTAGAATAGTTGATGGAATTAATGTTTGGGTATTAAAATGGGAGGAAAAATTCTTTAGGTGTCAACTTGGGAGAAAATGTTTAATTTAAGTACCAATTTAGGAGTAAAAATTCTTTAGGTACAAACTTGAGAAAAAAAATATAATTCAAGTACCAAATGTATATTTAAGTATTATTATTATAATATTTTAGAGATTTTTTATCTAAAAAATATTTTAGAAATTCCGAATTCAAGTATAATTGTGTATATTATATTTAATTTAAGAACGTTTTATCAAAATATACAAGAAAAGAAAAACTTGAATATATAAGTACTATAAATTTTAATTTACATGTTCCTTTTAGTTAAAGAATATAGTCTTAATTTATAGTTTAAAGTTTATGAATTTAAACTGTAGTATTTAAAATTTAAAGTTTAAATTTTAAGGATTAAAGTTAAAAATTTAAATTTTAAGTTTGTGTATCAAAATTTTACTGCAAATAACACCTCTTGATAATTTGTATTACATAAGAAGAAGAAATTCGATTTTAATTTCTAAACCCGGTTTTCAAATTTAAGGGGTCAACTAGTATCTAACATTTACACCTTTGCAAATAAACTACATGTATAAAATTAAGCTCCCCTTTCTTGGACTAGAACTGGTACGCCGCCTCTCACGGTGGCGGTGAGACCCGGGGCAAACCGAGGCGCTTGATATGGATTGGCGACCCGGATGTTGAACCGGCTGATTATGGCTAGAACCACACATTTCATCTCTACTAGTGCCATTTCCTTCCCTAAACAAACCCTTAATCCAGCTTGGAAAACCGGGTATTTGTATGGGTTTTCAGGGACACACCTACCATTCTTCAACCATCTTCCCGGGTTGAATTCAAGACAATCGGAGCCCCAAATCCTTTCCATCCGACCCATTGCATATGGATGGTAGGTCACTCTAGTTCCTTTCCTCACAAAGGTATGATCCGGCAAAACGTCGTCGTCTTGAGCGAATTTCGAATCGAGTTGGACCGGCGGAAACAGCCGCAAGCTTTCGCATAGTGCCGCGTGCAAGTAATGCATTTCCCTCATTTGATCGAACGTTACGAATTGTCGGCCGTCGCTCGACGACGCTGACAAGACCCGTTCGAGCTCTTCTCGAATGGCCGACTCAACTTTCGGATGTTGAGACAACATTAAGAAGAAACCGGTTAAGCCCGAGGCAACCGTGTCACGACCAGCCAAGAGGAAACTCACGACAATGTCTCTGAGATACTTGTCGTCATCGATTGTTCCCATGAATCTCGACAGAAGATCGTGTCTGTCCGAAAATCCCATTTCGCGCCGTTGGTTAATCATACATTGAGCGAATTCATCCACCATTTTTATAGCTTGTTTAAGCTCCTTTTCAGACCCCAAATTCAACACCCTTTTGGCTTTCCATATCAAAGACGAAGGCGCCAACCCTCTTTGTGCCGACAATTTCGACGCTAAATCGAAAGCATCGGCGAATTCCGACACCGGCAACGATAACTCAAGGCAACCGGGATCGAAGCCGAAGGAAAACATGCAGATATTATCGAACGAAAACCTTCTAAACACGTCCTGTAAATCCAAAACTCGTTTTTCACCGGAAGCGGACGATAAAAGCGGGATAAGCCTGGTTCGAACCTCGGATTCGACGATGTCGAACGCATGCATTCGGATCGAGATACTCCCGAGCTCGAGGCTAGCCGTTTTCCTCTGAAACTTCCACGAATCGCCGTCGACGTTGAAAATACCTTTGCCGAGTAAATCACCGAGAAGAGCCGAGAAAGGTTTCCCTTTCGGGTAGTTTTCGAATCGGGTTCTGAGGATGTGTTCGACGTTTCCGGGGTCGGCGGTGACGATGGTGCCGAGGACATGGATATGAAACGATCCGGTGGGGGATTTTTTAAGAAGATGAGTGTACCAATCACAGAGGTTATCGAAATCTTTGGTCCAACTGGAAGTGAGAAAAGCTTTGCAGATTTCGCATTTACACCATAGCTTCAACCTCAAAACGAAGAGCAACAACGAAAACAAAGAGAACAAGAGGGTGAAAGAGAAGAACACCAAGGAAAAAACACTGCAAACGGAGCAAAACCACAAGGAAGAAGAATCCGAATCCATTGATATCAGAACAAAAAAGTTCAAGAAATCGAAGAGAAATGATGGGTTTATATAAATATTGGAAAGGGGGCAAAAAGAGTCGAGTAAATTAGCATAGAATAATACTAGAAGTGGGTGATATAATTGATACCCTTTTTGTATATTTCTGTTTGGCACGCGAGAAAAGATTATGAACTGTGTCATGAATAACTCGTGCGCAGAAATCAGAATTGAAACAAGGGGCTCTAATTGAGAATCGCCGTCATTGGGTTAGGTCACTTTTTTTATTTTCCGGGCTTATTTTCTCGTATAATTTGCGGCCATTCAACCACGTGCTGGCTTGCCTACCATTTTCCAAGCACTCAAATCGAATATATTTTTTTCTTCTTTGCCTATTGTATTTTATTAATTTGATTTTGGGGTTCAAGTTCAAAGTAGAATGACGGTGTTCACGAGATAGTTTTGAGTCTCGTTTCTTTGTTTTTCTGCACGATAAATTTGGTGGATAATGTTAAATGTCTTTTTTTTTTATAAATAAGGGATATAATTACGTGCTTTATTAAAAAAATCCTACCTTAAATGGGGGAAAAGAGTACACGTAAAAATATATGACAAACCAAGACGATAAGACTCGAATATATGCCCACAAGGCTATAACACAATAACCAAGCAGCACCTCTAGCTTCCGAGAATAATATTATTATAAGTACTCTTTTCTTTAGAATAAATTAAAAAATACTTTTAAACGAAGACTATAATAATATTCTTTCCTTTTTTATATAGACAAGTACTTGTCAATTGGGAAACCAACTTCGCTTATTTTCACAATGAAATAAAAAGGGTGGGTGGGAGGCTTTTTAATGTTGGTATATGCCCAACTTCGCTTATTTTCACAATAAAATAAAAAGGGTGGGTGGGAGGTTTTTAATGTTGGTATATGATATGCATACATATGTAAGTATATATAAATTCAATCCTTTTGTCGGGAGAAATTATATCATATGTTCATCTCGACACGCTATATATAGTCCCAACCAATAAATATTCTCAATTTTATTAATTTTTTTCATGTCATATTTTTACCAAATGAATCTTCACTCATATTTATGTAAATTAAATTAAAAGAAAAAACAGATTTTACCATAGAAAATTTAATGAAATTAATAATTTTTATAGATCAAGATCATGGGTAATATGACGGGACGAACATATGATATAATTTATTTGTTGTCCAACATATTATGTCGAACCAACTAACTTAACTAGCCAACGAAAGATTTATTAAGTCATTAAACTCTTACTCTTTTAAACGTTCTAATTAAATATTCGTAATTAATATTTGATCAATTAGGCCATTTTGTCAGTTTGATAATTAGTTTAGACTTTAAATATCAATTAAAATATAACATGTAGCAAATTTAATATATTTGAATTAAATTATAAACACATATGCGTTTATTGCAGAATTTTTAAATCTAACATGAAAAAACAGAAACAACCCTCTTAAATTTTATTAACAATAGTTATTTACTATAAAAGTTATTAACGCGTCAAATTTAAGTTATTCATATACAAATATAAACATGTATACAATTTGATCAATTTGTTTTAAATATACTCCATAATTTCAATTCTAAGTTGACATTCAATGCATAAACTAATAACTACTCTAGCACATGAATTCGAATTGATTACTAATTAATACTTTAAGTACTCAATTCATCGTTTCATGTGGATATAGTCATTGTTTGGCAATTAACGAATAACTAATAGCCGATAGCAGATTACATTAGTCATTAGCTAATAGCTGATAGCTGATTACATTAGTTGATTTGACTAGAGGATTGTATTAGCTGATTGTATAAAAATGTTTGATAAAATTAACTGATAGCTGATAGCTGTTAGATTATTTAAACAAGTAAAATGAAATATAAGGACATGTTTATATTCGATACTTGTTTGAATAGTTTATTAGTTATCAACATTGTGTATCTAATTATTATTAATTAGATCTATAAAATTGCTTATGATATAACTTTCCTAAACATATTCAAATGATTTATATATTAATTTACTATTTATATAATTATTTTAATATAATTTAATTAATCAATAAATTTAAATACACATATAAATATGTGATAATAAAAAGAAAAAAATAAATAGGATTAACTTATAAATAAGGTGATAAAATATTTAATTTAAGTTATTTGAAATTTTTGGTAACTGGTAAGGGTAAAAGAGTTTTTACAACTCTAATATCAAACTTCTAATCCCAAAAAGCTCCTATTATGAGCTTTTTCAAAATTAACTGTTTCACCCCAATTTGCTCTTTCAATTCGCTATTTACCAAACAACAATATTAACAAATTTAATTGGTCAACTCTCTAATTATGCCTCAAACCTCTAATTTTTGCCCAAACCTCTCTTTACTAAACAGTACCATAATATTTTCCCCTAATTTTTGGGGTTGGGTGATACTGATACATAGTTTACTAGAGTTGGTTTCTAAATTTTATATGTTCTTTTATATTTCATGGGCTTGAACCCATTAAGCTTAGTTGAAACTTGGAAAATGGGCTTAAATTCCGCCCATCAAATCATAATGCAGGGCCTTCAATTTAAAATCAACGGCCGAAATTAAATCAGACGTTCCCTACCAAAAATTAAAAACCCTAGCAACAACATCAACGCTAAGTCTCCTTTTATTGCAAACCCTAGCTTTCTCCGCGGCTCAATTTCCACTCTCGTCCTCTCCATTCTTTTACTAAGCAAAAAAATGAAGGTGGTAGCCGCCTACTTGCTCGCTGTGTTGGGAGGAAACGGTTCCCCTTCCGCCGACGACTTGAAGAATATTCTCGGATCAGGTCATTTTTCTCACTCGATTTACTTTGTTTCTGAAACCTGTTTGATATCGAACTTTTGTATTCTCAATTTCTAGTTTTATGTTCATTTTCCATTACTTGTATCAATTTAGAATATTAAATGTTATCAAATTGTCGGGAAAACAGTAAGTTGAGAATTAAGTGTTTGGTTATTTCTTTAGCATTACGAAGTCAAAGGAATCGATTTTTGTTTTTTTCGATGTTGTAGTTGGAGCTGAGGCTGATGATGATAGGATAGAGTTGCTATTGTCCGAAGTTAAAGGAAAAGATATCACCGAACTAATTGCTAGTGGAAGGGAGAAGCTGGCTTCAGTTCCTTCTGGTGGTGGTGCTGTTGCCGTCTCTGCTCCTACTGCTGGCGGCGGCGGTGGTGCAGCACCTGCTGCTGAGGCCAAGAAAGAGGAGAAGGTCGAGGAGAAGGAAGAATCTGACGATGTAATTACTTTTCCCGCTGTAATTGACTTGTATTGATTCTTATTTGTTGCGATCTTCACTAATGAAATTTTGTTTCGATGCAGGATATGGGTTTCAGTCTCTTCGACTAAGAAGGCAAAGCACATCGTTGGTGTGTTCTTTTATTATGTTGTTGGCTTGTGTAGTTGAACATGGTTTTAGCTTCCTCTTGGATCTTTAAGTTCTGTTTGAGGAAGTGTAGTTAATGACATTAGCATTTCAGTTCTAATTGTGGTTTTTTGGATTGCCAATAGTTATAATTGAGTTTGGCTGTATGACTCTTTATACCTATCGTGTTTTAGCTATAGATAATTCTATGGCTGCTGGTTGGTGGCCGAATAATTCTCTGGTAGTTTTCTTTTCATAAGCTACATTTCCATATTCTAGGCTGGAGGTATTTCATGCCAGGGTAAACGGCCGAATCTTGTTGGAATTGTTGAATTACTTATGGATTATTGTGTGGTGTCATCTGACCTCAAATGGTATATTCAATTATTTATGGGGCTCTTTTCTTTTTGCTTGTTAGTTTTTACATGTGTTAGGGCTTAGGCCGTAACTTGATCAGACTCGGTTGCATAGGGTTGGTTTGCATCCAAATCTAGTTTGTGTTTCAAATTTTGTACTCCAAGAATCTCCGGAGTGAGTACTAAGGTCTGCTGCGGCCTGCAGGCTTGTGGGATGCTGTGGTGGATCCATATTTATCGGTCTAATATAAGTATTACCATACAAGTATATGGTAGAGACTAGAGAATGGGTAGATGCGTATAGTTATTCATGTTAGATCAGTTATTGAATCTATGCAGTAAACCCTCTAGTTCTTGGGCATCCTAGGTTGAATTTGTTCATTTTTATTATGGAAGACATGTTTTTTTTGTCATCTTTTTCCAAACTGTTACGGAGCGGCCCTCGTCGGAATTATATCTAAATCAATTGAGTTGAGGCAATATTTTATGCGAAGAGATTTAACGACTTGATTTATGCTTTTGCTGTCTGGACTTAGTGCTTAATTGTATTTGTAACTATTATTTAAAATGACTGAGCAAACTGATGTTCCGAAATGGGACCGTAGATGATTCAATTCCCCTAACTGGGAGAGAAATTGCATATGATAGAACTTAATATTTGCAATTGCAAGGATTTGTAGAACATAAATGTGAAACTTTGGGGATAAAATGGGATCGCAGATTGGCTGGGGAAGATGCTTAAAGGATCGGGGTTGGGAGCACAAACTTTCTTGAGCCCGCCTTCGATTGTTCGAGAGTTCTTTTAGTTAGGGTTGGGAGTTGACTCAAAGAATTTTGAGTTATTCGAGTTTGTAAGTTTTGTTTTATAATTTAAGATTTTATTTGAAATTTTTTCTAATCGAGTTGAGTTTTTTTACAAATTTAATTGTATATATATATTTCTTTGTATATACTTAAGGTTGGGCGATGCACATATTAATTTCAATTTTAATAGCTTTCTATATGTGTTAGCGTGTAAAGAAGCTTTTGGGAATGTTGTGCATGATTGGAATGGATGTTGCAACAAATGTTGTGTATGGGTTGGATATATAGCCGAGTTTGTTAGGATTGTTATAAGAATTAGTTGAGCAGTTGTGGTGAGCTGGCACAGTCTGTTGGGGTTTTATTGTCATGCATCTGTGTATATATTTACCCTCTTTTTGTATTGGTTGAGTGTGCAAGAAATATACAGTAAATTCTTTCTCTTTATTTTTTCTTCATTATCCAACATGGTATCGTTCGCTGGGCGATCCCTTGGCCATTCTTTGGTACATCACTGATTTTTCCTAGTTCTCTTTGTTGTGCTTATGGCTCTGCCAACTGCTAGCTTGTCGATCACTGCTATTGTTTTTGAGGGCTCCTCTTCATCCAAAGTTTTCACCAACAAAAAGGTGAATATTGTCTTCGATGAAAACAACTTCCTAATGTGGAATCAGTAGGTTTTTCTTGCTGTTTGCAGCATGAGATTGGAGAAGTTTCTCACTAGCAACCTTAAACCACCTCTGGCCACTGTTGCTTCAGCTGATGGTATGACTGTTGAAAATGAAGCTCGTGAAATCTTCATTGCCCAGGACAACGCCTTAGCTTCCTAGCTCTTATCCACGATCAGTCCCTCGCTACTCTCTTAGTTTGTTGGTGCAGACACGACTATTGAAATTTGGGCCGCCATCCTTCTATATTTCTCGAGCAAATCTACTACAACAATCATGAACCTCTATTACAAACTTCGCTCCGTTAAGAAAGGTGATTCCAGCATGCGATCGTTTGTTTCTCAGGTGAAGGAGATTTGTAATGCCCTTGCTATCTGTGGCAGTCCCATATCGATGGGAAGACAATTGCCACCATATTGAATGAACTTCCTTCTGAATACCAACCGTTTGTTGCAGTGATCACACCCAGTCGCGATCCTTTACACTCGATGCAACTATTTCTGTTTTATTTGATGTTGAAACTCGGTTAAATTCTTTTAACCCCTTTGGCGATATTCCTTTTTCTCTCAATATGGTGCATGCACCTCCTACTATTAGCCATCGTGACGCTGGTTCTGGCTTCAGTCGTCCTTATCGTGCTCCCCTAAGTCGTGGAGGTCGTGGAAGGTTTGGTCGTTCGAGGCTGCAATGCCAGCTATGTGGGAAACTAGGTCATCTTGTTGACCGGTGCTGGCATCGATTTGATGAGGATTTTGTTCCAATCACAGCACAACCCAAGCCTCATGCCAAAGAAGATTCTCCTGTTGTCAACCTTTGCTCTTTTGATGCTGGTCATCACTGTGGTATGCAACACACTGAAGCTCTTGGTACTCAAAGTTCTGCTCAAGCACATGTTGCCACTGCACCCAAAGGATCATGGTTCCTCGACTCAGATGCATCCCACCATGTCTCACCTAATCCGGCCACCCTTCTCGTTGGAAAAGATTACTCTGGTCTTGGTAAGCTTACTGTTGGTAATGGCGTTCAACTTGATATTTCTAAACTGGGTCAATCTGCCTTGCCTTCTTCCTCTAGGTCTCGTGTATTGCTATTGAATAATGTTCTCCATGTTCCTAGTATAACTAAGAATTTGGTTTCTGTTTCAAAGCTAGCTAAAGACAACAACGCATTCTTAGAATTTCATGCTCGCTCGTGTGTGGTTCGAGATGAAAATACTGGAGCCGCGCTTCTCACTGGAGAGGAGAAAGATGGTCTTTATAGATTTAACTCTAGTTTTTCGTTGTCAACTCTTTGTAATAAACAGTCTACTGCTCAAGTTCATCTAGCTTTTGCTTCAGCTGATTTGTATGAACTATGACACCGTCGTTTAGGTCACCCTGCTCACGAGTCCTTCTTGCGTGTTTGTGAGTCTTGTGATGTTTGTTTTTCTTCAGATATTAATAAAAGCTTACCCAAGTGTGTTGCTTGCCAAATGGGAAAGTCACATAAACTGCCATTTGCTTCCTCTAAAACTTGCTATGATGCACCATTTCAATTAATTTATACTGACTTATGGGGCCCTGCACATATGGCATCTCAAGGCTACCTTTATTACTTGTCATTTGTGGATGCATACACAAGACACAACTGGGTTTACATGCTTAAACAGAAGTCTCAAGCTGCTACAATCTTTCAATCCTTTCTTGACTATGTTCAGAATCAATTTCAAACAACCGTGAAAGCTGTTCAAAGTGACTGGAGGGTGAATATCGAAGCCTAACCCCTATACTGATGCAAGCTGGAATCTCTCATCGTGTTATCTGCCCATACACCTCTCAACAAAACAGAGTTGTTGAGAGAAAACACTGCCATGGCCTTGACCTTGCTGGCTCAAGCTTTTCTCCCTCTAAAATATTGGTCGTTTGCAGTTATTTCAGCAGTACATCTAATCAATCGTCTCCCAACAAAGGTTCTTCATGAATGTTCACCATTTGAGAAGCTCTTTGGCTAGAAACCCTCATATGACATGCTTAGAGTGTTTGGATGTCGTTGCTTCCTACACTTAAGGCCATTTAACTCCCATAAATTAGACTATCGATCTTTGCCTTCTACATTCTTGGGATATAGTGCCTTACACAAAGGGTACCAATGCCTTGCACCAAACGGCAGAGTGTATGTGTCTCACCATGTATTCGATGAAAGCATTTTCCCTTTGTAGAGACAAAATGTATACATAGGATTTGTGACAAGGGTACACCTACTACTTTAATACCTAATCATGGTACTTCCTCTACCCACTTAGTGCCTGGTGTTGAGGGTCTTTTGAACATCAATCATTTTACTATTGTCTCTCCAACAGTGTCACAAGAACATGTTTTAGATCTGCTTGGTCCATTTATAGGCCCTGAAACTGAGATATATACTTCAGAACCATCCACCACACATGCTGATCCTCCAGGTTCATCTCCTCTGGCAACTACTCAAATTGAAACTGTTGCTAATGCTGAAGCTAGTCCCTCATCTCCTACCAACACTCATTGAGCCAAGTGACTTACATGGGCTTGACACCATCTCACAGCCTGGAGATTCTACTTCGTGTCCACCATCCTTGTAACACCCGGGTTTGGGGGTCGGGTGAAAATAATATTAAAGTAATGTTCGGGTTTCAGTTTTATAATTAAAATAATATTTTGGGCCTCGAGTTTCAAAACGAATATTTTATGTTGGGCTTGTTTGATTTCAAACCCAAAACCCATGGATTTTAGGAGATGAGGATTTTAGCCATCTCATTAATGGCGTTTCTATAAATAATTCAAAGTTTGGAAAAGATTAGCTTTTGAGTAAAAAAGGGGAGAGTCATCTTCTTCTACTTCATTTTTCACGTCAAAACCCAAAACCCTCTCAAATCACTATTCAATCATCTCCCTTGCTCTTTGTTGGTGATTTTTGAAAGGTAAATACGTTTTTGACTTGTCCTCATTTCCCTCTACAAGTTAGTACCTTTAGTTTTCATTATTGTTCATGATTTTGAAATTTGAAGTTTTCGGGTTTTTGATTAAAAATGATATCTTTATTGTCTTTAACTTAAGATTTTGATTTATTAATGTTAGATAAGATGTTTACAACCTAAAAAATCCAACATAGTTGATTTTTACATGGTTTATGGTGTTTCCTGAATTTGGGTTTTGGAGGGGTTTTTGAAGGGTTTTAGGTTGAGTTTTGGGGTGTTAAATGTGGAAAATTGATGGTTGATGGTTAGGCTATATGTAAAGGTTGTTTCGGAGGCTTTTGGAAGTAATTTAAGTGTTGGAATTATTGGTTTTAGGTTGTGCTTAGGGGATGCTCGGGAATGAGAAATTTGGGATTTGTTTTTAGTTGAAATCACGTGTTTTGTGCTTGGTTTGTGTTCCGGGTTGACTACATTGAATGGTGGATTGATTTGTGGTTATTTTAATTGTGTTGGGATGACTAGAAGCAAGGAATTTAGTTGGTGAAGCTTCGGGGACGAATCCAGAGAATTTGGAGACTTGAGCTTGGTTTTCGGCCTTCTTTTGGGTAGCAACAGTGAGTAGAAATGTTAACCCTTGTTTTGTTTACGAAATGGAACTCTTGGGGGTTTGGGTGGGACCTAGAGGGTTCACCTAAACTCGAGTGTAAGTTACTACTCCTACATCTTTGTTATGCGTTGATGAATGGTTATATGTTGTGGTATCATGTGCATCTCGGGTTGTTTTACATCGTTGTTGTTGTGTAGTCGTGTAGAAGTCAAGCCTCACGTGATGGTTGTCTAAACTACGGTGATGAGTGGTCCCACTGGTAGTGACTAGTAGTAGAGTAAGATGATGAGTGGTCCCATCGGAAAACTATTAGTCGAACGGTGATGTGTGGTCCCACCGTGTGTATATTGGTTGTGCATGTGCAAGCCATGTGTAGTCTTGTTGTGATAATCATTCATGCATTCATTGATTTATTGTCAATTATGAAAAGTGTTTTGAAAACTGTATGCTTGTTGAATTATAGAGCTTCTCTCACTAAGCTAGTTAGCTTACGCTCTCCTTTATTTCCAACATGCAGATCGTTAGAGTTCGTGAGGCAAGTGGGCAAGGAAGGAGCTTTTGGAGTTCTCAAAGTAGCTCAAATATGATTTACGTATTTGTAATAATGCCTAGACGATAGGGGTGTAGACTTATAAGAGTTGGTGTCAAACTCCTTAGTTGATTTTGTTGATGTTCTAGCATGTGGAGTTGCGGATACTATATTTGGATGTGTTATGCTTTTATGTCGTGGATTTGTGAACCATGTTTACCTTGTTGCTTAATTGCTTGTGTTTAAGAGTCTAAGATTTTGACCTATGAATGCTTTATGTATGGTTGTTTAAAGCATGAAACCTTATAAATGCTAAGTATGTCTCCTTTTAGTAATTGCTTGAATCCTTTGAATGTATGATTCTTGTTCGTTTCGAATGCCTCATATGCTGAATATTGGTTGTCGAATGTCGTATGTGTGCTTGCTTGTGCCTAGGTGAGTCTTAATTTGCATCTAGAGTTGTGGTTTGGAGTCCTTAGCTGCAAATTTGAGTGTTGCAGTGCAGGGTGTATCGATACGGCCCTACACTTTGGGACTCAGGTTTGGCTTACCGTATCGATACACGGGGTGTATCGGTACGCTAAAACCTCTCTGGAAATTTGAGATTTTGACGAAATTTTGGCGTATCGGTATGGGCCTAATGTGTATCGGTACGGTCTTGTATCGTTGACCGTGAGAAGTTGACTACTGAGGGCGTATCGGTACGGTCAACCAGTGTACCGATATGGTCTCCCTACGTTGACTATTGGTTGTTGACCGGGTCAAGGCGTATCGATACCCTCTTCAAGAGTATCGATACGACATGCTGAATAAATTAAAATGGACTCTTTTAAATTGTTTGCTTGATTGTTCGCATCGCTTGTTGTCCTTCCATTGTCGTGTCACGTATAGGATGTATGAATGCTTTTAGACAAGATAAAAATAAAAAGAAAATTTCTAGGGTTGCTAACTGAAGTGGGGCCCTAGCGGGTTTCATTTCGATTTTCTCCGTGTAGCCTACTCGGACCGGTCAGTCGTCCAGACCGTGACGAGGGGGTTACAATCCTCCACAGGCCATTCAATGATTACTCGAAGTAAAGTTGGTGTGTTTAAACCAAAAATCTACTTTGCTGATGCTTTTTTGATGAATGCATACCATCCACCATCCATGAAGCCTTATCTCTCCTCATTGGCGAGATGCTGTTGTTGCTGAATTCAAAGCTTTGCAACAAAATAACACATAGACATTGGTATATTTTCCAAAAGGACGAGTCCTAGTTGGGTGTATGTGGATCTTTAAGGTCAAACATCATGCCGACGATACAATAGCTAGATACAAAGCACAGTTTGTTGCTAAATGATTTTTACAAGTACCAGGACGAGATTTCATTGAAACTTTCAGTCCCGTTGTGAAGTTTACTACAATCAATGTGGTGTTTGCCTTAGCCATTACCAATGGGTGAACTCCGAGACTCGTTGACATCAACAACACGTTTCTTAATTTGAGACTTAGAGGAGGAAGCCTTTATGGAACAACCCCCTGAGTTCGAAACACATGCTGATGATGGATCCATGTTGGTGTGCAAGCTGACCAAAGCCATTTATGGCCTAAAGCAGGCACCACGCAATTGGTATCCTAAACTTCGAGAATGTTTGCACAAAATCAGCTTTTGCCGTTGTGGTGCTGATTCTTCCCTCTTTATGCGTTGCAAGTTGAAAGATGTTACCTATGTTCTAATATATGTTGATGATATAATAATCGCATCGATCTCTGAAGATAATACAACTGATGTTGTTCGATTATTGAGTACAAATTTCTCCCTAAAAGATCTCGGGAACTTAGTTACTTTTTGGGGATTGAAGTTTGCAGAAGTAAAGAGGGTTTGTTCCTAAACAAACGCATCCTTGAGCTCCTAGCTAAATTAAAAACGGATAAAGTCAATAGTGCTTCTACTCTCATGCTTGTGTCAGACAAACTTGAACAAGATTCAGGTCAACCTCTTGCTGATGCTCAAGGTTGTCGCAACATTGTTAGAGCATTGCTGTATGTGTCACACTCGACCAAATATTACATACAATGTTAATCGAGTGGTACAATACATGCACAAATCATACGAGGTTCATCTAATTGCTGTAAAAAGAATACTAAGGTACCTTAGTGGCACATTGCATTATGAGTTGTTACTCCCACCCTCAGAACCAAATGCCATCCTGGTTGCATTTGCTGATGTTGATTGGGGGAGCTCACTTGATGATAGAAGATCAATTTCTGGCAACTGCATTTATCTCGGTAACTCTCTTCTTACCTGGACTTGCAAAAAATAAAATGTAGTGTCTCGCTTAACTATGAAAGTTGAGTACAAAAGTATATCAGAAACAGCTTCAGAACTCACATGGTTGTGTGCCTTGCTAAGAGATATGGGTATTTCTCAGAAGGATGTCCCAGTTATTTTGAGTGATAGTAGTAGTGCAGTGGCTCTAAGCACAAATCATGTGTTTCATGTTCAATCAAAACATGTTGATTTAGATATCCATTTTGTGAGGAAAAAGATAGCTGATAAAAGCTTACTGGTTAATTTTGTCCCAGCAGTCTTCCAAACTGTTGATGATTTTACTGAATCCTTTTTCAGTTCATTCTTTACTTTATTTCGACAAAGACTCAATGTTGTCAGTATTGATGAAATTGCTCAAAAAGATGAAAAGAGCAGGGAAATGTTAGCGTGTAAAGAAGCTTCTAAAAATGTTGTGCATGCCTGGAATGGACGTTGCAACAAATGTTGTGTATGAGCTGAATTTGTAGCCGAGTTTGTTAGGATTGTTATAAGAATTAGCTGAATTGTTGTCTGTGGTGAGCTTGCATAATGTGTTAGGGTTTTATTATCATACATCCGTATATATATTTACCTTCTCTTTGTATTGATTGAGTGTGCAAGAAATATGCAGTAAATTCTTTCCTTTCATCTTTTTTATCCAATAATATATATATATATATAATTTCACATGTGATATGTATAATATATCATGCAGAATTGACATACTCGGCTTGAATATGAAAATTGATCAACTGATTATTAAAAATTTTAAGTTATTCTAATTTCTATTTCATAACTCAATCTTTATTTGAAATTTTTTCGAGTCGAGTCGAGTTTTTCCCCTAAAAATAGATTTTTTTAATATTTCTGAATACGATAATGAAATGTGTTACTCAGTTCATAAAATCAAATCTTATATTTTTTTGATTAAATAGAGAGGAGTAATATATTCTCAGGATTCGAAACTACATAAGATGAGATAATAAACATCAGTAGCAGATCCAGGAATTCAAGAATGGGAGTTCAAATTTTTTTTATTTTAAAATAAGTATGTAAATTTTTATTTTTCTCTCTACACATACTAAATTAATTTTTCTAAAGAAGAAATCCAACACTAAAAATTTTCCCCCTAAAAATGAGGGTGGAATTACCCCCCTTAGTGGCCATGTAAGTCTGTCAGTGATAAACATCATTCTTAACAAGTAACAACTAGAGCTATGAGGGGGTCATCCTAAATTGAACGTCAGTTAAATCTTATTTTTAACCAAAAAAAAATATTTATCATTATATCACGGACTCGTTTGAAACCCGAATAAGTTTTGTCAAGGAGGAAATGGGCTTTAACCTATTCACGCTTGGTTGAAACTCGGAGGTTGGGCTGAAACAGCACCCATGAATCCGAAATACTAGGCTTTCAGTTTAAAATCAACGGCCGAAACTCAATCACACTTCCCCCACCAAAAATAAAAACCCTAGCAATCATCCTCCTGCATATCTAAGCTTGATTTTCCTCCGCCGCCCTATTTCCACTCATTCTCTCAATTCTTTCATCCAGTAAAAATGAAGGTTGTCGCCGCCTACTTGCTCGCCGTATTGGGAGGTAACGCTTCCCCTTCCGCCAAGGACTTGAAGGCCATTCTCGGATCAGGTCTTTTTCTCTCTCCATTTACTCTGTTTTCCAAACCTCTTTGATATCCAATTTCTGTTTTCTCATTTTATTTTGAATAATACAAATCGTCGGAAAAATGATGATATTGGAATTAGGTTATTGGCGATTTCTTTATCTTTACGAATATCAGAATGAATGATTTTTTTTATGTTGTAGTTGGAGCTGAAGCTGAAGATGATAGGATAGAGTTGCTATTGTCCGAAGTTAAAGGGAAAGATATCACCGAGCTTATTGCTAGTGGAAGGGAGAAGTTGGCTTCAGTTCCGTCTGGTGGTGGTGCCGTTGCTGCTGCCGCTCCTGCCGCTGGCGGCGGCGGCGGTGCTGCTGCTCCTGCTGCTGAGGCTAAGAAAGAGGAGAAGGTCGAGGAGAAGGAAGAATCCGATGATGTAATTACTATTTCACGATGTAATTGTCTATTGATTCTTATTTGGTGTGTTCTTAACTAATGAAATTTCCTTTCGATGCAGGATATGGGTTTCAGCCTTTTCGACTAAGCAAACAAAGCAAAGTATCAATGCGCGCGTTCAGCCGATTGCTTAATTTGAGTTTTAGAAGTCTATATTTTCATGTATTTTTGTTTTTTAGCTCTTATTGGATCAAGTTTTGTTTGAGAAATGTAGTTAAATGACATTAACATTTCCTTTATAATCATGGATTTCCTGCATATATTGTTGGATTTGGCTGAATGATTGTTATTGCTTATCATGTTTTAGCTGTTTATAATGTGGTTGTCGATTGTCAGTTGCCAAATGAATCTATATGGTAGATGGTAGTAGTTTCTATTAATATAAACTTCCTTATTCCAGGGTTGTCATATTTCTGTTGGGAATTGTTGAGTTACTTGTAGATTGTTTGGTTTCATCGGATCACGAGACAACATGTTGCTGCTTTTGTTCATGGCTTAGGCTTTAGTCAGTGTTTTTCTTTTCATGCATTCATGTTCCTTATAGATTGTTTTGTTCATGGCTTAGGCTTTAGTCAGTGTTTTTCTTTTCATGCATGGCTTAGGTTGTGATATTTCTGTTGGGAATTGCAGTTTGCTGTGCATCCATATTTATTGTTATTCATGTTATTTGGCAGAAGTTATTGTGCATCCTGGGTTGAAGTTGTTCTTTAACCCTTCATGGATCACCAGTTTTTGTGGTCCGAATTGTTTCCGAATGGTATTTGATTCGTATTCTGCTGCATTGGAGTGTTGTTTGATTGTTGATAGAGCATTATAACAGACTTAGGATTGATAACCCCAAGCCGATGTCCAGAACTTCTTGAGCTGTTTTTAGTGTACTCCCCACCGTTTTCTTCCTTTTTTGCAGAGATGAAGTATATGGATTTGAACTATATTTATAAAGAAGAAAAGAAAGGTTAAACGTTTCTTTTTGAAAGTGAAAAATATTACCAGTCTTTCACTGGACGAAGCTTGGGGGAATAGAATTTGAAGAGAATTAGTAAATAATTTCAATGAAATTTGTGTGCTTAAATAATTTTAAACTCTCCAAGTTATTATAACAATCAAAATTCTGATCAAACTATAATTTGGTATATTAACACATTAGTCACACCATCTTAATTTTCATTTGGATTTTAGTTACCATCTATACATATAAATTTGTAACATACATCACTTTTTGGTTGGCAGGTGATGGTATTGATTTTAGTGTTGATCGTCGATTGTTTGGTGTTTATAATTTTTTTCTTTTTAAATTTTTAAAATTTTTAATAGAATCTCAACTCATTTGGCGCGTTTTTTCTGTGCCTTTGTGACATGTTTTTTGTTGCTTTTGTTGTATGTTTCTTTTATCGCTTGACACTGTTTTCACATACCTTAGCAGTTGTTTGGTACTCATACAAAGATTTTTACGGTGCTTATTTTTTGATTTGAGTTTCGGTGGTGATAGAAAGTTTGTCCTTTTGCCGTTGTTTGTTGATATCAGATCTGTATATTGGAGCAATTTGTTTGGTTTTATCACTTATTTTTTAGTTCGTAAAGTGTCTTGTTTGAATAGAGATAAAGAGATTTATGAAAACTTTTAAATTCTTGGACAATGAAAGTCAATTTCAAGGGAATGATTGTTTTTCTTTGTACCTTTGGTTTCATGTTTATTTTTGCATGATTTTTTTTGGTAAATGTAGTCTCCATCTTTTCTCTATTCTGAGTATATTGTATTTGTGATATCTTTTATTGATTTTTAATAAAATTTAATTTTATTTAAAAAAAAATAAATTTATAACATGCGATATTTTTCATTTGATTAACGAGCCAGAATTGAATAACGAGAAAGACAAACTGATTAATTTTAAAATGAATAGTGTTTTAAAAAGTAATTAAATCATAAAAATTAAGGGATTTAGGTTTAATATTATAAAATTTAAAATTAAAAGGTCTTGAAAAATAATTAAACCAAAAAAGGGTCAGGTTTAATTTTATTGATTTTAAATTATATTGTCCTAAATGAATATGGGAGGGGAAGAAATTTAATTATAATGATTTTAAAATTTTTAAGACCTAAAATATGATTAATCCCTTAAGTTAAGGGCAATATTTACCCATCCTACGACACATTTGCCTCCGTCCCTAACTAACATGAACAAAGAGAAAATACTACCGTATAGTCAAAGCATGGAGGGCATAATCCGAAAATAATAAAAGAGCTTACATACTACATGATATATTATGAGGCCGAAAAAGATTTAATTTTATATTATTTTCGACTATAATGTACAATTAAAAATTTTGATTCAAATTGTCTGCTGAATAGCACGCTCTTCTGGTACTTTCTCTGGTCTGTTGAATAGCACGCTCTTCTAGTATTTTCTCTGACCAGGTTTTGACTCTTGCGCTATGGATGGGGGTATAGTTAATCTCTCAATTGATGATGGGCATAATCCCTTTTCAGACAAATCTATTTTAAACCCTATATGTCTAGACTTGTTGGCCAAAGAAAGACAAGGTGTAAGCTCTCTAACTTACTGGATTGAACAAGCTCCAATGGCGGTACTGATTTTTTCAGAGTTTCAGTGGACTGGAATGATAGAAATACAACGCCAAATCTGATCATTTTTGTTTTTCTTGCGTTGATTTTTTCGATTATCTCATTTTATTTGCATTTGTGATGCATGCCGAAACTCTGAGTTGCTGCTTTTTTTCTTGCTTTTGAGCTCTACAGAAAAATACTAGGTTTTAAGAATGTTTAGTTTATGTTTCTTTTGTCTTTTTGTTCTGACTTGAGGGTTGTCTTGTCTGGATTCAATGATGCAAAGCTGTGACTTTTGGAATCTGAGACAAACTTTAAAGATTGTACTATACCTAATTATTTTAATGAAAACCAACCTTATTTCAAAAAAAAAACCCCTCAAAATACAAGCAAATTTTTTAATTTTTCGGGGTGAAAATAAAATGGGAAAGTCAGTAATCCCGTTCTTCCCGTTTGAGATTCGGATCTTGACTAGACTCCTTTAGATATAACATTTTATTTAAAAGATGGGTAATTATTTCATGTACTAGTGTTTGTGTAAAGTTTATACAAGTACATTAGTTTTAGGGTTTAAAAAATTTGTTTAGGTTAGAGGTTTAAGTGTAGTTGTTTTGAATTTATGGATTGTTGATAGAATTTTGGGTTTAAAGTTAATATTTATGGTTCATAGGATAAAGTCTAAATCCATAATTGTTAGAAATTTGGTATGCGACAAAATAACCAAAGCGATAACAACATAGACTAAGATATGCACATGTGACAAGATTTAACGTGGTTCAGTATAACCTACCTCCACTATCAACATGAAGGGTATAAATATATGATAACCCATGTAGTCTCAAAACCCGATGTACAAATCACATGACCCTGTGAAACCAAAACCATCCCTACAATACCCATCTCTACAACATAGTCACAATATTTAATAAGATCTCCTACGTAAATAGATATTTACTTATTAAAGTAAATCCTAATTACCAAGTAATCTTCAACCACTAGAATTATAATAAAATTCAAACTTAATTACTAATTAAAATTGAGTCAAAATATAACAATAACCATATTACCTTAAAACTTTATTTTCTCATAAATTTAATAGTGAAAATATTTTTAAAGTTTTAAAAAATAAATTAGAACGTTTCAATAAAAAATAGTGATTTGATCGATTCAATAGGTATATCAAAACTAATTTATTTGCTAGTTTGATATGAATAACAACACATGAAATTTGATTAAAAAAAAATCTATTTTCATAGGTAAATATGAGGTCGGGAGTTGCTTAAATGGGCCAATCAATCTCGGCCCATAAGCGTTTTACTATTACTTTCCATTTTGGGCTAATTTTTCGTTGTCTTCCACGAATAATATAAATACCATTTTCCAGACCTTATTCGATCCCGATAAGCTTCAAGTCGTCAAGAAATTCTAGGGTTTTCGTAAATCTAAGAAAGAAAGGAAAAATCAGGTTTGATTTTGTACCAGTTGCTCTATTCTATTTTTCTCCTATGAATCTGATATTTGAAGATGTTTAATTTAATATTATTATATCTGATGTTTGAATCTGCTGATTTGATTCAAGGCGAAAATATTTCATTGATTTGAGTTTTTTTTTAATTTGGGTTTAATGGAGTCGATCTCTGGTCTTTGTCTGTTGAGAAGGTATATATTTACAGCAAATGAATCGACTATTTGTATTTGAAATTGTCTAAATTAACTATTTGGAGTTCGTTTGATTAGGTATGGTAGAGCTGTTGATTGAGGCCATTTAATCTATGTTTTATCCAAGTATTTGTAAAATTCATCGTCTGGTGGACTGTATAATGAGTTTGAACTGGGTTTAGTTATCCCCAATTTTATTTTATTTTATATTGCTTGTTCTTAGGCAAAAGTGTACTGATGCGACGAGGTTTGTTCTTAGTCTGCTTATGTGAAAAATCTTCCTTTGTTCGGCTTCTCCCGAAGCAAGATTCGATTTCTAGGCTATTTCAGCTTCTGATATCATCTTAAGATCATCAGCCACCCTATTTTGATTTAGTTTTTTCTAGAAATATCAAATAAAAGGCTTCCTATGTTGTTTGGATTCTTTATTTTTCGTTAAGTAAGTCGATCTAGCACTCAGGCAATTCAATACGGGATATGACCTTCAAGGGTCCTCCTAATACACAGAAAAATCTGGTCAGACCCGTATCAACATTAACATCCAAGTCCAAGTAACATAGGAGGGGACTACCATTAGATCTTGTGTTTTGTTTTTGTAAACCCGAAGCTATGTGTTATGTGATAGGCTAGCGGATTTCCGCGGGGTGTGAATTTTTAGTTGTTTTATTGGGCATTGGGTGCTCTGTAATCTTCTTTATTAGATAATTTATAACTGCATTATTACCTTGTGACGCAGGATGTCGGAGCAACCATTCAGACCCAGGGAGAAGCTTATTGAGTATCAGAAATATTTCCAGAACATCCAGAAGCACACTTACCTGAAAGGACCTTTAGATAAGGTCACTTCTGTCGCTATTCCTGCCGCTCTGGCTGCAAGTTCCTTGTTCTTAATCGTGAGTTCGTTTCCAACTTAAACATGTCCAACAATTTAAGGTTCTTTTTACCACATCCGCGATGATACTATTGTTCATGTTGTTTTTTCAGGGACAAGGGATCTATAACATGTCTCATGGGATTGGAAAGAAGGAATGAGGCACTCCGCTCATGCTTGGAAGACGTGGTTTCTTTTTAGCATGACATTGCTTGTTTATTTGCTCTAATAATTGTTTGGTTTGCACACTATTTTTGCTGCCAATGGAAATTGTAAAAGATACCATATGTTTGGTTTTGATTCTTTTGAAAGCTAAATGATAAGAACTCGGGATTTAGCAAAGCTGTTTCATGATTTCTTTGCATAATTTGGTTCTTGTTGGCCAGAAGCATAAATATAGGGGTGTGCATTATTCGTTTAAATTTGAATGAATCAATCAAAATTCAAATTTATTTTGGTTAATTGGTCGGTTATTTAGGCGATAGCTAAGATTAGCTAAAGGTTAATTTGTTTCAAAGTCGATTACTTTATCTTGTTCTTAACAAAATATTGAATATTTAATAGTTTATATATATCATGTATTCTTTTTTAATTAAGATGTTGATACACTATTAGTTTTTAATTTGAGATTTATTAATTTTTTAGATCTAACTAATTTTTAAATAAAAGATAATAGAAAAACGCACTCTAAAAATTTATAATGAAATTCAATTAATTTAAAAATTATCAAATTATAAACAAAATCCGTTGTCATTAATTATTAAAAAAAACAATTCAATTAATTAAGTTTATCGAATTTGGTTCGTTCATCGACCAAATTTGAACGAACCAAGCAATAAATTATAAACACAAAACGGCTCCGATTCCGATCCCGTGTACTCAAACTCGGAAGAATATCAAGGAATTGGTCAATCGTAGACTAAAATATCTAAGACAAAAGGTGCTTATTGATGGGACACGTGTCGGCTTGTCTCCCACCGTGAATTGGTTCTCAGCCACACAATTAAACCTTCTTTTCTAACACTAAAATATTCGACTGCCTTCCAATCCATTCAAGTGAAGTTTGGTCTTAGCCATTTTCTTTTTCCGACCTTTTTCCATAGGTATAAGGCTATAAGCTGTGGTTAAAAATGCGAAAGTTTTGATTTTTTTAAAAAATTTAAAATGTTACTATATTTTTTTATAATATTTTAGGTTGAATTTTTTTTTAACAAATTTTGATATTTAGTATCGATACTTCATACTTATAAAATAACTTTTGATATTTGTAAAAAAATAAAAAAAATTAAATTAAAATATTATATAAATTTTAACATTTTAAAATTTTAAACAAATATTAAAATATACCATTTTTTAACTACACTTTAGACATGTTGTAGCTAAGAACATTTTTTCCATCCATTTCGCTTTCACTTTTCTTCAACTATTTCCTCCCTCCAATCAAATGCTTTGTTGACGTCTTTCTCACGGTGGTGTTAGACTTTTCTCACCAAACTCCAATCATCTCCCTCTCCCTTTATTTTATTTTACATATATATATATATATATATATATATATATATATATATATATACACGCCTCCCACTTGCTTTGCTTTTATCTTTTCCAGTTGAGCTGCAGGCGGCTCACTCTCTGAATCTGATTGCAATCGTTATTTTCAGAGTTACGACAAGCTGGAACCTTTTAGAATAACAAGGGTTCACCCCAATGCCGGTGTTAGCGGCGGAGACGCTGCAGAAAGGCCGCCAAAGGAGGAGGCGGTTCTCACAGTCTGGAAAAAATCTTTGCTCTTCAACTGTGAAGGCTTCACGGTCATTGACGGTAAAGGCGACTTAGCATTCAGGGTGGATAATTACATGCAAGACAATAAGGGATCGATCCTTTTAATGGATCCCGATGGCAAACCTCTCCTCACCATCCGCCGCAAGGTATATTTTCCCACTCCTTTGATCCATTTTTCGTTTAAATCTATCAGAGTTTTTCAACGTGTATGTTGTCAGAAAATGAGCCTGGCCCTCGGACTGGGGCAGAATTGGCTGCTCTACGACGGAGAAGAAACCACGGCCACCCCTCGATTCTCGGTGAAGAAATCGCTCAACATACTCAACAACACCTGCTTGGCTTACGTCATCGGCGGCGACGGTCACAGAATCGTGTACCAGATTGAAGGGTCTTATCCCCAACGGAGGTGCGCCGTTTTGGACGAGAACCGGAGGATGGCGGCGGAGATAAGGAGGAAAGAGGGTGGTGGAGGGGTTGCCTTCGGAACCGATGTTTTCCTTCTTGTTGTTAAGCCTGATAGTATAAGGACGGAGCTTGCAATGGCTCTTGTTATTCTCCTTGATCAAATGTTCTAGGCTTAGATTCTTTTTCTTCTGAAAATCAAACACCATATATATATATATATTATGCATGTATGTATATAATCTTCGCATCAATTTCTGAATTGAAGTTACTGTTTTGTATATGAACCTTCTCGCTGGATTGTTTACCTTACTGAGATTGACAATCAATCTAGTTTAGCTATTTAGGTCAAGTTTAGTCCTGAAATTTGAGATTTATTTCTATTTAGTTTTAACATACTAAATGTTCATTATGGTTTATGTTCGAAATTTGTGGCTCTCTTTCCCAACAATACCGTCTTTAAGATTTGAGTTCAAGTTCTCTCGTTAAGAAAACAACGTGTCTTGTCATTCTACCCAACCTTTGTTGATAGTTTTAACATAATTTATCAGACATGACTGTGTTGGTTTTAACAATATCGTCTCTATATACCAAGTTCTCTCCCTAAGAATATTGTCTCTATTAAATTTTTATTTGAAATTCGTAAAATTAAATACTTAAAATTTGCTTACAGAATTTTTAAATAATGGCTCGATTGCCTTGTTTTTTAAATTCTAAGCACTTATTTAATCGTGATTTTTTTAAAAAAGTGTTCATTTAAGACAACATATTTTATTCATGGATTTATTTATTTATCGTTTAATTCAATAGGGGTCAATTTGTAATATAAACCTTTAAAAAAAAACACACCATCAATTTAATAGTAATATCTAAAGGATAAAAATCATCTGTTTATTTTCGGTCTCTCTTTCTATGCCCCAACACTAAAAAATTAAATTACAAGTGTTAACCTTAAATTCTAAATCCTAAACCCTACACTATATACCCTAAAAAATATACCCTACCCTAAATTCCCTCAACCTTAACCACAAACCATAACTTTAAACTCTAAACCTAATTTTTAGTGTGAGGGCATAAATAGGGACACCGACAAGTTATAGATGATTTCTATTCATATCTAAATGTGTTATCAATTTGAATCCGTTAATAATATTATATAACTAAAATGTCAAAATTATTTTAAATTTTAATAGAAAGATTAAATCTCAAATATTAGTCGAGTAGAGGGACTAAAATCACGATTAGACCACCGATTTAGTATTGATACCATGCGTTCAACAACAAAATAATTTTCTATGTATGGTTGTTTCATGATATATATTGAAAACTGGATCTTGATTTTGATTAGATATTAAAAAATGAAAGAACAAACAAATGATAATTTCATTTAAATTTCGTCCCTATTTATAGTAATGTATACTATGATCAACTAGTTTGAGTTGTTGAAAAGCATCTCTCTTTCACAAATGCAAGTTGGATTTAGAAATTATGGAATTCTTGTCCTTGTTTGATTCTAGGCAACTATGTATACCATAATAAGATCCAAAATTATTCATTCTTTAATTTCATAGGATTTCTAATAAGAGTGAGTATTCGATTCAGTCTAGTAAATATTTTGAGTTAGTCGAGTCATATTTTATAACTCAAGCTTTATTTGAAACTTTTTTGAGTATAACTTATGAAATTCGAGTCGAGACATTCGAGTCGTTCAAGTTTTTTTTCTTTCAATTTATTTGTAAATATTTATAATGTTATATATGATACTAATTAGTTTAAATTTAAATGACTTTCTGTAACCATATGTGATATACATATCTATTTATTCATATGCGATATACATATATTAGACAAAATTAAGGGACTCGACTCAAACTTAAAAATCGATCTATTAATTACTAAGAATTTTGAGTTATTCTAATTAGTCGAGTCTCATTTTATAACTCAATTTTTATTTAATATTTTTTTGAATCGAATCGAATTTATAAAATTACGATTTTTCACATCGAGACGACTAACTTTTTTACCTTTTCAAATCGAGTAAAGTTTTGTACGCCTAATTTTCATCCTTTATTAATTGATTTGGGTTAGGTATAGAAAAACATTGGGTATAAGAAACTAAACGATGATTTCATTAAGATTGTGTTTGTTTATAGTTTATAGTAGACTCTATGATCCGTGCCGGTTGTGAAAGGATATGGAAATCTTTTGTGCCTAAATATTCCTTTTTGTTTCTCACACTAAAAATTAAGTTTAGAATTTAAGGTTTAAAATTATGATATAAAAAATTGATGATAAAATATATTTTTATGGAGTAGAATATAAGTTTTAAGATTTAAAATTTAAAGTTAAATGTTATAATTTTTTTTTTATATTTTCTGATGTGGAACATAAAAATGATATACTTAAATGTAGAGGATTTTTTATCATTGCAAAAGATTATCATCTTTATACAAATGCAATTTGGATTTAAAAATTATAGAATTTACCCTTAAATATGCTTACCAATAACATCCAAACTTATTATTTCTATATTTTGTCATATGTAAGATGATAAGGATCTCTCCTATCTTAACATGGTTCGATTATTGTCCTAGGTAAAGGCATAGAGTTACGGATGACGAAGTGAACCTAGGACGTCAAATTATAGCCAATCCAATCAACGCGCCACGACAACCCAATCATGACACTTATTCGAGTAATATAAAACGAGACATACAACAAGAAAAGGGCAGAACCTTCCATTCCATACACCATTACCTACAAACCAAGAACAATATACGAACTCTAACCCGAAACGGCCATTTCGACAATTGTGGACCACCTTCTCCGATTGTAACGCCCCGGGTTTAGGGGTCAGATGTTACGCGGGTAATTCGAGTTCGAGTCGTGGGCTCGTTTTAAATTAAACTGGGCTTTAATTTTAATTAAAAAGAGTTTGTGGCTCATTAAGGGCAAATTAGTAATTTTAAAATAAAGGAAAATAAGGTGAAAAAAGGAGACTTTTAAAAATGTTTTTTTCATCTTCTTCTTCCTCTAACATTTTCACGTCAAAACCCCCTTAACCCCTAAACACTATTTCATCAAATTTCTTCATCATTTCAAGGTCTCTCTTCAAGGTAAGCATATTTTTTATTTTTCTTCAACATTTCTATAGCTTTAGTTTTTCATAGAAATCACTTTTACAATTTTTGAAGTTTTCAAGTTTTGAAGTAAAAGTAAAAAGCTTTAATGGGTTTTTGATGGAGTCTTGATTTGTAAAGCTAATTTATGTTTTAGTCTTGCCCTTAGATGTAATATATCTCAAAATGTTGAGTTTTTATCAAAAATCCCGAAGTGGGTTTTCATGGATATTTTAAAAGGGTAAAAATGTGAGTTTTTGAAGTAGTTTAGTGTTGGGGAGTGGGGTTGATATTATAGCGATACCAGAGGGTTGTTTTGAAGGTGTTTAGTGGTGTTTTGGGTGTTGGAATCATTGGTTTTCAGCTGGGTTATTGGGGAGTACAAAAATGAGAGTTTTGGTGTTGACTTTGGTTTGAAATTGTAAGAATTTGGCTTGTCGTTTGGGGTTGTGACAATGTTTTGTGATGATTTGGTTGAGTAATGCACTGTTTTTGATTGGTTAGAATCAAGGGAAACCGTTGGAGAGGCTTCGAGCACTATTCTGGGAAATTTGGAGACTTGAGATCGGTGTTTCGGCTTCAGTTTGGGTTTCATCGGTGAGTGAAAATATTTTGAACTCGATTTGATTTCGAAATGGGTTCTTGGGGGTTTGGGTGGAGCCTAGAGGGCTAACCTAAACCCAAGTGTAAGTTTGCTAAATTTTACCTTGATTGTTAAGTGTTGGTGTATGAATAATTGTTGAGATATTGTGTAAATTGTGGTTTGCCTTTACTTTCGTTTGATGTTGTTGTGTAGTCGTTGTTGGTGTCGAGCCTCACGTGATGGTTGTCGTAATTACAGTGATGTGTAGTCCCACCGGTAGTGACTAGTAGAAGAGTACGATGATGTGTAGTCCCGTCGGAAAACTACTAGTCGAAGCGGTGATGTGTAGTCCCACCGTGTTTTGGTTGTGCATGTGCAAACCATGTAATTGTGTTGTTTGTGCCTCCTTTCGTGCATTTAAATGGTTTACTTTTCAATTAAGAAATGTGCTTTGAAAACTGCATTGTTGATGAGTTTTAGAGCTTCGCTCACTAAGCTTTCAAGCTTACGCTCTCCTTTTTCCAACATGCAGATCGTTAGAGTTTTTGGAAGGCAAGTGGGCAAAGAAGGAGCTTTTCGGAGTTCTCGAGTAGCTCAAGTATGGTTTAAATTTTTGTAATAATGCCTAGACAATGTGGGTATTAAACTTGTATGGAGTTGGAGTTCAAACTCCTTAGTTTGGCTTGTTGAGGTTCTAGTATGTTTGGATTGATGATGCTATGTGTTTTTGTATGAGCGTAGTTAGACTCATATGTGTTGGTTTTTGATGTTAATGCCTTTGATGTTGATTGTAAACCATGTTTATGTTGTTGCCTAAATGCTTCGCGTCTTAAAGGCTTATGACCATGTTGTATGAATGTTTATGTGTTTTGTCTAAGGGCATGTAAACCTTGCTATTTAATGTATTTCTTTTGGTGAATGCTTGAATCCTTATTTGAATGGCCTTTACATGTATGTTTAGTGTTCGAACATGCTCGTAGTAGGGTGTATGCCTCTAGAGGTCGTTTATGTATGTTGTATCTTGCTTCTTGACGTCTTGGGGTCGTTTGAGAACATTGGAGATGCTTAAAACTGATTTTAGAAACACACAGACTGCAGGCGTTTCGGAACGAGTGAGGTAGTTTCGGAACGGGCGTGGTTCCAGAAATACCTGTATCGGAACGTGTTTCGGTACGGTTTGAAACTGTGAACCCCTGTTCCAATACGCGTACCGAAACGATTTGGCTACTGTGAATGCCTGTTCTGGAACGTATTTCGGAACGTCTAGGCGAAAAGGACCCCATACCGAAACGAGGTGGGCTGTATCAGTACAGCTAGTATGGCTTTTAAAACTGAGGCCCGTGTATCGAAACGGGCAAGCATGTTTCGAAACACAGGCTTGTAATTTGGACTTTTGACATCTTTAAAGGTCATCAAGTGTTGGGCTTGGATTCTGGTTGTTGTATGCTTTCTTGTGAGCCTTTGTTTGTAGTCGCTTATGTTTGGTTTGGGCGTGCATGTAAGAAACCGGACTAACTTGACACATGGTAAATTTAAATTAACTTACGTTCCGTCTGCATGGTCTGATCTCGTTTTTCCCCTATCGTTCCACACATAGGATTAAATGATCCATCTAGACAAGATAATTGAAGAAAAAATTTCTAGGGTTGTTAACTGAGGCAAGACCTTAACATGTTTCACTTCGATTTTCTCCGTATACCCCCTCGTCAGTCGTCCAGACCGGGACGAGGGGGTACACCCATCCTTATTCACTTTGATCGTCAACAATACTAATAACCAATTCCATATATTTCACACTTGTCAATTGGATATCATGTTCTTAATTACTTTATTTTAAGATGTTGAACAAATTTGAAAACCCGAAATTTATTTCAATTGGTTCACACAATCCAAACATCTACAAACTCTTCTCCTATATATTTTGGCGAGTCTAAGGGATAGTTTAGCATTGCTTTTGAAAAGTGATTTTAAAAGTACTGTTAAAAAGAAATTTTGAAAAGTGATTTTAGAAAGTTAGTTGTAAGATTTTAATGTTTGACATCGCGGTCAAAAAATATTTTAAATAGATAAAATATCTAGTTTAAACATGATATTATAGAGTAAAATAAATGAATACAAGTAGTGTTTTATTATTTATTTATAATCAAAATATTACTATTTAATATATTATTTTAATCTATCATGTTTTTCTTCCCTAAACCTTCTCATTCATCGATTTTTAATTCTCTCTTTTAAATTTGCATCATTGCCTAATGAAACTGCATGTCTAGTTTCCACTTCAAACCACTTCAATTTTCAAGCTCTCTAAGAAACCCATTTTCTACAGAAGTCACCCGTAGTCATAAAGCTGATTTTAAGGTAATTTTTAATCATTGGATGTAAAATTTGCATGTAGATTTGATGATCATATATTGATAAATTGGTCATTTTTAATGAAATTATTTGATAAAAATTAAGCTTTGTGTGCTTGGAAAATAAAAGAGAAGGTTATGTTGTGAGAATAGAACGATCGGAGCTGTGCTGAATTGGTATTCAGGTTTGAAGAGCAAGGAGAAAGAATAACTGAAGAACAAGAAGAAAGAGATAAATTTGTCATTTGTCCTCCAACCAAGATTTTCAAATGCTAAAGCTAATAGTATTTAGCTTTTAAGTTTGGGTGAAGAATTCTGTTTTTACCGTTAATTTTTTACCAAAAAGTTTAGAATTGCTTTTGAGGTTCAAACAAACTATTCAGCCGAAAGCTTGGTTTAACTTCAATCCTTCTGAAAAATCATATGGGCGTAGAAATGGATGGCACCCTCCATCGAAAGGAAATAAATGAAAAAAAGATTTCATCTTGTTATGGAAGAAAAAAATCAATCGAGCTCCGAAAAACTGTTGAATAAAATGCCGGTAACGAGTAGTCCCGAAAAGCCTCGTTCGGATCGATAAACAGGCCTATCAGCCCCATCCGTTGGCATTCCTTGAATTATTCCCATCAGCAAAAAAGCTTCATCTAGCAGGAATTCAGTTCAAGCCTGGGAAGAGTGACAGTTTTCTAGACATTAAAATCAGCAACAGTGTACCGCATCTCACTCTCGACGGTTTCACGACCTCGATCTTCCTCAATTGTGTCGCTTTCGAGCAATGTTACAACCACATAACCACATCCGGTTCCTCTACAATCACAAAATCATCAAAAACTATTTCGGAGCTGACAAAGAAATCTCTCGTTTCATTAACAATGTACTCAAAGACGAGGTAAGAAGAGCTACTTATCGAAACTTTTCGAGGACGTTAACGAGTATTACCGGAACATTGGCGGGATTCAAGCACACCTATATCGACACACCGTGGTCTTCCATGTCGGCCATGTCTGCCCTTATACTCCTTATATTCACCATGATTCGGCCTTTGCTATCTATGCATACATTCCTGATTCGTCCTCTAAATAACCCGAATTAAATAAATTTTTGTATCACTTTCTTTTTTCTAAATTTCGTATAACCCCCTCTAAAATTTACAATAGTACAAGTTAATGTATAGTAAAACCATATTATGATACACTAAAATGAAAAGGAAAAGATTTAATCCTTCTAAAAACTTCAAAATTATAAACTATTACATTAATAAAATTACATTTCAACTCTAATAAAATTTATATAATTCAATTTTGGCCATGAGAAAAAAAATATTCTACCCGCCCCTAATGAGAACATAGATACTTTATTGTCAGAATAATGATAGGAACCAACATAATGTTTACAAAGAAGAAGACAGATTGGGACCTTGTCTTTGGTTTCGATGGCTACTCATGCATGCAGCTTATTTCTGGAATTTGTTCTCTTGCATCCTCTGTTCTTAACTCTGATGTTCTTTTCAAGGTTCAAAATAGACGTTTGACCATTTTGAATATAATATAATTATATGATATAAGAAAATAATTAAAATAAAATTATGGTTTATGATTTAGAGATTTAATTTATGATTTATAATTTAAGGTTCGTCCGTTGATGTAACATAACGGTAGCTTCTGCACCATCTACTGTCTTCACCATTTGTCTCTAACCCACCATACTGCGCCAAAATGTACTATTGAGTGACAATTAGATTTCAATATTCTAGATATGATATTAAAATATACTATTAATTTCACAAATATTAATTCTACTCACCAGATTAAGCCTTCGTTCGCACTTCGCCAATGATTGTAGAATGTTTATTTGAATGAAAAAACTCATTTGGGAGAAGTTATATTTTTTAGTTTCTGTAAGCCCGTTAGGGACGCAAATCAGGCGGAAGAACATTTAGAAGTTGTACTTGGAGTGACTGTTCGATATTGTTAGTTTAACCCGTTGGAAAAGTATTACTGAACAAGCCTTAAATTTTGTTCTTATAAGATGAAAGAAATCAAAAAATAAAATCCAAAAAATATCACAATATTATAAGATGATTTATTCTTAATTGATGATTTGGATTCGTAATGTTATTGCAGGAACGAGAATAAGGTCTGTATAAAATACAAAGTCAAAAAGAAAATGAAGTTGAAGAACATTTTTTTGTGATGGTTTACATTTTTTTTTTGGTTTCAGATGGATTAATTCCTCTCATTCAATTGACTTTATATAAACGATAAATGTTAGGTCATAAATTTTGAAAGCTACTCAAATTAGGGATGACAAATATATCCGGCCCTGACCCGATTCGAGGTATCCCGACCCGATCTGATCGGGTATTTTTTTCAAAATTTTCAGAGATCGGGGCGGAGCGAGGCGTGAAAAGTATGAAGTCGGGGCGGGGCAAGTTCGGGTATTTGCTAGAAATTTCCCACCCTGCCCCGGTATACTTTTATATTTATATATATATATATATTTATAATATAAAAGTATCATTATATTTAAACACTTTTATGAGTTTTAAGCTATTTTTTGTTTTTTTTGTTTGTACTTATTGTAAAATTTTGTTAGATGTTGTTCAAGTTTTAATATATTCGATTCTAACAGTCAATGATTCAAATTTATTATTTTAATTATGTAGTTTAACATGTGGATAATTTTAAATTTGTTTTATTTTATTTTTTATATAAGTTTGAAGTCCCTTAAAACCATAACTTGTGATTGTGGTGGAAGTTTGGTCGAATCTAATATTTACCGTCGACGAAGATTAAAAAATTTTAAAATTTTCGGGGTGGGTCAGGGCGGGGTCAGGTTTAAGGGTTATTGTATCGGAGCAGGGCGGGGCGGGGCAGGTAAATTAATATTTTAATTCGGAGCGGGGCGGGGTCGGGTATAATATCTTATAGGTCGGGGCGGGTTCGGGGCGGCCAAAAACCCGCCCCGCCCCGCCCTGCCCCGTTGCCATCCCTAACTCAAATCCTCTATCAATAATTAAGTTAAATACGAACAAACATTCTCTGTACGAACAAACATTCTCTGCCCTTTTTCGATGCCTATTTTTTATGCATTAACACTAAAAAATTAAATTTTAAATCATAATTCTAAATTCTGAATCATAAAAAATAAACCCTAAATCTTAAAAAATACATATACCCTTAATTTTCTAAATCATAACCTTAATCCTAAATCTATTTTTTAGTGGGGGTGCATAGATAGGGGCACCGAAAAGAAGCATAAAATTTATATTCAAAGATGAGTGGCCACTGCTGTTTGGGGCGGTGCTATGGGCGATTTGGAGGCATAGAAATGCTTTGGTTTTTGACCCTTTGTCGATCCATGGCGCGAGAATTTTGGCTGATGCGCGATCCATGGTGGCGAGTTGCCTGGGTAGGCAACCGATGGTACTGCAACATGTTTCCACTCACGGGCAGCATGGTATGCGGACGAGTCTGCGATGGGAAGCACCGGGTAGATTGGTTGAAAATAAATTCGAATGGTGCGCGGTGTCAGGAGAATGGCCGCGCGTCATGTGGGGGGGGGGGGGGGGTCCTACGATCCCTTGATGGTGCTTGGGTGTTTGGTTTTGCAATGTATGTGGGCATTTGCTCGATTGTAGAGGCCGAGCTTTGGGGTTTTTTGGAGGGTTTACAACATGCGTGGACTCTAAGTTTTCGACGTATGATAATTGAGGTTGATAGCTCGGATGCTAAACGTTTGATGGACTCATCCGTAAGGAACTCCCGTTATATCTCGTTATTACATTCCATCGATCCTTTGCTCCAAAGGGATTGAAAAGTGCATACTAGGCAAGTGTTGCGTGAGATGAATACCGTTGCAGATTGCTTGGCGAAGTATGACCTTTCTTTGTCATGGGGTGAATAAAGTTTTGTTCAACCCCGAATTGCGTTCTGACGGCGTACCATAAGGATTTTATGAGATTGGTTGTGTAATATGTTGTTTTATGTTTTATTTGTTTTTTCTTGGTTATGTAAGTTATTAGGTGCACTCTTTACCTCCATTTAGGTGTAGGGAGGTTTTTAATGAGCCACCTAGCTAATTCCTCTTTTTTAATAAAAAAATATTTTACATCAACAAAAATCTAAACAAATCTTTGGGAATTGACTAATCAAATATTTTCAAAATGCTATTCGCCAAAAAAAAAGTAATTATGCAATGCAAGTGGGAACCATTATGATATAATTGCATGCATTTGGAAATTAATGGAGTCTTATCATTTCATTCAAGCTCTGTTTCATTAATCTCAAAGTCTCATGCTTAATAGTTGTTAAGATAAAAAGAGCGGACCTATATGCAAAAGCAAAAGGAATACGACAATGGCAGTCGCAGAGTGAGGCCAAAGAAAACAATGTCCGACTGTACATTTCCATATGTTGAGGTGCAGATCGTGTCCAACAAAGCCGAGGCTAAAAGGACTTTGTCCTCGCTCGTAATCACGATAAACACAACAACAAGATCGAAATGCATCGTACCATATGGTGGGATTTGGGGTAGTGGTGTTTTGTCACACTTGATAGAGTGGAAACTGTGGAAATTGACAAATAATTGTGGTCTGTATAAATCTGTGATGTCCTAAACCTCAAAACTCTAAAACACAAAAACAATAATGGCAGGGTTCAAGCATCTTGTTATCGTTAAGTTTAAGGAAGGCACGGCGGACGACATGCTTAAAGGAATGGAGAAGCTGGTTTCGGAGATCGATGCGGTCAAATCCTTCGAATGGTATGCTTTTTTTCCCCTTTTCCTAAAGAAACATGAATTGATTTTTCATGAACTGTGATGAAACTGTTTTCTTGCAGGGGACAAGACATTGAAAGTGAAGAGATGCTTAGACAAGGGTTCACACATGCCTTCTTGATGACTTTCAACAGCAAAGAGGATTACACTGCGTTCGTCGGACACCCGAGTCATGTCGAGTTCTCTGCAACGTTTTCTACTGCCATTGACAAGGTTGTGCTGCTTGATTTTCCTTGCGTCGTTGCAAAGGGTTCGGCTTGATGGTTTTCAACGATAAAATAGATCGGTATGGATCATTTATTTATGTCGATCTCTCTTGTGTTTGTGCATGTATGTGTTATGGCTTGTAATTGCTGTTGATTTCTGAACAATCTGAATCTGTGTAATTGATACATGGATCAAAGACATTTTAATGCCTAATGCATCTCTAAGTTAATCAAAGTGTGTCCTTTTCCATACTTTTGTTTCTTACTTATAAATTTAGGAACGATAAACCTCGAACCGTCGGAAAGATTCCGAATCGAACCGTAATATGACAAAGTATCCAAAGCCAGACATAACAGAGATGGTCTTACATGATGAAAGAAGTTGAGAAATTAAGACAAATAATCAAACATGGACAATAGTATTAGTTTCTTTATGTGTTCTTACGGGCATAAATCAATAAAGAGAATTCAACTGTGTCATGTTCTTTCTGAAACAACTTCTCCTCCAACCAAAGCCGGCTGTCGAGTCCGCTTCTTTTCCTAAACATGAACACGGCAGAGCCGGTGACCGGCTTGAAGAACCAGTCATGGACATCCCACATCAGATCAACTAACATTCCATCGACGAATATTGTCTGGTTTCCCCTAAAATTCCACTGCAGTCTCTTCACACGAATCACCGCCTTTTTGTCGATACAAACCAATAAAACTGGATGGTTTAGGCCTTGATGTTCTCCACTACATCTTATGGAAACATCATGTACGATGCTCGTGTCACAGAATCGAGCCTTGGTCGAATAATGTGTATTGCCCGAACAATGCTCTTGCCGAGAAACTAGAGACGATTTCGCCACTTCGGCGGTGTTGGTCTTGAGCCTTTTCGTTATAGTTTCTTCACCCATATGGCCTAGAACAAGGCCTATCTCCGAATTAACCACAACCACGACGTAGAATCCGAGGACCGGTTCGGGTCCTGTGTCGTACTCGGCAGTCGAAAGATCCCAAAAGACTTCGAACTTCGAATGACCAGATTCGGTCGCTTTGCTTCCTTTCTTCTTCCCGAAAAACCTCGAATTCGTGTTGAGCTTGAAACATGTGGAAGGGTCATCGTCACCGAAGTTTATGACAAGTCCTCGACTGGTCTGATTCTTGGACCATGTGACTCTGATGAACAGCTGCTTGCCGGTCGAAAGAACCACTTTGTAAACACATGTGACAGCACTTTTTATTGAAGGAACTGAAGTTTTTTGAGAGATGCAGGCATTGCTTGAATCTCTTGAGCATGAGAAATGAGAAACATTTACAGCCTTTTTACCAGAACATGAAATGATATCTCTCATTGTCCTAAAAAAACAGGAACATATGTTAGGAAACCGGACAAGTTTATATTGGAAATAAAACAAAGCAAACACAGATTCACAAGTGTTTCAACTATCTCTCACCTTATATAGAATCTGCAATAAACAGGGAAAGAAACAGAAGTGAAATGCACGAAATTCCTTCCAACATATACTTTCTTTAATCAGTCTAGCCAGATCATAAGAAAAATAAAAAAAAAAAAGAGTAGAAAAACAAGTTGGGAGTGTTGGACTTGGACCTGGTCTGAATACCAGCATTTGATGTCATCATATTACATAATTTGTATATTAATAATCAGAGTTAGTTAGTTGTGAGATGAGATGAGATCATGGCTGCTTGCTTGTAATTCCTTGCATTGAAATCAATGCCCCAGCCTCCTTTAACTTCCCTATGGTGTTGGGTCAATATTCAAGATTGACTTAGACTTGATAATAATGTTTTATTTTTTTTATTGCCCTCCTGGTTTTCCAGGGCCCTTATTAATTCGGATCGACTCGCGTTGCACATTTGGCTTTAGTGGGTGAGTTTTTTAGTGGGGATTTTCTGCATACGTAAGGCCTCGAATTCGAGATCTGCTTAAGCAATATCAATCTGCTTATCACTTGAACTAACTCCCGTTAATTATATTCTTACTTTTCTATGTGGTGTTATAATTATTTTTCATGTCATATTCGTATTGTATAATCATGTCCCGTACGACATTATCGGATTTAATCATTCTCTTCCTTTACTTCCCCACCCAAGAAAAAATCAATTCCATTGGAAATTGCTTAACTGTTTGAATCATTCTTCCAGAAAGGTAATTATGAGAAGAGTAAAGTTGAAGCTTTGCTGATATAGGGAAAAGAACCCATGATTTAGTCCTTTAAAAAAAGTTTAAAGGAAAGAATGATGAAAAAAAGACACACAAGTTCTGTTATTTAGAACATAAATTTGTGTTTGATGTTATCATTTAATTCAAATTCTGAAGACATTATTATTAGAAATAAAATTTTCATAAATCGTAAAATAGATATAAATGAAGATGAATTGTGGAAATAAGATGATTGGGGCTAGACTATGCTGCATTATATTGAGGTTGAGTCCAATCAAATAAGTAGGTTAAACTGAGTCAATATTCCTAAAAGTCGACAAAAGACATTCCACTCAGTTAGGGAGTTGGACATTAGAACATTAGGTATTGGCCTGTTTATTAATTTTGCACACCAAACCACCAATTTCCAATGTGCCAAGTGAAAGAAAATCGAAATGTGAGGTATTGGATGAGTATAAACTAATTGTTTTATGTCATGATTTAGTTCGACTCGTATATTTCAGAATAATAAAACTATAAAGAATCTATAAATACTCAAAAATAATAATTTCAGATTATACTCATATAATACGATTAAGTCGAATCGTGACTAGTTGAAAGAAAACCAAAATTTGATTTCATGATTCAATGTCAAATTCCTGATGATTTCATTGGACATGTTGCCAATTAATATATGGAACAAAAGAAACCTGGTCAACTTGTGTATAGTTGTTAGGGATACGAAATCAAATTTCCAAGATTATATATATCAAGATGTTGAGACGTCTTTGTTCATGTTATCCAAATTCAAAATCTAATGACAAATATATTTCATCTTTTTATAAATGTGAAGGATTATATTCGAGTGTATGTAGGATATAAATATCATATACACCGATTTTAAGATTATATTCGAGTATATGATGTTCATCTTAAGAGATTCGAATTTGAACATCTTAATCTGCAAGATGTATATGCGTTATCAAAGGATTAAAAAAGAGTATAAATCTATACTATTAAAAAATTAATAATTATTTTAAATTTAAGTGCCTGTTACGGAGTACTGTTATCAATTCCAAACAAAGGATCGATTTTGAAAGACAAGGTTGTTAATGATGTTATTGTTGCTGTGTTTGTTTGTTTTTTAAATTAACAGCTATTTAAGAATAAAATCAGAAACTAAAATCAATTAAAATTTTATACAAATCATTGACTTGATTTAAGTGATGGTATGGGAAAAACAAATTTGGGCCTAAACCCAAGGTAAAATTATATTTAAGTGGGATCTATACATATTGTTCACAATCAAAAGGACCCAAGCCCAAATTTTATGGGGAAAACGAATAGGATTATCGACCAAGGTAGGGCGTAGGGCAGCATGCTATGGCAATCACAGATGTGAACGCCATTCTAGTTTATATCCTCCAGGCGTGAATGAGACCTCGAATTTGAACACGTGGTCTGGTCTTGTATTATTTATTAAAATGTTATTTTTTTGAATGGTTGATTATAAGGTAGTATATGTTCATATATATTCTTAACCCTTTCACAATGCACATATACCTTGTAGATAAAGCGATTTGAACCCGTGTCTCCTAGTATAAATATCATCCACTTTTCCCCTTGATTTCGAATCATATGATCTGTCTGTTTATAATGTATGCCCATGATTGAAGGAACATGCAAGAAGAAACATAGTTTTATTATGGAAGAATGCTGCATACACAATTTACCAGCCAAACCTTAACTCCCAATTTTGGAAATCACTGCTAAAATAAATCCCTTGGGGTGTTGCTTTCCAAAAGCAATTCCCGGATTCTTTGCATGATTTGGTTTCAACCCGGGTAACGAAAACGGTGACGTCTTTCACAGACTTGGGTCCCCAGTTGAAGTTGCAAACGAAATGAGTTTTCCTCCAGAAACGAGCGATGAACTTGAACTTGAATTCCTGATCCTTCCAAAGAGTATGGTGTCCGAGATCGTCGTCGTTCGAATGACACACGATCTCCAACGGCATAGCATTGTCCGGCATGCCGTTGATGATGTGAACCTTGAACCTCACACGAAAAAGCACTTTGTCCACCGCTGATTCTGCATATGAAAGCGGCGTTGGAGAAATTAAACATGCAAGCAAAAGCACGCAAAGGACAGGACAGGTTAGGGTGTTGTAATTGTAAGGCATTCTTGTTTTGCTTTGGCTTAGGGTTAGGGTTTTGTGTGCATTAGATGAAGATGGGATGTTTTATTTATATGAATGGAAACTAAATATTTTACGGAATCAAATTACATAAAGAAAAGTAATTTTAGTTGGCAAATTAAACAATATTTATGCAGGGTTGACATGAATATTATTTATGCAGGTTTTACATTCTCACACCGAAATTCGAACCCATACAAGATGGGACAATATGAGTATCCTTAGCCACTAGGCCAATTAGTAAATTTCAACCTTAACTATTAACTTTAATTTAAAGTAAAAAGGGTTAACTAGGGATGCTAACTGAGTTGAGCAAATAAAAAACAACTCGATCTCGACTCGGTTAAAATTCGGTTAACGATCGACTAGAGTTGACTCAACTCGAATTCGAGTTCAACTCAAGATCTTAATGAGTAAAGTGGAACAAGACCTAATTCGACTCGATAAATTCACGAGCAGCTTATTATTTGTTTATTAATTTTTTATGATTTTTGGTGGCTACCTTAAAAAAATTTGTTCCAAGAGGTTTAAATTCTAGTTAAAAATTTTAAAAAAGTTTCAGTAACTTGCTATGTAACTTATCCATAAAATATTTGGTTTTATATTTCCCGAGAATTCAAAAAGTAAATTTGTACTAATAAAAAATTATAATAATTAATATTTCATTTTTTATTATATTGTTTTCTTTTTTATTTATTATTACTTTATGTATAAAAGTAGAAAAAGTGGAAAATATTTAGTTTTCATATAAAAAAATACAATTGAAAGTTAAAACATCTAAATATCTAAGACATTCTCTGTTTTGTTGTTCATCGAAGATTGTTGAGAAATTAAAAAGAATCTTGCACTAAAATATCGACTTGATCTCTAATTTGGTCATGACATGTTCGTTTATATCCCTAGTCCTCACGTTTTTTTTCCTGAATTTGTATGTTTATATTAAACTCTAATAATATAATTATATTTTATCTATATTTAAAAAACAAGGTAAAAATTTTGACAAGTTTAACGACGAAATTTTTTAACGAGCACGAATCGAGCACTACTCAATTCGCAATCAATCTCGTTCGATAAACACTCCTACACGGGGCCAAGGATGCAACTGTACATGCTATCGCTACTACAGGATCTCAGCAATTGTATAGGGGGAGACGACGCAATTGTATGGGGTGCAATTCGTGATGGATTTGGCCACTTGTTAGAGGGTTTTATGAATTATCTTCACGCACATTTTTCGTGAAGGCAATAAACTTATTGAACAATCGACAGAATTATCTATTGTTGGTAATTTTTTATGTCGACACTTCCTCAACCCTCGACGAAATTTTAAATATTTTACATGATTATTGTCTTAGGTAAGGGCTATGAGTCCTAGTCAGAGTTTATTCAGTTTGTTCTCTTTACATAAAAAAAAAATCAATGTATACCATTTAATTTGCTAATGTGTCTTTTTATCAAATTTAATGTAACATGTCAATATTTTATCTATGGACTTCAATCTAAAATAATAATGATTCAGCGAACGACCAATTGATTTTGTTGGATGATACACTAAATCTTATAAAACAAGGCCAAATGTTTGAATCTTAACTCTCTAAATGAAACAATTTGAGATGGAATGATCATTCTCTATGAGTTGAATACTTGTGTTTATAAAAAAAAAACAAGATTAATTGTGCTAATAAATGGTTTTGGATGGTTGATTTTTAGGGTTTTTTAGTATGTTTATTAGGGTTTTGAATGGTTCATCATTATACGAATCAAATTGTGAAAAAAAATTATTCGAGGACAACATGATCAAAATATATAATAAATAATATGAAACTTTAGTTACTAAAATCGACATTTTGAAAGTATAGGGGTAATTTGTGGCGTTAATCCTTTGTGTTTTTTTTTGTTGGGTCAATATTCCTAAAAGTCGACAAAAGACATTCCACTTAGTTAGGGAGTTGGACATTATTTTTTTGAAAGAAAAGAGTAAGCAGGGCTTGTTAAAAACCCCTCTATATCTTAAGGGGAAAAGAGTACCCACCTCCATGTTATCCATTAATAGTATCATTCAGTACAATGTTTTCAATACAACATGGACATTCATCATAAAAGTAAATACAATGTTGTTCAGAGAATGCCCAATGAGCTAAGGTGTGCGCAGCTTCATTTGCCGATCGAGTAATGAATGCCACCTTAAGCTGTGGATGTGTGCGCAGCAACTCCCTTGCCTCAGCTAAGCTTTGTGCCATCAAGGTTCTACCATCATCATGGCTCACCAATTGGTTTACCACATTTTCCGCATCGCCCTCTATCCTCACGTTTGTACATCCTTGGTCCAATGCAAATAGGATGGCAGCATAAAATGCATGGCTTTCCACCAACTCTGCAGATTTCGCTCTCAATAACATGCGTGTACAACCAGCAATGACGAGTCCATTATGATCACGTGCAAGAAATCCTAGCGCTCCCGATTTTGATTGCACCTTGAACATACCATCAACCGTAAGTGAAATCATACTTGACTGTGGTTTCATCCACTTGGTTGGTGTTGGTCGACAATTAGCACCATAGAAAAGGGCTGTAATGGATGCACCATTAAATTCTTTATGTAAGTGATGTGCATTCTCGGCTATAAGAAAAGTGGGTTACAACTTCTGGTCATGAACGAAAGTTTTCCTCCTGTTCCAGATATTCTATAGAAACACTACTAACTCTGCGAATGTGTCACAAGGTAAAATAGCCTCACAATGTTCTGAACATGATAGAGATGATTGAGAGCTATCCATGATAAGTCGACTAGGTAGTTTGAATAAATGTAGCACCTCCCTAGTCAGTAGACAGTCTCGTAGTGCATGCACAACGGTTTCAATATCAGAGTTACAGAGAGGATATATGCCATCTAGTGAACTGAGTACACTAATGCACCCATATATAGGTAACGCCTCGTGAGCAACCCTCCAAATGAATATTTGGATCTTTGGCAAGACTTTAAGCTTCGTGAGCAATTCGTGACCTGGAATTCCTTCATTAGCCAAGCATATCCGGATCTAGTTGAGTATGTTCCACTATAATGATTACCCCAAACAAGCACATCACCTAATCTATTAGCAATCGGACATGCCAATATTTCAGATGCATTCTCTGGACTGAATACCTGGTGAATTTTGGAAGTATCCCATCCATTAAAAGATGGAATCATGAAATCTCCACATGTTATAGGAGTAACCATACTATCAACATATGTGCCAGCTAAGTAAACTCTGTGAGAACCACCCCATGGTGCACTGAGAATTAGAACTTGACTATCCATGCCAAATTGCCAGAAGAAACCAGCCCGTAACTTTTGCATGGCAGTAAAAATTGATCTCCAGGCATAGGAAGGTTTGTCTCCAAGTCTAGTATCAAGGACTGATTTTCCTGCAAAGTATTTGCAAGATAGGACACGGGACACGGGACACAAGACAATCAGGGCCAGTCAATAATCTCCAAACCTGTTTACCCAGAAGCGTGATGTTAAATTGGTGTAGATCACAGAATGCAAGGCCTCCAACTCTTTTGGGAGTGCAGAGCCGCTGCCAAGCTACCATCAACAAACCTCGTCCCATCATTCGCCCCGACCACCAATAGTTTCGCATAACACTAGTTACTTATGTGATCAGGCAATCTGGTAGTAAGTAACATGTCATAACATAAGTCGACAAAGCTTGTGCAACAACTTTAAGAAAGACTTCCCGTCCACCGTAAGAGAAGAGGTTTTTAGTCCATCCACAGACTCTTTTTGCCACGCGATCAAGTAGAAAACTCAATTTAGCTGATATGTTTTTACCAATGATAATAGGCATACCAAGGTAATGACATGGGTCCTCAACCTCCGCAATCGGAAAAGCCACATGAAATCTGTCCCGCCTCTGTTGTGAAGTAGAAGGACTGAAGTAGATAAGTGACTTTGTATAATTAATTTTTTGTCCCGAGGAAGCTGAATATGTGTCCAATATCTCCTTTGCCCGAGTAATTTCCTGCACGGAATTTTTGACAAAAAGCAGGCTATCATCTACATATAGTAAATGTGTAATGATTGGGCCTCACATACTCGTACGAATACCTCTGACGGTGCCTTGTTGCTTGGCACGATGTAAGAGAGCTGATAGTCCCTGTGTACAGAACATGAATAAAAATGGTGACAATGGATCACCTTGTCAGATACCTCTGCTCGACACAATAATATCAGAAAGAACACCATTAAGCTGGACTTGATAAGAAACTGTAGTGATACATCTCATAATGATGTTTACCCAATGTGGGGCAAATCCAAGTCTAAGCATCACATATTCTAGGAAAGACCACTCAACACGATCGTATGCCTTCTCTATGTCTAGCTTCAAGGCAGCCCTCTTGTTAGGACCATTCTTCGATGATTGCATGTAGTGGAAAATCTCGTGAGCTATTAAGATATTGTCCGAGATATGTCTTCTCGGTACAAAAGCTGCTTGTTCTTCATCAATGCAAACCGATATCAACGGTCTCAAACGGTTGACAAGTACTTTGGAAATTGATTTGTACACCACTGTATATAAGCTAATAGGGCGAAATTGCCGCGTGAATGCCGGATCATCTACTTTAAGAATCAATACAAGGACGATCTTGTTCACCTCTACCATGCTAACCCGATCATAGAGAATATCAAGACATAGATTGAGGACATCATCCCCCACAATATCCCAGTATTTTCTGTAAAAACTAGATGGTAACCCATCTATCCCAGGGGCCTTTGATGGATGAATTTGAAAAATGGCCTAATGGACTTCCTCCTTTGTGAAGGGAGCAAGGAGTGCATCATTCATCGATGATGTAATTGTCGGAGCGATGCAATCAAGGATCTCAGAAGATGGACAACAACTGTCTGAATGATAAAGATTATAAAAATAATCTTCAGCAATGCCAAGCAAGTCCGTTCGTCGTTTATACCACTGTCTGTCATCACCTATAAGGCATCGGAAAAAGTTCTTCTTTTTACGCCCGGTAGCTCGAGCATGAAAGAACTTTGTGTTGCGATCATCATCTTTTAACCATTGTATCCGTGATCTCTGTGCCCAATATGCTTATTCTTTATCTAACAAGGCCTTTAGCTCGACTTTTGTATTAGATAAAGTCTTTAAGTCATCATCTTTAGTAGCATGTGATAGGATCTCAGCAATTTGTTTCCGGAGGGTTTTAATGCGACCATGAGATTGCATTCTTCTATCTTGCTGCCATACATCAAGAGTGCACCCTACCTATTCAATTTTAGAAAAGGTAGAACCGTTAGGATCTACCCATCCACAAACCACTTGCTCACATCAAGCATCTTTCGATGCCCAGCGTGCATCAAATTTGAAATAATCACTATTATGGTGATTTTTAGGAGAGTGTGTAGTCGGATCCGTATCCAATATGAGGAAGCAGTGGTCGGAAGCATCAGTAAACTCAGTAATAACCCGATTATCACAATTTTGTTCTAGCCATGATGGTGATGCAATAAATCGATCGATTCTCTCATGCATTACATGGGCACTTGTTTTATGCCAAGTGAACCATCCTCGTGCCGGTGGTATATCAAATAAGTTTGTAGCATCAAGAACATCCTGATATTGTTGAATTTCACCTCGATGACGTCTTCTACCACCTTGCTTCTTATTATCTAGTAGGATTTCATTGAAGTCCCCACCAAGAAGCCAAGGCAAGTTCGAGGATGCATGTAAGCGTGATATTAGATTCCAAGTTTGTGATTTATTAGAGCATGTACCATGAAATCTGGTGAATCGAAAAAAAGAACCATTATATGTGACGGTTACATCAATATAAAGCTTGGAATAACTAGAAAGCACACACTGAACATTTTTATTCCATAATAAAGCCAACCCCGTACAAGATTGACCAACATCAATAGAAAAGAAACCAACTAGTCCTAATACTCGTTTAACATGATCAACACGGGCCTTTTTCATTCGAGTTTCACATAGATAGATAATATCGAGCGTTTGAATTTCCACATAGCGTTCAAGTGCTCGAATTGTCGAAGGGTTCCCAAGCCCTTGACAATTCTAAAATAATACCTTCAATGTGCCGGGCAGGGTTGTCCCACAGCCTCCGCCGAATTAGTAGTAGTAGTAGTCATATCAGAAGTAAAGATCACCAAATCTGCACTCGATCGAGATCGCTTTGCATGAGAAGATGAGCGATGCTTGGAGTGCTCCTTGCGCTTGTGCTTGCGGCTAGGATCATCACGATCACGGACAGCACTATGAGCTGCTTCATCGACCTCCATCTCGGCCACAACAGTAGGGTTTGGCTCGACACGCCCCAGGATGGATTTGTGTCGGTATTTGCCCGGGTGCGATGGCCAACACCATTAGGCCCAAGGTTTCCCATCAAGGCCTTGTTGGCAGCATCTTTCTCAGTCACAATAGCATCGGATGGCCCCTTCTTTGCACTCCCCTCCCGATTACGCATCATCTACCCAATCGGGACATTGTCATCGCCCAAAGCCTTAGAGGCTGCTTTGTCTAAACTCTCCATCAATCCCATTCTAGCTTTGCCTTGGTCACCTCGGTCCACTGGGCCTTTCACCTTTGTCTTTGCAGCACTATCATCCAGGCACATGTCAAGTTTCCTCGCAACCTTGGGACGAGCCGCATCATGGTCTCCTTCATTGGCCACCTTCGGGCGGACAACGGGAGCAAGTGTCTCGGTCGTGGCACCCTCAATAATGGCATCCATCACGCCCGACTCCATCATCATAGTAGGCATCAAGGGAGTTTCATCGGTCACGTTCATCACCTCTCCCAAGAGCATCTCGTTGATAATGTCCGCGTCCTTAGATGGGTCATCACCCACCATAGGTGCACCAAAGCCTAGTGCCTCAATATCGTTCACGATCAGCCCCTCTGCATCGATTCCGGTTGGCAAGCTAGCTTCCCCTACCTCTTGCACGACAACTTGCGGAACAACCGTGCTAGAGGAAGGTGCATCGGTCGGGGCGGACAAGGTGGGAGTACCACAATCATGAGTCGGGACCTCAATATCACAGACATCAATTATTCCCCTACGGACCCGTTGTTGTGGCATCTTTGTCTCAATATGGACTCGAAGCCAAGCGCCATAGGGAAGAGCCACTCCTTGCGGCACCTCTTTCGGACACAATTCCACCTCGTGCCCAAGGACACCACAATAGAAGTAAAATTTATTGAGCTTCTCATATTGAATCGGGCAAGCACGAGGTTCGTCATTCCCATTGGACAACATCACAACCCTCAAAAGAGGATTAATAATGGTGAGTTCCACCTTCAAACGAAAGTAGTCCCCCAAATTACCACCGATTTGGCGACCATCTACATAGTCTAGTGCACCAAAGCATTCACCGATCTTCCTTGCCATGGCCATTGTCATTTTGTCCAATGGCAATTCATAGACTCGAATCCACCAACACATCTTGTCAAAATTGTACTCATCAAGGGAAAAAGATGGTCGAAACATGGTCATGGCAACCGGCTCGCCATCAAACAACCAAGGGCCCCGTTTTACCACATTCCTAAGGTGCATTTCGGACGACACTTTGAAGAGGAAGACACTCGGTTTGAGAGCCATAATCTCCATTTTCTCTTCTGCCATGATGTTAGAGAAGACACGGATAAATGTGGTATCATTAATCAAACGTGGAGAGAGGACCTTACCCACCAAACCATACTTCACGTCGGGAACCATGGAAATATCATCAGAGTGTGCAACATCAAGGAGAGCCGCTTTCTCGGCTCCCGTAAAGCTCAAGTTTGCCATAAGTGCTTGCAAATTCGTAGACATTGAGAGAGAGATGAAGGAAAACCGGAATAATATAGAGAATAATTCGCAGCAAAGAGAATAATTTGGTAATTCCATAGAGTATATATAGGCTAAGTGAGTAGCCGACCAAGAGGTAGTTGTCACAAAGTGTGATTACATTAGTGGAAACCACCCATTATTAACGTTGTGGAGAACATAGTGATCATGAAGAAACCAACTCGGAGATAAGGGACAGTGATAAGAGCCTCCGCTTATCACCAATTCAATCCAACGATCAAGGGCAAAAGATGGGTAACAGTTGTGCAATCTATTGATCCAATGGATTGAGAATACATCTAGGACTTTTTCTATCACATCCAACGGTCCTAGATGTCTAGAGGCACGGATCATGGATGAGGTTCTGTGATCAATCCCATTGGGAACTAAGTGAGTAGAGCTTAACGGTGATGTAAGTGAGGGCTAGGACCCATGATCGATTCCCCGCAAAACCCATGTCTGTCGTATATTTCTAAGGCCTTTCCTCAACAAAGCTACGCTCCACCAACTGCTGCCCCGAGGTTAACCCCAGCCCAGCAACCTGTTGTAGCAGTTCCTCAAACAACCTATTATGGGACTTACAGCTGAGAATGCAGTAGATCTGATTATCCGATTTCTCTTCTGTCTCTAATTTACGCTTTACCTCTAACTAGAGACGGCTTAGCGGTTAGCCAAGGTGGACATTTTTTAGGTTCAAGAAGGGGCATGGTTGATGTTTTATGGAATAGATGTCTGTTTAGTCAGTCTACGGTGGTAAATTGTGCTTTTGGTACTGTATGGAACTTACATAAATGTTCGTGAAGTTGGATTCAAACGTTATTTTACTCTGAGGCCACGAGAGCCTGCACTTCGGTCAGGGCCGGTCCTGAGCTTTTGGTGGCCCAGGATGAATACAAAAAATGGGCCCCAAATTAAAAATTTAAATTGCGGTTGCGATCGTATTTACAATCATGTTAGGTTTTATTGTGGGTGCGGGCATTATAGTTGCTATTTCGGTCTCTGCAAGTATCGTGGTTGTGAAATCTCTTAATAACATACGTTATTGTGGACATAACAATTGTGGGTATCGCGGTTTCAGATTGTGCCGCTATCTATGGGCGGATGTAGCATATAAATTGGAGGTGCAATTGACCCCACTTGATTTGTTGGAGTACGAGGTTTTCAAGGAGGTAATATAGATTTTTTTCATAAGAAATATTAGATTTGACCCCACTTAATTTGTTGGGGTTCGGGGATAACAATGTTTATTCTAGTGGTATAGAAATCATTAATACATGATGCTTCACTCATGACCCCACTATAAGAAAATCATGGCTCCACGCCTCCACCACTACCGCTATTGTCATGTAACGATCGTTGTTACAGTTGCATACCGTTATTTAAATCCTTGTCCCTAATAGCAAGTAACGAAAAAATTAATTTTAAAAGTATATTCATAATAACAAGTATTAAAAAATTGGGCCCTTAATAACAAAAATTGAATAAATTGGATTTTAAGAGTATACCTAAAATAATAAATATTAAAAAAAAAACGGGCCCTTAATAACAAGTATTAGAAAAAGTTAAATTTTAAGAGTAGTCCCATAATAATAAATATTAGAAAAAATTAAACTTCTATTAATAAATATTAAAAAATTAGGCCTCTACTAACATGTATTAACAAAAATAAGACCACTAAAAATAAATATAATTTGAATAAAATTTAAAACATGTAACTTCTTTCATCGATGGGCCCTGGGCGGGTGCCCTTGTTGCCCCTGCCCAGGGTCGAGCCTGACTTCGGTTCATGAGTATATCGTTGATTTATATATTTTAATGTTATATTTGATCAAGGTTGTTAGCACTCCGTGAATGGTTTGGTTTTGAATTGATATATATGTTTGGATATATATTCTAATTGCATATAATACACATGAAAGGCCTGTAAAAAATCAGAGGTTCCAAACTAGGAAAAACAGATTTCAAACTTGAACGCTGAATGAGAAGAAAATAAGTAAATCTACGTGAAAATCATTCAAAAAATATTGCATCCAATTTTAAGCACATGCTGAAAATGTACGCTTGTTATTATCGACAAGAGAAGCTTACATATCAATGTTTCAAAGTTTAAGCTTTCAAAATCAATGGTTTTATGTTGTTTTTTACGAATTTTCGGTTGTGTGATTTTTTAGGTTCTTTGTGTGCAGTGAATTTATAGGGGAGGGGAGGCAGAGGTTAGGGTTTTGAATTAATTTTATGGGGTTTTAGTTTTATAATTTTTGGGGAAGATGGTGAAAAATAAAATTTTAAAAGTTTAGGGGTTAAATTAGAAACTAATTTTTTGAAGTAATGGAGACTAACGACCAAGGGACCAAAATAGAAACGATTCTAAACATAAGTGACCGAAATAATCTTTTTTAAATTCTGATGACCAAAATAAAACACACCCTAAATAAAAGGGACCACTGGTGAAGATTGCCCTTATTATTATTACAATTTACAAAAGTGGTGACATACATAATAAAAGATGTAGCACTGTATTGTTTACATATTTTTAGATCATATGCATCTACCAGAACTTGTCATCATTGTAAAATAATTTATTTCTCCAACCAAATTGGCAAGATATTCAAAGAATCCAAAATTTCATTTAAATGAAATACAATTTGAGTAACATTAACAATACAAGGTAGGTCGTAACATGAAGGTAAAGAAAGGCTTTCAAGTATAAATAGTAATTATATAAATCCGATCGAATTTAGGTCATTGACATGTCGTTGGTACAACATACATGAGAACATAATATTAAATATACTTTAAATGATAGGAAAATTCTACAACGTGCGACGAACACCGATGAACACCACTAATGATGAACACCGATGAACACCATTAAATTAATTAATAAAGATTTAAAATTTCAAGGACCCATCATACAATTAATAATTACTTTAAAAAATTTAATTAAATTATTTTTTATATATATTAAAAATTTATTTTTTTAATAAGGGTAAACTATATATTTAGTACCTCACATATTTCTGTATTTTTATTGAACCCTCATTATTTAAATATTATTTTAATTTGACCATATTCTTTATAAAAATAATTTAACCATTAACCCTCAACCTAAAACTCTAAACTATTAAACTTATACACTAAATCATATACCATTAAAATAATTTTACCATCATCGATTCAATTCAATTCAATAAATTGTTGAATTCTCCTAAAAAAATTCAATAATCAACAATTTGAAGAAAGAAATGATGATTAAAATAAAACCATATTGAATGTACATGGAAGTTACTGTCAATTAATGCTTCTTGAATTTATTTATCTATTGACTATTGAAGTTAACATCTTGAAGTTACTGTCACTTTTACACCATGTTTATAACCCAAAGCTTATATTTCATTATATACAGATATACAAGGCAAGGTCCAATCAAGCTGGCATCATATAGTCGCCTGCAGAGATTAATATAAGTTTCCAAATTCGCTGGGTGTTGGATTCTTTTCCTTAGTTCCTGCAAAACAGCTACCCCATCTAAATATTCTGGACATAATCCATCTCAAGCATTTTAAGTTTTAACCATTGTTTCAGCTGCACTAACAACATGCTCTCCTTTAACGTAACCTCTCAATTATCATGATAAACTTTTCCTCCTATTCTCACTGCTCCAAACCTCCATTCTAGTAAGCAACCGTGATATGAAAATTATATATATTGAAGTTACTGTCACTTTTTTTTTCTTCAAATTGTTGATTGTTGAATTTTTTTTAAGAGAATTCAACAATTCATTGAATTGAATTGAATCGATGATGGTGAAATTATTTTTAATGGTATATGGTTTAGGGTATAAGTTTAAGAGTTTAAGGGTTTTAGGTTTAATAGTTTAGGGTTTTAGGTTGAGGATTAAGGGTTAAATTATTTTTATAAAGAATAGGGTCAAATTGAAATAATATTTAAATAATGAGGGTTCAATAGAAATACAGAAATATGTGAGGTACTAAATATATAGTTTACCCTTATTAAAAAATAAAATTTTAATATATATATATATAATAATTTAATTAAAAAAATTTTAAGTAATTATTAATTATTTGATAGATCCTTAAAATTTTAAATCTTTATTAATTAATTTAAGGGTAAACTACCTGAAATACCACTCAACTTTAATGTGTGACTCTAATATGTCACTGAACTAAAATTCGATACTATAATACCATTGAACTTCACTGTGTGATTCAAAGTTAGCACTCCACCGTTACTCCCATTACGGAATTCTGACGTGGACTCTAACTCCCGTTACAGGGATGACGTGGCCGATAAAAAAATAATATCTTTTTCCATATATGATCCACCTCATTATATTTTATGTTTTATTTTTACTATAAAATCTCTTTTGGCTGAAAACAAAACCCTAATTTCCTATTTTCTATTTCCCAACATAGATTTTGAAGCTGATCCAAATCAATGGAGGTAGAATGGCAAAGATCAAGTGAACGCAGGGTTGAAGTAGAAGAACCCATTTCAATTCCGGTGTGTGGATGCGGATATCCGACAAAGCTGACTACATCGTGGTCTAATGCCAACCCTGGAAGGAGATTCTTTGGCTGCAAAAATTACGGGAGTTTTCTTCATAAACATTGTAGATTTTTTTGTTGGTTTGATCCTCCAATGAGCCCACGTGCAAGAGTTGTTCTCGTCGGACTGCTAAACAAAATCAAGACGAATCATCCAAAGAAGGAATGAGAGATTTGTTTGGATTTTTGTTTTGATTATCAGTATTGTACTACTGTGGTACTTAATGCACTAAGGGGAGTGGAAATACAACTTATACCGGTATAAGACTTAAAGAAAGAATAAAAGAAATACAACTTATACCGGTATAAGACTTAGAGAAAGAATAAAAGAAATACAACTAACTTATTGAAAAGGTAGGATCAACCTTCCATTGTTCCACCTCTTCTTCTCGAGCTTCATCATTTAAGGCATCATCATTATTTTCATATCCACTATCACTATCAGTTTGTTCAATCTCATCCTCTACATAATCATCATCCTCTTCTACATCATCATCTCCAGTCTCTTCTACAACATCATCTACAATCTTCTTTCAGAGAAAACCCAGAGAAACCCACGTTTTTCCATTTGATTTCTTTCTAACAATCGATCACTACAATCTTCTTTCAGAGAAAACCCAGAGAAACCCACTTGAATAATCAATAACAATCCATAGAAAACCCACTGATTTTTTTGCGTCTAATTTCAGAGTGATTTCTGAAGTTTGAAATTTCATTAACCTAATTTTGAGGAGATAAAGAGTCTTTAACAAGACTACGTCGTTTTACAATAAAAATAAAACATAAAATATAATGAGGTGGATCATATCTGGAAAAAGATATTATTTTTTTATCGGCCACGTCATCCCTGTAACAGGAGTTAGAGTCCACGTCAGAATTCCGTAATGGGAGTAACGGTGGAGTGCTAACTTTAAATCACACAGTGAAGTTCAATGGTATTATAGTATCGAATTTTAGTTCAGTGGCATATTAGAGTCACACATTAAAGTTGAGTGGTATTTCAGGTAGTTTACCCTTAATTTAATGGTGTTCATCGGTGTTCATCATTAGTGATGTTCATCGGTGTTCGTCGCACGTGGTAGACTCATCCAAATGTTTAATATACTCTGATTTATAGGTAAAAAAAGTTCTGAATTGTATAAACATAATATCAATTATATGTTAAAAACGATTATAGAAATAAATTGGACTAGATCTTAAATTTAAGATTAATTTCTTTGATAAAGTACAAAATTGCATTGGACTCCCTTGCTTTCAATAACTTTTCTTGTCTAAAAGGATCTTTGCTTTCCCAGTTCATCTCCTAAAGGCTGCAAAGAAATAATGCCTTACCTAAACTTGATTGTGCAACAATTAAGGGTTTTAAGCAAAATTAGTTGTTGGGTTATTCTACCAAACTTTGATAGATTTTTTTTTCTAGCACTTTGCTAATTAATGAACTAAATGTTGAGGGAGGAATAGATGTTGAAAGTGGTTTATTAACAATTTTTCTCAATTAACTTTGGAAATGGAACTACAATGTCTAACCAATTGTTTAATTAATGCAATTTGAATTCAAATTTGATCGTGTAATATAATTATTCATTCTAATTCTAATAATTTGAATTTTATTGATTATATTTATAATCGTAATTATAAAACTATAGGCATCGATTTTTAAAGGTACAATTGAAAAAAATCCAGACTAGGTCTAATATGCTATCATCTTAGGCCCAAATGAAGCTGAAAGTTTAAGCTGTAAAGGGGTGTTTGGTTCACGGAAAAAATTATTATCATGAATAACAATTTTTTTCAAAATTTTATTCTCATATTTGGTTTGTCTTCATTCTCACCAACCCGAAAAAAAATTATTATCAACAGTAACGCTTTTGTGTCAACATTTTGGGAATGTAATTCCTACCCTTCTCTTAGGTATTTGTCAATTCCTGTCACTTTGGATAAAATTGCCCTTGAAGTAATGAGTTTTCTTAATTTAGGTCTTTTGTAGTATATTTAAATGATATAAATTTATTAAATAATTTTATTTCATATTAGTTTAATATTGAAATAGTTTTACATATTTAAAAAAGTATTTTAATATTTTAAATAAAAGAAAAAAATTATGGCTATGAAATTTTTTGATAAAATGTCTAAATACTCTGTAAATTTTCTATAAAATTTTGGTAAAAAATAAAATAGACACATAGCATTTTACAAGTAGAACCTTTGAGTTTATTGGTTTTATGTTATATTTTCGTAGAAATTCTTGTAACTTAATGTTTCATGATACGATCATCATCTCTTTTTTATCATTTTTTTCTTGACTTATGCAAATTTATTGTTCATTTTATTATTTCAACTGTGCTTTAATATTTGGGGAGTGTATTTATTTAAAAATTATTTTATATTAATTTAATATTTAAATGTTATTACCCATTAAATATGTATTTATTTGAATTTATTATAAGAATTTTAATATTAATAAAAAATATATTTTATATTTTTTATACTAGTTATATTAGTAATATGTTAAGTATAATTGTATGAACCTTCAAGCAAAATTTTTAAATTAATATTAAAAGTTTAACTTGTTAAAAAAAATATATCACAAGGATAATATAGTAAAATTTACTTCCAAATAATCTTATATTCCCTCAACCAAACAATGTAATCTTAGGTTCTTACCAAATAAACCAAACAAGGTAATCTAACATTCCCAGTAATTTTCATAAGTAATGTTACATTCCGAGAATCATATTCTCAAAGGTAATCTTGCATTCCGGGAACAAACCTAGTGAAAATATTTTTTTGTTGATAAAAGTGAAAGTATTTCTTTTAGTACCTCCAAATATGGGAAGGAAATTATGGGTTTCATATCATAGTATATGAACCATAGATTTTGATATAAATTATGTTGACAAAAATCTTTTAGTAATTTGCATTTTGTAAAAAAAAATCTATTTGTAATAATTTTGATATATAATTGTCATAATTATCAATCAATGCACTCAATATTTTTAGAAAAGCTTGAAAATGGAGAATTGGGACATACACTCATTATTAAGTGAACATAGTAGATACTAGATGCTGCTGAATATTACAGTGAATAGTGTGATCAGCGACCCCATGTACCTTCCCAAATTATGGGCTATGTGTCCATACGTCAATGTTAACAAATTCATCCATCCTTATTCCTTCCCACAACACAACAAGTTGAGAAGATGACTTGCCAACTCACTCATTTTTAAGTATACAAGAAAATATTGTTTTTAGAGGAACCAATACTATTATCTCATCACATTATATGTTCAAAAATATATTTTTTTGTTGTTTCATACAATCACTTTTAAGATCTAATATTCACTAGAATTCAACGAGTGCTCTCAATAGAAAAGAAGATGCTATTCATCATAGAGACTCGGGTTCAATCCACTTTGTCTGTAAGGTGTGTGACACATCAGAAGTTAAGAAAAGTATGAAGAGATGCTACCTTGTAATCACACTTTAAGACTATTCGATAAAAATGTAATATTCACTACGAGTTTTAATTCTCGACACCTATAATCATAAGTTTTGGATTAATCGCAATTTGATCCTTGTAAAAAATAAATATTTAAATTTAAAATATAAGAATTAATTAAATATTTAATTAAATAGAGGTTGAGCTAAAGGAGAAAGGGCTCACGCCACTTAAATTTTTTCGCCTAATAACAATTTAAATACCTATAAGTTTATATATTAAACAAAATAAACTTTGCACTTTAAATTTTGAGTTTAAATACTTAATAAACTCTTATATTTTTAAAATTTAATATTTTATTCCCGCTCAATATTCGATCCTGATTTCGTCTCCGCCTATAATTATTTCCTAATCTTGGAACTATAATATTTTTTGAAGTCCGAACTTTCAAGAAATTTACTCTCGAACCCACCCTGTCGTACTAGGCCAATTATTGAAAAAAAAAGCCCCACATCATGTGATATGTAGACACTAGATGGCAAGTTCGCTCAGAAAATTACAATGCTTGCATGTGCATGGGTATATATGCAGAACTTTTGCATAATGTGGGGATGCATTTGGGGTGAATGTTATATAAATTTAGTTTTGTATATATTTTGGATATGAACATTAAATATAATTGATGATGTTATATTTATTAAATTAAATTCTGTTATTAATTTATGTGATATTTGTAAGTTGTAGATTTAGTTCTTATTCTTTAATTTCACTATTTTAAATATAATTGATGTCTTTGTACCATTTGAATTTAGACTGAAATTTCAAAATTGACATTGTATAATATATCTCCCATAACATAATTCCATTTTTTCTTTCTTTCTTTCTTGCAGTTTGAATGAGGTAACAATGAGAGATCATAGAGGCTGCTGCTACAAAGATTTTGATTAAATGATGGTGCCGACATAACCAATTCCTGTAATGAAGAAGGTAATGGTTTGGAGGAACAGGTAGACGAAGTAGTTGTTCTTCCCATGGACGAAATCATAGCATCCGCATAGGAAAAGGAATGCTGCAAATCCCAGCTCCAATGTATTCATTCTGTTCATACAAGAAATATTAAGTGAATATGTTCCATGGATCGTATACGTATCAAACTTGCTTCTTTACCTATCACTGAATTTGAACCTAAATCTTCTGGGAGATTTAGCATTTGTCTTGTTCTTAGCAGCCTCCGCGGCTTTCTTCACTGCATCTCCGAGTTTCTCGGTGACTACCCACTCGTTGGCTCTGCCTGCCTCTAACAGACCGATCAATGTGGCTTTTGTCCGATGCAACGACATCACATTCTCGAACAGAATCCAGTAAAACAGTAAGTGGATAGATCTGTAGATGTCATGTTCGATTATGATTATTTCAAGAAAAAACGAAGAACGAGAGCAACGTATACGACCGGCATACCTCGGAGTTCCTACGGAGTTTAGGATTGTGATTACGGAAGGAATATAAACGGCACCCCATATCGGAACTTTAACTTCGGGAACCAGAATGGTAAGGGGAAGGACAACGCAGTAGAAGGAAAAGGTGACCATATGAGCAATGATCTTTCGGACGAAGAAGAAGCTGTAAATGACATACACTTTCTTCCAGAATTTCACTTTCTGCAACAACATGGTAATACAAACAAATCAATTTAACATATGTAAAAGTGAAAAAGGGTAAATTTAGAGCAAAATTTAACCTTGTTTTGAATGATCTCCCACACCATTTTCCTGAACAGATTCGCAGGGCCACAAGACCATCTATGTTGCTGGAAACGGAAGGCCTTGAAAGTACTTGGAAGTTCACTTTTTACCTATACAAAGTTTTACAAACATATGGAATTGGAACCATAAGTTGGACATGTAGGTCCACATGTGAAACAAGAAGATCAATTGATACCTGAAGATCGCCGAGGTAAACGAATTTCCATCCCCGAAGACTAGCTCGGACGGCGAGGTCCATGTCCTCAACGGTGGTTCTATCCTTCCATCCGCCTGCTTCGTTAATGGCAGCGATTCTCCATATACCAGCAGTTCCTGCATTAACAATGAATCAAAAAAGAAGGATTGTTGTACAAGTTATTTGATTGGACAGTATTCTATAGCAGTGTTTAGTTGATGATATAATGTAATGGAGTGGATTACCGTTAAAGCCGAAGAAAGCATGAGTGGCTGATCCAACTTCTTGTTCCACTGTGAAATGGTAATCCAATGACATTTCTTGCATTCTTGTTAACAAACATTCATCCGCGTTCACTACAAACATCCCACCATTAATACAATTATACAATATACAAGAACATATATATTTAAATGTTTAGTATTTCCAATTATTTGTAAACTTTACCTTTTAGTATTCCCCTTATCTCTTAAGAATAAGATTACCCATGCTCTTGACCCCATTACCCGTACAATCTAATTCTAAGGTCGTTAATTAGAATAGCACAATCCCACTTATTTTCTTTTTGTTATTTTTTATTCTGAAATGACAAAACCATCCCGGGAATCACATGCAGATCACTAATAACAAACACGACAAAGCTTTATCAATAATTGAAATGAATAATTAACTCAAAAGAAAACAACTTATATATATATATATATATATATATATATATATATATATATATATATATATATATATATATATATAAAATATAATCTCAGTATCTAAAATTTATTGGTAAATTACTATATTTACTATGTCAATCTAGTTTGCTACATATACAATGTCAAAAATTTTAGTAGCATTTCTAGTTGATTAGTACGGTTTAAGTATGATTTTTATCTATATATTAACAATCATTGAGAAACTAGTCCCTCAAGTTTAGTTTATCAAAATTTGATTTTAGTACTTTACAAAAATTGGAAAGTCAAGCTAGTGAATTTGAATTGTCAATTTTTTTAATTATTTTCTTTCATTTAATTTTGTCAAATTTTTAGTTTTTTATAATTATTTGATTACAAAGTAATATTTGTTCATACATATTTTTAACTCTCTGACAATGCACACACTTTACAGACAAAACGATTGAACCGTAGTCTCTTAAGATGAAGACCATCCGTTTTTTCTACTGAATTACTTGTTAGCATGAATTTTATGATTGAACTAATTATTAGGTGTTATAATATATCATAGATAAAACTTGTTTATGGCTAGGAATTTAATCGATATCTAAGGTGACTACACATAGATTCTATCGACTATGATGAAAGGCTGAGCAAGAGTGCAGTGGGTCCCAACCCGTGATTGGTGGGGTTCGGTTCTATTCTTTCCTTGGAGCTCGACCCAGCCGACACAAACCGAAGACCCAAAATTTTAAGACCAATTATAAACAGAAACTAAAAATGTTTTCAAGGCCACCGACACTCATGTAATAATAAAAGAAAGGAGATTAAATGATAAAAGAAGCAAATGATTTCAGGGTTTAAGGGTGTGTACCAAATCTCCAACGAGCTTGAACGAGAGCAATGTCGGGGTTATGGACCAGAAACGGAATGCTCCGTCGGAGGAAATCAGGGTCGGGTCTGAAATCAGCATCGATAATGGCCACATATTCACAGTGCTTCACGTAGCTCCTCTTCAACCCTTCTTTCAAGGCTCCCGCTTTGTAACCAGTCCTGTTTTCCCTGATTTGGTACGTTACGTTTACCCCTTTGCTCGCCCATCTTTGGCACTCTTGCTCCACCAGTAACTGCTCTCAACAAACCACCCATCCTTAAAAAATGGTGCTGTAATAATTAGGGTGTGGTCTAGTGGGGAAGTACTAGTTTTTTACCTTGATTGCCGGGTCAGTCGAATCGTCGAGCACTTGGATGACGAGCCGATCCGCCGGCCATGAAAGTCCACAGGCCGCTCCAATCGAGATTTTGTAAACCTGTTTCGATTGGAACAAGTATTTTGCTTGAATTCAGACGTAAAACAGCAGGAAAGAAAAGAAGAATGGAGGGGGAAGAGAGACCTCTTTTTCATTGAACATTGGGATTTGGACTAAGACGACGGGGAAATTGGAGGTGCCGAGTTCCTCGTCGTCTTGGATGGGCTGGTATTTGTAACGTTTATCGGGCTTTTTCCAGAAGAGCTTGACGAGGATGATGACGATGCCCATGTAGACACGCTCCATGAAGAGCATGAGCGACATGGCCAGACAAACGTAGACGCCGAGGTTCAGTAACGGGACAATCAACGGCGTTTTGATGAGTTCCCATATCAAACCGAGTTGGCCCGTAATGTCGTCTCGAGACACTTGGAATGACTCAGGGATTAACAGCTTGGGTGGAATTTGAGCCATCTCTGCTTAAAAAATGAAACTTTCTCACTGTTTCCTCTTTATCTCTCTCTCTCTCTCTCTCTCTCTCTCTCTCTCTCCTGCAAATGCAATGGAAGAGAGAGTGTGAGGCAGAAAACAGGGGAAAAGATAGAACAGAGAGAGAGAGAGAAGGGGTGTTTTTATAGTCAGATTTTGGAGTTTATTTACTCAGTTTCTCCTATTTGGTTACCACAAAATCTCATTACATTAACTGCTGCAATTATGATATTCCAATCCTTACTCATCCAAGAGTCTCAATTCAATGTTAGAATCCAATTGGGGTTTGTTTTCGTTTTGGGATAAGCTTTAAGATTTTCCGTTTATAAGATTCGAACTCTAAACATTATACGAAGATTACGAGTTGATTTTAGTATAACAAGTTGAGGAGATTAATTTAAAATTTTTAAAAATTTTAAAAGTTTTAGTAAATGAGAATTTAAAAAAAAAACAAAAATTTAATGAGAATTTTAAAAGGACAAAATTAATTCTAAAAAGAATACTCGGTTTTTAAAGGGATAAATTTAATTAATTTCGAAATGGTGAGGAACATAGCTGATGTTTTTACCTAAAATAGCCCCCCACGACCACGAGAACATGAACATGGACTTGTTTGTTCCATTTTTTGATGTGTGTGATTGGCTATTGATGCAAGCTTCTCCAACGGTGAAAAAGCCAAACGATTAAACACTTTCACTTTTTTTTCAAGAAATTTGTCATTAAATGTCTGTACCTAAAAGTGAAAAAAAAATGTACAAGTGCTCAGTGAAGAAGTGCTTAAAGCAAAGACCGTCTTCAAGGCGAGAATCACATTGAATCAATCAATTGAATTAACATCTAGCCGGAACATGTCACTATTTATTTAAGTTTTATTGCATAATTTTTTAATAAAAAAACAAGCTAGCAAATAAATAATAGTCATTACTAAACATTTGGATAACTAGCACGAGATTGTTTCAGCTTAATTAATGTATCAAATTTGAGACTTTGAGAATGCAACAACGTTAAATATTTGATGAGAGAGTATTAGACTTATGTGGTCATACACGACTCGACGAGATTAGTCTCTACTTAAACTGTTAAAGCGAATAGATTGAGAACACTCTATGATTTTACACAAAAAATAATAATTTATTATTATTATTTTAATATTCTTAGCCTATTACGTTACAAACTTACAGGTCTAAAAATTCTCAAATAGGTAACTTTGGTGTAGATACCTAATAAGCATTCTATCTAAGTTAATAATAATTTTAATATCCATAAATTAATTTCCAAATATAAACTAAAGCAATTACTAAAAATTCTCTTGATAATTGCCAATTTCGAATTCACTTATGAAAACATTTGGAATTAATTGCACAATTAATAGCTTTAATGACCGAAAAATAAAACAACCAAACCCTTCATTTAGGCATAATCTTTGTTCTATCTAATGATTGGTTAGACTTTTGAGGCTCCATTTAGCATTATTTTTTAAACCATCTTTTAGGGTCAAAAGCTGGTTTGGAACTAAAATCAATACTAAATAGCTAGCTTTTGGAGAAAAACTGCTTTTAAAAAATACTTTTCAACCTAAATGCAAAGCTAAATTATTTTAACTTTTGCTGCTTTTAAGAGACAAATTACAATTTTAACTTTCATTTGATATTGTATTTATTTATAATATATAAATTTATAATTTTTTACGAAGATATAATTAATAATTATTTTTTAGTTTAAAAATAATATATATATTTATGTCAAGTTTTTTAAATAAAATATTTAAAATTTATTATATTTTCATGTAATAATATATACCATTAAAAATAATTTCACCATCATCGATTCAATTCAATTCAATGAATTGTTGAATTCTCCTAAAAAATTCAATTAAATTATTATTATTATATATATTAAAATTAATTAAACTCAAATCTCCTAAAACTAACACTATCATCTTATTTGAGATGAAGATGTCATCACAATTAATCATGATTAATTCAATTCATTGAATTGAATTAATCGATGAATTGAATCGATAATAGTGACTGAAATTGCCCAAGTCTCCTAGATTTAGTTGTTTATAAGTTGACTAATGTGGTGGAGTGTGCGAGTAGATAATGACACTGAAAAGAAGAGACGGAGCAAGAGAATGTATCAACCTGAATAAATTAGAAACCGAAGGCTGCAGCAACAATAGAAGCAACAACAGTTTCGATGTGAAGATGGATGTATCGGTATCGGCACACGAGAGGCTGCTAACGAGTAGTAGGTCGAGAACCCAGTTTCCGGCACTACTGTTCCAAGCCGCGTCATCGAATTCGAGCCACAATGATCATCATAATCAGCCACCTCAAATGGTTAAAGAAGAAAGCCTCATCACCAACATGTTCTGCACCATCGAGTAACAGACCGGGTTTTGGCCGTGGCTCGACCAACAACAGCAACATTTCAATTGACGTTTGTTTTGGAAATCAAGAGAGAGATGTTCGCTTGGATAGGGTTGGATCATGTGAGATGAACTTGCCAAGTTAATTTTTATATATTTTTTCTAAGCAAATTGCAATGCAGATTGATTTGCAGCAGCTCTATCATGGGCCATGAAAGATTATAGAAGTTTAAAGTAAGTTTGAAATAATTATATTTATATTTTATGTGCATTTTTTAATGGTTATAATTGATAAGAGTTAATACATTTAGATGTTTATGTTATGGTAGTTTAGTTTTTTTAGTTGAATTGAAATGGTTTAGATTATTTAGGGAATTAATTTGAATATGTAACAATTATGTAGTATAATTAATTTTTATTGCCTAAAGAGCAACAAGCTGCTACAAGATCAAAACATCCTACACAAAATCTAAAACAACCGCAAAACCTCAGTATACATGTATACCCCATACATAATAAAGATATGCACTCAAAGCAAGCTACATTAGAAAATTACCTTTAAAAGACTTGTATGACTGAAATTGCTCACATGGTAGTACACTACTACCAGTCCGATGTAGATTCATTGACTATAGCGGCGCAGACCTGGGCAATTTCAGTCACCGTCATCGATTCAATTCATCGATTAATTCAAACTAATGAATTGAATTAATTATGATTAATTGTGATGACATCTTCATCTCAAATAAGATGATAGTGTTAATTCTAGGAGATTTTAGTTTAATTAATTTTGATATATATAAAAAATAATATAATTGAATTTTTTAGGAGAATTCAACTTCATTGAATTGAATCGATGATAGTGAAATTATTTTTAATGGTATATGGTTTAGGGTATAGGTTTAAGAGTTTAAGGGTTTAAGGTTTAATAGTTTAGGGTTTTAGGTTGAGGGTTAAGGGTTAAATTATTTTTTATAAATAATAGGGTCAAATTGAAATAATATTTTAATAATGAGGGTTCAATAGAAATACGAAAATATGTGAGGTACTAAATATATAGTTTACCCTTATTAAAAAAATAATATTTTAATATATATAAAAAATAATTTAATTAAATTTTTTAAAATAATTATTAATTGTATGATGGGTCCTTGAAATTTTAAATCTTTATTAATTAATTTAATAGTATTCAGCGGTGTTCAACATTAGTGGTGTTCAGCGGTGTTCGTCGCACGTTGTAGAATTTTCTAAATAATATATATATTATGTCAAGTTTTTTAAATAAAATATTTAAAATTTATTATATTTTCATGGAACACGTACAATTATTTAAGAATGTATTTATTTATAAAAATATTTTTTATTTTTATAATAATTTAAGCTGATATATTATAAAATTAAAGAATTTGAATATCATTATATATATACACATATAAAACTTACAATATCATTTCTAAAATGGTCATTTATCTTTTTAAAAGCACTTTTTGAAAATAATACTAAACACTTAAATTTTAAACTCAAAAATCTAAAAGCACTTTTAAAAATTGCTTTTTAAACTTTTTATATTGTATTTTTCAAAAGCAATCCTAAACTGACCATGAGTGGAAGTTTCAAATCCATTGCATTATTATTACAAGAGGTTAAATGACTAATTTTAAGATTTCTAGTTTCAAATTTAAATAAACGCACAGAAATTTATAAATTAAATTGTTCTAACCCGAATTATTTAAGTAAAATATATAGGTATTGTTAAATTTTTAAGCCAAATGAAAGTTAATATTTAGAATATAAGGGATGTTGAAAAATATTTAGAGATATATGTCATTTTTTACAGTACACGAAGATCTCGCCACTTGCAGGTGGCGTTCTTCATTTTTTTAAACATTAAATAGAGGGACCTTGCCACCTGCGTGTGGTGTTCTTTGAGAAAAAAATATTTAAAAATTGGACCTCGCCACCTGCAGGTGACGAGGTCCCTATGTACTGTAAAAGATAATCTATATCTCAAAATATTCTTCAACATCTCCTACATTTCAAATATTAATTTTCATTTAAATTATTTTTAAAATTTCTCCAAAATATATCACCCTTTGTCATTGAAATTACACTTTGGGTTCAAAGCAAATAAACTTTTGCCCAGTAACAATATTAGATTAGATGATGAGAATGAAGAAAAATATAGTTCTGTTGCGCGGCTAAGAAAGCTAAGGTTAATTTGTAGCGGTTTTAAACCTAAAATATTACATTGTTTACTCTAAAAAGTTATATAATTGATAATAATATTAGTTACAACCGAAAATGTTAAATTGTGATAGGTTTTAACCTAAAATGTTATTCTCTCTATTTTAAAAAGTTATATTATTAATAATAATTTTAATTACAACCGAAAACGTTACATAATTTTTTTACCATAAAGAAACAATCATTAATAAAGACGAACAAGAGAAACATCATCAGAGCACAAAATCAAAGACAAACAACACGATTGGCTAAGATCAAAAAGGGCACACAAAAGCCAGTAATGGAAGAAAAGCCGTAACCGGACAAGGCCGCCACAGGCCGAACGAAACTTTAAACAACTTTGGGGGCATGAAAATTTGGTCCGAGAGAGCTCCTTGGTCGGAGATGACTTCGTGAACTCATAGATTCTTAGTCCGCATCAGGGTACCATCAACAAAGGCTGCGAAGACAGCTGCAAGTTGAGGCAACAAGGCTTGTTGAGACGGCAATCGTTGCCTTCGAGCAACAACAAGGAGACACTAACCCCGACCAACCATCAAGAGAAAACAAGAGCCGCAACAAAGGAGAACACCATTTAAACAACCTTCTTTCTTCTTCAACGGTCACCACATGAAGAAGCGACACGTAAAAATACCATGAAACAGTTATACAACAAAAGAGGAGAAACGGCCAAAATCAAAACCCTTCATATTAGATCTCTTGTCCTAAGCCACCAGAAATAGGGGTGTGCAAAAATATTTGATTCGATTGATTCGATCCGTCGATCTATTAATCTTATCATTTTTCGATTTGGATACATATCACTTAAATTTAAATTTTGAATTATCCGAAAATCCGAAAAAATAGGCTTTTAAGCTTTGGCCATTTGGTTATGTTATTGAATTTCAACTTTTTTTTTCTCCCGTGCTCAATACAGCCCCACGCCTTACACTTTCGGTGACTACCATAGGTCGTCTCTTTCTCTCGCCTCACTTTTTCAAAAACCGCTTATGATCCAACAAGTTTTCACGCCTCATTTTCTCACGCATCAATGCTCGGCCTCCTCTCCGACGATCAGTCCTCTTCTCCTTTCTCGATCTATGACAAGCCAACAACTTTCATTTGAATCTTTGGTAAGTTTAAATTAAAATTTGATAGCTATATACATATGGTGAATTTAGTGTACGCTGACATTGCTTAAGGTTTGAAAGTTGTTTTTCATTGTTTTAAAATTAAAAGTATTACCATTTTTAATCCTTGCTTTGTACTTCATGTTACATAATCTTTGCTTCAATACTTTCTAAGTTTCTATACGCCACTTTTTAAGTTCACATTTAGGGTTTAGGTTTATGATTTAGAGTTTTATTTTTAAATTGATTAAGATTGATATTTAATTTAATTATTAAAAAAATTAAAAAATATAATATATATATATAACAAAATTTAATTGAAATTTTATTTTAAATAATTTATAATTATATGTTGAACCCTTAACATTTTTAATCTTTATTAATCAATTTAATGGTTTTCATCGATGTTCAACTTTAGTGTTGTTCAAGGGTGCTCATCCTAAAAAATTTCTGTCTTTTTTAGTGTCTCTTTCTATGCCCCAATATTAAAAAAATCAAATTCTAAGTCCTAATCCTAAATTTTAAATCCTAAGTCTTAAATCCTAAACCATAAAAATACTCTATATCCCAAGTTCTCTAAACTATAATCTTAAACCATAAATCTAAATTTGTAGTGTAGGGCATAAAAAGAGCACAAAAAAGGATGGAGGATTTCTATTCCTAGTTTAAACATTATATAAAATTATAAGAAAAACTTATCGTATTATATTTAGGGTAAAATTTTGATACACATATTATGTAAAACTATTACACAAGTATGCATATTTACATTATAAAACCTAAATCCTAAATTCCTAACCCTAAAAAACTAAATCCTAAACCTTAAACCTTATACTCTAAATTCTAAACCCTACAACCTTAACCTTAACATCTAAACTTTAAACTCTAACCCCAAAATTAAAAGGCATGTGTACACTTTTAGTTTACAAGGCTTGTGTATCAAAGGAGACCTTCATAGCTTTCATCGGCGATATTCGGTTGGAGTACATTGAGCCCATCAATTTTCGTATATATAAAGTTATTAAATTTAACTAACACAATAAAAATAAATAAATTATACATTGTTTATTGAGTTATCAGATGGTCTAACAACATAATATGTTAAATCTTTTAAATAATATTTTGAAATTGAACTTTGGCATTGTTTAACGAGCGAATTGAGTTGGCGGGACCGCCTCTATAATAAACTTTTACGATACATGATCCAAACTAGTCAACTAATAAGTTGAATACAGGTAAAAACTCAAATTTTCTTTTCTTTTCATGGATTTAGTGGACTAAAACACCAGAAAATCTGGTAGTAGAGCATACAAAGGTAATGAATTAGTAAGAAATGATACACAATTTTTGCGGAAAGAATTCCATTAGTATGTATATGTTGCCTTTAGACTTAAAATCAGATCAAATGTGTACCAAAGTCAGAGTTTAACGAAATGGCCCACTTCCATCTCAAGAATTTCCCTCAAACCCACAAATTTTTAATAAGCCACAATTTATATTCAACTTTTTGGTTATATAAGCCACAATTTGCGTTTTATACTCCCGCTTTTTTAACACACACACAATTTATATTCGATACACATGCCGAAAACAAAAAAATTTCACAAACGTCTTAGTTTTAAGGTTTAGGGTGAGAACCTAGGGTTAAGAGGCTATGTGTTTATGTTTAAAGGTATAGAATACCGGGATTATAGTTAAAATTTAGGGGTTATGGTTACCATTTATGCTAATATGATTAGAGATTTAGATTTTAACATATAAACCCTAAACCCTAACCCAAACCTTAAATTCTAAACACAACCCATCAATTCTAAATCACTAAATATAAACCCCAAATCTCTAAACCATAAACTCTAAAACTAATGCACTTGTAGAAATTTTTTTATTTCTACTGCCCGTGTATAAAATAATTAATCATATATATAAATTAATTATAACTGATTTAAATGTTGTTTGATCAGTTTAAAAGTGAATGTTAAAAAATTAAAATATTAAAAAAATAAGTGAGAAATTTAAGTTATAAATATGTTTGGTATTTGACTTAATGTTAAATGGTAAATATAATTAGATTATTTAATAAATGTAAATTTTAAAGAATAATATATAAAAAATAAAAATAAAATAAGCAGTGTTTAATATTCAACATTAGGAGATAAGTGCTCATCCCCTTGTGTCCTGGTGGAAAAAGTTGATGTTTATCATCTCTTGGAACCCGGGTTCGAGCACTAGTAATGCATGTTGTGTATGCCGTCTTTGAAAAGACTAAGAAAGTTGAACAGATGTTACCCTTGCATCGCACCAGCATATTAAAAAAAAACATTAGGAGATAAGTACTAATCTACGTGACATTTTTCGTACTTTTTCATGAAAAAAATTCTAAAAAATGATTTTAATTTCAAATTATCAAACATGCTTAAAATATTAAATCACTAAAATTATTAATTTTCAATGAATTATCAAGCCTTCCCTAAGTTTAAGATAAGAAAGTACATGATAGATGTTGAAATTTGAAAACAAACCAAGCTATAGGTGAAGAGAGAATAACATTATTGAAAGAGACCACTAGGGATCTTAAATATAATCCATAAACATACGTCTCATCTATTTGTGGGTTTACCCTGTTTTTTTTCCTCTTCGAAATAATTTGTTAAAATTGAAATGAAGTGTCAAATCCAACAGAAGTGATGCAGAACAGTTCGTATTGTCAAATTAAGACGTGATTTGTTTCTGTTGGTCCCATTTCACCCATGTTCTTGAATGAAAAGAAAGACCAATATTGACATGTTTGAGTTCCGAAATGTAACAATCGTGATGCCTTGATTTGGAAGAAGCAAAACAAACGAGGCCTGTTTTCCAAGCAATAAATAAAAGGAGATGTTGATAGCAACCCAATCTCATGAATCGATAAACCCAACACATGATAGGTTATGATGTTGGAAAACTTTACCAAATTTGACCCACCACTACATCTTATTCAAGAGATATATTGGATTGAGAAAACGAATAGTGTTACCTACTTTTCATTCCATATCTTACATGCTACTATGACATCGTACTAGATAAACCAATCTGGTAAAACTGGTAAGAAATCGGAAGGAAAAAAAAACGAGAAACCTCACTCCCATAAGACACTAAAATGAGGGAGAAAAAAACACTCACCGAGGTGCAGTATCATTGTGAAGAATCACAAATTGCAGATCGAACCTTCTTTGCTAAGACGAAAAGAATACGTAGTTTATCTTTGCTCCCGCCAGCCCTCACACTGGGATTTAACTGTACACGCCTCAGAGGGGCAAGTGTGTGTGTTGGCTGTTAAATTCAAGTGTTGTTAAGTGTATATTGAACAAACCATCGAGTCCAGTCGTCTTCGTTTTCATGATAGCAAGCCAGCTAGTAGTGCAGCAGGATCGTTTGGTGGTATTTGGGGGGTTGGTGGAGCTGCAGGAGGTGCTGGTGGTGCCTGAGGAACTGTAGGAATGCTAACCAGTTGTTCTTTGATGAATTCTTTCAACCTGTAGGTAAAAAATATAAGAGAATTCTGCCAATCCAATCAAATTATTAACTTCGTTGGATAAAATGTAGCTACGTACTCGAATGTTAATGTAGGATCGCCTGAAGCAAGTGTCATACGCAACTGAGTTCTGTCTGCTGGATCTGTTTCAATTCTGACCTGAATATTACAGAAGAAACGGCTTGTAAACAGCAACTTGAAAAACCAAACAGTTTCCTCGCTAAAAACAGCCACGTATAGCTTGAACAAAACATGTTTCCTACCAAGCAGAGCACGCCACGTGTTTTCTCCGAGCAGAAGGTTGTGCTGGCAACTAGATTATTAGGATTTGGATCCTGGAACAGAAAATCAAACAGTGAATGATGCATATATGGCAGGAGATATTATTCAAGTGAAAGGACTTACGAGCCCTTGAGAACTCATTAGTCCAAAACTGTGGAGTAGATTTGCCATTTCCGGAAGAGTCATTGGTCTTACACCTCTTACCTGCCCAAATTTGGAGCAAAATGACTACAGATCAGACAGCGAGCGCGGCAGAGAAAATAAACTAGACTATAAATGGACATAAACTAGAATGTGCAGAACAACTCATTATATACAACAGACGTTTATACTATTATACACATAGGCATGGGATAAAAAAAAGGAGGTATACATACAACTTCTTGAAGCTTCAATGGTGGTCCTGCAAGTGATCTCCATTGGGGGAAGAACTCCTCAGCAGAAACCGAGATGGGCTGAAGAAACTTATTCAGCACAGCAGGAAGGCGAAGTTTGATGTTAACCTGTAAAAGGCAATGGCATAGTAAATAAACCAGCACCCGGAGATTTAGCAGTTTATAATATATCAATATCAGTTATCTACAAGTACCATATTGGTTCCGAATTTGTAGGAGAAGTCGAGAACAGCTACATCCCTGCTTGGCTGAAGGTTTACAACCTCAAGTGGGCATTGCACCTACCGAAACCATGAAAAGAAAGTGAAATAAGCATGATGATACAAAAAAATTGAAGGACGAGACAACAAAAATTCATCAATAAGCATCAACGTGTAACTAGTTACAAGCACAATTAGTCCTTTTTCACCTGTGCTCGAGGAGGTATGGTGTCAGGCACCAAAGAAAGCTCCATCTTCAAATGAGCAGGAGGCAATATCAAAGCCTGAACTGAAATGAGAGGAGAAGTATTCTTGTTTCCTAAGAAAAGAACAAGACGTCCATGATGAGCTCGCCACTCTGCTTTAATGCCAATCTGAAGTAATTTTTAGCGAGGAAATCAGCATCAACCTTTTGGAAGCTTCTAATGGAAATCATAAAACCAACTTGAAAAACCAAATTAGTATCCTAAGTTTAACCTCAGGAAATAATAGAAAGTAAAAGATAACAAAAAATATGGAATATGAAAAGTAAAAGGTTTGTACCTGAATGTAAGGGTCTTCGTATAGAATACCACTATCTTTCAGGCATAAATCACGGAATCTTTCAGCAATATTTACTATTGGCTGCAGATGCAAGTAGTAAATCAACTAGTGAAACTAATAACAATACTGAACCACTTAGATTCGCATGCAATTTTACAATGACCAAACTTGTAACTTGTGTCTGGAAAGTGGTACCTGAATTGTATTCGTCTCCACTGCTACAGGTACTATGGCTGAACCATCCACTGCATCTGAACCACCATCCAATACAGGGGCTGCATTTTGCTCATATTGAACAGCATCACCAGGAGGGCCCTCAATAGCCAATGGACCCAAAAGATCACTAAGGAGGTCTGCCGAAGGCGGTTGTGGATCTACTTTGCTTATATTTTCATTTTCCCGAGAAGGAGCTTGCTCTGTTGAATTATGATCCTGCCAAGATAGTCAAGTGACTGAAAATTAGACTTAACAATAATAGCTACACAAATCTGTATATCTATAACCTATAATGTAAAGAACAGATTGAAATACTTTTAAACTGACACAGAAAAAATTGATTTCTATATTTCTACATTGCCATTTCAAATATTTATATTAAATAGATATTAACGAAATTATCCAATTTGATAAATAATGTCATATTTCCATTAAATGAAATATGTAATCATTACATAAATGTCAAAGCAAGTTTATGGTAAAATGTAAATTTCAGTTTGTAAACAACATATGCAATCATATGTCTAATATTTAATGAATTTGTAAAACATTATAAAAAAAAGGTATACATGTTCAATGAGTGTGGCAATAGCAGCTAGTATATCAGAAACCTAGAAAACAAGTAGCCATTAGGATTGCAAACGAACTAACCTCAGTATTATCCATATTGGGTGCCTTAACTACACTAAGCTGGCCAACAGAAACTGGCGGTGGTGCCCCATTAGTAGGGTGTTGGTCAGTTACAACTAAAGCATTTGATGGTTGCTGTTGAGCGCGCAACTTGATGGCACTTTGCTCTGCAGTGTCACCCTCAGCATCTTCAGCCTTTTTGATCAATGAAGACTGTAAATTGAGGACAGGAGCATAGTTTAGCCATCACTCAAATCAAGACTATGCATAGACCTCCAGCAACACAACACTAGAGCAGGCAGCTTCTAAACAAATATTGCAAAGTACACAAACCTGACGCTCAGGAAATTTAGGCATTTCAGCCAAAATATCCATTAGAGCATCACCCTTCCGACTCAATGCAAAATATTCAACAGCTCGTTGTTGTATCTCCGAATCAATGCAGCTCTCATATCTAAGTTAACAGTTACAAAAGTGTGTTGAGCAAATCACATTACTTTGATGACAATAAAACCAAAAAGTTTAAAATTTCAAACAAACTATAGATGAAATGTTGAGCATTCAGAAAGAAAATTATGCTAAACTAAATCTCACTTGGTGAATATTGCCCAAATTTGATTTTGCAGTACTTTATCAGGAGGCTGAGTGTGCATTAAGATCTTAGCATAAGCTGATAGAAGAATAGGAATGGTAGTAGTTCTGAAATGTGATAACATTATATAGTAAGATACTAAAATAATAGAGAATAAGTATTTATGAAACATGGAGAATCAATGGTAAAAGGCTCTTACCTTACTGTAGGAAGCTTCTCATGTATGATGCTAAAGATTTCTTTTGGACTACACCCAGGTCGTCTAGCCAGAAGATGGCTGTATTCTCCAAGAATATAAGCACAGACCTGTTTGGTACAAACAAACACCAAAATGAACTTACATATCTCTGTCCATAATATACATACCTATGTAAAATATGTACCATATACTGTCTCCATGCCTAAAAACTCATTCTGAAACAAAGAACTACAAATTATGCGAACCTGAACCATTTTCTCATGTACAGCGGGCTTGTCAAGATACTCTTTCGCCTTTGCAGCTGCATAAGGCTGGTCATAAACATAAACATTTCAGCTTGAAAACCACCAAAAGAAGAATATCTTTTCTGTTATAAAGTAACACAACTAAATGTGTTGGACTTTTTGATCACCTGTAGGTCATCATTGTTAGTAACAAACTGCACAACACGGAACCATATGTCATCGCTAATGAAGTCTCCCGCCTTTTCAATCAACTGAAGAATCACATCTACATACCTGCAATGCTTAGGCAAAATAATTATTTTGTACAGAATAACAACCAATCATTTGATGAAGCTACTGTACACAATAGAAAATAAAACACTGAGGTAAATCTTCATTAATAAGCATATGGGTTAATACCCTGCTCCCAGCCAACATGCTTACCATGACAGATCAGGAGCAAACTTCTCAGCAAGAATGGCTGCTTTGAGTGACAATTCCTCACGCATTGTGAAATCAGCTAAGCTCAGATACTGGTAAAGAGATGACAGTCAGTAACATTCTCATCTCGTACCCGAGCATTTGAGTAGCTATATAGAAAATAAATTATTTGAGGAATCATTCAAAGTAATAGTTTTTCTGTGTTCAAGACTTTTGTACCTGCAACAATTCTTCAACAATGTCCTTCGCATTTGTTACATCACACATACCATAAAGCAAATCAAGAGCTCGCCTACAGATACTGGAAAATTCACACTAGCATTAGTCAAAGAAAATGGATCTGAACATACATTTCGAAACATATATAGTTCCATGTTTAGAAATTCAAGGCTTAAGACACAGATGAAGGTTCAAGTCTTGAATAAATTGGGTAACTTGTCACTTTTAACTAGTCAGATGAGGAACTCATAACAAGAAAACTATATAAGGTGATTCTCAATCAAGGAACGTTTGTCATGTCATTTTTCACTAGTCAGATGAAGAACTCATAACAAGAAAACTATATAAGGTGATTCTCAATCAAAGAACGTTTGGCATGTCTTAAATTGGGTAACTCATATATTTGAGCCTGTATACAAATAATTCACAGAAGAGAATCATAGCAATAAGAGTTTAAGTGCAATCAATACTCAAAAAATTGCAAAATAAGAAACTCAACCTGATATCAGGATCCTTCAATGATGTGATGATTTGTGCCTGATGTCTTTTTATAATCTCTTGCACATCGGCAACTATTAGCATCCTAGTCATATTTTCCTACAACCAAAAATTTAAAATCTCTAAGTAAATCATTAGGTGGTATATAACCACCGTGATCTGGAACATGCAAACATATTTTCTTGTCTGCAAACAAGATCATTAAAGGAGAATCAAGTAATTATGTTTCCATAACTTACCAAACCAAGATATCTGATATTTGGTTCGCGAACAGCAATGAATTTCCCAAGAAGGGTGACACACTGAGACAACATCTCCTTTTCAGCATCAAGATGCATGACCTGTAATAAGGAGAGCAAATGTACAGCACAACTTAAGAAAGAAGTCTTTGAACATTCTTTGTATGGTAGAATAGTGACTTGTGTATTAAGTTATATACTTCACATGATGTTTACATGAATAGAGGAATCAGAAGAGGGTAAACTAATAGCAAGAAATATGTCATAAAGAGGCAAGAAAGCAGAAAAGTTGCTTTTGAAACACTATGTTTTTCTTTCCTCGTGTGCATGTGCAGAATAAGGGTGTTATCATCCATATACTTCTATTACATACCCACACCAGGGTAGGAAAGTACACATGAAAGCTAAAAAAGCACATAACATTTCTTGTCACTGGATAGAAGACATGAGACCCACCCAAAAACACCTATTTTGATGAATTTCAGCAAGATTTTCATACTAGTGTCGGTTTGAGCTTGACAGACTCGATCTTTCTAAAATACTTAATGCCAAAAAAATGTCTTCGATAATAAATTTCACATGCTAGAGCCAGAATTAAGAAGTAAACTCACGAGGGCAAGAGCTTCAAAGAGGACAGCATGTGATGCATTATTCTTATTAACGTTTTTCACAACATCTGTTCCCATTAATATACGCTGTAGGACCTGAAATCCACATTCAAGTTCCATTAATATCAAAATAACCATAATAGAAAACAAAAACTGTACAGGGAAGTTTAAACCTCAAATAATGTTCTTCTTGTATTTGGATCTTCAATGGTAGGAAAATACTGAAGAGCCCTCATTGTCTTAACCTAATATAAAAGAACAATAAACACCACAATAAAACCTACCAAATATGAGTCAATGATAATTACTGATATACAAAGTCATCAACTCTAACATAGAGATAGGAAAACCAAGGGAAAGAATTGTGTGAGAAAGGGGCCATGGTGGCCGGAGATGCAACGAATAACAGTGGTTTGTGTGTGATCAGAGGTTAGGGACTTATTGTTTGAAGAAGATGAACAAGATATTTTCCAGAGAGAACAATGTGTTTCTCTGTATTTTCTTATTACTCTTCATTATTCAAATGTGTGTAAGGTGAGCCTTTAAATAGGCAATTACAGAGTTTTAGTATAGTTAAACTATACTTTATCTCTAATTTAAATAATATTTATCCCTAATTTAAATAAGACTTCTAGTAAATCTAAATTATTGATTAGGAATAAACTCTAATTACACATTAAATAAAAACTCTAACACTCCTCGTCAACTTACACTCCCTCTCAAGCTCTAACACTTCTCGGATAACTTACAAATTGGATACAATTACCAAATAATCAAGTGCAAACGTATCCAAGAGAACAAGTTTAGCTTGAAACAAACTTATATACACAATTAGACCAGGCATGTGGCTTTTTTCTGATCTAGCCATCAAATTCATAGGAGTTATAAAAGTGAAGTAGGACAGACCTGCAGCCATGGAGATGGGATACCATAGTAAGTATATTCCTGTGGAACATCTTGGTTCCTTGCAAGACGTTCCAATATTTTAACACACTTTGGAAGGCAAGTCCAATAAGCTTCATGATTATTTGATACCAAAGCAACAAGAAGGCTCATAGAAGCCGTCAAAACACCAAGATCACGCTCATCTAAAAGTTGTGCCATCCGATCCGCCCTAAAACACAGGGAAAGAAAAATAATTCAGCAGAAGCACAGCTTAATATCATAAAACAGTCAATATGGATAAAGTTGTTAACATTCTAGCATACCAGCCATCAACACTGACAACATCGGGATTTTTCCTAAACAATCGGAGTAAACATAATGCAGCTTTTTTCCGTACAAGTGGTCTGCAGCCGCTAGACAGCTGAAACATAGATTCAATAAGTGTAAAATAATTTTCTAAAAGAAGAAGTATAACTTAACAAGTTTTTGGTCGATCTTACAATTAACTTTTGAACATCAGGTGCCAAAGACTCAGCAAATTCTCTCCCACCAATATTCCCAACCTACAAAGTTAATTCAAGAAAAAGGCAGATGTGAGGTCACAACAATAACAATATCAGAAACCTAAACAAAAACTATATGGAAATCCTTAGGTGTCCGTAAATCAGACCAGCAAAAGGTAACAAAAGAGTAAACATAACATCAATAACTAAAAACTTTACAGACTATAAAGCAACATCCAAGGCCAAAGCAATAGAACACTGAGTTCCTTGATGGCATTTGATTAACAACAAAATCATTGTAATATAACCACCTGTTGCAGATCCAGAAATAACGAGCTACGATCTAAATCATAAAGCGATCAATAATATTAGGAAAAGTAAAAACAAACTGTTGAGAAAAGAGAAAAAAAATTATCAATCACATGTTTTAGACAAATTATACTTTCTGTATGCATCTCAAGTATGTATGCTAGGTGTTCGATGCGGTAAATTACAAACACTGCTATCCCATTCTAATTACATTAATGGTGTCTAGAACCTCAAACAGTTTTTCTTATCCTCACCAAGGTTAATGCCAGGCACTGAGAAGTCTCATTTCGACCAATTATATCATTGCGTACAGTATTGATGGCTAGTCTCAAAAAGTCATGATTTTCGTTGAGCAAACACGATGTCACAATGTATCCCACCTGAAGTCAATTATAGAGCAAAAGTTAAGAAAACCATAGAGAAAAAATAATTAATAGAGAAAATGTTGACATGCAGATTTGAACATCAACAATTTAGAGCATGATAAACCCAATAAGCTACATTATCTGAAAAGGTTACATGAATATCCATATATTATCCAGGCTTCCACAACCCATAGTAAAATTGATTATTGATATCATGAGGCCCCATTCAAATACTCATAAGCATCAGTATTTTACAAAATGATGGTGGTCTATAGTGCTAAGAAAGTACCACTCACGTGCCAGCTTTATTGTTCCAGGAAACTAGTTACATGTAACTGTCAAAATAGAGTGATTTACTGTAGAAAACTCTCTTAATTTCTATACAACAGCTTACATCTTTATATACAGCTTATATCCTTAACTTAGGTAACTATTAAGTTAGGAAAGAGACTATTCTAGTTAAACTAAAATCCCTTAAAAATAGGGATTTAATCACTAACAAGGATCTACAGGATCCTGTCTAATTATACAAAGAATCTCTAATTTATGCGCATATTTCCTGACACTCCCCCTCAAGCTGGAGAATGGATGTCCTCCATCTTCAACTTGCTTGTTAGCTTCTGAAAATACTTCCCAGGTAGCCCCTTGGTAAGTATGTCTGCAACTTGATCACCAGTAGATACATAGGGAGTGCAAATTAGGCCACTGTCAAGTTTTTCTTTATGAAGTGTCGATCCACTTCAACATGTTTTGTCCTGTCATGTTGAACTGGATTATGAACAATATTAATTGCTGATTTTTTGTCACAGTATAGTTTCTGAACAAGTTTAGGAAGAAGAATAATTCTTATTTCTTCTAATCTGAATACAGCCTTTTAAAGAATAGCAGAAAAAAATAAAAAGGAAATAATCTCTAGAAATTAGCCTATCCCTAAAAATTAGTAATTAGATTACAGCTAATAGTACAAGGAAATTCCTAGAACTAAGGTAGAAAATCTGCTTAATTTAAGGGATTCCAACACTCCCCCTCAAGCTGGAGTGTAGATGTTAATCAAACCCAGCTTGCCCATAATTTCTTCGAACATTTTTCTGCTCAAGCTTTTGGTTAACACATCTGCTACTTGTTGTCTTGTAGGTAGATATGAAACACAAACTTCCCCTTTGTTAATTTTCTCTGTAATAAAGTGGCGATCAATTTCCACATGCTTGGTACGATCATGGTGTACAGGGTTATGAGCTATGCTAACCGATGCCTGGTTGTCACAGTATAATGTTATAGGTTTTGTATAGGATAATTTTAGTTCTCCCATTAGCCGTTGTAACCACATTCCTTCACATATACCGTGGGACAAAGCTCGATACTCAGCTTCAGCACTGCTGCGTGCCACAACAGACTGCTTTTTACTCCTCCATGTCACGAGATTACCCCAAACATAGCTGCAGTAACCGCTTGTAGAGCGCCTGTCATTAACTGCCCCTGCCCAGTCTGCATCAGTGTAGACTTCTATGCTTCGATTTACATCTTTCTTGAAATGCAACCCCTTACCAGGAGTCCCTTTTAAGTATCTCAATATCCTGTAGGCAGCTTCCAAATGTTTCTCCCTAGGAGCATGCATAAATTGACTAATAACACTTACTCCAAAAGCTATGTCTGGACGACTGTGAGAAAGATAGATAAGTTTTCCCACTAACCGTTGATATCTCCCCCTGTCTACCTCTTCTCCATCCTTATCAGTTCCTAATTTAAGGTTGGGTTCCATAGGAGTCTCGGCTGGTTTGCAGCCCAACAGTCCGACTTCAGAAAGTAGATCAAGAACATACTTTCTTTGAGAGATTGAAATACCTGCCTTCGACCTTGCTACCTCCATTCCGAGGAAATATCGAAGATTCCCCAAGTCTTTAAGTTGAAACTCAAGACTTAAGAACTCTTTTAGTCTTTCAATTTCGATAGAATCATCCCCTGTCAATATTATGTCATCTACATAGACAATGAGAATACAACACTTCCCATTATCCGTGTGTTTGTAGAATAAGGTGTGATCAGCTTGACCTTGAATATAATGTCTACTAGTCATGGCTTTGGCAAAACGATTAAACCAAGCCCTAGGGGATTGCTTTAGTCCATACAAGGACTTCTTCAACTTGCATACTTGGCCCTTGCTTCCTTCGAATCCAGGCGGAAAATCCATGTAGACTTCTTCGTTTAATTCTCCATTGAGAAAAGCGTTCTTTACATCCAATTGGATCAAAGGCCATTCTAAGTTGACAGCAATTGAGAGAAGCACTCGAATAGTATTCAGTTTGGCCACCGGTGCAAATGTTTCCTCGTAGTCCAACCCATATGTTTGAGTGAAACCCCTGGCCACAAGTCGAGCCTTGTATCGATCAATGCTCCCATCTGGTTTAAATTTTGTGGTGAAAATCCACTTACAACCCACGGTCTTCTTCCCAGTAGATAATTTAGATATTTCCCAAGTTCCATTGTCTTCAAGAGCCTTTATTTCTTCCAACACAGCTTGCCTCCATTTGGTTGACTTAAGAGCCTCTTCTATGTTCTTTGGAGTTTCTACAGAGTCAACATTAGAAATAAAGGCATTGTAGGATTTAGACAAGTTTCCATTGGATACAAACCGAGAAATGGGATGTTGAGTGCAGCTCCTAGTGCCCTTTCTTACTGCAATTGGAAGATAGATGGAAGGTGAAGGAGGTGAGACTTCTTCCCCAGGACAGTCCTCGGGTAAAGATGGAATTGGCACTGCTATTTCAGTCTCGGGCAGCTGATGTCTTCGAGAGTATACACGAAGCCCCTGAGTTTTTTCTTGTTGTTTTTCAGAATGAAAGGGCTGTTTTTCTTCATTAGTATGGTTAATCACCCTTGTTTCTTGTTGCTGCACAGTGGAGATAGGAAAAATAGGGTCCAAAACAGGAATTACAGTGGCTGTAGGATTTTCAGCAGGTTTTGTAGTGGTGGTAGGGCTGATAACAGGAATTACAGTGGCTGTAGGATTTTCAGCAGGTTTTGTAGTGGTGGTAGGGCTGATAGAGTCTTGAGGTATAATGAGAAGATTGTTAAAGGTCTCATCTTCACTAAGTGTCTCCCCCTGAAGATGAGAGGCTGAAAAATATGGCTCGTTTTCGAAGAAAGTAACATCAAGGGACACAAACATCCTGTGTAAGGTTGGAGAGTAGCACTTGTACCCTTTTTGTGTGGGTGAGTAACCAATAAAGACACAAGTGTGGGCTCTAGGATCAAGTTTAGATCGGTTAGGTTGATGGTTGTGGACAAACGCTTTGCAACCAAATGTTTTTGTTGGGAGATTAGGAACACGAAACAAGGGGAAATTTTTTTGAAGAGTATGTAAAGGTGTTTGAAAGTTTAATACCTTTGATGGGAGTCGGTTTATAAGATAACAAGCAGTAAGGACAGCTTCTCCCCATAAATACTTTGGTACACCCATAGTGAACATAAGGGCACGAGCCACGGCTACAAGATGTCTGTTTTTCCTCTCGGAAACCCCGTTTTGTTGAGGGGTGTTAGGACAAGAACTTTGATGTATGATTCCTTGCTCAGAAAGATAAGGACTTAGGATAGAATTAAAGTACTCTCTCCCATTATCAGTTCTAAGGGTGTGAATATTGGAATTGAACTGGGTTCGAATCATTGAATGAAAACTTTGGAAGACTCTAGAAACTTCGGATTTTTCTTTGAGGAGATAGACCCAACAAACTCTAGTGTGGTCATCAATGAAAGTTATGAACCACCTAGCCCCTGTGATGTTTTTTACTCGACTGGCTCCCCATAGATCACTGTGGATTAAAGAGAAAGGTTGAGATTGAACATAAGGTTTCAAAGGATAAGGAACACGAGTATGTTTAGACAGTTGGCAAACTTCACAATTCAAGGAACTTATTTTCTTATTTAGAAATAGTAGAGGAAACAGTTTCTTCAAGTACATGAAATTCGGGTGTCCTAGTCTACGGTGCCATAGCATGACAGAATCTTCTTTTGATGTAGATAAGGCCATCCCTTCTTGTGGACTGTTTTTGTTCCAAACATATAAGCCATCATCAACTTTAGCAGTGCCAATCATCTTCCCCGATTCCTGTTCCTAAACCACACAACCGAAAGCAGAAAATTCAGCAAGTACTTTTTCATCCTTGGTAAGCTTGCTAATTGAGAGTAAATTACAGGAAAGATTTGGAACATGTAAAACTTTATCAAGGGAAAAGTTTTTAGTAAGTTTAACTGTCCCCATTTCAGCCACCGGTGAGTAAGATCCATCAGCTATGCGAATCCGAGAGTGATCATGACAAGGTGAATAGGTGTGAAACAAACTTAGATTACCTGTCATGTGGTCGGATGCACCCGAGTCTAGTATCCAGGAAGTTTTGATAGGTTCGTGTGTAGTATTTAAGGCAGTACCTTGAATAGCTAATGACCCATTGGCTGTAGGAGTCCCGAGTAGTTTATGAAGAGCCTCAAGTTGAGTTTTGGTTAGCCGAACATCTTGAGCATCTTCTTCAGTAGTAGATATCATTGCTGCCTTGTTTTCTTTCTGGTTTTTTCCAGGATAGCCATGGAGTTTGAAGCATTTCTCCTTGGTATGCCCAACCCGGTTGCAGTGGCTACACCATGGCCTATTTGAACCAAAATCACTTCCAGCCTTGAACCTTTGAGATTGTGGGCCTCTTGAAATAAGGGCAGAGTTCTCGGGGGGACGATGACCAGCTGCGGACAATGGTTTCAGTTCTCTTGTGTCTCCCAACATAATAAGTCGCCGTTTCTCTTCCCTCTTTACTTCAGCAAATGCTTCTCCTATGGTTGGCAGTGTGGTTCTGCCTAGTATTCGTCCTCGGACCTCATCAAGATCACGATTTAGTCCTGCTAGGAACTCATAGAGACGCTCTTTGTTAAGATGATCCATGAACTTGGTGTGTTCCGAGCCCTCGCCCCAATCAGCTTCATAATACATGTCTAACTCCTGCCATAAGATCTTTAGGTTGTTGTAATATTGAGTAACTTCAAGTGTTCCTTGTCGAATATCTTTCAACTTTAATTTGATCTCGAATACTTGGGAAGCATTTCCAAGATCCGAGTAATTCTCCTTGATTGCATCCCACATTTCTTTGGCAGTTTTGAAAAAAAGATATGTTCGGCTTATATGACCTTCCATCGAATTTATAAGCCAAGCCATAACCATTGAGTTGTTAAGCTCCCAAGTTGCATAACTAGAGTCTGTTGATGCTGGTCGAGGAATTTCTCCATTAATGTACCCAATTTTTCCTCGGCCACGAAGAACCATAAGGACAGATTGTGACCATTGCAGGAAATTTTTTCCATCTAATCGATGATTTGTGATTATAAGAGAAGAGTTAAGGTCACCTTGAGAGATTCCTTGGTTGTGATTTTGAGTTATTTGTGAGATCTCAGTCTCAGAGGAATTTTCGGTGTCACCCATGGGAGAAGGGTTTCAACCAGAGAAACCAGAACAAGAAAAGAGAAGGAAGAGCAAGATCAACTGGATTCCTAATGCTCTGATGCCATGAACAAGTTTAGGAAGAAGAATAATTCTTATTTCTTCTAATCTGAATACAGCCTTTTAAAGAATAGCAGAAAAAAAATAAAAAGGAAATAATCTCTAGAAATTAGCCTATCCCTAAAAATTAGTAATTAGATTACAGCTAATAGTACAAGGAAATTCCTAGAACTAAGGTAGAAAATCTGCTTAATTTAAGGGATTCCAACAGTTTCATTGGACCTTCCCACTTAACTTTTAAATCCTCCAAGATAATCTTCAGCCACAATAATTCACAAATCCCAAGTGCCATGGCTCTAAACTCGGCTTCTACACTAGACCTGGCTACAACATTTTGTTTTTTACTTCTCCAGGTCACTAAATTTCCTCCCAGAAAAGTGCAGTAGCCTGATGTTGATCTTCTATCAACTAAGGACCCTGCATAATCTGCATCAGTATAGGCTTCTAATGTCAGATTTTCTCTCTTTCTAAATAAAACTCCTCTTCCTGATGTGCCCTTCAAGTATTGTAAAATTTGAGTCACTGCCCTTAGATGTGATTCTTTAGGATTGTGCATGAATTGGCTCACAACTCCAACTGCATAAGCAATGTCTAGTTTGGTGTGTGATAAGTAAATCAGTCTTCCCACAAGTCTCTGATAGGAGCCTCTGTCCACAGCTGCATCCTCTGTTGCATCTCCAAGTCTGTGATTAACCTCTATTGGTATCTTAGCTGGTCTGCACCCTTGTTTGCCAGTTTCTGTCAGCAAATCTAGAGTATATTTTTGTTGAGATATAAAGATTCCTTGCTGTGAATATGCAACTTCAATTCCAAGGAAGTATTTCAGTCTTCCAAGATCCTTGACTTCAAACTCCTTGATCAAACAGTTCTTCAAGTTGTCGATTTCTTTCGAATCATCCCCTGTGACTATGATGTCATCTACATAGACTATTAGGAGAGCAACTCCCCCTGAAGAATGTTTCACAAACAAAGTATGATCACCCGGACTTTGTTTGTAACCCAGCTTCAACATCACGTTTGTGAATCTTCCAAACCAAGCTCTTGGGGATTGTTTTAGCCCGTACAGGGCCTTTTTCAATTTGCAAATTGTTTGTCCACAATTTGGACTAAATCCAGGAGGGATGTCCATGTAAATTTCCTCTTCAAGATCACCATGTAAAAATGCATTCTTGATGTCATTCTGTTGTAATCTCCATCCTTGATTGGCAGCCAATGACAACAAGATCCTTACAGTATTCATCTTTGCAACAGGGGCAAAAGTTTCAAAGTAGTCTATCCCATAGGTTTGGGAATACCCCTTAGCCACCAACCTTGCTTTATATCTTTCCAAGGAGCCATCTGACTTGTACTTCACTGTGAATATCCATCTACATCCCACTGTTTTCTTTCCTTCTGGTAACTTCACCAAGTCCCACGTTTTGTTCTTTTCTAGTGCTTCTATTTCAACTTTCATAGCATTCTTCCAATTCTCATTTTCTAAAGCCTCGGACACAGTTTTAGGAATGACAATGGAATTTAGGCTAGTAAGGAAGGCTTTATGGTTGGGAGACAAATTTCTATAGGAAATGAATAGATAAAGAGGATTTTTTGTGGTACAAGTTCTCTTTCCTTTTCTAATTGCAATAGGAAATTCAAAATCCCTATGATCAGAATTAGAATTAGGATTCTCAGTATTATTTGAATCAAAGATAGGTTCAGTAATTACCTCAGTTTGTGGCGGAGACAAGGGTGATGATTGGGCTTGCACTGGTCCCTTTTTTCTCGAGTAGACTTGTAGAGGACGAGCAATATCTTGAATTCCTGCCTTAGGTGTGGTGGGTTCAGATTGTTGCAGTTCAAAAGAAGGCTGAGAATCAGATTCAACAGATTGGGTAAGAACAGGCTGATTTTGGACAGGCTGGGCAGATTGGATTAGATCAGGCTGATTCTGGACAGGCTGGGTAGATTGGATAAGATCAGGCTGATTCTGCTTATTCTGGACAGGCTAGGCAGATTCATGCTGATTTTGTGGAGGCAAGGTGAGAGGCTGAAGAAGGAAATAATCTTTGTCCTTATCTTCCCCGAACAAAATCTCCCTCTGAAGATAAGGGTGAGTAAAATAGTTTTCATTTTCAACAAAGGTGACATCAACAGAAGTGAAATGTTTCCGTGTAGGTGGATGATAGCACTTATACCCTTTCTGAGTAGATGAGTAACCTACAAAGATGCATTTCAATGCCCTTGGATCCAACTTACCCCTATTCTGAGAATGAATATGAACAAAGGCAACACAACCAAATATTTTAGGCTCAAGATGAAGAGAAGGGCTAAAGTTAGGGTAGAAATTGTTTAGGATTTGAATAAGACTTTGAGATTCAAGAACCTGAGTTGGTAATTTGTTGATAACATAGGTGGCAGTTAACACAGCTTCCCCCCAATAGTGTTTAGGAACATTTTTTTGAAACAACAAGGCTCTTGTTATTTGAAGAAGATGGCCATTCTTTCTTTCGGCTACACCGTTCTGTTGAGGGGTGTTTACACAAGATGATTCATGTATGATGCCTTTTTCTTGGAAATAGGAAGATAGGACTTGATTAAATAGTCCTTAGCATTGTCTGACCTAACCCTTTTTATATTAGCCCCAAATTGATTTTTAACCATGGTGTAAAAGGTCTTAAAAGTAGATCTGACATCAGATTTTTGTTTTAGAAGAAATATCCAGGACACACGAGTGCAATCATCAATAAATGAAACGAACCACCTAGCCCCAGTTATATTTGGAACAATGGATGGTCCCCAAACATCACTGTGAATGAGAGAAAAGGGTGTAGATGCCTTCTTATTACTTATGGGAAAAGAAGCACGTTTGTGTTTGGCAAGCTCACATATGTCACAATGAAAATCTTCATTATTTAAGGATTTGAACAAGGAAGGAAACAAGAACTTTAAAACTTTAAATGAAGGATGACCAAGACGAAGGTGATGAAGCCATATTTGGTCTTTGGTGGTTTTAGAATCTGACACAAGTGAAAAAGATGGAACACTGACTTGTCCACTGGAATTTTCAAGATAATACAGTCCATTTTCTTCTTTAGCATGCCCAATCCTCCTCCTCGTTCCCTGTTCTTGAAAAACACATTGGGTAGGATAAAAGATAACACAACAGTTAGTGTCTTTGATGATTTTTTGGATAGACAGGAGATTAGTGAACAGTTTAGGCACATGAAGAGCATTTTTAAGTGTCAGGGTGTTACTTATAACAATATCTCCTTGACCAGCCACGGTTATCCTACTTCCATCTGCAATTGTTATCTTTTTATTACTAGGACAGGGTATATAATTGATAAAATTTAGAGAGGAATTGGTCATATTGTCTGTTGCTCCTGAGTCAATCACCCAGGAGCTTTGGGTAGGGAAATCCAAGACTTTAGATGTTTGAGAAGAGGATATACCTGAAAAAGCGAGACTACAAGTACCTGAAGAGGAAGGTTTTTCCAAGGATCCAAGTAAACTTTTCAATTTCTCAATTTCTTCCCTATTGAACTCAAAGGACTGTTCTTGGGCCTCCTCATTCATCTGCTTGGTGATATATGCCTTTCCATGTCCTCTTGATGGCCCCTCTCTCTCAAAAAAATGTATTGTTTGTTGTTTGTGGCTTCCCATGAAGCTTCCAGCACTTCTCTTTTGTATGACAAGACTTCTTGCAATAGATACACCATAAAGAGTCTTTGGGCACCATTTTTGATCCTTCTGACTTCTCTTTAAATACCTGTTGTTCCAAGTTTGATTTTCTTTCAGCTGCACTTCTGGTGACTAGAGCAGAACCTTCCACTTGATTGCTCTCAATCATAACCCCTCTTCTTCCTTCCTCAGCCCGAATGATTGCAATGGCTTCATTTAGAGAGGGTAGATCCACCAAGAAAATCATAAATTCTTTCTTTTTCAACAAACCTTTTTAGGACAGCTGCATCTTCACTACACTTCATTTGGATACGCTAGTAGTGATCCATCTCTTGCCATAAATTTTGCAGCAAGTTGGAGTATTCTGTGATGGATCTGCCTCCTTGCTTGGTGGACGAGATTTTGGTCTTAATCTCATAAATCTGGGCAGCATCATTAACATTTGAATAGGTTTGTTTTACAACCTCTCATATCTCTTGGGCTGTATTGAGAAACATACAAGTATCACTAATTTCTGGTAGCATGGAATTCCATAGCCAGGACATAACTAGTGAATACTGTTCATCCCAAGCCTCAAAACGAGGGTCTCCCTCCTTAGGTCCAGTTCCAAGGAGGTGACTTGGCTTTCCTCTACCCTTAAAAAAAGTACGAACAAGCTGAGACCATTTAAGATATTTTTTTCCATTCAATCTATAGGCAGCTTGTATGCTTGGCAAGTCACCTATCTGATTCGAATGGCTCCCTTCACTCACTGAGATTCCTTGCACAGTCTTGGTACTGCTCTCATCGCCTACCTCAACCATATTTTTCGTTGGATTTAACAGTGAACCTTCGCTGAACACTCAAGGAGGAATTTTAAGGGAAAAGAAGGGCGTTAATCGAGATTGACAGAGCTCAAAAAGGAGCTTACAAGGCTCTGATACCATGTCAAAATAAAGTGATTTACTGTAGAAAACTCTCTTAATTTCTATACAACAGCTTACATCTTTATATACAGCTTATATCCTTAACTTAGGTAACTAATAAGTTAGGAAAGAGACTATTCTAGGTAAACTAAAATCCCTTAAAGATAGGGATTGTAATCACTAACAAGGATCTACAGGATCCTGTCTAATTATACAAAGAATCTCTAATTTATGCGCATATTTTCTGACAGTAACAATAACTGATATGAATGTAAAGAATAAAGCTTTCATGGTAGGCAGATTCTAACTACTGAAACATAACTGAGATCTTTCAACAAGTTATCTTTTTTATACATTCAAGTTTTGTTGGCCCTTTCTCCCTCTTTCTTTCTCAAAGGGAAAGGAGGAAATGATAAAAAAAAACTTAAAGCCTTGGTTTACAACTTTTCTCATTTACCGTTCTTCCGAGCTCTTAAATAAGGATGTCACTACTAGGGCATAGGTCCACCAGGTTTCTCTCCATTTATTGTCTCGTGGATGTGACACTAATCAAATTAAAGAGAGAACAAAAATGGATCTTACCTGCTTTTCTGGATACTTTGGTGCAGATATCAAGGAAACAGCTTCCATATGACCAAAATCAACGTCATAACCCAGCATGAAAATGTAAAGCATTTTCCAAACATATTTCTTCTTACCGTGTGGTGTCAATCCCTGTCAGAAGAACATGAACTTTCAATAACAAACTGCTCACTCATCTTGGAAAGGCACTAAAATGACATCATTAACAAAGCACTAAATCGTTCCATGAAAAAGTTTCTAGAGGGAGCGAGCAGTGTTTGGAAAATTTAGGCTTTAACAATTAAACTTCACATGAAAGAATGAGCTAAACTCCTCCCTAATAAGTTAACTATGAAAGCAGGGGAAAATAAAAAGAAACTTCATGTAAAAACAACAAGGTTACTTTCTTGGAGATGGAGACCTCACTGAGATTCACCCAACAGCACTTAATAAATAAATATACAGATTCCTGTAAAAGAATGTAGAACATAACATTCTACCATGTAGGAAGCTGGAGCAAATACTCAATGTGAAACAAACGCAAATTCAATTTATGTTTCTTATTAAGGCTTGAATTTGATTTGTATGAACCTCTACAAATCAAAAATGTCATACTAGTAGGATGATACTATGACTAAGCAAAAAAAAATTTCCCAAAAAGGCAAATTTTTTAAGGTTTGTCAATATAAAACTTGGGAAGGAAAAAGTACAAAATACTGTAAAATTTAACAGTAATCATGCTACAGGCCTACAGCACAAATTAATCTATTCAATCAACTACATTAGTGAGGAAGGGGGGAAGGAGATGTTCATTAGGTTGAGAACCACATGGTTTTCCCCTCAACATAGAACAAAATAAGGGAATGCAAATGAAAAGGTCCAAATATGCACTCATAAAAAGTGCCCCACAAGAGGAGGTTGAAGGAGATGGTGAGGAGAGAAAGACGCTCTAACATCAAATAAAAACAAACCAAATCAAACGATGCAAGGACCTCTTCTAACTATCAGAAGTGGCAAGATTTATAAAACAATAAAAAAGTCAGTCCCAATATGCCATGGCATTGATAGATAAGTTCAACTTATGGAAACAGATCTTTGAGGGATAAATCCTCACTAACGCATACAAATTTGAAATTTTGACGTGTGTTTGGCTCATTAAACGTGGTTCTGCATGAAAATACATCTTCCTGGCCTTCACAGCCAAACTGGTGAGAACTGACTCTTCACAATGAGTCAAGGACCTCATTAAGCAGTGAGGAAACTTATCACATGAAACCTATTTGTTTGTAACTCTATATAACCGATGCTTTTAATAATTGCGATATGCTTATTTGATTAGAGTTTAGCAATGGTATGGACTTCCGTGCCTACTGAGTGTCATGCAGTAGACATGTTCCAGAGGTTCACTGCTTCATGTAATGTCCTTAACAGGTGCTCAAATTGTAAAGAGTTTCTCGGGATTAGCAAGCAAAATACAGTCTAATACACTATACAGATTTAGAATTCATAAGATATGAGATCCAATCCTACTTCAAACTCTACATAAAATATTTCAAAATACGTTTAGCCAGCAGAAAAACGGCAGTAAGTGCTTATGAAGATCGCAAATCCTTACTCTAACAGCTGCCACCACTGTTATGAATCAATGAGGAATCATTTTTCCTAAAAAAACATATACGCAATTTATTTGCAATAAGTTGCTGTAAATAATCTACCGGCATTGATAAAACTGATACACTTATAGCGTTTACAAACGCATAGACTTCACAGCTTAACTAAGTTCACGTCTTTCTCTCAAACAAAACCAAAATTAACGAAAGAATCATGTGCACTTTAGTTCTACTGAAGCACATAAAATTTAAAAGTAAGTCCGATCATTTCCAAACACGGAATTTAAATAGAGAGGGAAAAACCTTTTCTTTTTTGAATCGATTACGGATATTGCCGAGCTCTTTATCCACGCGTAAGCGTTCTTGCTCTTTGTTCTGGCAATTCCGAATGTCGCTAATGAAAATCGAGAGCCCTCTCATCCCGTGCAGTGCCATTCCGGTTTACTGATCAGATCCACTTCTTCTTCCTTAGGGATCTGTCTCTCAATTTTCCAGATCTTTCTCTCTCTTTTCTTTCAATGCAACGGAGAAATCGACCCGGCACCACAAATTTACCATGGAGACGAAAATGAGCTGTAGGAAAAAATGGAAATAGAGATAGAATTGTTCCTTAGTCGGATCGGGTCTTTAATCGGGTTGAGCTCGGATCGGCTTTAAAAATCATTTCTAATTAATATTTAATTTTAAAAATAATGTATTTTAGGTGAGAAAACTTCTTTGAGTCCTCTTAATTTTGAAATCGGTCGGATTGATCACTAAATCAAAGAGGAGTAATTTAGTCCTATCAATTCAGAAAGTGAACGAATAAAGATAATTAGTTACGTTTTTTTATCTTGAGAATCAAGATTAAGATAAACATAATGTATAAATATTGAAGGATAAATTTGTTTATGAAAGCATTATCATTGTGATTAATTATCAAAATTAAAGTTTTTTTTTACAAACTGATCACTTTGCTCAATATCAAATTTAAGGTCTTAAGAGGTCCTTTTACCTATATTTTTATTTTGGTTTAATAATTCAGAAATCGACTGAAATCAAAAGAAAATATTTTGTACAAGTAGACCCACGTGAGTGTCCTGAATCATAGATATCTTACAATTTAGGGTAATCTTCACCAGTGGTCTCTTTTGTTTAGGGTGTGTTTTATTTTGGTCACCAAAATTCAAAAACGTGTATTCTGGTCCCTAACGTTACAAAACGTTTATATTTTAGTCACCCAACCGTTAGTCTCCGTTACTTGGCTAACGGGTGGCTGACATGGCTCGTTAAAAAAATAAAAAAATCCACGTGTTTAGTCCACGTGTAAAATGTTAATTAATTATTATTTTGAAAAGGGGTTTAGTCGTGGATTCATCGCTATCACCGTGTTCAGAGACATAGAGCGGTACAGTGGAGATCGTCATCTTCATCCAACGGCGGAAAATTGAGATCGAAAGGCAGAGTTTTCCGGCACGGAGACGACGCGATATCTCCGTCGTCGACAACCGATGATGACGAATCACAGTCACTGTGACAATCCTCTGGCAAAACCGGCGGCGTCCTTGGATGGTACTTCCTGGTTGAAACCACCGCAAAATCCGTCGATTTCTGCTGCGGTGGTTGAGCCGGTCTGGGTCCACTAAACGACTCCACCGTGCTACTCATGCTGCTCCTCGTCGGTCTCTGTGGATTCACTTCGTGCTCATGAAAATCGCCCATCGGATACAGCCGGTGCTGGTCGATGAACCCATCGTTGTTGTGAAGATGATTCGTTTCGAACGGAAAAGCCTGGAGATTTGAAGAATTCAAGGGAAAATTCGTTTTCGCTGTAGGTCCACGGAGTGACCTCGCCGCCGCATCGTAAGCCCGAGCAGCATCCTCGGCTGAATCGAAGGTCCCTAACCACACTCTGGTCTTCTTCCAAGGGTCTCGAATCTCGGCCGCAAATCTGCCCCACGGTCTTTTTCTAACACCTCTGTATCTCTGTTCTTTAATAGATCCGCTGGGTTGTAGTGCTGGGGTTGTAGCCACGACGGCGGCGGAACCTCTGCCTCTCCTCATCGGAAAAATATTGTTTTTTTTTTCAAAAAAAAGTTTAGATTCACCCAAATCCTTCAAAAGGGTAATCGGAAATCAGATTGAAAACTTAAAAAGATTAAAAGAATGGTAAAATTATTTATAAGAATCAAAAGGGTTGATGGAAAGATTAGAGATTAACCAAGGTGATAGATAACCCTTCAGTGATAGATAAACCCCTTTTCAAAATAATAATTAATTAACATTTTACACGTGGACTAAACACGTGGATTTTTTTATTTTTTTAACGAGCCATGTCAGCCACCCGTTAGCCAAGTAACGGAGACTAACGGTTGGGTGACTAAAATATAAACGTTTTGTAACGTTAGGGACCAGAATACACGTTTTTGAATTTTGGTGACCAAAATAAAACACACCCTAAACAAAAGGGACCACTGGTGAAGATAACCCTACAATTTATTAGATTATAGGGTAATGTTCACAAACAGTCCCTTTCGTTTGGTGTTTGTTCTAGTTTGGTCACCAGATTTCAAAACAGCTTATTGTGGTCCCTTACGTTTATAATCTGTTTTATTTTAGTCACTTTGCCGTCATTCTCCGTTAGAGGGGTAACGGCCGGCTGACATGGCAATTTTAAAACTAAAAAAATTCCACGTGTATAATACACGTCATTGTATGCAGGTTCTTCTTTCGTTCTTTACCATTCTGGAAAATGTTGCCTTTTCATTTTGTTTTGGGATACGTTGCTTTGGATCAACTTTAAGTTGTTTTATTTATTCTTGCAGGTTCCGACTTATCCGGCTAGCATGTTTCTTGGCGATGCTAACGGAGAAGGCTTAAGCCTTGTCTTATATTTTAAGGTCTCGGATACTTTTGACAAAGATATATCCCCTCACTTCCAGGACAACATAAAGGTATCCTCCTTATCAATTTTCTCATACAACTTCACACTCAATGAATTAAGTACTGCCATTCTAGTTGAAGATGAAATGGAAAAGGTTAAAGGGTTTGTGCTTGTTACAGAAATTTATTGAAGATGAAATGGAAAAGGTTAAAGGGTTTGCAAAAGAGTCCACTGTTCCTTTCCGAGAGAGGCTAAAAATTTTGGCCGGTTTAGTTAACCCCGACGAGCTTTAGTTCGGTACTACTGAAAAGAAGCTTATTCAAGCTTATAACGACAAGCCGGTTCTTTCACGCCCTCAACATAATTTCTATAAGGTAGTTTATAGCTTCTCCTACAGATGTTTTAGCTTCTTGGTATCTTCAGTTAAACCATTCTCTGCTGCTTTCACATATCCAGGGACCAAATTACTTCGAGATAGACCTCGACATACACAGATTTAGCTACATATCTAGGAAATGACTTGAATCATTTCTAGACCGCATGAAAAATGGAATCATTAATCTGGGGTTGACTATTCATGTAACTTCTTTCTGATTTCTCTTATTGTAAACAACCGAGATTCCGAATACGAAGAAATTTAAGTAAAGAGGAGAATGTGAAGAGATTCATGACATTTTGTGTTGTCTGGTTTGCAGGCACAAAAACCAGAGGAATTGCCAGAGCAAGCCCTGTGCTCTTTGCAGCTGAATAAGATCGATTTTGTAAACCATGGCCAAATTCCTACCATTGTAACTGTCGGGCATTTACATCGCGTTCCATGCCACCACATTTCTCTCGGGCATTTCATCAAACACCTTCCGGGAATCAATCCGGATAAGTCAGAACCTGCAAAAATAAATAAAACAACTTAAAGTTGATCCAAAGCAACGTATCCCAAAACAAAATGAAAAAGCAACATTTTCCAAAATGGTAAAGAACGAAAGAAGAACCTGCAGACAATGACGTGTATTATAACGTGGAATTTTTTTAATTTTAAAATTGCCATGTCAGCCGGCCGTTACTCCTCTAACGGAGAATGACGGCAAAGTGACTAAAATAAAACAGATTATAAACGTAAGGGACCACAATAAGCTGTTTTGAAATCTGGTGACCAAACTAGAACAAACACCAAACGAAAGGGACTGTTTGTGAACATTACCCTAGATTATAATATTTGGTATCAAAGTCGGCTCTGAAATCCCAACAAAGTGCCACAAGGACAATAGATTGTTATTGGAACAAGGGAGGATGCATCAGGAATCGGACATATAGAGTACCAAAGAGTAGTAGAAGTAGTAACAAAAAGAAACATTTCCAATCAAAAGAACAGTTTGACCTAGAAGTTTTAAGCACCATTTCTATGGAGAAACAGTCTAAAAATTCACCGTGAGAGCCTTTGCTTGCAACAAGTACCCTTAAATTGGGGTGCATGAGCAATGATGTTCTTACAAAACTGTAGTCGACCCCTAAAGAAACCGTCCCCGACCCAAGCTGGATCTCTTCGAAATGTTATGATACAGATGTCTTATGAACGAGGAAAAGAAGCCATTTGGCAAAGTAATATGAGGAAGAAAGAATTTCATGAGAAATCAATACCAAAAAAAAAATACTCAGAAGGTTATTTCAACTTCGGAGGCATTTCTTTCGATGGCTTTGAAGCTCTTCCATCTATTGCAATATTCCCCACTCCAGTCTCCATGGACTCTCTGTCATCCTTCTCTTTCCTTTCCTTTTGACATGTACTGTCATCTATACACTGTTCACGAACAGTTGTGGAAGGTTCGAGCAGTTGTGGGCCAGCACTGATCCATGGATGGTTGAGGCATTGAGCAGCTGTGGGTCTCTTTTCAGGGGCAAAATCAAGTATTGGAACGAGGAAGTCAGCCATGTCTGTAGCATCTTGCTCGCTAAAATCATACTTTTCCATAAGGACCTTATTGAGAGGCCAAAAACGTAATCGGCGAATATGCCTCAAGTCTCCATGTCTGTTGAAAAAATCCCGAGAGTAGCGTCCACTTAATGCAATCTGGAAAAAAATGTTGGACACTCAAACAGTGAGATTCACAACCTCAATACTTGGAACTACAAGGTTTATAGTGTAAAGCATTCAAATATGAACTTTGTTCCCTTGAACAAAGGGACGATGGCAAATTCATTCCTTTGTAAGGCAAATGTTCATACCTTGCGTGGCATCACTCCGAGAAGCTCCATCATCAATGCCAAGTGATCCTGGAAATAAAAAATGCAAGTCAAGGGGAAAAGGTGACAAGAAATTCTGTAATGGCCTACAGAACTCAACATAATATTAAAAAAAATGAAGGGTAGGGCTCATCTCAACTTATGGTGATCTTTCGATTTCTAAGAATTTCTTACGGTTTTCACCATTGCAGAAATAGGAAACAAGTAGGCAGTCACATCACTTGTAACATACAGAAAGCTTACTCCAGACATAAAATATAAGCAAACCTTATATGGTGTGCATCTAAAGCTAATGAAAATTTATCAGTCATTTTCTCCTGTCCTTTTTGAAGCACATAAGGGAGGTAAAGGTGTAAGGATTACCAGATATTTCATATGTAAATGAATGCAAATCAGAACAATCTTAAAACAAAAACAAACAAGCATCAAGCAATGCAAGGTATAGTATTCATTACGGTGCAAAATGTTCTACAGAAGATGCTGATATTAATTCAAATAGCACATGACCATACATGAGTAACCGCAAGGTCCACCGTAGTTAGGACTAAGAGGCACACAAGACTACGAAATATCCATAGAATTAAAACATAAATGCAAGATGGAAAGTAAAATGGTTTCTGCATACCTCATCTCGATCATAGTTTTCACCACTATGAGGGTCAAAAAGAACATCACCGGTAGCCAGTTCAAAACAAATACAAGCAAAAGACCATAAGTCGGCTGACGTTGAATACTTGGATCCAAGGATAACCTCAGGGCATCTATACTGCCTGGTTTGAATATCATTTGTAAATTGTTTATATGTCCAGCAAGCATTGCCAAAATCAACCAATTTACATTTAAGATCAGCTTCATCCAACAGCCTTTTCCTTGTTGCACGGCTCCCCCTTCTATGGCTCTCTATTCCTTGGTTACCATTGTTGATTCCATCACTCCTTGCATCATCTTTAACCACAGAACTTTTTGGCTGTCCTTCACCACAAACTTCATTTGATTTCATATCAGCATTGGCGTCTTTTGTACCACCAGTCTTGGAATCTGTCTCAGTTTCCTCCAAAGGTTCCTTTTCTACACAATCTCGAGCTGCCTTCTTAGCCTTCTTCCGGATCTTCTTTTTCTGATTCCTTGTCAAATCTACATTCGAACTCTTTATTTCCTTTGAAGTGACAGTCTCTGAGACAACCTTATCCTTCCTAGATGGAAGGATGGGAGAAGCACCAGATTTCCTAGGATCTCTCGATGGATCAAGCATTGACAATAGCAACACATTCTCTGGCTTCAAATCAGTGTGAATGATTGAAAGTTCACGGTGTAAATAATCAAGACCCGTCAAGATATGACAGCAAATCTCTTTAACCATGTGAAGTGGAACCCCCTGATAATCACTATATTTAATAAGGGTCAAAAGGTTATCCCCCAAGTACTCAAAAACCATACACATATGGTTCCCATTAGGCCCTGAATGCTTAAAATGATCCAAGAGCTTGACAACACTCTTTTTATCGTCCGGATCTCCCTCAGCTATCTGTTTGAGGATCTTTATCTCGTCCATTGCTGCCTCGGTGTAATGCTGAGCACTCTTTTGAATCTTCAAAGCTACATAACGCTACAAACAATAAATTCTCATCCGGTTAACTAGTTGAACCATGAAAAATCAAACGGCAATGGTTGATCCAGTTCTACATTGCGCCGAAATTTAAGGAACAAAGAATCTTATGACCTAAAGAAGTAACAGAACCATATATAACCACTGTGACAAGAATCATAATGGAAATGCAACAACAAGAGAGCAGAGAACTATATGTAAAAAAAAAGAGAAAATTATCTCTGATGGGAAAATGAAGGGCATCTGAAGCTCAATTGCAAGGAGGCAAATCTTGGACTCTTCACAACATTAGCTGCAGAAATAATACCCTTCAATTAACCAAAAGCAATGCACATTCCAGCATCTTTTACAATGACATCTTTCATTGTTCTTATACACCCAAATAAGACATTCCATAAGAAATTTCAAAACTATCCCACTTTTTCCCTAAAAAAACACAATTCGCCTTATTAATGATTAACCAACTTCCCATAAAAAATAAACGTTTACCATAAGAAGTAATAAGGGAGACAGAGAAGCTGAAAAGAAATAAAGAGAAGAGGAAAATACCGATCTTTGAGTATCCCAAGCGAGCCAAACGGTGGAGAAATGACCCCAACCAAGCTTGCTCTGAACCACATAACAACCGTTCTTGAAAGTGTCACCGATACGCACCGCATGGTACCCTCCTCTTCTGTAATCTTCAGTCCCTTCATCTTCCGATGAGTAATCACTCACTTCACTTCCATCTCCATTCTTATCCTCAGCCATCTCCGAACCAAATAAAAAGAAACAAATTGGGTATTGAAATTCAGATGAGTTATTAGGGGACTGGAGAGATTGAATTCATGAAGAGAGAGAAACGATTTATTGAAATTAGGGTTTGTGGGGAAATTTGCAGGTAAAAAACATAGAAGGAGACCACCGAGACGGTAGTGATTACCCTTTTTAGCTTGGGGGAAGGGGAAGTGAACTGGAGGGAGGGGATTTGAGCTTCACGCGCTCAGACTTGCGTTTTTTCTTTAGATTTAAGTGAGGTTGAGTTGGCCCTAAATATTAATGTACCATACCATATTGGGTCCCACGCTTTGCCTTGTTGGCAAAGTCATCCTCCGTGCATTTTTGTTGATTCTTCCTCCTTCTTCTTTTTCAATTCGTCTTAAATATATTTTTTAGTATTTGAATTATACACCTTTTTGAAGTTGGTATTTAGAGAATTTAATTTCATGTACTTGAATTAATCACTTTCCTTTAAGTTGGTATTTAAAGAATTTTTATTCCTAAGTTGATACATGATCTAAGTATATTCTCTTAAATTGGTATTAAAATTTATATATTCTATCAATTTAGTCTTAATTCGAACTAATTTAATAAATTTAACTCTTTATATTTAAAATTTTCATCAGTTTAATATTTTTTTACAATATCGTTAAATCAAGCGATCCATCGGATCAAAACAACAATCGAATAACTGCACTCTACCGTCAAAGTAATATAACAAGAAGAATAAACAATTTAAGATAAGAACAAAAAGTAAATTGATAGAATTTTTAAATATATGTAGTTAAATTTGTTGAGTTGTTTCAAAGTATGACTAAATTGATTGAATTCATAAGTTTTGTTACCAACTTGAGAGAGCGTGTCTAGTTCATGTAGCAATTTGGGAGTAAAAAAATATTTAGATGCCAATTTAAAAGAATGTGTCTAGTTCAGGTACCAACTTGGGAGAATAAAATCTTTAGGTACAAACTTAAGAAAAAAAATGTATAGTTAAAATATTAAATATATATTTAACTTTTTCTATTTTAATGATCTATATAAAGTAGATATATGATACTATTATTATTGGTTAACATTGTAAATTTTCAAAAACAAAATTATGTAAATGAAATGATAATTTACAGTGAGCAAAAAATAACTATTAAAATGAAAACATATTAGGCTAAAACTTATATAATTACTTTAGTTCGAAGTTGAGCAGCATTTGTATGCCGATGTAGAGATATGTATTCTTGTTTTGTTAAATGTAATTAATGTATTTTTAAAATTTTAATTCCGACTTGAACAATACAAGGATAATAATTCTAAATAAATAAAATAAGATATCAACAAAAAAAAAAACCTAAATCTACGACTTGCCTTTGGTGTAAAACCCAATTTTTGGTAAGTGAACTTGGGTTTGGTGTAAAACCAAAAAATTGGTAAGTGACCAAAATGACAAAAATGAAAGTTTGATTTCTAGAGTGAAGTGACTAAAATGATAAAAATGAATGTTTAGTGTCTGAAGTAAAAAGTTTGGAAATTTTGAAGTATTTAAATGGTAATTTTTCGGAAATAATTTTTATCCCGTAAATAGACAGTTTTACCTATGATAAGTAAGTTGGAAATGAAATTACAAGGTTGATCCGGAATTATGTTGAAAGGAATTAATTGTTTAAGTTTTTTTTAGAATTTTCGAATAGTTGGATCGAATAGAAATTTAAGAGATAATTTTAGCCATTGAATCGTACAAAGATGTCATTTCACATGCTTCATAATATTATGAATTAATATGAACCATTAGATTTAAGTTGAAATTTCATGTTAAATATCAACCGTTGGATTAAAAAAGACAAGATTGAGAATGAAATTTTAGGCTAAAGTTGTATAATACTAATTAAGGATTAAATTTTGGCCATTAAAATTAATCTAGTGATATGTGGAGCATTGAATCACAAAATAGTCATTTGCTATTTTAATAATAATGAAAAAAACAACCCAATAAGTGTCCCAATAGAAAAACGGATGATGTTCATCTTAGGAGATACGAGTTCAAATCGTCTTATCTACAAGGTGTATGCGCATTGTCAAAGGGTTAAGAATATGTATGAATAGATAATACCTCGACATGGCAGTGCTCGTTGCGATAGCAGTGTTATATAGGCAAATATACTGACTTTACAGAATGACACATCAGTCAAGAAATAATTTTATAAAATTGTATAAAATATATTTTTCTTTTGACATGTCATTCTACCAAGTCATTTCAAATTGTTTATCGCCAGTTGACTAACAATTTTCATCTGTGGAGGGGCCATTTTGACTCAAAATAAAACGTTGAGGGCTAAATTACTTCAAATAAAGAATAGGGGCCAAAGTGACAATTCAATCAACCGTTAAGGATTTTTTTAGCATTATGCCTTTTGTAAATGACCTTTAAAATTTTAATATGATTTTATAGATTTTAAGTTTGAGTGTAAGAAGTCCTTAAACTTTTTGGAAACAAATCAACTAACCCCTAAACTTTTTGCACCCAATTAAACCTTTGAGCCAAAAAATTAAATTAATTAAGCCCTTTGATCAACTTTGACCATTAAATCTTGATAATTTTTTAGATAAATAATTATATTAATATTTTAATAAATATATAGTTTTTACAAATTTTAGAAGTGTAACAAAAATATGATTTTTTGTGCAAATATTTTTAATTTAATATTGAAAATTTAACATGTTAAAAAATATTATAACACAAGCAATTTAGTAAATTTTACTTTCTAAAATGTAACATTCATACTAAATATAGAATTAATCATGAAGTATTCTAGAATTTTGTAAGATTTGTGGCTAGAATGTTCACACCGGTCAACAATCCAATGAACATTAAACTTTATAAATAGGGGTGAGATAATCATATAAGAAGTAATGATAAGCAAAGAAGTAAGTTTGTCTCCTATTTAATTGTGTTGTATATTAATAAAGGTGTTTTTTTTATAATTTGATTTTTTTATTAAATCTTAAATTCTTAAATTCTTAACGTATTTAAATTTGTGATAAGTAGTATCAAAATATCTTTTAACAAGTGATATTAGAATGACCTCTTAATTATCTCATTCAAACTAACCAGAAAAATGAGAGTTATAAGTTAACAAACCAAATAAATTGTTAAACTTTTTTCTTACTTATAGATATTCTACTATAATATTATTTTCCAACAAATTCTAACAAATCGCTGTAAAAGTTATTATTTTATAAACACAAACTAACTAATTATTATTTAACTAATCACATGTAAACATTCAATTATACACTAATAAATCATTTAACAAATCTAATTTTTAAAAATAATTATTTATTTATTTACTAAATATTTTATTGCTAATTAGAAAGTCAACGACTTCGTCACAACAAAGTTCCTTATGTCATTCTACATGTAAAATCCTACAAGTAATATTTTTTTACAAAAACCGGTATTTATGACTGTAAATAAATAAACATAATATAAAAATGGAAAATTCTACCACGGGCGACGAATATTGCTGAACATCGCTAATGATGAACACCGATGAATACCATTAATTTTTTTTTTAAATTTAAAATCTAAAGGACTAAAATTATAATTAAAATTATCTCTTAAAAAATAAAAATCTGTTGTGAATAAAATAAAGATGAACAAGAATAAGAACAAGAAGAACAAAGAGATGAGAGAAAGAGGGAGATTTGTATTATTCTCAAATATAGAATTGTATACAATGCCTTCAATGAATCATCTATTTATAGGCATAAGAAGTACATAATACATTAAACTCTAATTCATAGAGATAATATTCCTAATAATAAATAAATTAAACTCCTTTGATAAAGTTCTAATCAGGATAGACATCCACATAGATAAATATTCATAACACTCCCCCTTGGATGTCTATGAAGATAATGTGCCTCGTTAAAACCTTACTAAGATAAAAACCCAGTGGGAAAAAAATTCTTTAGTGAAGGAAAAAGAGTACACACATCTTTGATACGCATAACTTGTTGCCTCATTAAAAACCTTACCAGAAAAACCCATTGGGACAAAACCTCGGTTAAGGGAAAAAGAGTGCAACGCGTATTTACTCCCCCTCATGAAAACATCACAGAAGATCTTTGAATCTTCATAATTTAATCTTGAATATCATTTTTTCTAAAGATTGCGAGGGATGAAACTTTGGAGTAATATGTTCCATGATGTATCAACTTTTAAACTGAGATATACATATTGCTTTATCTTCATACAAGATAGCTTTTATCATATCTTGTAAAAGTAAATCCACATATCTTTTGGATATGTTGGGTCAATAATCTTAGCCAAACACATTTTTTGGCTTGTCTCGTGCATAACAATTATTTCTACGACATTTGAGGAGGCATCAACGAATGTTTGAAGATCTAAATGTAATGATCTTTGTATATTCATAAATATTTCTTGACCAACTAATATATAGTGCTTCAAGACCAAGAAAAGATATAATTATCTTTATTCACATCCAACAATCTTACAACTATTGGGATACTCAATAGATATGCTCTATTCATATTGAATCTTCTTTAAGATTCTTTCAGCTTATGTATATTCATAGACAAAAGAAATATATAAAAATGCTCGATCTTCAGGTCGAGATAAACTTGATGTCAAGATTCAAGTACTTGTATTGAAAGTACTTCATGAGTTTCCAATTTGAAGCTCTTTAGGAGTTCTAAAATTATCATAATGGATCTTGATCCAAACTCCTTTATAAAATACATAAGGAAATCTGATCATTCTTATAGTATTTTCTCAATTAGTATTCACTAAGGCGATTATGCCAAATGCGCCAAAATAATAATGAGACATGTCTAAATAAATTTCCTCAGAAATTTTCAAATGCTTATAGCATTTTAGATCCTTCAAGGATAAATATGGATCCACAAATAATTAGACGCATGTAAAATTTTCAAAACTGCCAAAATAATTGCATCCACCATGAGTAATTAAAACTTTTCATAAATCATAGTTCAAGTCGTATTTACGACTACTTATTTGTGCCTCACTTGCATTACACCTTTAGGTGTTTAGACTGCTGGTTCAAATACTTCTATTTTAGAAGTTCAAAGCGTCTTTCAACACTAGCCAATTCAATATCTATACTACTGGATAGATTTTTATACAAGATCCTCGATTTCTTTCTTTACTTCTATAGAAGTATTTTATGTAAAATTATTTGTAAAATCGTTGTCGACAACTTTCCAATTTTCTGGTTCCATTCTCGTAATGACATAACTTATCGAGATCTCTTCAAGATTTCAATCTTTATTTCAGGTACCTAAACTCTTATAGAGTTTTATTATTTGTTATGTCTTGGGTCTCTTCAGGAGCACCCGCCTCCAATATATGACCATCTCATATTACTTTCTATTTATGAGAATTTTGATCATTGGAACCATTTCAACTATCATGCTTCATGCATGATTTACATTCTCTCGCTCTAACATGTAATTTAAACTTAGAGCATTTCAGCTGGTATATGAGACTTAATTACTCTCATTGGGTCAGTAAATATGCCTGGCAGTTGACATGTAATAACATGAATTATCTTATGAACTTCTAGTTCATATACGAGGATCTAGATAATGATAATTCATTTTCCTCTATCCAGCTGATTATTATCTCCCTCTGATGTTGAAAAAAATCATGTCATAAATGATTCTCCAATTAATGTTTAAGAATTTAAACATAAAAGGAGACTCGTACTCAATATATATTCTCAACCCTTTTTATTTACCCATTTTGTGCGTTGTGGTGGAGCAATTCATATCGCACATTCAAAAATCATAAAATGGGAAATATATGGTTTCTGACCAAAAACCAATCATAACGGGGAGTTTATTATAACTCGTTGGCTTGATGCGTATAAGTGTTGCTATATGGAAACACCATATAAATAATAATTCTTTTGTTCTCATAGTTTAGCTATTAAATAGGAGGCATCCAATTGAAATTTTGCTAAACTATATTTTTCATAATCAATAGGCTTTGTAACAACTGATATAGCCTAAAACATAAACCCACTAGCTTTTCAAGAAGAATAGTCTAACTACATAATCTGAATCTTTTTAAAATCAATCTCACAAACTTTTAGTTGTAAGTCGATAAAACAATGTAGATGCATCTACTAAAATCATATAAAACTTTTCACATTTGTGGATATATGGGCCCATATTTCGTTTAGATATGCAAGACATACAGTCTCAACTTTAATACAAGAACTTTAAGTTCTAATTCTTTTGGTAAGTGGGATCATCTATATCCTTTGAGAACAAACAACACAAGAACTTCAGGTTCTTTTAGTAAGTGGAATTTAATCAATTCCTTTAAGCAACACAGGAACTTCACGTTCTTTAATAAGTGGAATTTAATCTATTCCTTTGAGAATAAGCACCACAAGAACTACAGGTTCTTTTAATACATGTGCATGTAAATCTCAATAATTTCTGCACCATTGATCAGGATGGTCTAACCGATCATGCCAACTATATATATGTGTGTATATATCTCTAAATTCGTAAACTCCTTGTTTACCATAACATGTAATTCAATCTCACTCGTACATGTCTAATAAGGCCATCAAAATTGTTCCTTTAAATAGGAATATATTTAGCTCTTTCGGAGCTTTCAATTGAAATTATCTTTTGGTAGCAATATATAGCTCTCCTAGAGCTTTCAACTGACTTTTTGGCTACCAGAACTTATATCCATATTGGCTTATTTCAAATGCCAATTGATAACATATGTTATCTATAATTTCCAAAAGGATAGTTTGCGAACTCATATTGCTCTCTTTATGACTTTGACGAGTATAACGCACTGTGAATATGGAATAAAGTTCCATTTGACAATAACATATTTGCTCAACCAGAGCCTTTTGTGATATTAGTACTTCCGGATATAGTACTCACATTATTCCCTTGCATTTTAATCGAGAAATGCATAATTGTGCACCTTTCAAAATGTGCTTTGTTTCATTTACTTCAGGTAATGAAAATATGTACTTTGTATCATTCACTTCGAGGAATGAAAAATATAAAATATAGCACATCATATCAAGTCGATTATCTATCAGAGATAAACTTTCAAATGCTCTTCCGAAATATTGATATTTTAGTACTTTGAGAAATACTACTCATATTTTCCCTTGCATTTAAATGGGAAAATTATTTCTTATGCTTAAGTACAATATGAGTACTTGCATTATCTGCTAGGCATAAATAGCCACAATTCTAGGCATAAATAGCCACAATTCATTGTATAATCATATTCTTCAAATAATAAATTAACATAAAACGTAAATAAATAATATGTGAAATAAATAAACATAAAGCAAACCAACATAAATAAATAATAAATAAAACGAATTAACATAAAAAAATAAAATAAAATAAAACCAATTATTCATGTTAGAGGTTATAAGGGAAATAAATAAATGGTAAATTATTCCCTTCAAAGGTTATGAGAAAATTAACAATATCCAATTGAGTTGGATCAATAACGCCATAAACAAATTTTGTTTATATTTTATTTCATTTATCATTCATGATTATGGATAAAGTCCATAATACTTTGGCGTTTGACAAGTACGAAATCAATGGTTTATAACATCACATTGATAAAAGGATTTCACTTCCTTAGAATGATCTTTATCACTCTTTTCATCCTTATAACTTTGCTACCAGCGGGTAGAAGTATTCTTCATACGACTATATTTTTCATGTGTATATTCATAGTCTCGACCATGATCACTACTTTTAATGTGATTTTTTATTCATTCCATAATATAATCTCACATTCACTTCAAGGAATGGAGTAGAGCCAGTGGGCCTTTAAAACCTTTTTCACATACCCTTATCATAGAGAACAAAGATTTAATCCTCGTACGCGGCATTGTTATACCTGTCCACAAGGTCCTTTAAAAACCTCCTTTGAGACCAGTAGCCTCGCAGAACGGGATGTCCAGCCAATTATACTTGGATTATATCGAAATTATGTCTCTAATTGAATAATGATTTACCATGTTTGCATTCACTTCAGGGAATGAAACAAATTCAATAATTGCATGGAATAAACATCATGCTTGCTTCACTTCAGGGAATGCCCCACCATTGATAATTGCATGGAATAAACATCATGCTTGCATTCACTTCAAGGAATGCCCCATCATTGATAATCGCATGGAATAAACATCATGCTTTGCATTCACTTCAAGGAATGCCTCCCATAAAACTTTTTGGATCAAGAAGAATTTTCGTAACTTGAAATTGGGAGAAGTCTATGGTCGAGTTTTTCGACAAAGAAGAAAAATTGCTTTCGAGCAAATATAGACTTTATAACAATCTTTTTATAGATTGAAATTCACCATGATTTATCCACATTAAAATCATAATTTAAAGAATAAAAATAAAATAAGAATTTACCGATATTAGTTTTCCTCTCGAGGAAAATGGAGACGTAGCAAATGACCAAAACATCTTCTCATAATGTCATGTCTCTTTCCAAGTCATTTAAATACATGTAAAACTCAATACATGGTTAAAATATCAATATCATCAAATAAAATATTATAAACACATATTGATCTTAATACAAAGTTCAACCATTGTGTCAAAAATAAATATATATGAAACCATAATAATAAGATCTATATGTATGAGTTGAATTGAATATATTAGAAATAAGAGGATCTATGTCATAATTCTCTCTTTAAAAAAAAAACTAAACCAACAAAGGTGTTTCATTAATGTACAGATCTTTGTTACTAAAAAAAAACCTTAAACCTAGAGTACGTATTTTAATTAATTTATATGAAAAACTACCATAGTTCTACGTACATAACTTTGTTATTCATAATTATAAAGTATAGTTAGTAAATCGAACATGCTTTACATGCACCATCATCAAACTTCATGAATTTACAAATATACAAACACAAATAATAATAATTAAGTATGAAAAGCATAAGCAGTTGAGTACCAAAGATGAAAACCCACAAATACTTTCGCTTAACAAACCTTAATCGATTCCATCGTTCCCTCTTCGTCTCTGTCGATTCGTCTTTTGGTTTGTGAGAAGCCACAAATTTATCTCTTTCCAATGTTCGAATAAAATCAAACATACTTCCAAAATTTTCAAAAAAAAAAAATTTAAAACAAAGTTAAAATATAAAGAGAAAGACAATCGGTAACTAAAAAAATAAGGAGAGAAAAAAAAAACTTATCTTTGGTTTATTCTATAATCGAATTCTTCCCGGTAACTTCTTTTGAATTATAACGATGAAGACCTCAGTTGATTAGAGTCTCGTGCTGATAACGTGTTGTGAATAAAATAAAGATGAACAAGAATAAGAACAAGAAGAACAAAGAGATGAGAGAAAGAGGGAGATTTGTATTATTCTCAAATATAGAATTGTATACAATGCCTTCAATGAATCATCTATTTATAGGCATAAGAAGTACATAATACATTAAACTCTAATTCATAGAGATAATATTCCTAATAATAAATAAATTAAACTCCTTTGATAAAGTTCTAATCATGATAGACATCCACATAGATAAATATTCATAACAAAATCAAATTTAATAGTTACTTTATAATTTTTTTAATAGGTTAGAATCAAATATACTCAATTCTCATAAACTCTAACAAAATCAATCTCTTAAAAATAGAAATTAGTTTATAATTTTTTAATAGATTAGAATCAAATATACCAAACTCTCCTAAACCTAAACCCTAACAAATTCAAGGTTGAATTTTAGACAACGAAATTCAACTTCCTTTTCCTCCAAATTCATTCCCAGTTTCGACAATATTTCCATGGTTGTTTGAGTTTGAGACATGAATCGTCTGAGATCACCCAGAAAAACTCAAGTGGAAAAGGTGTTGAGTGGATCAATGTATTGATCAATGCCAAGAGGGGTGGGTGAATTGGGCTTTAAAAAATTGTTGAAGAAAAATGATAGCTAAAAATGAAGAATAAATGATTTTAGAGTGGTTCAAGTTCCAAATGAACTCTACATCCACTACCTTAGCTACCACTAAGGATTTGCAACAATTCACTAATTTGTTCTTCCCCTTTTCAAGGCTTAGGAGGTAACTTTTACACAACCGGTCAAATTTTCGACCCAAAATTTGACCAAATCCTCACAAGTGAAACAAAGAAGAAATTAGGCAAAAAGATATCTCTCAAATACAATATTGCTCCTTTCAGTACAAACACTCAACCCAAATTTGAGATAGGATAAGAATTGAATACAACACAATTTGGGATTTACAAGAATATTGGAAAATAAGCACAAATGAGGTTAGATTTTTGCTTGGATGTTTATCTTTGATGTAATAGTTGTTGATGGTCTTCAATGAGCTTTAATTTATATCTTCTCTATCAATTCTAGCCGTTTGGGTGGTTAGGGTATTGATTGTAGCCGTTGGGACCCTCTCTTTCCACCATAAATGCACTTATGTAGCTATCCGTATCGGTACACGAGGACCTGTATTGATACATGTCTCAAAACAGAAAGAGTCTTTGCACATAATAAAGAGGGTGTATCGAAACACGTGTAAGCGTATCGGTAAGGGACAAGGACCGTTTCGATACGGAAGAGACCGTATCGATACCTTTTTCTTAACTTAGCTCACTGGAAGTTTCCGTTTCGATACGGGTAACACCGTATCGATACGGGACAACTGCCACTTTAAATGTTAGTTACCTAACGGCTGACACTAATGGTCGAAAACATTTAAACCTCTTCGAATTAAAAATCCGTTAAAACCGTATTGATACGGGTTAAGCCGTATTGGTACACCATTCAAACTCCTTCAGTTTTTACAGAGGGGCGTTTCGATACAAATTGAATCTGTTTCGATACGGTTAAGCGTGTATCGAAACGCGTCTTTCCAGTAGCCAACTTTGTAAAAAAGGTATCGATACGGCTGGAGGCGTATCAATACACCTGGACGATTTTCAATACTTTGGCCTTGGAACACTTAGAAAATATTTGGAGTTTGAGTTTTTCAAATCAGTTTAAAGTGTTGGTGATTTATAAATCATTTAAGGGACTTAGAAATCTATTTCAAGTTTTCAATTTAATCCTTAACATACTTAGTTATATCATAATCAAACATAGGTTTTACAATCTCCCCCTTTTTGATATAACAAAACTAAAACTTGAAATTTTTGATACTTTGAAAAACTTTGCAAAATAACTCCCCCTTAATATTAGCTAGGTAACTTTTAAGTTTGAAAAACAAAATTTTTAAGTGTTGTGAGCTTCCCTCTCCCCCTTTTTATTAGATCAAAAAGAATTGAGACATAATGCACAATGCATAAATAGGAAAAAAAGTATAAGTAAGCAAGCAACATAATATCATTAAGATCAAAAATAAAAGATAACATCAAGTTAAAATCCAAAAACAGAAAATCAAAGCATAGGTTTTAGAATAATTCAAACTTAATCCTAAAAACATAAATCAAAGGTGCATAAATAAATATGCTAAATGATATGAATGATATGCAAAGATAGGCTACTATGCATCTCCATCGCCTTCTTCATCATCTTCATCATCTTTCTCAATTGGATCATCATTCCTCATAGTTTGACGCCATTCGTCATGGAAAACGGTGAGAGAGATATTCATTGAGTTGTGACCGCCTTCAAGGGAAGTGGGTCGAGTCTCCACGTTCTTCATTCGATCTTCAAGGCTTGTAAACCTTGTATCAATAGCGGCAAATCCCGAATTCATAATTTGATCGATTGAAGCCATTCCCGTGCGCAAACCCGTGAATTGCTCATTGAGATAAGTCATGAGGGAGTCCATAGAAGGTGGAGAAGGAGCTTGAGGAATTTGTTCAACTTAAGGATTAGTAAATTGTTCCGCGGCCTCACTAGGGAGCTCGGATAGACAAAGCTAATTACCATTAAAGTAATGGAACTTATCCCTTGCAAGAGATCGTTCATCGATAGGATCGGTGAGGGGCGTTGGGTAGTTATGCGAGCAATCAATCTTCTTTTGTTGGAAGAAGTAACTCAAGGCCGTGCCATAGGTGAAAGAAGTGACAAGTGTGGTTTGGCGATGTTGCACGAGATAGACAATCTCCGCAAACATAATACGAGCAAGGTTTGGACGTTTTCTCTCACAGAAGCATCGAATCCAAAAATCATCTACTTGGCGGATAGTGGAATACTTCCCTCCCGAGGGCCTAAACCACCAAGAAACCATCAAATGGAGGATCTGATCCTGAGCATTTAGGGCGGTGACGGAACCACTTAGGACATGGCCAAGGGCATTCTCAACATCATAGCCTTCATCCTCCAACTTAAATACATCACAAATAGATTGAACATCTATAGTGACCCTTTTACCCATAAGATAAGAATTAACGCCTGTAACAACACCATCTCGATTTGCACAACACTTGGCATTATCATAAAAGATCAAAACTAAAATGCGAAAGTAAAATCTGGAAATTGTGAGAAAATCCATAAACTTTCATTCTTGGAGCAAAGGTAGATGTTCAAATTTGAAGTGCTCTGAGTTAAGAAAAGGAATAGAGATTACCCTCTCCGGACGGATCTTATAGTTTTGAAATTGGCGAAAATAGGTGAGTTCTCCGGGGGACTTAAAGGAGTGTTGATAGATATGAGTGAGATTCGGGCGAGCACCACCTCCGGTATTTGATCCTTCACCGGCTTCACTAACACGTGTTCTCTTTTTAGGAGGTGCCATGAACTAGAGAAAAGGTTAAAAACAGTGTATGCATTAAGTTTTCTTCATTCAACTCATTGAAAAACCAATAATTAAGGTTAAAAAAATTTAAAAAGAAAAAAAATTAAAAAGAGATTTTGGTTTGAGAAGACAAAAACAGAAAATCAAAAGAGAATTTGAAACGAAAATTAAAAGAAAAATTAAAAGAAAAAGAAAGAGTTTTACCTTGATATTGATTAGAGAGGAATGAGAGAAGAGCTTAGCACCCAATTGATGAAAAGCTTAAGAGCTTTGCTTGATTTTGAAAACCCTCTAGAGATTTTGAGTTGTGGTGTGAAAATATGAGGGAAAGAGAGACTATTTATAGAGTGAAAACGGCTAGGGTTTATAGGGTTTTGAGAAAATTCAATTTTGGTAAAAGTTGAACTCTTAAATGCCAATTGATAGCTGCCTGCGCAATCGCGTATCGATACGCCTGAGGGTGTATCGATACGGGGGTAAAAGCATAATTCCATTTAAAACGCTCGTTGAAGGATCGTATCGAAACAGATGCAATCCGTATCGAAATGATTGTTGCTCGTATCAAAACAGGTTTAACTATATCGATACTCGTTTTAGGAAAAATGAAGTCTGGGAAGCTAATACAGTACTCGTATCGATACACTTAAGGCCGTATCGATACCCTATGCCCAGAAATACATTTTAGGCTTGAAGAACAACCAAAAGCTCGATTCTAACATCTTCTAAAAGAATGCAAATAATGAATGAGCAGTTCTAAGCATATTTTAACAAAATCATACTCCACCTAGCTATAAGCATGGATATTTTCAAGAGCTACAACACATTAACATGCAATTTCACAAGATCAAGCAATTTTAACTTTAAAAAGGGTCCTAAAGGGTCGAGGAAGGCTAGTTAGACCTAACTCTCTCCTAAGGGACCAAAAACGCTCTTTATCTAAAGGCTTTGTAAAGATTTCCGCTAGTTGGTTTAAGGTGTCAACGTACTCTATAACAACATATTCCTTAAGGACATGATCCCTAATGAAATGATGCCTTATTTCTATATGTTTTGTTTTAGAGTGTTGGATGGGATTTTTAGTCAAGCATATGACACTAGTGTTATCACACTTAAGGGCCATGGTTTCAACTTTAATACCATAGTCTAAGAGTTGTTGCTTCATCCAAAGGACTTGAGCACAACAACTCCCTAAGGATATGTACTCGACTTCAGTGGTAGAAAGAGCTACACTATTTTGTTTCTTAGAGAACCAAGATACGAGCATACTACCTAAGAATTGACAAGTTCCCGAAGTTCTTTTCCTATCGATTTTACATCCCCCATAATCTGCATCCGAATAAGCATGAAGGTTGAAGGTGGAGTCTCTAGGGTACCAAAGACCTAAACAAAGAGTATCTCTAAGGTACCTAAAGATTCTCTTAACGGCTATAAGGTGAGACTCTCTAGGACTAGCTTGAAACCTAGCACACAAGCAAACACTAAACAAGATATCCGGTCTACTTGCGGTAAAGTAAAGCAATGATCCAATCATAGAACGGTAAAGCTTAGAGTCAACACACTTACCTCCTTCATCTTTGTCAAGCTTTGTAGATGAGCTCATAGGTGTGGCTTGAGGCTTTGCATTCTCCAAGCCAAACTTCTTGAGCATATCCTTGATGTACTTTGCTTGATTGATGAAGGTGCCATCCTTTCTTTGCTTGATTTGAAGTCCCAAAAAGAATGAGAGCTCTCCCATCATGCTCATCTCGAATTCACCTTGCATTAACTTAGCAAACTCTTTGCAATGACATTCGTTAGTAGATCCAAAAATAATATCATCAACATAAATTTGTACTACTAAGATGTCATTTTTATACCTTTTTATGAAAAGTGTAGTGTCCACCCTTTTTCAATCAAAAAGTTTGAAAGTCTTTCATACCAAGCTCCAGGAGCTTGTTTTAAACCATAAAGAGCTTTAGTAAGTTTTGATTTGGAAATTTAGAGTCTTCAAAACCCGGTGGTTGTTCCACATACACTTCCTCATTTATAAAACCGTTTAAAAATGCGCTTTTAACATCCATTTGAAAAAGCTTGAAATCATGATAACATGCATATGCAAGCAACATCCTAATGGCCTCCATTCTAGCTACGGGTGCATATGTTTCATCAAAATCTATTCCCTCTTTTTGAGTGTAACCTTGTGCTACTAATCTAGCTTTGTTTATCACAATGTTACCACTTTCATCTAGTTTGTTCCTAAAGACCCATTTAGTTCTTATAGTAGATTAATTACTAGGCCTATAAACTAATGTCCAAATATTACTTCTCTCAAATTGATTTAACTCTTCTTGCATAGCCATAATCCAAAAGTCATCTTTTAATGCTTCTTTTATATTCTTAGGCTCTATGCATGAGATAAATGCAACATGGTTCATAAGTTTAAGAGAAGATCTAGTGGTTACCCCCTTGGATGGATCACCCAAGATTTCACCACCTTTGATATAGTTGAACTCCCTTGGGTAGCTCACTTCCTTTTCCTCAAGAGCCAAGTCCTTCAAGGCTTCAAGAGGTGGGTCTTGTGTATCCTCTTCTTTTGTTGGAATCTCATCCTCCTTTGAAGTTTGTCCTTCATCAAAGGCATTAATGATTCCTACATCACCATCATCACAAGAATTCTTCCTAGAGTGATGAAGACTCCACCAATGATGAGGTAGCCCACCTATGCTTGATGGCCTTCAATGAGGGGGAGGTAACTTCTAACTCATCTAGTTCAAATTCACATTCTTTTGATGAGTTACAAGAAGCATATGATGAATTGGTTTTTGAGTTCAAGGCTTCATTTTCGAAAAACAAGAAATTGATTTCAAAGTTAAAAACCGAAAATAATTTGCTTTCTAAAACCAATTTAGAGTTTGAAGCAAAAATTAAAGACTTCGAGCTTAAAGTTTTGGATTTACAAAAATTGCTTCAAATAATGGAAAAATATCATCAAAAAGAGGTTGATGATCTCAAGAAATAAAAAGATTTGATTTTCAATGAACTTCAAAAGAAAAATAATTTAGGAAAATCAAATTTTTAGGCTAAAGGGTCAAATTTGCCCCTGTAGTAATCCGAAATCAGCAATGTTGCCCCTAATTTTTTTTTTCCGTAATTTTGCCCTCAAAGTCAGTCAATTGTAGAATGTTCCCCTTTGACCGATTTTGACCGTTAAATGCTGACGTGGCAGTTAACGGTGCTGACGGGGCAATTTTACCCTCGAAGTCATTCATGCAATTTTGACCTCGAAGTCATTAATTGCAACACTTTTACCCTTGGTTTATTTAGTTTTGAATAAAATTGGATAAATAATTTGGGTTTTTTCGAGTTGAACTTTAACAAACAGAATATATGAAAAATCGATTAACAAATTGATGTAAATATCCTTTGAGTCCCTAGTAATTTTAAAAATAAGCAAAATGAGAACTCTCACAAAAAATCAAAATATTATTCATTTTTTTAAAAATCTATAAACTTAATAAAAATAAATACAATATTCAAAAAAATTATTGAAATAAACCAACGAGAAGCGTGTTAATTGAACGGTGAACGCGAACTATGCTATTCGAATGATCATCGTACATTTTTTCCTAACAACCCATCATCGGTAAGTGTGTCAATCGAACATCGTTCGAATAGCATATTTCGCGTTCACTGTTCAATTAACACGCTTCTCGTTGGTTTATTTCAATAATTTTTTTAATATTGTATTTATTTTTATTAAGTTTATAGATTTTTTTAAAAAATTGAATAATATTTTGATTTTTTGTGAGAGTTCTCATTTTGCTTATTTTTAAAATTACTAGGGACTCAAAAGATATTTATATCAATTTGTTAATCGATTTTTCCTATATTCTGTTTGTTAAAGTTCAACTCGAAAAAACCCAAATTATTTATCCAATTTTATTCGAAAACTAAATAAACCAAGGGTAAAAGTGTTGCAATTAATGACTTCGAGGGCAAAATTGCATGAATGACTTCGAGGGTAAAATTGCCCCGTTAGCACCGTTAACTGCCACGTCAGCAGTTAACGGTCAAAATCGGTCAAAGGGAAACATTCTACAATTGACTGACTTTGAGGGCAAAATTACAGAAAAAAAAAATTAGGGGCAACATTGCTGATTTCGGATTACTACAGGGGCAAATTTGACCCTTTAGCCAAATTTTTATGTAAGACAATCTAGTGCCCCTAGATTTGTAAATGGTAAATGTTTTAGAAGTATTTGGGTCCCAAAAGGACTAAGCACTTCAATTAAAAAGGATGAAATTGAAAAATGGATTCCTAAGGGGACTAAACTTTGTGCTACTAATGTCTATGGATCCAAAGCAATTTGGATACCAAAAATTACTTGATTGTCTTTTGCTAGGTGTGATGGAGAATGATCTACAAGTCAAACATTGAGGGGGAGCTCCATGCACACAAGGAAGAACACTTGAAGAAGGAAGGGTTCACATCCTCCCTTGGATTCAAGTGTGATAAAAATCTAGTTGTTTTTGCTTTCATTTGATTTATTTCTTGTTATTTCAACTAGATGATCATATTTGTTTGACTAACATTATTTGATGCTTTGAGTAAGGGGGGCAATTTTTAAACCAAAATTTTAAGTGTGTCAATTTTATTTTTACCTCCTAAGTTATTTTGAGCCCAATGTCATTTTAAATTCTTTTTGATATAACAAAAATGGGAGAAATGGTTTGAAAAATTGATTTTTCAAGTTTTTCAATACAATAAGGGGGAGCTTTAATCTAATTCAAATTTTAACTCTCTTATTCAAATTTTAAAATACAAAGGGGGAGAGAATCCCAAACAATTTTCAAGTTAGTTTTATTATATCAAAAAGGGGGAGATTGTAGAACTAAGTGTTTTGATATAATATTTGAAAAATGTTTTGGACTAAATTGAAAAGAATTTAAAATATGTTTTTAGTCAAAAACAACTTGAAAATATGTTTAAGAGTTTTACAAGGCTTTGGAATGATTTAAAGTTCATTTAAAGTAGTCAAAACCAAGCTTTTCATGTGTCCGTACCGATACGGTCTGGTACCGTACCGATACGCCTTAGGGTTTCAACTACAGGATTTTTTCAGTAGCCAAAACATGTACTGATACGCTTAGTTGTATCGATACGGTGTGTTTTGAAATAGCCCAACGGCTAGTCGCGTACCGATACGCCTAACTACCCTAACGGTCATATTTCCCAATGGTCTTTCAATTTGCAGGACCGTACCGATACACTAGGTAAGCGTATCGATACGCATCAACTGAAGTGCACAATGGCTACTTCCTTATCGGGACCGTATCGATACAGTTTGAAGGGTATCGATACGCCAAGCTGTAGAACTGCATTTATGGTGGGAAATAAAGGCTTCAACGGCTCCAATTCAACCCCAACGGCTAGTAACAGCTACAAACTCAAAGAGAAGTATAAAAGAGACCTCTAAGCATCTAGTAATGGTTAATGCTTCAATTGTCAAACATCATATGATCAAAAATATGTCTTAGTGCCTAATTGTCATTTTCTTGTATAGACAAACACTAATGAGCCATAATTGTCATATTTGCTCAAGTGTTCTAGGTTTTTGGTGAGTGCTTTGATTTGCAAACACATACCTATTAGAGGGATTTCTAGTTTGCTAAGTCTTTCTTGTGTAAGAGAGTGTTTGATCAAGCTTTGGGTAGAAAGCTTGATCGTTGTAACGGTTTCCTCCTAAACCGAGAAAAGGGGACGAAATTCTTAGTGAATTTGTTTGGAAATCCTTAGTGGGAAGCTAAGGTAGTGGATGTAGACCTTGGTTAGAACGTTGAACCACTATTAATCCTTGTGTAAATTGTCTATCTTTCTATTCCCACAAAACATCCAAATATCCCACTTCTCCACACTTGGCGAGCAAGAACGGTTGAAGGAATCGAGCACCACAAATCCCAACATATTTTTTTAAGATATTATTTTGTTAGGGTTTAGGAGAGTGGGTATATTTGATTCTAATCTATTAAAAAATATTATAAAGTACCTATTAAATTTGATTTTTATTTTTTAAGAGATAATTTTAATTATAATTTTAGTCCTTTAAATTTTTAAAATATTTTTTAAAAAATTAATGGTATTCAGCGGTGTTCATCTTTAGTGGTGTTCAACAATATTCGTCGCACGTGGTAGACTCATCCTTTTATTATTTGTTACATAATTAATTTAATTAGAAATAAAATAACAGTTCTTTATTATCACAATTAATTTAATTAATTAGAGATGATAGAAAATTTATTATTCGTTATTTGATTAATTTTGTAAGCATTTTTGGTGATGGACTGTGTTGAGATATGTTGTAACAACTCAAATTTTTGAGGCAGCCTTTATAGATTGACATGATTCATGAATGATTATGTTGTTGATGTATTTGAGTTTATCGAGTCAAGTTTAGACTAATTGGAGGATAATTATATTTAATTAGGTGTAAAAAAAATAAATGATGGAGAACCAAATGAGAAATAAATCTTTCGAAAATAAGGTTGGTCCTCATTTATTTTGACTTGTTTATAAGTGACCTGAAAGAGGGAAAAAATAGAAATACTGAAAAGGAATAGATAATTTCTAATTGTGAATGAATGGGGAATAAAAATCTTTTACTTTTTCGGTGTTTCTATTTATATTCCCACACTAAAAATTAAGTTTAAGGTTTGTGATTATAGTTTGGAAAATTTGGGGTTGAATGTATTTTTAGGGTATAAGGGGTAGGGTTTAGGATTTAGAGTTTAGGGTTAAGGTTTAAAATTTAATTTTGATTAATTTTTAGTGTTGGGGCATAAAAAAGAGCACCAGAAAGGTGGAGAGGATTTTTATCCATAAGTGAGTTTCTTTTGTTATTTTGCATTGAGTAGTATACTTTAAACTCTAAAATGTTTTCTGAAATCCATATATATGCAATGTCTTATATGTTGAATATTTTGTTATTTTCACTTAGGCTGTCCCTCTTTAGGAGAAATATATCATGGGTAATTCCCACCACGTCATCTATGGGACCAACCACTGGAAACTACCCATTTCACCATAACTTTTTCATGTCACTTTTTCCAACCAATGAATCTTCACTAAAGTTTTTCCATGTCACTTTAAAAACTGATTATTAAATTGATGACATGGGAAAAAATGATAAAGTGGGTGATTTCTAGTGGTTGGTCCCATGGATGACGTGGTGGGAATTACCCATGATATAATTTCTCCTCTTATAGATTGTTTATGTTTTTTTTTTTGTGTGGGAATTTGTGTTGTGAATTACATCAAAGCATTTTGGAGTTTTATTAAAGATAAAAACACGTGATCAATAAGAAATTTAAATAATTTTTTTTTATCATTTCCGCTATAACAATTAATGGCTAAAGGGTTATATTTGTCCCTGTAGTAATCCGAAATCAGCAATGTTGCTCTTACTTTTTTTTCTTCATAATTTTGCCCTCAAAGTCATTCAATTGTAACAATTTTTCCCTTTAACCGACGTTGACCGTTAAAGTGCTAACGTGACAGTTAACAATGAAGTCAGTCATGCAATTTTTCCCTCAAAGTCATACAATTGCAATAATTTTACCCTCGATTTATTTAGTTTTTGAATAAAATTGCATAATGAATTTAGTTTTTTGAGTTGAACTTTTACAAATAAAATATATGAAAAATCGATTAACAAATTGATGTAAATATCATTTGGGTCCCCAATAATTTAAAAATAAGCAAAGTGAGAACTCTCAAAAAAATAAAAACATTCTTCAATTTTTTTAAAAAAATCCATAAACTTAATAAAAATAAAGAAAATATTCAAAAAAATATTGAAACAAAAACTAATATAAAAATTAAAATATATTAGAAATTATAAAATAATAAAATTTAAATATAAAAAATTAAAAAAGTATTTAGTATTAAAAAATCGAAGAATTTTACCAATTTTTTTCCCGTTTTTCTACGTCAATTTTGATTATTTTTTATTTATAATTTTATGTTTATATTTTATCATTTGATGAAATTGTTCATTCTTAATATTTTATAAATACTTTTAAAATTTTTGTATTTATATTTTTATTATTTTATAATTTCTAATACATTTTATTTTTTATATTGGTTTTTATTTTTAATATTTTTGAATATCTTATTTATTTTTATTAAGTTTATATATTTTTTAAAAATTGAAGAATATTTTGTGAGAGTTCTCACTTTGTTTATTTTTAAAATTAGCAGGGACCCAAAGGATATTTACACCAATTTTTTAATCGAATTTTTTATATATTCTGTTTGTAAAAGTTCAACTCGAAAAACTAAATAAACTGAGGGCAAAATTGCTGCAATTGTATAACTTTGAGGGCAAAATTGCATGACTGGCTTCACCGTTAACTGCCACGTCAGCACTTTAACGGTCAACGTCGGTCAAAGGGCAACATTGTTACAATTGACTGACTTTGAGGACAAAATTACGAAGAAAAAAAAGTAAGGGCAACATTTCTGATTCCGAATTACTACAGGGGCAAATTTGACCCTTTAGCCACAATTAATTGAATAAATTTTATTTGGATGTGACATAATCTAGTCTAAATGTTGTTGTTGTACAACTAGTACAGACGCCCCGGTACTTAAATCTGTGGATGCAAGAAGGTCTCCGAGGACCCCTAGCTCAGGCAATTCACTCCATTCCGATAGACCCGTTGTTTGTACTGAATCCACCCCGTGGCGTCTGCCGACGATGAACAAGTCATAGTCATCCGCAATTGATTGAACGATCCTCGCCGCTTCCGGTCCACTGTTGGAAACTTCTTCTAAATACATGACGTTGCCAACATTACTAAATCCACCGTACTTTGTATCTTTCAATATCTCAGCATCCAGCATCATGTCCCAGTTCATGGAATCCGTATGGTATTCATCACTAATGAGATGGATGACCGTCAGCTTCACCCTAGGGTCATTGGCCATTCTTTTGGCTAATGTTAAAGCCTCCCGGTCATCTTTTCCGCCCAAGAAGAGCATGCCAATGGAGCAGGATGATGAACTCGACATCTTCAGTGATTTTCTCTTGCGGTCGAGTACGCCGCGGGTGATGAGAATCCCGACCGAGCACGGGGCTCTGTCCAGGATGCAGCTGTTCAGGTTCCTTATCATACTGTTTTCGACTTCAACGGATCCGTCAATGGACCATTTCCTATGGAATGGAAGAAGTATGAAGGATGTTTGCTTGTCGAGGGCGAGACTGCAGATATCGTCATGCATGAATTTGGGCGGAGAGATGGCTGTGAATGAGTTGATGGTGACCAATCCCCCATTTTTTTCCTCGTATTGATGGAAAGCGAGAATGTGTTCGAAGGAACGCCCGACTACATTCTCCTGCTTTTTGTGAGCTATAAAGACGGGAGTTTCGCGACCGGCGAGTTCGATCAGGTGAAGGGCGTCAACCACATTAGGACTCTCTTTTGTAGGGCAGGTGATATCTAGCAAATCTATCAAGGCCGGGACATGTTCAGGTCTATGGACACATGCAAGAATCCGTAGTTCGGCATTGCCGTGTAAGTGCTGTATGTTTCTTTTCTGATATGCTGCATATCTTCTTGCATCTGGGTCGTAAAGGAACTTCACTAGTATTGGGATTATGGTTGAATTTAGTAGAATGCCAAGACTAAAGATGGAAAATGTTTCGTTTGACATAAACTGCAAAGGAAAAATGAAAAAAGACTTAGAACATGAAGTAGTAAAAGTTTTGAAAAAGCACATGGTGTAAGGATTTAGATTACCTTGATGTCTCTAAAAGTGCAGAAATATGATAACTCCACGACGCCTTTGCTGCTCATAATGAGAGCAAACGCCAATGAGTCCTTGAAGGGCATCATGCCCCAAAATGAAGCTATGAAACAAGATATAGACTTGGCAAAGAAGGAGAAAACAATATTGAGTACACAAAATTTCAAGGTAGTCAGATCCTCAAAAAACTTCTCTGGTTGAATTGCCATTGCAGATGTGGTTACGTAGATTGCAAGAAAGATACCATTGACAAAACATTCAAACCTTTCGACCAGGGCAGACCCTATGGGTGGTCCTTCGGGAATAGCTAGACCCACGAGAAAAGGGCCGACTAAAGGAGACTGATTGAACTTAGAGGTAAACACACCACAAGCCAGAGCCACCATCACGATGATCACAAGGTACACTTCCTTGACCGGCTTGCCATCTGGTGTTTCTCTAATTATCCGAAACATCAATGAACGGAACCCGGAAAAGATAAGAAATAGGAAAGTAATCAGTATTGCTACATGAGCTATAGCGAACTTTGGTGAGATGGACCAGCGTTTCGTCGAAGCATTGAAGTAAACTAGAATCAAAGTGCTGAGGTCGCCAACGACCGCCGACGACAGAGCGAGTCGTCCCAGCTCGGAATTCAGGATCTTGAGCTCGCTGAGAAGGCATGCGATGACCGAACAAGAAGTTAAAGATTCAACGGTTATTCCCATCAAGCGTTCCAAGGATAGTGTTTTGCTCTGATGAGGCTCTTTGAAGGCGTCATAAACAGCTAAACCGAACACCATGGGGGCTAAAAGGGATATAATGCCAATCAATACGGCTCTCCTTGATGTGGTAAGTGCCATGTTCACATCCATTTTCACTCCCATCAGAAACAAAAACATAGAGAAACCAAACAGAGATGCTGTGTCAATGGTTTCTACACCTAGATGATCTGGGCTAAAAAATATGTCTCGGATCCCTTCCATTTGCCCCAGCATTGCAGGCCCCAGGATCACGCCGGACTAGTCCACAAAATTTAAACCAAACAAACTAATCAATCACAAATCAAGAAATAGATATATACAGAGAAAGGAAATAGGTTATCGATTTATGAACGTACAAACATTTGTGAGGCAAAGAAGGTGAGTCCAATAGGCTTGAAGATGACATGAACGATATGAGATACCGAGAATACCAAGATTATCTGTAATTCCAGAAGCGGTAACGAGTACGACAGAATCGCCGATGGGGTGTCTTCCCAGACACCGGCGGAATTCACCTTGCCCGGAAACGAGACGCAAACTTCGATCGTATCATTCCCGTAAGGAATAGGAGGTGGTGGTCCAGCCATGGCTGCCACCGGCTGTCGCTAAGACTAGGGGAACGATTGAGGATTGGATGAAAGGGGAGAAGTAGATGAAGGTTTAAACCTCCAACATAGATTCTATTTTTGCTCATGTTGACAATTTCTAGTTGTTTGTTGTAACTAGATTCTCGGCTACCTGGAATTTTATATATTTACTACGGATATAAAGTTTTCTATTACAAGGACAAAGCACCCAAACCGTTGTTTTGTTTTGGTTATTGTTGTTAAATGTTTATAATATAGAGTTTAGTTTCAATCATCATTGGATAAGTACCAACATAATTAACATACTCATTTGGTTTTTGCCCTGTATTTAGAGCAAATTCATGATTATTTTATGTAATTAAGAACAATTCCGATTATGTTAAAATATGTCTTAGGGAGTCTGTAGGGACAGTTTAATTTACAGACAAAGTGGTAGCAGAATGAGATAGTTGAGAGTAAGAGCTTTTAATCTTTGAACATTGATGTCATGTATGCGTATTCATGTGTAACATTAGTGTCTGTATACATCCACGTAATGTTGTTGCACCACAAGTACAATTGCCCTACAATCTAAATATGTGGATGAAAGGATGTCTCCGATGACCCCTAGCTCAGGAAATTCACTCCATTCTGATAAACCCGTTGTTTGGAGCGAATTCACCCCGTAGCGTCTGCCTACGATGATCAAGTCATAGTCACCCACCAATGATCTAATGATCTTTGTTGTTTGCGGTCCATGCTTCGAAACTTGTTCTATATAGGTTATGTTGCGACCATTGCTAACATCATTTTGCCTAATATCTTTCAAAATCTCAGCATCCAGCATTGTGTCCCAGTCCAGGAGATTGATCAGAGGAGATACGGATCATGTTAGCCTGACACACTCAGATATTGATAGACTAAAAAACAAACAGCTGTAACCCTTTTTAGAAGAGGAACAGACGAGAAAATAAAACTAAAATGTAGGTCATCATATTTTGTAGAGGATAAAAATCAACTCACACACATGAGGCCAAATGGGTTTCAACCCATCGTTTATATAGCCCAAATAGGCTAACAAACTTGGTACATTTAACAACCAATTTGTTACACCTAAAGGCTTAACAACCAAAACAGATTACCAGACTCATGGGCCTACATTGACGAACGGCCAAGCTTCTTCAACATACTCCAATATTCTCCCTGCTCCTTCAGGCTTCTTCGACCATCTCTGCCCCCCTCCATTTCTGCAGACGTATGCAGCTAAAAAGAAAAACACCATAGATCAACGTGTAGCAGAGTGAACAAACATCTTGTCTCGAAACATCAGAAAATAAGACTTTGAGAGAGGTTTAGTGAGGCCGTCGGCAACTTGAAACTGAGTTGAGACATAGTTGACAAGAACTTGCTTAGCGGTGACTTTTTCCCGAACAAAATGCACATCCAACTCGACGTGCTTCGACCGAGCGTGAAACACCGAATTGGCAGCCATAGCTATGGCACTGGTGTTGTCACTCCAGACAACCGGAACATTTTCCAACAAAATGGCCAAATCGTTGAGCACAGTCTGCACCCATGTAACTTCAGCAACAGTGTTAGCAATACTCCTATATTCTGCCTCGGTAGTTGATCGTGAGACAGACTTTTGCTTCTTAGAACTCCAAACAACTAAGCAATTGTTTTTATACACACAATAACCTGTCGTTGAACGTCGGTCGTCAAGACTACTAGCCCAATCCGCATCGGAGTAAGCCACTACATGCATCGATGCTTGCTCAGACGGAGAAAAAACTAATCCATAGTCCAAAGTGCCAGCCAAGTATCGAATGATGTACTTAACAACTTCAAGATGAGTTTCACAAGGTTTGTGCATGAACTGAGCAACCTTGTTTACTGCAAAAGCGATGTCGGGTTGAGTGTGACATATATACAAGAGTGCTCCAACAATGCTGCGATACTCTTGCTCATCAAAAACATGACTGCCCCATCGCGAACAAGCTTCGAAGAGGAAACCATGGGAGTTGGTGTGGGCTTACACTGACTCATATGAGTCTTTTCTAGTAATTCCATGACAAACTTTCTTTGACTATGAACAACAGTGTCATTAAATCGAACCACCTCTATACCAAGAAAGAAGGTTAGAGCACCAAGATCTTTGAGGGCAAACTTTTCCTTTAATTGCGATATAACACTTTCCACAAGTTGTATGGACTGCTCAGTGACAATGATGTCGTCAACATACACTATCAAGTAAGTGGCGACACCTTCTTTGTCACAAACAAATAAAGAGGCATCGACCTTTGACTCTCGAAAGCCAATCTGCAAAAGATATACGCGAAGCTTATAATACCAATTGCGGGGCGCTTGCCGTAATCCATACAAGGCTTTTCGTAGCCTACAAACTAGTTTAGTTCCAGCATCACTAGCTTGTTCAAAACCGGGTGGTTGCTGCATATAAACCTCTTCACTGAGCTCACCATTCAAAAACGCGTTATTAGCATCGACCTGGCGGAGGGACCACTTATTGGTGACAGCCAAAGCAAGAACAATATTGAGTGTAGTAAAACGAACAACCGAACTGAAAGTATCCTCAAAATCCTGACCTGGAACTTGGGAAAATCCCTTCGCCACAAGACGGGCTTTGTACCGAGAGACAGAGCCATCCGTATTACGCTTGATTCTGAACAACCATTTGCAGCCAATACATTTGTGATCCTTTGGAAGAGCCTCAAGCGTCCAAGTACCATTGTTGACTAGAGCAGTGTATTCACTATGAACTGCTTCTTTCCATTCCGGAACAATGAGAGCTTGATGTATGGTAGTAGGGACTGCATCAGCCAAAGATGAAATATACAGCTTGGGTTTAAAAATACCACATTTACTCCTTGTGAGCATCCTATGCATGTTCGAAGAGGATACATCACCAGGATCAACATCAGAAGCACGGGTTGGCACAGTAGGTTCAAGAACATAAGGGACTGTTGGACAACCACTAGAACTGGAGGCAACATGACATGCTTCAGCACCTACATCACACACAGGATTTTCGTTAGGAACTACAGGACGATCAGAATTAGGTTCAAGCACAACTTGTTCATGAACCGGAGGACACACACCAGACTCAGCACCAACATCGATAGCCTCACTGACAGAGGGTGACACGCCAATGGAACCAGCATTCAAAGCATCAGAACACAGTGGAGAATCGCTTGACACCGCAGGCATACCAGACGGACTACAACTATTACCCAAAGGTTCAACAACAGGGAAAGGTAAGGGCTCAACGATTAAAACATCACTGCTTGCTTGTCCGGGAGAGGCAGCATTGCACTGATGTAGCCTAGAAGTTGTAGTACGAGTGACGTCAGGAGTTGGAGCATGTAGAGGGGCTGAACGGAAAATGGTTGGAGTGCCCTTGACTTGTGTGCAATGTCGTATTGTGGTTCCTGCAAAAGGGAAAACACCTTCATCAAATACTACATGGCGTGAGATTACAGTTTTCCCCTCGGGTGTCAAGCATTGATATCCTCTGTGTTGGGAGCTATAGCCAAGGAACGTGCATTCTTGTGACCGAAACTCCATTTTGTGCTTATTAAATGGGCGTAAATAGGGAAAGCAACGACACCCAAATACATGCATAAACTGATAGTCGGGGACACGGTTGTACAACTTTTCAAAAGGAGAAACACCATTTAGAACCTTGGTGGGAAATCGATTAATTAGATATACAACAGTCACCACAGCAAATGCCCAGAACTGAAAGGGCATTTTGGCTTGAGCGAGAAGAGTAATGGCAAGCTCTATAACATGCCGATGTTTGCGTTCAACGACACCGTTTTGTTCGGACGTATGTGAACAAGTTGAGCAAATTGTTTATATGCTTTGAAACTCTCCACCCCAATCACTTTGAACTTTGAACTCTCCACCCCAATCACTTTGAACTTCTCCGATTTGGGCATGAAACTGTGTATGAACCCGTTGAGCAAATTGTTTATATGCTAAAACGGCCCGTGACTTGGTCTTAAGTAAGTATAACCAGGTATGCCGAGTATATGCATCCACAAACGAAACATAATATGTGTACCCAGCTGAATTAACATGTAAAGGTCCCCAAACATCAGTAAATATCTGTTCAAAAGGTTTATTATACACTGTACTGGAATCACAAAAGGGCAGCTTATGACTTTTCCCTTGTTGGCAAGCAGCACAAAAAAACTCTTTATTGTATTTCAATGAAACTTTACATTTTGCAAGTATGGTCAACGTGGCTTGAGCAGGATGCCCAAGTCGACGATGCCAAAGTTCTACATCAGAAGCAACATAACTAATAGCAGTATGACTAACATCAGTGGACATACATTGACTGAAATTGGACTCTAAACTAACTTCACCAACAGCATTATTTGTATGAAAAGCATAGAGACCACCATCTTCCACTCCTTGTAACAAAACTTTACCAATGCATTCATCACGAACAACACAATTATTTGCATGAAACTCGAAATAGACCGTATTATCTCTAGAAAACATTGAACCTGAAAGCAAGTTCTTAGTTACTTGAGGAACAATCAAGAGATTATGCAAAACTAATGACCTTGAAGCAGAATCAAATGAAGTGTGACCAACTTTAAAAATAAACAAGCCATTACCATCTCCAACAACCAGTTTACCTAGACCAGAGTAGTTAGAACACTGGTGAGCACTGGATGCATCAGGCGAGACATGGTGCGTGGCTCCCGTGTCAACAAACCATGATTCGGACTGTCTAAGGGAGGAAGCACCACTAGGACTGCACTGAGTGCATCCTAGAACCATTCCTGCAGTATTGCAAACTGGAGAAGTGTTAGTCGAATCAACAGAAGATAAAGGTACTGTTGCTGAACCATCTCCATTACGAGGCTTATTGACATTAACAGTGACTCCAGCAAAGCTCTTGTCAAACCGACGATAACACCGATCCACGAGGTGTCCTAATTTACCACATAATTGGCACTGAAACTTGTTACGAGATTGACCTCTCCCACCAGAATTAAATGAAGGTCTAGCACCACTAGAATTACCACCAGACTGAGACGCATTCGAGGAAGAAAATTGCACATTATGTGCACTCATCGAAACTGAGAGACTATTCTCATACATTGCCTGCTGGGCTTCAGCATCCACCAGTGTAGCCGTGACACTGTCAAGGGTAAACGGAACCCTACTCGCCGTTATAACCGCCACGAACGGTCGATACTCAATTGGCAGGCCATTTAAGATGGACGCAACATGCTCAGTCGTCGACACCGGGCTGCCACAAGATGCTAGGGCATCACAGATCTCCTTGACTTTGGAGATGTACGCCCGCATACTCAGATCACCCTTGCGAATCGAACGGAGGCGAAAGTGGAGACTCATGACAGTGGTGGTGGATTTGCTGCTGAAATAATCCACGACAATTTTCCAGATCTCAGTCGACGTATCAACACCAACGAATTAAGACAACATGGACGGGTTCATCGTGGACATAAAGATATTTATATCCGATAGAAGAGGCGAGTATACAGTAAAGTTATTTGAAGATTTTTGCAAAGAGCATGATATCATTCATCAATTAACAGTTAGATACATGCCTAAACAAAATGAAGTTGCAGAAAGAAAGAATCGCACTACTCTTGACCTGGCAAAGAGCGTAGTAAAGAGCAAGGATCTACCAAGAAGTTTTTGGGCTGAAGTAGTTCGATGTGCAGTTTACCTATTAAATCGTCGCCCAACAAAGAATGTGAGGAACATGACGCCGAACGAAGCATTAAACGGTAAAAAACCATTGGCCACCTCAAAATTTTTGGATGCATCGCATATGCCCACATACCTGAGTAGATAAGAAAGAATCACGATGACAGAGGAGAAAAATGCATCTTCATCGGCTATGATGAAAGGAGTAAGGCTTACAGACTCTATAATCCTCTAACTAAGAAGTTGAGTTTGATGAAGCAGAACATTGGATATGGAGCTCAGAAGAAAAGAAAGTTGAAGGACTATTTTTTAGCGAAGATAAAGATGATGATGACTTCATCAACCATGATGAACAGGGTGATGACCAAAGTCCTCAACAAAATCTGACTGAACTGTCTTCATCAAGCAGTAGCAGAACAAAGAATCTTGAAGTACAACAGACTGAAGTTCGAAGATCTACAAGGAAGAGAAAAATTCCAGAAAGGTACAAGGATCACGAAACTTAAAATATTTATTTTTTGTCTATTTGCTGACAGTGAGTTACCGATATTTAAAGAAGTTGAGAAAGAAAGAAATGTAAACATATTGAGAAAAAGGAAGACTTGGCATGGAAAATCAAGTTTGAGGGTGAGTGCTGAAAATCAAACTTGATTGAAGTTGGCAGCATCTAGAAGGATTGAGAAATCCTTAGCTTTGAAGCAATAGAAATGGCAGCAACATTGGAAAAATATCATCTACGCGTGGCAAGCAAATTAAGAAGATCAAGAAGTCTATAGTAGTGACGAGAAGCATTGGCAAATTGCTAGAAAAAATAATAATAATAATAATAATAATAATAATAATAATAATAATAATGCTTAGAAAAATCTAAGTCGGTTTAAGAACCCTATAAATATGAAATGTGTTAGTGTGCTATGCCTGCAGTAAGAGTGAAACAAAATCAGTGTGTGCAAGTGAAAAATAAAAAGTGTGCATGTGTGGTTTGGTAAGAAAAATAGCAGCAGCTATTGTAAATATAATTTGATTAGTTTGAAATATATTTGAGTTATAAATTATATCGAGTGCTCATCTTTCGCTTCTAATAAATTTTATATTCTATTGTCTTGATACATATTTAATGCCATAAAGAGATTTCTTATGTCAACATGCCATGTTCTCCCCATGGCTGCAGAACCCTTCGGGTAGGCACATGTACACTTCCGCAATTAAGCCCCTTTGAAGACAGGTATTATGTACATCCATTTGAAATATGGGTCAATTGAACAAAAGCTGCAAGTGCAACATAATCCACACCTTCCTTTTAACATTACCCTTTTGCAAAAAGTCTGTGCTTTAAATTTCAACTTTATCAGAGGCCTTGTAGTTAATACGATGGATCTATTTGTAGCCAATAAAAAATTTGTCTTTTGACAATGGTACAACTAGATGTGAGCAAAACTCGATTCGACTAAAAAAATTGAATTTTTCAACTTGACTCGAGGTAAAAAAAATTCGACTCGAAATTGCACAAGCTCAACTCGAAAAAATTTCAAATAAAGTTTGCGTTGTAAAATAGAAATTCGAACCACTCAAAATTTTTAGTAATTAGTGGATTGGTTTTTAAGTTAGAGTCGAGTCCGTCAATTTTTCCTAATATATATATACCGACATAAAAATATAAAAAATATATGGAACATATGAAAAAAATATGTATTCATATCTTATATGATTAGAAAAATTCGTTTAAATTGGAATTAATTTGTACTATAACATAATAAATAATTATAATTAAATTTGTATAGGAATTCTAAAATTTAAATCAACCCGAATTTCATAAGCTTGACTCAAATCGAAAAAATTTCAAATAAAATTTGAGTTGTAAAATATGACGCATCAACTTAAATAACTCGAATTTAATTTTTAAGTTACAAGCATATTTCCTCTAATTTAAAAAAATCTTTCTTAGACCTTAAGACCCTTAACCCAAGAAAATATTTTAACTCACTTAAATTTTGTTATTAATGCTCAATTGTAACTATTATTTTAAGGCTATTTAATTTTATTTTAAATAAAATTAAATTGTGCTTAAAAATATAATTTTGTCTTCACTATTTAGCTATAAGTAGTGAGCATCTCTCTCATGTGAGGCATCCCTAAGTAAGTGTTTGCTTTAGAAACATTCTTTTTGGTTTTCATAAACTTATCCTTTATTTTTTTAGTTGAGAAAAGAGCAGTACCATTAGAGTCTACGGTGTACGAAATTTGAAGAGTCGTACTAATTTTAGGGGTTCGTTCGTCCATTGTAGCGATTACACACATTGGGGCGAATTCGCTTCTAAAGCAGTGGTTAATACCACGTCATAGGCATCGTTTAGTTTAATTATTTTTATCATTTTTCAGTCAGAGTTAATGTCTTGTTTTGCAGCCGTCTATTTTCCAACAATTTAAAAGTGAAATATTATTGCTGCAATCCATGACTATGACTTTGTCCTAGTTTCTCGGATTCGACTCTATGACTTTGTCTACTAGTTTCTCGGATTCGACTCGATATATGAGTTGTCAGAAGTGGTTTTTTTATTGGAGAGATGATATTATTTATCCACCTAAAGAGTAAGCTTTCTGCAATTGTTTGCCCTTACTTATGCCTCAACATTAAAAAAATACTATAAAATTAAATTTTAAGTATTAACCCTAAATTCTAAATCTTAAACCCTACACTCATATCTTAAAAAACACACACTACCCTAAATTCTCTAAGCCTTAAACTCTAAACCTAATTTTAAGCGTGAGAACATAAATAAAGGAACCGAAAAAGATCAGATGATTTCCATCCCTATGCCAAAGTGTATATAAATCGTAGAAAATGGGGTGCTTTAGAAGCCTAAAGCTAATCAACATGGGACAAGTGTCTCATTAAGTCATTATCCAATAAAGGAAAGTTTTTTTTTTGTTAAATATATGCCAGGCTTGAAAACGAAAGAATTAAAAGGTCGTAATTATACGATGTAATTCAATTCTTTGAAATTGTTGATTCAAACCTATAATTTTAATTGATATTAGAATAGAAAAGCTTTTCATGATTAGCTTTATTATTCTATGAATAATGGTGGTGAACAAACCGTTTCATATTTTATTGTATTTTTAATGTGATTTATATACGGCTTAAATGTTTGGTGCTCTTAAATGATGAGAAAGTAAAAGCATGGGTTTAATGGTAAATATTACTTTTGCCAACCAAAAAATAACTTTTAAATGACAATTTTATTTTCTAGGATTATTTAAAAGGCTATTAAAAACGGCCATTGATCGGTTTGCATGCATAATTTTTAGTAATTATGATGACGATCCTTGTAGCATCAAAGTTATTAACCGTTTCATATTAGTTTTGTTAAATCCAAACCAGGATTTGAAGAAGACTCGAGAAGATATAAGCTCCCATGTTCCATACATATCTTCATCTTTTTAGTGGAGTGGTCTTGTAAAAGAAAATAATCGAGATAAAAAATGACAATGGAATTGAGTTCCTGAGCTAATATATATTTTTTACACAGAAAATAAATTGTGGGTGAATTTAGGAACAAAAAAGCACATCATGAATCATAAAATCTGAATGTAATGTGAGAGATGGGAAGTCGAGCATGGGGATCGGCGCATGACGCTGAAATTCAAGTTCCTTATCATATTGTTTTCATCTTGGATGATAGTTTTGTCTATGGACCTATTTTTAAGGAATGGAAGAAGCACAAGGGACGTTTGATCGTCGAGGGTCATAGTGAAGATATCCTCTTGCATGCATATTCATGTGTAACATTAATGTTTGTATACGTCTACATAATGTTGTTGCACCACAAGTACAATTGCTCTACAATCTAAATCTGTGGATGAAAGGATGTCTCCCATGACCCCTAGCTCAGGAAATTCACTCCATTCTGATAAACCCGTTGTTTGGAGCGAATCCACCCCGTAGCGTCTGCCTACGATGATCAAGTCGTAGTCACCCACCAACGACCGAATGATATTTGCTGTTTGCGGTCCATGCTTCGAAACTTGTTCTATATACCTTATGTTGTGACCATCATTTTGCTTAATATCTTTCAAAATCTCAGCATCTAGCATTGTGTCCCAGTCTAGGAGACTGTCATAGCCTCGACCAGAGGAGATACGGATCACGGTCAGCTTCACTCTAGGGTCACGGGCCATTCGTTTGGCTAAGGTTAAGGCCTCCCGGTCGTCTTTGCCACCTAGGAAAAGCATGCCGATTGAGTAGGAAGATGATTTCAACGGTTTACTCCTGCGGTCAACAAGAATCCCTACAGAGCAAGGGGGTCGGTCCAGGACGTTGCAGTTGAGATTCCTTATCACATTGTTTTCAACTTCAACAGATCCGTCGAGGGACCATTTTCTATGGAATGGAAGAAATACCAAGGATGTTTGCTTGTCGAGGGCCAAACTGCAGATATCCTCATGCATCAATTCATGCGGAGAGATTGCTGTGAATGTGTTCACTTTCACCAATCCTCGATTGTTTTGCTCGTACCGATTGAAAGCAATAATGTTTTCGAAGGAACCCGTCGATTGATTCTCGTTGTGATCTATAAAGACCGGAGAGTCACGACCCACCAGTTCAATCAGGTGAAGCGCGTAAACAACGTTAGGACTATCTTTTGTAGGGCATGTGATATCGAGCACGTCTATCAAGGCTAGGACATGTTCAGGTCCATGAATACTTGCAAGAATTCGTAGCTCGGAATCTGGTTTTAGCTGCATCAAGCTTCTTTTCTCTGAGGCACCTACTTTTCTCGAAACAGGGTCGTAAAGGAGCTTCACCAGGACTGGGATTATCGTTGCATTTACTAGAACACCAAGGGCCAACATACTAAAACTTGCTTCCGACAAAATCTATGGCAGAAATGAAAAGAAAACCATTGGTTAATCAATATAAAATCTAGGACTATAAACACATGACAATCGACTCGACTGTGTGTTTTAATTTCATACCTTTTTTGCTAAGCAAGATTTATATTATTAAAATTTTCTACTGTGTGTTTTAATTTCATACCTTATTGTCTCTGAAATTGTTGAAATACGAGAGCTCCACAATGCCTTTGCTGCACATAATTAGAGTAAAAGCCAAAGATTCCTTCAAAGGCATCATTCGCCAAAATGAAGCTACGAAACATGATATGAATTTGGCAAGGAATGTGGAAACAACGAAAGCGACAGAGAATGTTAGGGTAGACGAATCCTCGAACATCATGTTTGGCTTAACTCTCATTGTAGATGTGGTTACATAGAGTGGTAGAAAGACACCATTGACAAAACATTCAAACTTTTCTACCAAGGCGGATCCCAACGGTGGTCCGTCGGGGACGGCTAAACCGAAGATAAAAGCGCCGTATAAAGCAGAGTCATTGTGATATTTGGTAAACATACAACACCCTAAAGCTAATATCAAGACGAGTGCAATGTGCGCATCTTTGATCGGTCTGCCTTCGGGTGTTGCTTTAATTATCCATAACATCAATGGACGTAACACCAGAAAAATAAAAAGTACGAAAAGAACCATTTGTACTGCATGCAGTACAACGAACATGGGTGACACGATGCTCCAATATTCTGACAAGGCAACGGCGTAAACTAGGACTAAGCTGATCAAGTCACTTATGGATGCTGATGATAGAGCCAGTCGCCCCATTTCTGAATTTAAGATCTTGAGCTCGCTGAGAAGGCATGCGACGACCGAAAACCCTGTTAAAGATTCAATTGTAATTCCCAGCAAGTGTGCGGTTTTCAAGCCGATGCTTTGGTTAGGTAGTTTGTAGGCCTCGAAAATAACTAAACCAACCACAAAAGGAAATAAGATGGATACAATCCCGATCACTGTGGCTCTCCTTGTGGTTCTAAACGCCATCTTCAAGTCCATTTTCACACCCATCAGAAACAAAAATATGCCGAAACCGAACAATGCTGCATTATCAATAGTTTCCAAGCCTAATTTCTGAGGAAAGATTTTTTCGTAGACTCCTTCTATTCTCCCCAGCATTGCAGGCCCCAGGATCATGCCGGCCTAGTCGAACACGAAATAAATTAATTACAAATCAAGCTAGGGTTTTGGTTACTTTCTATGCAAGAAACCCCTATATATATACAGATAAAAGAAACGTGTGACTTAACATACCAACATTTGTGAAGCAAAGATGGTGACTCCAAGAGGCTTGAGGATGAAATAAATGAGTTGAGTGATCAAGAATACCAAGAGAATTTGTATCTCCAGAAGCGGTATCGAATACGTGAAGATTTGAGACGGAGAAGTCTGGTTTTCCCAGACACCGAAGGAGTTTATCTTGGGCGGAAAAATGGTGCAAACTGTTTCATTCCCGTAAGGAAGAGGATGCGGTGCTGGTGCTGGCGCTTCAGTCATTGTCGCCGCCGATGTTTCTCAACCAAGGAAATACTTTAGATTTGGATCAAAGGGAAAGAGCAGTGCAATATTGAAAAGCTTCTCATGGATTCTACATTATTTATTTTGAGAATGCAAACTTGAATTTTCAAGTTGGCAACAAATTTTTCTCACAGATAGTTGGCACCAATTTCTTTTTCTTGCTAATGTTAACAATTTCTAATTGTTAGTTAACTTCAAAAGTTCTTTTTAAAAAATAAAATAAAAATTCCAGCTGTTTTAACAGAGAATAATTAAAATAAAATTAAACAATAAACAAACAAACATAGTTAGGCCATTATTTGTACGACATTTCAAAACTAAGATGGTCATCAAAATATAAACACTCAAGTTGTTGTATACTTTACGGACAGATAATCATCGTTATTTGTTAGGTTGGTGTATAACTTATCACAAGTTATTCACAGGAGACTAAATGTTTTGAGCTTTCTAATTCAATTACAAAGCTGTTAATATCCCAAAACCGTGCCTAAAAGTTAGATGTTTAAATATGAAATTACAAAAGTGGAACTAAATTGGATGCATTTGAGATTTCATGGCTTAATTGTAAGTTTCAGAAACTTGGTGCCATTCTGAAATTCTAAAGAAAGTGGGGATTAATTGTCTAATATACTATGTTTTATTTATGAACTGATAAAACCTGTATTTCTTTAGTTAACGATGCATTATGTTTGAAATTACTATAAATCCATGTGCAAGCAACAGTATTGAAATTACTATAATTATTTTGTTTCATAAAATTATTATTTTGATTTGATAGTGTCTGACAATCATGCATTTCCATTGTTGTTATCATTTATGTTTTGTGTATTCATGGAGTATGATTCTAAGATAACGTAACTCAATTTTTGTATGTTTATTGTTTCGTGATTTTGTGTGAACTACATGTATGATCTATTCCGTGTAAAAATGGTATTGAGTTATATGAACCACGACTATGAATGACATGCATTATTGAATTATTTGTATATCTGAACTCTATAATATGTGCACGTCTGTTTAGCATGCCTAAATGTTCTGAACTCTATAACATGTGCGTATCTATGCTGTTAAGGAGGAAGTACTATTTGAACTTGCATTACGTCGCTCATATATCCGTCTATGTAATTAATCAGACACTGTTAGTTGGTGTGCAAAGTTGCATCCGAATTTTGGGGTTAACTCGGTGATGGTGTGTAGTGGATGAATGGGTACATAGAGGCTTACTAGCCCGAGTATGCACCCATTTTCTATTGTCTGCATCCGTTCTCTCTTGTTTGGATTCGTTTTGTCTTGTTTACATTTATTATGTCTTGTTCGAGTCTGCATCTGTTATGTATTGTCTGATTTTATGTCTATTCTTTCTTGTCTGATTCTGAATGAATAATCTGATATTTGGTTGAATTTTTATTTTCAACACGATTCATGGTTAAAACCTATACATGTATATTCTTTGATTACGTTATGCACGTTGCGACCACAATGAGCTCTATAGCTCATATTTTGTCTTGTTTTTCCTTACATTTCAGATCAGTGTATAATAGAAGTTTATGAGTTTAATTTGCTGAATAATTAATCTCGTTAAGTATCTAAACCAGTTATTAGTGTATTCTAATGACTAAACCATAAACTTCTGAATATCCTAATCACATGCTATAATTAGTTTTGTTATAATTCTAACAGACAACCTAGTCACATAAATCCCATAAAACATGTTTTATATTCAATTAGACTACATAAAGTTGTTGCACAACTAATACAGATACTCTGCTTTCTAAAACCGTGGATGTAAGGAGGTCGCGGATGACCTGAGCTCAGGATATTCTCTCCATTTCGATAAACATGTCGTCTGGGCTGAATCCACCCACAACGTCTTCCGATGATGATCAGGTCATAATCATCCGTAATCGATCTAACGATATTTGTGGTTTATTTTTCGTATTTTGAAATTTCTTTTGTATACGCCACGTTGCATCTAGAGACAAATGCATGATTTCATGTAAGGGGGTGCGAACTATCAGGAAACTATATTAGAAATGTAGGAGGTGCGAAATTACAAGGTTTTAGTGGTACAAAATAAGATTATCAATAGAAAATACAAAAGAATTATATAAAGTATAATGGAACTTAAAAATTTAGGGGGGTGCGGCTGCCCCCAGCACCTCTTGTGTCCGTCCCTGGTTGCACCGCCACAACTTTAATCTGCTTAAAATCTTTCAACATCTCAGCATCATGTCCTAGTCCATGTCCTTCACGGGCTCTTGATCGGGAATGAGATGGATCATGGTCAGCTTCACTCTAGGGTTACATGCCATTCTTTTGGCTAATGTTATAGCCTCTCAGACGTCTTTGTATTGAAAGAAAAAGAGAAATGTCAATAGTTTCACTTGTATATTTCTCGTGAATATTATAAATTTACAAGTCCTGTCGTTGGTTGAAAAATGTTTTTAATTCCAACTTGAAAAATATCTGATTGTGTTGCTGAATACTCAAGGTTTTAGTCAAAATGTCCGCGAGTTCTACTGAAGGCACATGCTTCATGTGTATGAAAGCCTCTTGGACTTTTTTCTCTAATAAAATGATAGTCAATTTCAATGTGCTTTGTCCTTTCATAATATAGTGAGTTTGCAGCTTTCTGTAACGAGCCTTGCTATCACAATATAATAGAGTTGATTTTGTTGCATTTACTTCAAGCTCTTCCAGTAGTCCATTAAGCCAAACAATTTATGTTCTTGTTGCTACCATGCTCATGTAACCTGCTTCAGCAAAAGATCTTGCAATGATACTTTGATTTGTTTATTTCCAGTAGACAAAAGAATTTCTCAGTTTAATGCAGAAATCAGTAGCTGATCTTCTTGACAATGGACAAAAAGCTCAATCATTATTACAATAGGCCATGTGTTAGCACTAACTTGTAATTTTCAATAATATTCCATGCCTAGGATTTCCTTTAATGTACCTTACTATTATGAGAGTTGTTCAACGTGTGACTTCTTCGGTAACTGTAGATATTGACTGAGATATTAAAATGCATAAGTAATATCAGGTCGTATATGTGTAAGGTATATTAATCTTTTAATTAATCTTTAAAATATTGTTTCCTCTTCTGGATCATCAATTCGTTGCAGTAATAATTCATCAAAATTTGCTATAGTAAGCTTTAAATTCTGCTCTAATAGGTTAAAGTTGGCTTAGCTCCCTCTAAACCAGCATTTTTAAAAAGCTCCAAGGCATATTTCCACTAATTTAACATAATTTCTTTCTTAGACCATATTAAAATGCATAAGTGATATCCGGTACGAACAGTTTACATGGGGAAAACCGAAACGAAACTCATTAAAGCTCTACTTCGATTAGCAACCCTAGAAAACTTTTCATTAATTATCTTGTCTAAATGTATCATTTAGTCCTATGTGTGAAAACGACAGCGAAAAACGAGAACGAAAGATACAAACAAAGCGTAAGGTAATATCAATTTACCAAGTATCAAGTTAGTCCGATTGCATGCTTACGAAACCAAGATCATACATAAACGATGCGTATAAGCTTAACAAGGAAGCATACAATCAACGAGACTAAAACCCGACATCCGAGAACCTTTGAAGATGCTAAAAAGCCCAAATTACAAGCCGGCATTTCGAAACAGGCTTGCCCGTTTCGATACGCAGGCTCCAGTTTAAAAGCCAGACCAAGCCGTACCGATACGGTCCACTCCGTTCCGGTACGAGTGTCTCCAGTGTTGAAATATTCCGGAACAGGTTCTGAAACGGGAACTCACAGAGGCAAACTGTATCTAAACGCATACCGAAATGGGCACTCCAGCGTCAAATCGTATCGAAATGGCACCACCACTGTTTCGATACGAGTATCCCTGGAGCTACACCCATTCTGAAACAACCCCAAACGTTTCGAAACGACTGCACTCTGTGTGACTCTGAAAACAGTTTTTTGCATCTTCAAGTGCCCCAAAACATCAAGAATCAAGAGACAGCAAACATACACATAATCAATAGGCATTTCGTCCTACCACAAGCATGATCAACCATAAAGCATATGTAACAAGGCCATTCATTCAAAGAAACATACATCCACATCACATAGCATAAAACGCGGTTATAAGCCTTCATTACAAACACTTAGGCATTAACATAGACATGGTTTACAAGCCACAACACAAAAGCATTAACAACATAAAGCCGACACATAGGAGTCTAGATACACGCTCCTACAACACGTAGCATCCTCATTGCTAACTACTACATTATTTACTAAAACCATACTTGAGCAACCACCACATGCTTGGATGCCCTTTCCTTGCTCCTTGCTAACTCCACACTAATGATCTGCATTGTCGAAAACGAGAATGTAAGCTAGAAGCTTAGTGAGGGAGCTCTAAAACAAAACAACGACAATGCAGGGTTCAAAGCATGATATCCTTAAGACATTTACAAGGCATGCATTTGCGCTAACATAACAACATAGCCAAACGTTAAGAGAATGCATGAACATGGCATCTTACCTCATGTTATGCTAAACAAGATATAACAATTATCTTACACAACAACCACACATGAACAAGTATATTGGCAACCATATACTACTCGGATATGTGGATAACTTCCGTTGGGATTTTCGCCCCCAACGTACTCATCAACAATATTACCTTCCGGTGGGATTACACTCATCACCGATTTTACTCATAGATGGGATTACACTCATCATCACATGCTAACATTTTATGGTGGAATATTACCTCACCGTACTCCTTCTTGATGACTACACGTCACCAAGGCCACGCGCGAATTTGACTCTTACCGTGTGCACACTTATCCTAATAATCGATCATTTATATTCGGTAATTATAACTAGTGCCAATTATACTAAGCAAGTCTCACCATGATATCACAATTATGCAACACAACATATCATCACCAATAAACAACATCAATATATATATATATCACATGCATAGCGAACACATACTACACAAGTCCACATTTATGCACAATAAGCAAGAACTCATAAGCAAACAAGAGATTAAACTATCTGTCAAACTTGTCAAATGGGCAAGAGTCCCCTTCCATTTAAGTCTTCTGTAACAGTGTATCCTAAACCTTTTGAATTAGTGGAAAAGCGAGTTGTGGGGTCCTTCACCTACACCATAAAATGGTTTTTAATTTTGCATTCTTTTTTTGTTGATTTGTACGTACTCAAGATGTTGTTGGTTATATCTACTAAAAACAAGGCATTAGAGCAATTAAAGCTTTCATGTTATTTTATGCTATGGTAAAGAATCAATATAACACGAGTACACAATATGTGCAAACTGATGGAGATGGGGAGTTTCAATTTCTTGACAATATATTAGCATATTGCGGTATACAACAACGTATCACTTGCCCTCACACGTCCAAACAAAATGGCGTGGTACAAAGGAAGTATTCATACATTGTGGAAATGACGCTTGCATTGCTTGTCCAAGCTGCTACGCCCTTAAAATTTTGGCCATACGTTTCAAGTTATCAATAGACTTCCCTCAAAGAGTCTTGGAAACGTGCCTCTTTATCAAAATCTTACTGGTCGATCAAGTACTTGATTATGGGTTTCTTAGGGTATTTGGTTGTGGATGTTACCCTCATTTAGGATCGTACAAGCTAGATTTTCGATCTAAACCATGTTTATTTCTTGGCTACTCACCTATATATCATGGATATCAATGTTTAGATGACCAAGTAAGAGTTTTTATCTCTCTAAATGTTGTGTTCAATGAACCGATGTTACTCTTTCTCGTGCGGTACTTATTATTTCATTAGCTCACAATGGAGTGCAACCCAAAGCTGATCCAACTAATTCACATAATTGGCTGTAAGTGGTTTTTTCCAATCAAATATAATGCAAATGGTTCAATTGGTCGTTACAAGGTAAGGTTAGTGGTAAGGGTTTCACTAATGTACCGGGACAAGATTTCATGGACACATTCAGTCTAATGGTTAGAGTCTTCTCGATGAATGTTCTTATTTCTGTTGCAGTCACAAAACTATGGAATATACATCAAGTTGATGTTAACAATGCGTTCCTCATGAGTGATTTACAAGATGATGATGTGTGTGTATATATATATAACCATTATGGTTGATGCATATATATACATATATATTTTTTAGAAAGTACTAGTTTTATATTAAAATAAGATTGAGTTATCAACATACAATAGAGCATTAAAAGGAACCCAACCCTACAACACACATAAACCAGAGCTATTAACCTAGAGAATGTCGAATGCATCTAACAATGTAAGTAAAAGCTTAATCGACAAAGACCTATATGAACCAATTATTGAGAGCCAACTCAACAGAGCTTGAAATCTTGAGTCAATGATAATGCGCAGTAGAGATCGCAACTAAGGCAAGGTCGCAAGAGGCCTTTCCATATCAGCTATGGCCAACACATCTTGTGGAGCTTCCTCAATCCAAAACCTAGGACACTGAAAATTCCTTCCTTCTCGTGCTAAAGCATGAGCCACATTATTAGCTTCACGTTTAACATGGTTAAATGAGATCGATGAAAAAACTTTTTGAGATCTCTTTGATATCATATATGATAGGCCCGATAATTGAATTATCATGGATGGAGATTCTCAACTTCTTTATCACTGTTAGGGAGTCACCTTCTACAATGATATTGAAGAAACTTACATCCCTTGTCAACTGGACTGCTTGATAACATGCCATGACTTCCGTAACAAAAGCATCACCCACATTGTAATGTTGCACAATCCCAGCTGCCAGTATAAATCCCTCATCATCCCTGCAAACCACACCCGAAAAAGACTCATTCAAATCCTGATTAAAGGCTGCATCGAGATTAATTTTGACATAATTATTCGAGGGGGCTTGCCAAGTTGCAGGGTTTCTCACATTTGGGGCAGACATAATCAGGTCATTTGATTCACATTCCCTTAACTTTGCAGACACAAATGCACGTGCATCATATAGAGATGGTATGAAATTCTCATGCACTACCCTATTTCGTGCGTACCATACAGCCCAAAACGAGATCATTAACAACTCCCTTTGCTTGGCATGTACCATGGAGAATAAAGAAGCTAACCAATTTATCCAACTATCATCTTGTGAATAATTCTGAAGGTTTAATCCATTAACCTCAAGTAACTGATTCACAAAATAACAATCTCGCATTAAGTGCTCAATGCTCTCTTCATGTTGTTGACGGATAGGACACTTGTTTGTTACCTCCACTCTTCGTGTTTGTAAATTGGACATAGTTGGAAGGAAATTGTTCGCAACTCTCCACATGTGAATCTTCATTTTTGCTGACACCATAACATCCCATAAGCTGGAAAAAAATTGTTTTACCACCATTGAGACAGAAGAGTTAGGAGCAGTACCCGTTAATAGCAATTAACCACTTTTAACTGTATATTCCACAGAATTGTCCATTCGCCAAATACATTATCTGGATATCCTGATCTCGATAGTGGTATTTCAGCAATACGTTCAGCCTGACTATGATCAAATAGCTCTTGTAAGGCTTCAGTGTTCCATGACATGTTGCATGCATCAATAAGATCTGCAACCTTAGTATACATGATGTTAATATGTTGGTTCCTAATAAAGCCTTCTCCCTTCCCTGGAAGCCAAGGTTCATTCCAGATGTTTATCAACTATCCCGTCCTAATTCGCCAACCTATGCCTTTCTCGATTAGCCCTCTAGCAGTCTAAATACTCCTCCATACGTATGAAGGGTTAGAGCATAGGCTTGAATTGAGGAAATCAGAATTAGGGTAATATCGAGCTTTCAACACCCTTGCTAGTAGAGATTGTGGCCTGGTTATCAGTTTCCAGCATTGCTTTGCTAACATTGCTATGTTGAACTGCGATAAGTTTCTAAATCCAAGACCACCAAACTCTTTTGGACGTGATAAATATGCCCAAGAACACCAGTGGATGCCATTCTTCATACCATTGTGTCTCCGCTAAAATTTTGTCATTCGTCTTTCCATGGCTGAGCAAAGGGAATTAGGCAACAAGAAGCATTGCATTGCATACGTTGGTATAGCTTGAAGAACACTCATGATCAACACCTCTTTTCCACCCTTAGATAGAAATCGAATACCCCAGTTATCAGTCTTTTGATTGAATCTATCAAAATAATAACTAAAAGCTTCACGTTTGTTTCTTCCAACTATCGTAGGGAGTCCGAGGTACTTTTCTGGATTGGATGAGACCCGAACACCGAGTATGGCCCCTATTTGATCTCGAATGGAGTCATTTACGTTGGAACTAAAAAAGATCAATGATTTGTTAAATTTGACTCTTTGCCCCGAGACGTTACCAAAAGCAATTAAGGTGTCTTTTAAATTAAATGCTCTCGTCACTGTGGCTTCACTGAACAACATGTTGTCATCCGCAAATAGAAGGTGGCCTACTTCAAGCCTCTGTCGACCAACTCTTGCTCCTTTGATCAAGCTGGATTGGTTTGCAAAATTCATTAGAGTGGACAAACCCTCAGCACAGATCAAGAATAGGTAAGGACTAAGAGGGCAGCCTTGTCTTATCCCACGAGCAAGCTTGAAGCTATCTCTCAACACACCATTCAAACTCATTGTATAAGAGACACTTTTCACACACTTCATTACACGATTCACCCATGAAGCTTAAAATTCAAGTTGCAACATCATTCATTCTAAGAAAATCCACTCCACACGATCGTAGGCTTTACTTAAGTCAGCTTTTAAAGCGAATGATCCATTATTACCTCCTCGATTCTGTCTCATCGAATGGAGGATTTCATATCCAACAATGATGTTGTCCGATATGTGTCTTCCTAGGATAAATGCACCCTGAGCCTGGTCTGATAAATGCACCCTGAACCTGGTCTATACAATTGTCAAGCACTCGGGCAAATCGAATTGCCAACACCTTTGCCACTATCTTGTACAACATATACATATATATTTAGATATTACGATATGGTTGGTATATATTTAGATATTACAAAAGTTTTTTTGTTACACGCGGTATATGACCCATATTATGTAATTGTTCCATATATATATATATATATATATATATATATATATATATATATATATATATAATAGCCTATAATGCATATTTTTGGGTTATGTATAATATATATAGATAGATATTGTGCGAAAGTATTAATTTAAGATTCACATGCATATACATATACATGTTTCTTTACATAGATAGGGTTGCATAAATATATATATATATATATATATATATATATTACTTAAATTTCCTACGCAATAATATATACGCATGTTATAAGGTTTTTTACCTAATTATATTTGTATGTATATTATTTTATTTTACATGTCTAATATATGTAGTATTATTATATATTAACGTCATTTGCTATTATTTTATGTCAAATATACACACGCTTCATTGTTTGATCCGTGTTGTTTTTTTAGCGTTCATCTATTTCATTTATGCATCTAAATGTCTTTTTCGTTAGTACTTTTGGTCCCGATATCCGCATGGAAACGACACTCCGTTTATTTGGATGTCGACTCCTTTGGTGTCGTGGACCATAAATTAAGTTATTAATTTCATATTCATGCATTTAGTCTTTTTCTTTTAAAAAAATAAAAAAAATTGTTTTCAATCATGCGATGTCTTTTTATTCGGAAATGAACGATGCTAGTACCAGTCGTAGTGGTGGTGGTTCGGACGTTCGCTCTCGAATATTAAAATTTTCGAAATTTATTCGCGTGTAATCGACTCCCGAACCCTTTTGAATCTATAGTTTCTATTTCTGGTGTCCGGTCTACCATTTTAAAGTAACCGGTGACGACTCCTATTTTTTCTAAAAAAATCCTCTTTTCAAACTCCCCTATTCTTTGTCTATTTTTAAATAAACCCTCCCCTTCCATTTTTAAAATCTTTTTCAAATTCCCCATATTTTAAAATATTTTTCTAAAACTCCCAATATTTTTATCTATTTCTTTCTACACCCCACTAATTTTAAATTATTTTCTAAAATTTATTTTTACTTCTCTTATTTCAAAAATTCACTTTCTTTTACTTTAAATCTTTTTTTAATTTCTCACACTCATCAAAATTCATCTTTTTTAAATCCCTTTTTAACCCCTATTTCAAAATTATAACATATCCTTTCCACTACATGTATATACATATTTGTTTTTCAAAAAAAGGGATTTTCAGCGGTTGTTTAAAAGGTCGGGGTCTCTGATTTTTATAGGCTTTCAAGGTGTTGGAATAGTTATCCTGGGTTGTCTCCTAGGCGATTCCAGGGCCTGTGATGTTGTCCATTAAGGTCTATCGTTTTGTATTGGGTGAATGCTCTATTTTCAAAGAAGATTGTAAAATCTTCACACTTTCTCTTGCTTCTTCTTGTACCGATTACAGACACACACATATCATATGATATGGGTTGGATAATTGATCATGTTTTCAAGCACATTAATCCCACAAGATTAGGCTACATAGAGTTGTTGTTGCACAACTAATACAGATACTCTGCTATCTAAAACCATGGATGTAAGGAGGTCACCAATGACCCCGAGCTCGGGATATTCACTCCATTCCGATAAACCTGTCGTCTGGACTGAATCCACCCCACAACGTCTTCCCACGATGATTAAGTCATAGTCTTCCGTAATCGATCTAACCACGTTTGCGGTTTCTGTTCCGTTGTTTGAAATTTCTTCTGTATACGTCACGTTGCAACCGCCACCAACTCCATTCTGCTTAAATTCTTTCAACATCTCAGCATCCAGCATCTTTTCCCAGTCCAAGTCCATCACGGCCTCTTGATCGGAAATGAGATGGATCATGGTCAGCTTCACTCTAGGGTCATACGCCATTCTTTTGGCTAATGTTAAAGCCTCCCGGTCGTCTTTGCCCCCTAAGAAGACCATGCCGATGGAGTAGCACGCCGACGGCTTCATCGATTTCTGCCTCCAACTGCGTAAGCCGCAGTCCACGAGGATCCCTATCGAGCATGGGGCTCGGTGCAGGACACTGAAATTCAAGTTCCTTATCATACTGTTTTCGTCTTCGACGATAGTTCCGTCGATGGACCATTTTTTATGGAATGGAAGAAGGAGGAGGGACGTTTGATTGTCGAGGGCCATAGTGCAGATATCCTCATGCATGAGTTTAGGCAGAGAGATTGCTGTGAATGCGTTCACCGTGACCAATCCCCCGTTTTTTCCCTCGTATTGATTGAAAGCAAGAATGTTTTCATGGGAACTCACGAGTTTATTGTCGTGCTTCTGGTGAGCTATAAAGACCGGGGAATCACGACCCACTAGCTCAATCAGGTGAAGGACATAGATAACATTTGGACTCTCTTTTGTAGGGCATGTGAGATCAAGCACATCTATGAGGGCATGAACACTTTCACTTCCATGAACACAGGCAAGAACCCGTAGCTCGGCATCGGGTTTTAAGTGCATCAAGTTCCTTTTCTGGTACCCTGCATACCTTTTAGAAACAGGGTCGTATAGGTACTTCACGATGACTGGGATTATAGTTGCATTTACTAGAATGTTAAGGACCAACACGCTGAAAGTCGATTCCGACAAAATCTGGGGACAGGAAATTAATGGTGAATTAGAAATGATGGAATGGATTTGGGAGATTCATCTGAGTTTTCGATTTAGATTACCTTGACGCCTCTGTAACCGGCGAAATATTGCAACTCGACTACGCCTTTGCTGCTCATAATGAGAGAAAAGGCCGAGGCGTCCCTGAAGGGCATCATGCCCCAAAATGAAGCTATGAAACAAGATATAAATTTTGCAAGGAATGTCGAAAATACAAAAATAATAGAAAATTTGACTTTCTCCGGGTCAGAAAATACGTTCTTTGGATTAACTTTCATTGTGGTTGTGGTGACATAGGCTACCAGAAACACACCTCTGGCAAAGCAATCAAACTTGTCTACCAGGGCAGATCCTAGTGGTGGTCCGTCGGGAACAGCTAAACCGACGAGAAAAGCCCCTAGCAAAGGAGATTGATTGAACCAATTGGTGAATACAGAGCACCCCGAAGCTATCGCCAAGATGAGAACAATGTGCGCTCCCTTGATCGGCCTCCCTTCAGGTGTTTCTCTAATTATCCAATACATCAATGGACGAACGGTAACGAAAAGAAGGGTTACGAAAAGAGCCGTTATCCCTACATACTTCACGAACAATGGTATTGACTCGTGCAGATGTTGTGACAAACCAGCGATATTAATTATAAATAAGGAGCACAAGTTACTCACGGTCGACGATGATAGAGCCAGTCGTCCGAGTTCGGAATTTCCGATCTTGAGCTCATCGAGTAGCCATGCGACGACTGAAAAAGCAGTCAGAGACTCAATGGTTGTTCCTATCGTGCGTTCCATGATACGAAGCTTATCACTTTGGCTCTGGTAAGCAATTAAACCAACCACGATGGGAGAAAAAAGAGATACAATGCCTATCACTTTGGCTCTCCTTGTTGACGTAAACACCTCCCTCACGTCCATTTTCACTGCCATCAGAAACAAAAATATCGAGAAACCAAAGGCCGACACAGTTTCGACGACTTCCATACCCGACCCCGGTTTAAACAATGTGTCTTCGAATGCTTTTATTCTCCCCAACATTGCAGGCCCCAGGATGACGCCGGCCTGGTCACAGATCAAGGGAGGGTTTCACTTTCACTTGCTTGCCATGCAAGAAAACCCAAAATAATATATATATACATAGAGAGAAATGAAACATGTGACGTACAAACATTTGGGAGGCAAAGAATGTGACTCCAACAGGCTTGAGGATGGCGTAGACGAGATGAGTGACCGAGAAGATCAAGAGCAGCTGCGTCTCCAGAAGTGGTAAGGAAAAGCCGAGAAGCTCGGATGGATTAGCAGGGTTTAACCAGATACCGGCGGAATTGATCTTGGGCGGAAGGAAGAAGCAAACTGCAATTGTTCCGTTTGGATAGGAAAGATAGGGTGGTGGCGAGGCTTCATTCATGGCTGAGATCAGAATCAAAGGGATTGGAATAGCAGAGAATGAAAGGGGTTGGAACTTGGAATAGCAGAGCAAGGTTTTATTCTTTTCATACAATTTCATCCATGGCTGAGATAAGATTGGAATAGCAGAGCAAGGTTTTATTCTTTTCATACAATTTCATCCATGGCTGAGATAAGATTGGAATAGCAGAGCAAGGTTTTATTCTTTTCATACAATTTTGTGTTTGCCGTCTTGTTGCTAATGTTAACAATTACTAATAATTTACCGGCACCTGTTGAATTACACTATATATAAAGCCTTTGCTTTATTTCGGTGCCCTCACCTAATCAAGTAATCAATTTCTTGGCGCCCTACACAATGATTCCACCCACTAAATTGTTTTTCTTAAATATATAAACAAATCTCATAAATTATACTTAATATAACTGTAACATGTCAACTTTTCTTATCTAGGTTTACATATGAATTTAAATTTTCCAAATTATCTTTATAGTCAAAAAAGAAATTGTTTTTATTATTAAAAGATCTAAATTTGAACAATTTATCCATAAAATATGTGACGCTAAAAAAAATAAGCAGATATTATTATAATATCACACAACATGTTCAAAAGAAAAAAAAATATGCCTAAAATTAAAAAAAACAATAAATTCATTAAATGCTTAACTGAATTAAAAAATATTTTTACTTGATACGAAAGATAAAAAAATATTATTAAATTAATTGACTTTTAGTTTAAGGGCTCTTTTGGGTAATTTTGGGGGATAATCCAAAACGGATTATTAATTAGGTTTCTAGGGGGGTTTGGGGGAAATTTTGGGATCTAGGCCAAAATCTACAGTACCACGCCACCTTCTTATGGCGTGGTCAGTTTTTAGCCCAACCTCACCACCTCCTTATGGCGAGGTCACCCTTCCCACCAGCCACCAGCCAAATTAGCCTAAACCAAATTAGCATGCAGGTTACGTAAAATGCATGGACCATGTGACCTCGCCACCTCCTTATGGCGAGGTCACCCTTCCCACCAGTCATCAAGCACCTCGCCATAAGGAGGTGGCGAAGTTGGGCTAAAAACTGACCACGCCATAAGGGGGTGGCGTGGTACTGTAGATTTTGGCCTAGATCCCAAAATCTCCCCCAAACTCCCCCTAAAAACCTAATTAATAATCCATTTTGGATTATCCACCAAAATTACCCGGCTCTTTTAATATATAAGCCTTTAAAATTTTAAATAAATTTCAAGATGTTTTTATACTTTATAAATTTTTAAAGTTGTAGAAGTACTAAATCAGTGTTTTGGTTACAGTTTTTTTTGTTTAACCGCTAATATTTAGCTCTTTAGTTGTTAATTCGTATCAAATTTTATAGAGACTCAATATGTGATAATTTTTCTAACTCGATTTTTTATTCACAGCATCACAATTTGAACTCATGATCATGTTTAATGGACATAACTAGTGGCGGGATCTAAAAATATTTTTGAAGGTGGACACACATAAAATCTCAAAATTTTAGGGTGGACAGAACTTATAAATATTAAAAAAATCTATGGATCAACTCATAAAAATTATGAAAATTGAAGCCAAATATATAAAGTTTAAAAAAATCAGGGTGGGCTCGTATAAACTTGCGTCTGCCACTAGACATAACATCTTATCTCACTAGACTAATATATTGTTAGTTGATTATTATTTATTGTTCAAATTAAATATTTTAATATATTATATCATAATTTTATTATAATCTTACAAAATATGATAAATCGATAACATTAATAATTTTATATATTAGTGATTACAATGAAAATTTACTCAAATATAGTGAGATTATCTATCCCTTGTGTATAAATAACAAAGGTAGATGTTCATCGTCTCTTAGAACTCGAGTTTAACCCCAATAATGTATGATGTGTGTGATGTCTTTCTATTTTACCACCGCCCTATTCAAAGTTTAAACATCTTTTCCTGTTGTTCTTTTTTATTTCATATCATATCCAGCGCTTTCTCCTTGTCGGATTTCGGCTTCCTCTTTCTCTCCGGCGAATCTCGACACCCCTCTTAGGTCAGCATTTACTTCTCTCCCTTCTTTTCTTTGTTAATTTATTCTCCTCGGATTCCCGTTTCTGCTAATAATTTGGGTCCAAAGGTTGTAGTTTACATGTGTTCTTTTATTTTCAAAAAAGGGTTTCCTCCCCCCTTCATTTCTGATTGTTTTCTTCATAATAAAGAATTTGACATAATGGGTTTCTTTTGGAAAACAAAAGGATTGAATCTTCTTTTTATATGATTCGATTGTGTTATAATTAATTGTATTCGGAATACTGCTGTGGTGATTTTTATAGGAAGCAAAATAAGAAAGTATTAACAGGTTCTTTGATTTTACGATGTTGGGTACTTGGGTTTTTTAATTTATCTTCATGATAATCTTTGCCATTGTCTAGTTTTGTTGAGGGAACTTTCAAGTTTCAACTTTGTTGTATGTTTTTTTCTTTGTTTCAGTTACTGTGACCACTAAGGACGACTTGCCACAGCGATGGCGAAGCACCACCCTGATTTGATCATGTGCCGGAAGCAGCCTGGTATTGCAATCGGACGACTATGTGAGAAATGTGATGGCAAGTGTGTAATCTGTGACTCCTATGTTCGTCCTTGTACGCTGGTTCGGGTTTGCGATGAATGCAACTACGGTTCGTTTCAAGGTAGGTGTGTTATCTGTGGAGGAGTAGGAATATCCGATGCATACTATTGTAAGGAGTGTACACAGCAAGAGAAAGATCGAGATGGTTGTCCCAAAATTGTTAATCTTGGGAGCGCAAAAACCGACTTGTTCTACGAACGTAAGAAATACGGTTTTAAGAAACGATGATTTATGCATTAAGAATGGTGATTATGCAGCCATGAATGGCCAAAATGACTGGATTTTTAGAATATTGGAATTATAATGAGGCTTCAGCCACTTAGATTTGTTTGTTGGAGATGTTTCCTTAAAGAACTATATATGTCACTGAAATAGCTGGTCACATTGCTTATGGTGTTCTATTTACTGATTCGCAATCTTATTCGGTTCGTGTCTATGGTATTGGTTATATATGACAATACAAATGATTCGTTTTGCTCATGATCTTGTTTTACACAGTGTGAAGTGAAGTAGTTCTCTTTTATTCCGTCGAGTCTCGCCTTTTGTCAAGCACATATCATTATATGTTTACTTGGGATTCTTAGTCCTTTCCTTTTGTGCAATTTATCTAGTGCTTCAATTTTAGTGAACTACCAACTTTGAAGGTGATTATACACGTGTTCTTGGTGATTATGTTGGTTAGTTTGATGTTCATGCTATTTGGTACACTGGGAGTGTAAATTTTTAATTCCACAAGTGGGGTTAAAGCACCGTCAGGTGTCTTTCTTTTTAATTTTAGCTCCAACAATAAATAAATTTGTAGAAATCTGTTTGTTCTGCTCATTTTCTTTCTCCAAAAGGGGCAATGAATCCTCCCCACTCCATTTCATTCCATATACAATTAATGAATTTTGATGAAAATTCAAGAATTATAAACAAGGAGCTAGTTAAAAGATTAACATAGGAATTAATGGAGGGGCTAGGTTTGCTTTTAGGTGGTGAACTGATCCTGGTCCTTGTACAATTGCTCCATCCAGGCAATGAGCATATCTGGAACCCCATTGTTATGACATTGCTTCTGCAACTGGTCATCGAGACTAAACTGCCCGGCAGAAGGTATGGTGTTCATGTGAGACTGGATCCGAGACACTTCTGGTTCATCACAGGTTGGTGGCATTGAGAGTGTTGCATTTGCCAAATTGCTGCCACTGTTTAGGAACATGAGAGAAGCGGATTTTCGTAGTTTTTTTAGCTCCTCTCCTTGTATACCCCAGTCTAATTTTCCATCAGGGGAACTCCAATCTGAAAGGTTAGGAGGCATTGCGCCCACTGGAGATGCTGGTGTGGAATACCCTGAATGACGGTTTATGGTAGGACGCTCGATAACGCTCTGGGTTCGCTTTGAACTTAAAACCAATGCTGCAGTTGTCCCGGATGGTTCAACCCCAAAGGTTGGAGATGTCATTACAGGAGATGAAGCTAGGTTCGTTGGGTAGCTAGATCGGAGCTGCTGGTTAATATTCGGGCGCATTTGAACTCCAGTTGGTGATTGCAGTTGAGGAGAAGCAGCCTCGAGTGAAATTCCTTGCAACAGGGACTTAGTAGTTGTATCAAGAGATCCAAAAATATCTTCATGGTTAGTCTGCTTCACCCCTCCATACCTATTTAATTCCCCGGACAAGGGATTAGCCCAACTGCTTGTAGAGGGAAGACCAGATATCTCATCAGTTAGCTGTTGTTGTTGCTGTTGGAGGCGCCGATGACTTTCCAAACTGAGCATTTCCATGTTTAAATCCTTACCCCGAGAACTTCGTGCAGCTTTCAACCTAGTAGGAAGTTGCAAGGTAGGAGGTATGCTGCTACACTGGTTCTGCCACATCCCTCCACCGATAGAAGAGGTCCCGGTAGGAGTCAAGGGTGGTGTCGATGTTGAAGGTTTTATAACAGAAGGAGAGGCAGGAGTAAGTGGGCTCATTGAACCATGTTCAAGACCAGCCGCATATGATCTAGGTGAAGGCAAGGCTGAACCCGTCGAAGCATACAAGGGACGAAGCTCCTCTTGCTTGTGAGCAAAGAAACAGACTCTCCTGGTGCAATTAGTCTCATCCTTGCATAGACGAGTTCGATATTGTGCAGGATGAAGCCAAGACTCGAAAATACCATGAGCGTACTCACAGTTATCGCCTTGCTTGCACGATCCCTTACGAAATTCGTGGCAAGGGACACAACTATAAAGATATTTCCTAGGATCACGTCTCCTTGCATTCTCCCCCGGGTGAACAAATGGGCACTCTGTCCAGTCATGAGAGTAAGCCCTCGAGCAAGGCTGGACCTTGAAAGTGTACATCCTAAACTCATCTGTCCCATATATCCCGTTCTTAATGTCGGGGAGAGTGAGATCATATGGATAATCTTTCTTCTCATTTCCATCTTTCCAAACTCGGGGAATCGAATCTGCTTGCTGCTCCGGCCCTTCCATCTCATTCGATACTCGAGCCGGCAAACCTTCTCTTTCACCAATACTACCACTTCCTTTCAACAAAGCCTCCAATATCTTCTTCCTGGAGTTGAAATCTGAGTTGCAACAAGCCGGAGCAATCAAATCACCAGGCCGGTTTCCATTAGCATCAATGGAATTCATATCCGCGGAAGCATCAAGCAATATTTTAACAACCTCAGGTGAATTAGAGGAACCACCAGCAGCAGCACAGTGGAGAGCCCTGGCCCCATCAGAACCACAAGCCCTGTTAACATCGACGCGACCACTTTTGACGATATAATTCACCACATCCTTGCATCCGAAAGTCGAAGCCATCAAAAGTGGTGTTCTTTCTTCAAACCCCATCATCTTTGAACCTATTCTCCTTCCATACCACAAGCTTGCCCCATCAATGTCAAGACCCTCTTCCTCAATGGCGAATTTGAAGCCGATCAGATCATTCGATGCTGACAACTCGAGCAAATCCGAAAACTTTTGTGAAAGCCCATTTTGTTTTTGAGACTCACCATCCATGGTTTGAGTTGGTTTCCTCGTTGAAACACCGCACATGGAGGTTTCTCTTCGTTTCTATAGAGGCAATAAAAGAATTTTTCACCAACTAATCCAATCAATTCAGAGCCTTCAAACGTTCAATTTTACAGATAAAGTTTTCTAATCCTTAAAAACCAACCATTAAATTTATATAATAAACAGATATATCAATGTATTAAAAAATAAGACATGATAATAAATATTACATTTTTCTCATCAACCAAACAGAACATAAAAAAACGCTTAAAAAGTTACCTTTCAATCTCAAATATGAGAACAATTGAAGAAACTCAGATGTCTCTAAACATGGGCTTTCTTTTGAAGAAGAGGGTCTTGAATATTAAAATGTTCAAACAGAATGGGATAAATGATTTTGGAGAAAGATGCAAAAAATATAACATATAAATATGATTATTTTTAGTAAAGTAACTATTATTTTGTTAACATCACAAGGTGGAGGATGCTTTGTTGTTTCAACGGGGCAGTTTGTCTATTTTTCCAACCAAAAATATACATTTTCAAAGTTTTTTTTCTTAAATAAGGAAAAAGATAGAGTTTAAAATAAAATAGTAAGTTAAAAATCTCAACGTGTAATTTTGTGAAACTGTATCATTTCTGATACTATTTTCAGGTTAATAAATAGCTTTTTAAGTTAAATAACAGAAAATTATAACAACAATTTTTAAATATATAATATGTATATGTTTTTGGTAAGGATTACTAAGAAATGTTGTAACAGATTACAGAATCTACAATTATTTTAAGCCTTTTGGTTTATTGTATATATAATACTTCTGTGATTCATGACAAAATTTTAGACCGTCTTGTGGGTTTAAATTTGTCTGTAAACAATGAATTTGCATGTAAGTGTTTAAAGCTATTCTATATGTGGGAACTGGGAAAGACTCTAGTTCTCTCACTTTTGTTTTGTTTTATCTTTAATTTTGTATAATAAATACAAAGATTTTATAAAATAATTGTAATTATTTCTCACTTTTCGAATAAATTATACTTTATGGTAATGGAGGAACAATTTTGTTTTTCAGGGTACTCGAATCCAGGTCTGCATTACGTGGGCGAAGCATTATCACGCTTCGCTTGCGCCCTCGCCCCATATCCGAGAGGACGTGATCGAGCACATACAGTGGCAGGCGCCTGTGCCTGGTTGAATCTGCCTTGATTTTGATGGAGCTGTGTCGCAGTCTGGTGCTGCTGGTGGCATCTTCCGTGACAGCACCGGCAGTTTTATCTTGGCCTTTCATCGCAGACTCGGCCTCTCCTCCGTCCTCCATGCTGAGCTATGAGGAGTGTTTGAGGGACTCAACTTGGCTTGGTCCAATTGTGTTCACAAGACATCCTGCATAACAAGCCACATGTATTTCATGTTCAATTTTTAGGAATTTTTTATTTTTATAATTTTTTATAATCCTTAAATTATATGTTAACGTGTCTAAAAAATCATGTGTCGACAAATAGATAATATCATATTAATATGAAGTACATATAGAGCATTACACAAACTATTGCATCACGTTAGTCATCGATTAATAAAAAAAATTAGTAACCCTTGGTTACTATGAGAATATGATCTCATTTTATGAGTTTAGAGGAATTGTTGTCCCCCTAATTTTTTTTAAAATAATAATATTTAAGGTTATTTTTAATTTAAATATTAATTGAATAAATTTTTTGTATTTTTCAATTTTGATACAAGCAATGTCTACTATGAATAATGGCTGATGAGAAAAGGGATTAAAATTGGATTTCGGAAAATGAAAAATACATTGGAAAAGATGAAAAGTAAATGAGGAGAAGATAGCTGTAGAACAGTTGTAACTCTTCAGAAGCCAAAACGGCTTAGGATGGTTCTGGAAAGAATGTAGCCTTTTGTGAAAAAACTCAGTTAACAAATTAAGGTCTAATGACCCATTATTTATATGGCCCAAAAAATGAATCCAACAGAATTGGTACCATCAAACTAACCTGTTGAACCAAGGTAATGGGCTCTAACCAACTAACCAAATTAGTTGAATCCACTAACTGAATCAACAGAATAATTTTCAGCCATTATTCACAATATGCTCCCTGCTTCTCCCGCCCTCTGCGTGCAAGGAGCACCAATTAATTCACCATTTGAACATACACTTTATCCCGAAATGACTAAAAATAGGATTTAGAGAGAGGCTTAGTGAACCCATCAGCAGCTTGACATTGGGCTAGAACGTAATTCACGAGAACTTGCTCTTGTGTAACCTTCACTCGCACGAAGTGGACATCCAATTCAACATGTTTAGAGCGCGAATGAAACACCAGGTTTGCCGCCATGGCTATCGCACTTGTATTGTCACTCCGAACAGTGGGAGTAGTGGCTAACGACACCTTCAAGTCACTTAGAACAGCCGCAACCCACGTTATTTCCGAGACGGTGTCCGCTATACTTCTATATTCGGCCTTTGTTGTGGAGCGAGAGACCGATTTTTACTTCTTGGAACACCAAGCAACCAAACAGTTATTGATGTAAACACAATAACTCGTAGTCGAACGACGATCATCAAGACTACTTGCCCAATCGGCATCCGAATATGCCACTATATTAGTTACACCAATTTTAGAAGGAGAAAATAATAAGCCGAAATCAATAGTCCCTGCCAAATATCTAAGGATTTGTTTTACAGCAGCCAAATGTGTTTCACAAGGACTATGCATAAATTGCGCAACTTTATGTACGCTGAACATAATATCAAGGCGAGTATGACATACATAAAGAAGAGCACTGACAACGCTACGATATTCTTGAGCATCCGTTAAGGGACTACCACCATCTCGAACAAGCTTAGACGTGGGTAACATTGGAGTGGGAGTAGAATTAACCTGATGCATCTTAGTCTTTAGAAGAAGTTCAAGAATAAATTTTTTCTGATTGAGTAGAATAAAGTCACCAACTCGAATCGTTTCTATCCCAAGGAAAAACGTCAAATCACCAAGATCCTTGAGAGCAAATTTATTGCTTAAATCAGCAATACAATTTTTAATCCGTTGAGAGGACTGTCCAGTTACTATGATGTCGTCAACATACACTAACAAGTATGTAACGACATTATCTTTACTGTTAACAAAAAGAGATACATCAGCCTTCGACTCCTGAAAACCAATTTCCAGCAAGTATGACCGAAGTTTATTGTACTAATTACATGGCGCCTGCCTTAAACCATACAAGGCCTTTTTAAGACGACACACGAGCTTAGAACCATCACTCGAAAGCTGCTCAAAACCAGGTGGTTGAACCATGAAAACTTCTTCATCTAACTCACCGTTCAAGAACGCATTATTCACGCGACTTTTCGTAAGCACCACTTATTTGTGATAGCCAAAGCAAGAATAATATTGATGGTGGAAAAACGTATAACCGGACTAAAAGTATCTTTGAAGTCCTGCCCGGGAATTTGAGAGAACCCCTTTGCGACAAGACGGGCCTTGTACCGAGAAATAGACCCATCCAGATTTCGTTTGATGCGAAAAATCCATTTGCACCCAACCGCTCTACGACCTTCCGGTAATGCTTCAAGCGTCCAAGTGCCATTATTCACCAAGGCATTACATTCGGCAAAAGCAGCCTCCTTCCATTGAGGCGAAAGCAAAGCTTGATGAATGGTGTATGGAACAACATCAACCTGCTGCGTTGTGGCAGTGTATAATTTCGGCTTAAAAATCCCCCATTTACTCCTAGTGACCATATGCTGACCAGTCAAGGAATCATGACAGTCTTGAATATTAGAAATTGGCTCAGGTTCAACCTCAATAGTTGCATCCAAACAATTATTAACAGTAGCAACAACCTCAATAGGCTCAACTTCACTAGATTCATTACCTACAGCAGGAGAACCATCTCCAGAACCAGCAAATGAAGGAGAGGAACATGCTTCGTCCATACCACCAGTCGAAATAGGAATAGACTCGGCCAGGCCAGTAGTTACAGGATCTTCACGCAACTGAGAATCGGACACACAAACATTAGTAGAAACATGAAGGTTAGGAGCTGACTGACCGGGAACAAAATTTCCTGCTGCAGAACTTGTAGGACTTGGTGCTGAAGAAGTAGGAAATGCAGCTGCATGCACCACGTCATCCTGAGATTCACCAGATTGTTGAACCAGGCTAGGAACAACTTGTAGAGAAGGGGACTGAAATATGGGACCAGTTGTAGTAGGGATTGATGCAGCCTTTTGATCAGAACCAGTTCCTGCAAAAGGAAAGTTGAACTCATCAAAGACAACATGACGAGAAATCACAACCTTGCCTTGGGGAGTCGAACACTGATATCCCTAGTGTTACGGACTGTAACCAAGAAAAAATGCACGGCTGAGATCGGAACTGAAGCTTATGACTCTGAAAAGGCCGTATATAGGGAAAACAACGACAACCAAATACACGCAAGAACCCATAATCTGGTAACTTCTCAAACAATTTCTGAAACGGAGAAACACCATCAAACACATCTGTAGGGAGTCGATTAATTAGATAGACAACACTTACAACTGAATAGGCCCAGAATTGTAATGGCAGTGACGCTTGTGCTAGAAGTTAAGTGCTGGCTCGATGATATGTCGGTGCTTTCGCTCAACGGCATCGTTCTGCTCGGAAGTATGTGGACATGTCACACGATGAACAACACCAGCCTTAGCTAACACATCAGACAAACCTCTAAACTCCCCACCCCAATCACTCTGAACTTCTTTTATCTGGGTTCCAAACTGAGTATTCACCATCTTAAAAAATTGTTGATATGCTTGAATAGCCTGGGACTTGTGCTTCAGTAGAAACAGCCACATATGTCGTGAGTACGCATCGACAAAAGACACATAGTATGAGAAGCCAGCAGAGGATTTGTGAGCAGGACCCCATAAATCTGTAAATACCAACTGAAAGGGACAATTATACACAGTATTGGATGCAGCAAAAGGTAAACGATGGCTCTTGCCTTGTTGGCATGCTGAACAAATTGGATGTTTATTTCTCAATAATGAAACATTACAAAGCTTTAGGACTTTAGCTAACGTGGCATTGGCAGGATGCCCTAGCCGACGATGCCAAAGATCCCCATCATTACAACTCGCTTGAACAACATTCAACTCAACATTACTCAACTCAACAGTACTCAATTCAACATTATTAACACTACTAGTATTACACTGATTAAAACTGGACTGGACACTCTTACCACGAGCAAGATCAGTGACTTTATTGAAAGTGTATAAATCGCCTTCTTCAACTCCCTGAAGCAAAACTTCCCCAGTGACCTCATCATGAACCACACAACGGTTGGCATGAAACTGAAAGTATACTTGATTATCTCTAGCAAACTTGGACACGGAAAATAATTTTTTAGTAACTTGCGGCACAATTAGTAAATCACGTAACATTAACATTCTGGAGTTAGAATGTAACACATCAGTACCAACTTGAGTAATAGGAATACCCTTACCATCACCAACAATTAATTTACCTGGTCCACTGTAATCCGAGCACTGATGAGCAGTAGAGGCATCAGGTGAGACATGATGAGTTGCCCGTATCAATGAACCAGGACTCATTAGAAGAACCTGAGCTAGTCCCTTGACTATACTGATTGCACCCATTCGAAGGAGACACCACTCCTACAGTATTGCAAACTGGAGCAACAGTAGATGAATCAACAGAACACAAGTGAGCAGCAGAGGAAACATTGTTGGTGCGAGACTTATTGGCCGTGACACCGGGAAAATTCTGATCAAACCGCCTGTAACACCGATCTACCAAATGTATCATCTTTCCACGACAGCGACCACAACCGCCATTCTGTCCACCGAGACTAGGCTGAGTCTGATCGGACCTTTAAGACGCAGAACCACCAGAGATGTTACCACTCGAGAACTGGACATTGTGAGCACTCATAGGCACTGGTAGACCTTGCTCATACATAAGCTGTTGAGCCTCTGCGTCCACAAGAATAGCAGTAACATTCTCCATAGTAACCGGTTCACGACTTGCAGTTATAACAGCAACGAACGGACGATATTCATGTGGCAGGCCATTTAGGATCGAAGCAATTTGTTCTGTGGACGAAACCGGACTACCACATGATGCAAGCGCATCACATATCTCTTTGACCTTCGAGATATACAAACGCATAGACATATCTCCCTTCCGAAGAGAGCGCAACCAGAAATGGAGGCTCATCACCGTGGTAGTTGAGCGACTACTAAAATAGTCAACAACAATCTTCCAGACCTCTGTGGCGGTTTCCGCACCAACAAATTGTGATAAAAGCGAAGAGCTCATAGTTGACAGTAACCACGAAGCCAGGGCACTGTCCTGGGCCACAAAAGTCTCGTAAGCATCATTCTCAACCATCGTTCCATCGGTAGCCCGTACTTTGGCCGGCGGCGCAACAAGAGTGCCATTGAGAAGCTTCTCCAAGCGATGGCTTCGGACGGTGAGAAGGATTTGTTGTTTCCAAACAAGAAAGTTAGTTTCATCAAGCAACACATTAACTTTCTTGTTTGTAAACAGGCGGTCGCCGTTAGATCCAGAACTAGACGAATCATCATCACCGAAAATCGCCATAACAGATCGGAAGAAGAATAGACAGGACGGAAGAGAGAAAAGAACGATGGAAGCGAAAGCCAAACAGGAAAAAAATCAAAGGGAAGGGAAAGGAAAGGATCTCTAACCGAAGCGAATGATACCATAATGAGAAAAGGAATTAAAATTGGATTTCAAAAAATAAAAAATACATTGAAAAAGATGAAAACTAAATGAGGAGAAGATAGATGTAGAACAGTTGTAACTCTCCAGAAGCCAAAACGACTTAGGACGGTTTTGGAAAGAATGTAGGCTTTTGTGAAAAACTCACTTAACAAGCCAAGGTCTAATGACCCATTATTTATATGGCCCAAGAAATGAATCCAACAGAATTGGTACCATCAAACCAATCTGTTGAACCAAAGTAATTGGCTCTAACGGGCTCTAACCAACTAACCAAATTAGTTGAATTCACTAACTGAATCAACAGAATAATTTTCAGCCATTATTCACAATAATGTCCCATGTGATCCTCGAGATATCATATGACATGACCTTTGAGAGGCATCCACGTGCCCTCCTTGACACCGGTTGAGCTCGTGAATACCTTTGTCGGGCCTAACAATAATAACAACTCATCCTCTCCAAGCTGCTCATACTTAAGCATTCTATATAAGTTTTGTAAGAAAATAACATCAGTCTACAGGTGAACACTTGTGCTTTCTACCCTAAAGATAATATCGGCAATCCCAAAGTTCAAATTTGAGCATTTATTCATTCATTCTAAGAAGGATTAAGGCTAAGCGTTCGATCGAGTCGAGTAAAAAAGTTGAGTTATTTGAATTTACAAGTCCTATTTACGAATCAAACTTTATTTAAATTTTTTTTGAATCGAGTTGATTCAAATGAGCAGGGACGGATCTATGTTTATGGTGGGAGGGGCAATTGCCCCACCCAAAATATATGGGTTAATTATATTTTAGGTCCTTAAAATTTTGAAACCATTGCAATTAAGTCTTTTTTTTCTTCCTTGCCCCTCCCAAAATTTTCATGGTTTATTATTTTTCAAAGCCATGTAATCTAAAATTAATAAAATTTAACTTTGACCCCCCTCTTTTTATGGTTTAATTACATTTTAAGACCTTTCAATTTTAAAATTTATAAAATTAAACCTAAATTTCCTTAATTTTTATGATTTAATTACTTTTTAGAACCCTATTTTTTCAAAATTAATCGGTCTGCCCCCCTCCTCGTTTAATCCTGGCTCCGTCCCTGCAAATGAGTCAAGTTTTCGAGTTTCTGTACAAATTTAATTGTAATTATTTATGATGTTATAATACAAATTGATCAACTAATTACTAAAATTTTTGAGTTATTCGAATTTCTATTTTATAACTCAAACTTTATTTGAAATTTTTTCGAGTCGGACTTATAAAATTGCGAGTCAAATTAAAATGAGTCAGGTTTCTTTATGTCGAATTAAATAATTTTATTTTTTTGAGTCGATTCGAGTTTTTCCAAGACAGCTTGACATCATTTTAAAACCCTACTACTAGTTTTCATCAAAATCTTTAACTTGGGTGGGTGGCCTTATTACTCTGGTGGGTATCCGTATACCGTATTGCATTCATTTGATTAACTTCATGGCTAAATACCTTACAAAATTTGTTTGATGAATAATGTTATTTTAATCCAAACATATATTATAATAAGAATCCATCATAATCTACTTAGTACCTCAGCCCCGTGACTTGACAGATCAAACAAGTAAAACACAACACAAACTGAGCTGAAGTAAACTGGATTGGAGTGCCTAAACAATCTTAGAGGGAAAAATCATTTTCTGGGGATGTGGGAACTATGATTAAAGTACATTTAAAAGGTAAAAATCTGGTAGTAGGAACTTGAGCAAGACAGCTAGAAAAATGAATGCTTTAGGTCTGTGAAAAAGGGTATTGCTTTGATCCAAGACTTTTATAAAGTTTTTCATGTTGGATTAAAAAAACACAAAAACATTGTCCGAAACTAACATCACCATTTTCATGGGGCCACATGCTCCGCACCGGTCTGAATTAATGTTTTTGTATTCTTTTTACTACTCGTCTCCCTTTTTATCATTGCCATCGTGCTCTCTCCCAAGCTCCTATAGTCCTATGTTTTTGCTTTTTCACTCTTGTTCAATGAGGAATATCAAGAAACTACCATCTCTGAAATGACCCTCACACCCATTTCCCTCCTCACGACCGTCATCGTTTTGTTAACGACGGTATCCCATGTTGTTACCGCTCTCGGATCAGCCTCAACTGTCGCGGTCACATTCGGCACGGGCACCGTCTGTGGGATCATAGCCGGTGAGCCAACACAGAGAATCCAGTGTTACCAAAATGGACTCAACGTCTCGGTATTGCCTAACGTATCATTTGAAGCAATCTCCGGTGGCAGAACCTTCTTTTGTGGCCTTAGATCAGGTGGTTTCAGCATCCACTGTTGGGAGACTCAAACTTTGGTGAATTCATCAAGTTTTAGGCCAAAACGTATATATTCGAACTACAATGTCTCGTTGACCGACTTGGCCGTGGGTGATGATCACGTCTGTGCTAGAGAAGTCGGTTCGGGTATTGCTAGATGCTGGAGAGGAAAGGGCGGTTCGCCATTTCCGTCACCCGGTGTCGGCTTAAAGTTTCGTGGAATCACCTCAGGGAGTAGTTTTAGTTGTGGGATTTTGAGGAATGATGGTAAAGTTATCTGTTGGGGTGGTAATAAGATTGGAGTTGAAATCCAAAGACAATTTGGTAACTTGTCAATGTCGAGTTTGGCCGCTGGAGATTCCCATGCTTGTGGATTGACTAGGACAGGATTCCTGGTTTGTAAAGGGAACAACGATTCCGGCCAACTCGATGTTCCTCGCGGTCCAGCTTTCGAGTTTTCCAGTCTTTCGTTGGGACGGAATTTCGGTTGCGGTATCAGAAGAAGAAACGGATTGGTTCTATGCTGGGGAGGAGGTAATAACAGGACAGTGGCAGATGTTTCGTTTGAGTCAATTGTGGCTGGCTTGGATTTCATGTGCGGCTTGACAACAAGGAATTTGACAGTGATTTGTTGGGGAAATGGATGGTTTAATTCGGAAAGTGTTGTTCATTTAGGAATGGTGATTCCAGGTCCATGTGTTGAGGGTTCATGTAATTGTGGTACGTATCTGAATTCTGAGACATTGTGCTATGGTTCAGGGAACATTTGCAAACCATGCCAGACCGAGCTTCCGATTCCGGTGCCATTGACACCGATTCCGTCACACGGACCCCTACCATTGTCTCCATTGAGTAAAGGCATCAACAAGCTTTCCTTGGCCTTTTTCATCGTCGGATCAATCGGAGCTTTTGCAGGGATTTGCGCAATCATCTACTGTTTACGCCAAGGAATATGTAAGTTCTTGCATTGCAGGACTCATATTCCTGTGCAACCTACGGCTGCCGATGCGAACATTGTGGCCGCTGTTGTGGATAACATTAACAATGATTCCATTGCCCCACCTTTGAGATCATTTACCATCAGGCGCAGCAGCTCGAGGAGGCTAGGACGACAAAGAAGTGGCTCATCGTCGTCAAAACAAGCAGAGAAAACCCAAAACTTTTCCTTCTTGGAGCTTGCGAATGCTTCAAACAACTTCTCGATGGAGAACCGGATCGGTTCCGGCAGCTTCGGGGTTGTTTACAGAGGCAAACTTGAAGATGGTCGTGAGGTCGCCATTAAAAGAGGTGAAAGCGAGACATCTGCTAAAAAAGTGAAGAAGCTCCAAGAGAAAGAAACTGCATTCGAATCCGAATTAGCTTTGTTATCAAGGCTTCACCACAAACATTTAGTGGGACTAGTTGGATTCTGCCACGAAAACGAGGAGAGGCTTCTGGTTTACGAGTACATGAGCAACGGATCACTCCATGATCATCTGCATAACAAGGACAACATCGAAAAGTCGAGCAGCATAGTAAATTCCTGGAAAATGAGGATCAAGATTGCATTAGATGCAGCAAGAGGGATTCACTACCTCCATAACTATGCAATGCCACCTATAATTCATAGAGACATAAAGTCATCCAATATACTATTAGACGCGAATTGGACCGCTAGAGTTTCAGATTTCGGACTATCACTAATGGGACCTGAATCTGATCAAGAATTTATGTCAACCAGCGCAGTCGGGACAGTTGGGTACATTGATCCTGAATACTATGTACTGAATGTATTGACACCAAAAAGCGATGTTTATGGTTTCGGTGTGGTATTGTTAGAGCTTTTAACAGGGAGAAAAGCTGTTTTCAGAAATGAAGAAGATGGCACTGGGCCAATCGGGGTAGTAGAATACGCCACCCCAAGGATATCAGCCGGGGATCTCCAGAAGGTGGTCGATTCGAGGATTGGGGTGCCGGAGATTCACGAGGCTGAGGCTGTGGAACTCATGGCCTATACAGCTATAAACTGTGTGAATTTGGAGGGAAAAGAGAGGCCTAACATGACAGACATTGTTGGCAATTTGGAGAAAGCTCTAACACTGTGTGAGAATAGCCCTGCTAGCCTCTCTTCTACAACAATGTCCCTTCCTTCAGATTGATTTTGTTTTCCAGTAGAAACCCAGAATTTTGATTCTTGCTATTATTATTCTTTGACTGTACATGAATGTGTTTTTGCAGACCAATGGACCCTGTAACCTTGTTTTAGTGGTAGCAGTTCTCTCTTTTGTCCCACTTGAAGCGATTTTCTTATCAATTTTTCTTGCTTTTCACCCGTCTCTTTACGTTAATAAATATTGTTGTCAACATCAAATGCCTAATTTAGGCAATAAAGTGGCTATTAGTCCTCTGCTTCCTTTTTCTTTTATTTGTGAAGCTGATCCGGGATATCGTGATTGTAGATTTAACGAATAATGATCAATCGAGATCATTTATGCGTTGTAATATAGGTTCCAACCAAAATCCGGTAGGATAATATTAAGAACATGCTGATGTTTCGAAAACAGGACAACAACCTGTCTTATATGATTACACCAAATGGTTCTGTTTCGGAATCAATAAAGCTGAAGTTTGTATAAAATTACTCCAGGCTGTGCCTTCTCGTGAACGTAAGAAATTTAAATGTTGGCAGCGGTTCCATGATTGGTAAGTTATAAACAGTATTGGTAGATTTTTGGATGGAAATCGTCTACCCTTATTATGTCTCTATTTTAAAATAGTGAATTTAGAGTTTAAAGTTTAGAGTTTAAGATTAGAGTTTAGAAAATTAGAAGTAGGGCGTAGGGTTTAGAATATAAAAATTAAAGTCAGGGTTTAAAATTTAATTTTTAAGTGTGGAGCATAGAAAAAAACATGATTAGGTGCAGATATTTTTAACCCAAATTTAATTCATATACATAAAAACATGTTCCATCTCAAAGTCAATATTCTTAACAACTCAACGCTCACTGGCGTACAAAATAAACCTCAAATCAAAGATAATTGCGTTTAAAAGCGCTCGAATCATAATTTTTTAAATATTAAAACAATAATAATATCAATCAAATTAATATTTAATCTAATAGTTATTATAATTATTTTGATAAAATAATAGTTGTTATAACTGGATCTCAAAATAAGTAATATTCATCAAATTTAACCTTTATGTTATGTTTGACGAGAGAAATGAGAAATAATCAAATGTTATTTTTATGTGCTATTTTATAAAACAATCACTAAATTATTTCTCTTTTTTTTCATTATGTTAATTTTTTCCGTGCATTTAAAGGGTTATACTCATATTTATGCCCAATTATATACTATTAAATATTCAATCGTCGACCAACAATCAGTTGGTCTAGTAGGATAAGATTCTAAATCTCTTAAGCAAGACCAGAGGTTTGAATTCTAGTGTTATAATTCTCGTGAATGGAGCAATTAAAGTGGTAGAGTCAGCTTATAATGAATCTCTACATTACCCGATATGAATTAATCCACCAATAGGTCAAATTAAACTAAAAATATACAATTGTCGCATACAAAAATTTAGAAAGAAACAAAGAATTCGGATAAAAAGATTGTGCTTTTTACAAAATAAAATTATATTATATTCGCTTATACAATTGCAAATATTATCTTAATTCAGCATTTAAGACGAACTATGTTTGGATTATCATCCTATACATTGGAGGGAAAAAAAATTTGTTTCTACAAGCGCCTTAATTTTAGGGTTTAGAATTTTAGTTTAGGGTTCATAAATTATAAATTTCAGTGTAGGGGCTTATAATTTAGGGTTCATGGTTAGTATTTAGGGTTTAGATTAGAGTTTAGGGTCAAGGTTTAAGTTTTAGGGTAATATGAGTAGAGATTTAGGTTTTAACCTATAAACCTTAAATTTTAACCCTAAACCTAAAATTCTATTAGCAACCTCTAAATTCAAAACTACTATACTTAATCCCCTAAAGTTTAAACCCTAAACGAAGTCTCTAACCGCTAAAACTATAATATTTGTGTAAAAAAATTTCACAAGCACTTGTGTATAGAATAATTATCCAGTAAGTTTTAGCTCGATTAACACTGTTATTGCAAATATCCAAATCTTCATTTGCCTTGCAAGTATATTTGCTTTTATGGGTACGATGACCAGCCCGTCTCAACTTTGATCAAGCTTGGGTTAGAGAACTTTCTTTTAGGATTGGTCCGGCCCGGATTAAACTTAAATGATAAAAATATGAGATACAAAATTAAAAATATTTAAAATAATTATCTAATAAATGATTATAGGTGAAATACTGAAGGTTTTATATATAAATTTAATAGTTTTTTTTTAATTCTAAGCAGTATTTTTAAAAGCTAAGGTGATTATAAGTAGTATTTGTTCTGAATAAACTCTCAACCATTTGACAATGCATGCTCAATCACCCTACTGCAGCTGCTGGTGCTCAAACTTGTGAGCTCTAAGAACAACAATTGTTCCCTTAACTACTGTGACAAGTTGGTTCGTGTAATTTTAAGCAGTGATTTTTAATTATTTTATTTAAAAATGAAAAAAAACTAAAATATGCTTATAATAATATTAATTATTATTAAAATAATAATATTTTAAATATTTCTCAATTGAATTAGTATATGATTAATTCATGATACCATAAAAATATAAAAAAGTAAAATGGAGTATCAGACCTTGTCGGGTTAAAATGAATTTTTTTATGTTTTATAATAATAATTTTGCTTAAAAGCCCATTTGCCCCTAAACTATACACTTTTTCCCGAACATGTTCTTAAAGTATTTTTCGAGCCGTTGTGCCCCCTTAACAAAAAATTGTTAATATGTTTGGCCACCCGTTAAAAAAATCTCATGTAGGCCAATTAGAACACGCTACGTATCATTCTATTAACAAAAAAAATTGATCTAAATAAAAAAGGTGAATTGCACATTAGGTATGCCAAATTTTATTTTTTGTTCATTTAAATCTCAAACAATTCATCTCAAGTTGTTTGGTGTGTAAATTTTATTTACTGTGATAATTTGTATTTTTCATTTTTTGTGGTTGATTTGTCTAGGTTCAAGAATGTTATGAACTGGCTGCTGAGTATGAAGAGAAGAATAACCCCAAGAAACTTGAGGAGTTGGAAAATGTAGAACCATTGAAGACTCGGTATGACAATAGGAGAAATATGTTTGATGAAATGTGTACAAGGGATTATACGTGTAAGGTTCCTTATCGTTTTGAGGATCTTTTAACTAAGCCAAAAGGATTTTCGTTTATGAGAAAGACGAACCATATGGTTTCTTTTGATCCTGGGGGAAAGCCTATCTTTGTGCTTGGACAAAGTGGTGCAGTAAAAAGAATCACTTTACATGACCTTTATGCGAGAGAAGGGCGACGTTCGTGGTATGACAACCTTTACAGGCCGATGATTGACTTGTTTCTGCTGATCGAGAGTGGTGTCATCCAGCTAGGTGACAAACATGTTGAAAGCAAGTGTGATATTGTCTATGGTCCAATGAATGAGCCACCAATTGCTTATGCTCTTGTTGGCTTTACTGGTTTGACTAAGGTTGAAACGTTCCAAAAGAAAATGAGGAAGCATGGATGGCAGTATCCTACAGACCCTAGAGTGTTTAAGTCTAAAAAGTATCTTAAAATTCCTGAGAATGGAACGTATTCTAGACTAAAGGTCTTTAAATTTGGTGGAGATTCAGGTATAATCTGTCTTGATGATAATCATACTTCAGTTGGAGGGAAAATCGTAGAAAATGAAGCAGTGAAGACACATAAAACCTTGAAAGACGTCATTATTGAAGTCGAGATAAACCGTGGTTTGTTTTCTACTTTTCATTGGCGCTCATAGTGTACACCTCCATGCTTGTTCCTCAAAGATCAGTTTGATGTTCCTCCTACTGAAGGAGATTTCGATCATGTGACGTCTGCAACCCTCAGTGTTGTTCAGGTTTTTTGGAGCCTTGACAAGAAATTTACTGCCAAGGAAACATAGACCATTAGAAAGAAATTGTAGATGTTGAAAGAGCGAAAATTGATCCTGTTTGCTGAAGTCCGATTCTTGATGCAAATTCAATCTTCAAACGCCCCAGTAGAACTATGCTTTGCACTGCCACAGAATACAGTGATCAGAGGTAAATCAAATATAAAGGGAATGAAATCGACGAGAAAGGATCATTCTTTGCGACACCTAGCTATAGGTTTTGATTTGAACCAGAAGGGAAAGACTTATAGTGAAAAGGAAACAACAGTCACTCGTCCTTCTACAATGATTGACTTAAACCAAAAGCAATAGAAAGTTTTCGGCAAAAAAAATGTTGTACTCCTTAATCTTGCTGACGGTACGTAGAACTAAATGTTTTAATATAATAATTAAAAAATATTTAGAACTAAATTGAAAAGAATTTAAAATATGCATTTAGTCAAAACAACTTATAATTATGTTTAAGGGGTTTTAAAAGGCTTTGGAATAACTTAAAATGCTTTTAAAGTAGCCAAACCAATGTTTTTCAAGTACCCGTACCGATACGGTCTTGTACTGTATCGATACGCCCTAGGGTTTCAGCTACAATAATTTTTTAGTAGCCAAAATCCATACCGATACGCTTTGCCGTATCGGTACGGTATGTTTTAAATAGCCAACGGCTAGTTCGCGTACCGATACGCCCAACTACCCCTAACAATCATTTTTTCAGCGGTCTTTTAAATTGCAGGACCGTACCGATACGCTTGCCAGGCGTATCGATATGTACCAGCTGGAAGTGCTCAATGGCTATTTCCTTATCGGGACCGTATCGATACGGATTTGAAGGTATCGATACGCTAAGCTGCAGAACTGCATTTATGGTGGGAAATAAAGGCTCCAATGGCTCTAATTCAATCTCAACGGTCTTCAATGGCTACAAACTCAATTAGGAGTATAAAAGGGACCTCCAAGCATCAAGAGATGGTTAATGCTTCAATTGTCAACAACATTATGATGAGAGTTTGTCTTTAGAGCTAAATTGTATATTTCTTGTATAGACAACACTTGTGAGCTTAATTGTCAAATTTGCTCAAGTTTATAGGTTTTGGGTGAGTACTTAGAGTTGTAAACATATACATATTAGAGGGATTTCTAGTTTGCTTTGAATTTCTCTTGTAAGAGAGTGTTTGATCAAGCTTTGGGTAGAAAGCTTGATCGTTGTAACAGTTTTCTCCTAAGGTGAGAAAATGGGACGAAATTTAATAGTGAATTTGGTTGAAATCTTTAGTAGGAAGCTAAGGTAGTGGATGTAGGCTTTGGGTTAGAAATTTGAACCACTCTAAATCTTTGTGTTTAACTCTTATATTTTTAGCTTCCATAAAAACACCAAAAAAACCAATCTTCTCCAAACTTGGCAAGCATTTCGGTTGTGACCATCAAGCTCAACACGGTACTTTTGGTGTCTCTCCTCTCAGCATTGAAGATGGTGTCTTTAAAGTGAAAGCCATTGCTGAGGACAATCATCTTGGAACCTTGAGGACAAAATTTTGTTGGAAACGGGAGTAATGTTATGACTGAGAATTTGAGTAATGTTGTGCCAAAGGATATCAAAGGGGACCACCAAAGAAATTTTGAATTACTGATTGTTATTTTATTATATTATAATAGTACTGAAATAAATAGAATTACGAAAACCTAGGCTAAAATTGTCAAGTATTTTGTAAATATTTTGGCAACTGCTATTCCTCCCCAAGTTCAATGTTTTCTACTGTAACTTTTTCTTCTTCTCAACCATATTTCTCTGTTTTCTTCTAATACTCGTTCAATTGAAATTGCAAATAAAACCTATGACAATGTCCTTTTCGTTACATCTTCATGAGTACATCAATGGAGCAATTTCAAATTTAAAATATGTGTTTTTCATCGCATCCAAGATAAGGGATTGTCCAGCTCAGCTTAATGTCCCTAAATAAATACAATTAGCCATGTTAAGCAGGTGGGAGAAAGCCTTGGGTACAACATTCTTGAACCTAAACAAACTACAAACCAAACAACTCGAAGAAGATGAACAATTCGAGACTAAAATGAATAAAAATAAAATTTAGCATACCTAATGTGCAATTTACCCTTTTTATTTAGATCAATTTATTTATTTTTTTAATAAAATGACATGTGGTGTGTTCTGATTGGACTGTGAGCATTTTTTAACGGCGTCTAACGAAGGGGCCAAACAGGATAACGATTTATAGTAAAGGGGGCACAACGTCTCGAAAAATATTTTAAGGGTCTGTTCGAGAAAAGTGTATAATTTAGAGGAAAATGGCCTTTAACCTAATAATTTTACAAACAATTTATTTTGACCCTAATTATTTATAAAAACACTTTATAAAAACATTAATTAATATAAAATAAATTATCTCTAGAAAATTATTTTTAAGTGACTCTCATTAATTTGATAAAAAATTCTTCTTTTCTTTTCGATTTTTATTGATTAATCTCTAGAAAATTAGGTTTGTGGTTTTGCTTGTGATAGCTTATCGTGCGTTTGGTTCACGAAATTTAAGATTACTTTTGGAAATGATATTTTCGGAATGTAACATTACCTTGTTTGGTTTATTTGACAGGAATGTAAAATTATTGTATTTGGTTAGAGAAATATAAGATTACCTAAAAATTAAATTTATCAAATTATCCATGTGTTATATTTTCTTTTTAACATGTTAAACTTTCAATACTAAATTAAAAATATATACATAAAAATTTAAACTATTTTTGTTATACTATCTAAAATTTACAAAAATTATATATTTATCATATTATTAATATAATTATTAGATAAAAAATTAAATACAATTTTTAAATTTGCATATCTTCGTTACTCTTTGTTAAAATAATTTTGTGAATTTTCAATTGTAAACGTTTAATATGTGCATTTTCTTATTTTTTTATTATAGATTTTCAAATAAATTAAAATAAATAATAAAATAAATCTAAAAGTATTAAAATAGTGATAAAAATTTTAGATGCTAAATTTAACCTACTAAAATATTTTATAATATAATAAACATCTTATAAATCAAAAAATAAAAGTAAAAACATCAACTACAACTTATTAATTCTCACGCAATATACAATCCAACATATAAGCTATAAGCATCATAAATATAATATTAATAAAATAAATTAAACACTAAAACAATATTTAAATAAGTCTAAAACCATTTAAATATTAAATTAATATTGAGCAAAAATATTTAATTAATTTACACCACAAATAATTAATCATCTAATTAAAAATTTAAATAAATAATCAATATGAACAAAATTCATTAACTTATGGGCAATATAGTCCAAAGGGGTGGGAATTGACAAATACTTTAAAAAATTGTTGGGAATGACTTTCCCACCATTTAGGAGGAAAGTGACACTATTGGGGAAAAGATTATTACCCCATAAGGGGAATGCTCTCAAACCAAACAAGGAAATTCTATTTTCAAAAAAAATTATTACCTCTAAAAATAATCTTTTCCGGTAATAATCTTTTCTGCGAACCAAACACCCCTTAAGATTTTTATGCAATATTAAGTTTTATTGATTGAATGGTTTTGAGTATTAGTTATACATGAAATTCTTGACATTTTTTTTTGAAAATTTGAAATCTACTAATTTTATTAAACGAAGATATATCCAAAATTACAATGAAAGTTCACAACTTAGTAAATAAAACATCTAAATCCAGGCATAATTCTAATAAATAAAATTAGCGTCTCAAGATCAAAAAAGGATCATACAAAAAAAAGGTAAGAATCTAACCCAAAGACTCGAAATAAAAGAAGGATACAAACATCACCAAAATCGACGATGATAGATAAAACTATCAGTAAATAACATAAAAATGCATATTATAATAAAGTTTGTTGACAATAAAGTAATTACCACAACTCAATCGCAAATAAGGAACGATAGATGTAAATAAGGAACGATAGATGTAATTGCGTATCCAAATTCAATTCGAGGGTCCGAGAGAGGGAGATCAACAACATAATGAAAGGAGCGTCATCATGATCAGTCGTGACGTCGTCAAATCCAACCCTAATAGAAAATTAAAAACAAAAAAAAACTGCCAAAAGATAGAGAAAAATGTACCAAAAGGTAGAGTAAAACCATGCCATGAGAGCAAAATAATTTATTAAAAACTGAAAAATAAAACAAACGAAACGATAGATCTCGGCGGTCGGTGACTAATATTAAAATTAGTGACGACGCCAGTGTATAAAAAAAAACAAGAATGAGTGGCTTTATAGTTGAGAGAAAAAAATTAATGAGCGGCTAAATTTGTTCTTGACAATTAAATTGGCTAATGATCGACCCTTCAAATTGCATATAATGATCATATTATACGTTAATTTATTTCGTAATAGCCTTAATGATAATATAAATATATCGGAGTAAAAAAGATAATGTTAACTTCCAAGGTGACTTAGGTTTAAACAATTTTATTTACTAAATATATGAGTTAATCAATAATTAAAAAAAACAAAACAGATATTATAACGAGGCTACACTAATAACGCTAACAAATTCTTTAAAATTTGATCTAACAATAATAATAAAAAACTGACTTCATTCGTGTTTATATTCAGAGACGGACCTATGCTATAGGTGGGAGGGCGGTAGCCTCTGAAATTTATTATTTTTTAAAAATATCTAAAAGTGATTACAAAGTAATATCTATTCATTAATATTCTTAACCATTAGACAATGCGCATACACTTTATAAACAAAACAAATTAAACATGTGTCACTTAGAATGAACATTATCCGCTTTTCCATTGAGACATTTGTTGGGTTCCCTCCAAATTTATTTTACTAATATATATATAATTATGAACCTTTAATTTTAATTTATTTAAACTTTAACTTTTCTAATGATACTCTACTTTGAATATAATTTTTGTCTATGTTCTTACTTAAATTATTTTTTGAACAATTTCTACCTAAAAAGAGGGGAGGAAAATTTTTAGGAGAAGGAGAAGGTTCTAACCACATACTTTAAATATTGTTTATGGTTCTTATTTAAATCTAAACCGACTAGGTTTAGGGAGTTTTTAAGGCGTATCACTTTTCACCTAAAAAATAAAAGTAAAACAGTAAAGTGAGGAAATTTCGTTCAACAGTTTTGATAAAATTAACTAATGGAGTACTAAAAATCATACAATACAAACCCTTTGATTCTTTGCAAAGCCATGTCTGAAAATACCAAGAAGTTTCTGACCACTTTGAGTATACCATACACAACACTCTAAATTATGTTTATCCAGCTTAATTTTATCACCTCTTCATACACTTTAATATCTATTCATTCTCACACACATATATTATGAAGTTTGTCAGATTCTATAGAATAGAAGGTCCATATACTATGCATTGTTGATAAATATAATCCCTCTTTTATAATTCCATCATTATAATCCCTCAATTTTCGAAATATATACTTTTATTCTTGAACCCAATTTTTTTCCGTTAATCCTTTTAAAAAAATGGCATGTCTTTATTTTTTTAAACACATGATGACATGACATATATACACCTTCAAATAATTTGTTCTTGACATATTTTTGCATTCTTTTAAAAAAATGGGGAAAGAATATTGAGAAAAGAATGTAACATTTGTCCAATTGTGTAAAAAATGTCAAAAGTATATACAACCAACCGGATGTTTAAAAAAGCAATGTCAAATTATTTGGTGAAATTAACGGCAAATTTCACATTAAAACTGATAAATACACATTTTCGAAAAGTAGAAGCAAGAAAAAAAATTATAGTAGAGAGCTAAGTCCGCCAAAAATATATAGTATAAGGACCTTGTATACAATTTGACCTATAAACTTAATACGTAAATAAGGAAATGGGTATAAATATGTAGTACTCTTTATGGATGTAAATGAGACGAGTATTGCGAGCTACTCGATTTCGACTCGATTAATACTCGATTCAGTTAGACTCGAGTTCGAGTTTGAACTCGGCTCGAGTTTTTAACGAGTCGAGTCGAGCTACTGGATACTTGACTCGAAAAGCTCACGAGCTACTCGAAAATATAATATATTAAATTTTTTAATTTTTTAAATTTAAAATCTAAATTCCTAAACCTAAAACCCTAAAACATAAGTTCTAAATTCTAAACTCAACAACCTAAACATATAATTCCTAAACTAACACTCTAGACTCTAAAATTAACAAGCTTGTGTAAACTAAAGTTTACACAACTTGTGTATCAAAGTTTTTTCCTAATAGAGTTTTAAATGAGACGGGACAGATCACGAGCTACTTGAGTTTGATTCGGTCAAAGCTCGGTCAACACTCGACTCAAGCTCAAACTCAGCTCGAGTTCTTAACGAGCCGAGTCGAGCTCATATTATTCAGGCTCGTTAAAAACTACTCAAGCTCAAACTCGACTCGAATTCTTAACAAGCTGAGTCGAGCTCAGCACTTCTCGTAGGGGTGCTCAAAAAATACCCGATCCGAAAATTTGGATATCCGAACAGATTTTTATTTTCGAATCGGATATCAGATCCGATTTTAAATTTTCCGGATCGGATACAGATCGCAATATTCCAAGTTTCGGATTATCCGAAAATTTAAATTTTCATGAATATTAATCTTGTTACATTTAACAATTTAATGCTTGTTATATCCGAAAATTAAAAAAATCAAATTTTCATAGATGCGGCGGATCTTTTATATTTAGCAATTTGTTGTTTGTTATATTCAAAATTCCAAAATTTTCATAAATACGACCTTCAAATTCAAAAAAATAATTAAATCTTATTATATTTTCGAATAATCGAATTTTCGAATAACCGAATATCTGATTTTTTTAAATTGGATACAGATTACTATATCGTCCATCTGAAAAAATCAGATCAAATTTAATCTTATATCCAACCATGAACACCTAACTTTTCGAGCTCAACTCGCCTTGTTTACGCCCCGAGTACTTTTTAACCCATGTGGAATACTATTCATTAATTCTAACAGGTAAACAAACAGTACGTGAAACAAGCTCATGCAAGAATGGAAACAAAAGAGCGGGAAAATTCTAGGAAACTGCAAACCCGAAGCATGAAATCAAACGGACACCTCTCGACTCTTACAACAATGGCAGAAAAAAAGAGAATGCTTCAGTGTCCCCTCTCTAATCACCATGCATATAAAAACCAAAAACATTCCCCACTTTCCTTTGTTATTAATACTAATAATTTCTCTTTAAACAAAACAACACCTGCTGCCTGCATTTGTATTTGATTCTTCTTCTTCATATCTGCATCAATGGAGTCTGCAGGGGAGCTTTCTTACATGGAAAATGGGGAGTCTAACAAGAGTTTGATGGGCAAAGAAACATGTAATACTAATAATGGAGGGGTTATTAGGACAGCACAAAACAGATCAAATTCGTTTATGCGTAAGAAATCCGACCCCATATTGGTTTCCACGATTCGGTTTCAGATACTTAGACACTTCTTAGCCAATCTGCAAGAAGTGATTTTTGGGACGAAGCTTGTTGTTCTCTTCCCTGCCATCCCTTTGGCCATTGCTGCTGATTACTACAAGTTTGGAAGAGTAAGTTTCTAATTATAATTAATTAATTAATTAATTATCAATGTTTTAACCTAATTTGGATTATTGATTGTTATTAATTCAATATCATTTTTTAATTTTTTTTCTGGAATGCTTAATAGCCATGGATATTTGCTTTGAGCTTGCTTGGACTCACCCCCCTTGCTGAGCGTGTCAGCTTTCTCACCGAGTAAGTTTCGGTCAAATCTTATAGAAAGTCCTTGTACTATTGTTTTTGGCAGATTTAGTTCCTCTATCACAAATTAATAATTTCTAATCCCTCTATTCGAATCCTAAGGTGAACTTTTTACCTTTAATTCCATCAAACTATTTGATAAAATTAATGGGAAATGTTGACTTCAGATCTATAGACTAGTGATGATCAAATTACATTAGACTAAACCAGTCAAAACCGCATAGCACAATACCTTCTAGAGTTTACAGGTTCGAGCACCAGTAGCTGTAACAGGGTGATTGAGCATGTATTGTTAAATGGTCGAGATTATATTTAGAATAGATTGTACTCACTTTAGCTTTAAAAAAAAAAAACCCTTGAACCATAATTTTTTTTATCAATCTGGTACCTAAGGAAAAAAAAATCAAAATCAAATACCTATACTTGTATTCTGTTAGCAAATTATGTCAATAAACTAATACTCCGATTAATACTATAAATCACCTCATGTGAGGCTAAATAGTTTGGCATTTGACCTGTTAAATGGCGGCTTTGTTGAATTTTATTTAACATGAAATTATAATAATATGTTACGTCACAGACTTAGTGTGTTGAGTTAATAAATAAAATTCAAGTACCCAATTATAATATTTCTCGGGTACAAAAATGCTAAAAGTTATATAGTTTGGGGTCCATTTTGCTTTCATGCACGTTTATGTGCAAGATTTCTGATCAATGTTTCTTTGTATAAATTCAGACAAATCGCATACTATACAGGTCCAACAGGTATTATATATTTCCAAGACCATACTTACTGATAACTGAACAAATAGTAAAAGACATTGATGAATGGGTTGAAAATATTTGCAGTGGGAGGGCTGCTGAATGCAACCTGTGGAAATGCAACAGAGCTGATCATAGCACTGTTTGCACTTTACCAGAACAAAATCCATGTCCTCAAGTACTCTCTCATGGGTTCAGTTCTCTCAAATCTCCTCCTTGTCCTTGGCACCTCTCTCCTTTGTGGTGGCTTAGCTAACCTCAAGAAAGAGCAAAGATATGATAGAGTAAGATGAGATTTTGTATATAAAAGTTTGAGAATATTAAGTTGTTAATGCTTTGGGGTTATGCAGAAACAAGCTGATGTGAACTCTGGTCTGCTGTTGCTGGGGCTGCTATGCCATATGTTGCCATTGATGTTCAGATACGCAGCACAGCCTACCGGGGTTTCGATTGCCGAGCCTACACTCCAGTTGTCGAGAGCGAGTAGTGTGGCTATGCTTGTGGCTTATATCGGATATATCATCTTCCAGCTTAAAACTCATAGACAGATTTTCGATGCTCAAGGGGATGGTGGTGAGGATGAAGATGAAGAAAAAGCCGTGATAGGATTTTGGAGTGGATTCAGCTGGTTGGTTGGCATGACACTCGTTATAGCTTTGCTATCTGAGTATGTGGTGGGCACAGTTGAGGTACATATAATATTTATAATATATATATAGATATATATAGATTGCGGTATGTATAGACTATAGAATAGTGTGATGATGAATTTGTGAGTTGATGTATATCTGCAGGCTGCATCAGAAACTTGGGGGATTTCCATTAGCTTTATCAGCATAATTTTGATACCTATTGTGGGGAATGCTGCTGAGCATGCTGGAGCTATTATTTTTGCTTTCAAGAATAAATTGGTAAACCCAAACCTACATCTATTATACTACAATTTTTTAATATTATGTTACGTTAGATTGTCTCTGACTAATTTTATTATGTGTTTTGGGGCCTGTTTCAGGACATATCACTTGGTGTTGCTCTGGGTTCTGCAACTCAAATTTCTATGTTTGCTGTAAGATTTAAACAAGCTCAAAAACATCTTCAAGATATTGTCATCTTCAAATAATATATTCTAACAAATCAACATATATGTCAGGTTCCATTGTGCGTTGTAGTTGGGTGGATTATGAGAATCCCAATGGACCTTGATTTCAGTCTTCTTGAAACTGGATGTCTTGCTTTAACAATACTGGTTGTTGCCTTTACCCTACAGGTTTGTTTTTCTTCTTTTTATTTTTTGATGCAGGAACTTATTAAAATTACAGTTGTTATAGTTTCTTCTTTTTCTTTTGCCAGGACGGAACTTCACATTACATGAAAGGAGTAGTTCTTTGTCTTTGCTACATTGCCATTTCTGCATGTTTTTTTGTTCATAAAATTCCAGCTCCATTGGGTAAGTAAAACTAAACTTCCCATGCATCGGTCCTTGTAGTTTTTTTCTCATTAATGAACACTAGTTAATTGCAAAATTTGCTTGTTTATAGATCAAACTAATGTCAACTTGGAACTCAACTCAGCCTAGCCTCGTTGGCTCCGCCTTTTTTCCGGGGATTTTACGCCCCCATCTTGAGGATGTCGACGTTCCAATCATCCATTTTCTTCCAACCTTTGAAAAATATTTACATTTTGGAGATCTGAGCTTGCAGACATGAAAAGTTGAGGTCATTTTCAAGTCTATATATATATATATATATATATGAGAGGAAAAAAGAACCATCTTCTCCTTTGAAAATGTTTGCAATTGCAAGTTCTGCTTCTGGGGATTCCTTAATAAGGTTTTTGTATCTTCATCAGTTTTCATGTACTGCATTTATCCTATTAATAATTTAATTATATGCTGCTGAAGCAGAGATAAAGACCATTTACTTTGTTGGAATGTATTAAATCATAAATTATCAGTCAATAAGAAAAATCCTCCAGTTCAGAGTTTATTTTATTATAGGTCAAATTCTTCTGACTCCTCGTACAATACCTAAATTATATATTAAATTTATATGTTCCCATTTTTAGTTTTTTATATTTCACCCAAAAATGAAAAAAAAAAAAGTAGTATAAATCTTTGATCCAACCATCCCTGGGGCTTCATTGGCTTTGGATTTCTGTATTATTCACCTGCTTTTTGGAACCTGTATTGATTCTTCAGCACTACTTTCAGTTTGTATATAAATTTCTCTGATCTTGTTTTCAATTACCTGACATGTTTTAGAACAAAGGCTAGTTCAAGCTAAAGAGCACAGAGAAGGTTATAAAATCCAAATTCCCAAGGTCAGTTGCACCAAATGTCCCCAAACATGAACTCCTTCAATCAATGTGTTCACATCAAACATGAACTCCTTCAATCAATGTGTTCACATCAAACATGAAATTTCAGGTTTAGGATGTCTTAATGTTATAAAAACTTGAACATAACTGTTCATTGCTGGGAAGCATATTAATCTTATCATAGTAATGAATAGCAGAAATGAAGGGAGAATGAAACAGGGCAATGCTTGAATTGCAAGAGTGTTAAGTAGATCTTTCTAAAAATGTGCAAATAAATCACCAAAACTAGCCTACAACAATGTTTGATTTAGGCCAAGCCTTGAATTCCTTCAGCATATATGAAATTGCTTGTAGCCTTAACCGACGGAAAACAGCAGCTCATTGCGTTCCATCATCATTCTGATCTGCCTCAGAGAAAAAAAGGTTGAAGAAATTAACACAAGGAGGAAAGAAATCAACAAAAGAGTATCTGAAAAGGGCAATCCCTTTTATCATTCCTCAGGCAAAGAGGAAAACAAAGATAATATATGCAATTATTCCTTATTCATTGCCGCGAACTCCGGTATTGCATAAGCATCCCAATACTGTCTATGCATCTTTACCATTTGAAATTTGAATGTACACTTAAACTACCAACAAAGATCATTTCTGAACAGCATCTGCACCGAATTTCCGATTTCGAGCCCTGAACATTCTAATGAAATGCATCTTCTTCTATTTCGCACATACAATCATCATCTCCTAAAAGTTCACATGTCATATAAAAAATGTAATGCAATGAAAGATGAGAATGATAGTACCGTTACTAACAACAATTCTCTAATTATACTACTTGAAAAGAGATATACCTTCAGCACCTTCTTCTTCTTCTTCTTCATCCTCAGTTTCACCTTCGTACTCTTCTCCATATCTTCCATTCAAGTAGTCCACCGTATCCGGAGTCAGCACCAGATTATCGCAATTCAAAATGTCGAACAGATTAAGTGTCCTGGGCGTCAACATTCTCAAACCCCCGATATTCCGACTCGATTTATCCACATTTTCCGGCACATCCATCATCAAAAACATAGATTTCTGTTTTGGGTCCAATCCCCACCTCTTCAATGCCTCGATAAAATCCTTCGTCTTCGGCTTCTCGAATTTATCCCCGAAATCTTCCACCACTATCGTGTTCTCAGCTGCACTGGATAATGCCGTCGAAATCGCCAATCTTTTCTCCTTCTTGTTGATTTTAATCGACCAGTCTCTGGGTTTCGGTCCGAAGATAACACCACCACCGGGACGGAGCGGAGTACGCGAAGACCCACGACGTGCGCTTCCGGTTTTCTTCTGGGGATAGGGCTTTTTCCCTCCACCACGAACTTCGCTGCGGGTGAGTGTGGAGGCGGTGCCGCGACGCTTGTTCTGAAGGTCGGTGATGATTGCTCGGTGAACGACGGCTCGAGCGGTTTCCGGTGGAGCGGATTTGAGGTCGAGATAGGTTTCGCCGACTTTCTCTCCCGTGAAGGATAAAATGGGGAGAGTTGAAAGCTGTGAAGAAACTGAGAGGATGGGTTTTGAAGAAGAGGATTTGGAAGAGAGGGAAAGGAAAGGTGGGAGCTTTGCTGTGGGAGAAGAGAGGAAAAGGGAGGATGAGAAGAAGGAAAGTGAAGAAGAGAGTGTTGCAGCTGAAGTCGCCATTTTTGAGTTTGGATGGGATGGGGAAGAAGAGAACGGATAAGCCAACAACGAAACCACTACGTTTCTTATCGGATTAACTATGGGATTTAAGGGGAAAATTGCTATACAAGTCCCTGTACTATACCGCACTAAGCATTTTAATTCCTATGCATAATACGAAAAGTCATATGACTAAAATAGACTTCAATATTAACCGTCACTTCTTTTCATACTAATTCTCTATTTGCCATGAATCAAGCACAAAATGGCCGAGGAAATCCTAAATTCAAGGATTTGACAAGAGCTATCCACCAAAGAGAAATTTTCTATTAAAAAAACCCCACATCCATTGACCTTTGTTCTACATTTTTTATGATTCAACTAAACAAACAAGAAATGATTCTCCTTATGTCTGAAATGCAGGTTTGGAGTTGAATTCTTCACCCATTTCCTTGACATCGAGTAATTTGGTTTGTTTTATGTTTTGCTTTCCGTAGATTTTAAAAAAAATGAGTATTGATGCAAAGGGCATTCAACATCTTCTGTGGAAACCTATTACAGTTTCTGCAAGTTGTTGTTATAGATATGTAAGAAAACATCCAGTTGTGTTGGGTTCTCCTGTCTTTGTTTTCTTCCTCTACGTATGGTTTCCTCTTGTTTTCTACTATCTGATGTGTTCTTCTCCAATTATTGTCTGCACTTTCGTTTCCATTAGATTTTATGTGAAAACCAAACACCCTGAATCCAAATTGATTCAGAGAAAAAACGGTGACAAGAAATCAAATGTTGCTGCAAAAAGATCAAACAAGCCTTCATTAAGTGTTCGACGAAATGCTCGAATGGAGGTTCTAGAATGGAATAGAAAAGATGGTGACGAAATGAACAAGTTTTCTCCTACAACTCCTTATGGTATTGCTAATTTGTTTCGTGAGGAAATGAAAATGTATTCTCCTAGAAGTCCTTATGGTCTTGGTAGTTTGTTTAGCATTCCTAATTCCTTGGACGAAAATCCAAACTCGATCTCCGATGAGAAAGGGAGGAATGGAATGGAACATGGAGGGAGTTCCTCTAATATTGAGGCGACAAATGATCGAGCACCTGATAATAAGAATTTGCGGTCCGGTGATAGCTTTCAAGGACATTCAGGGAGGGAGGAAATGGAAAGGTTTTCTCCTAGAACTCCTTATGGTATTGCTAATTTGTTTTGTGAGGAAATGAAAATGTATTCTCCTAGAAGTCCTTACTGTCTATCTAGTTTGTTTAGTAATCCTAATTTCTTGGAAGAAAATCCGAAATCGATTTTCGACGAGAATGGGAGGAATAGCATGGAACATGAAGGGACTTCCTCCAATATCGAGATGGCAAATGATCGAGCACTTGATGATAAGAATTTGCGGTTGACTCATAGCTTTCAAGAACAGTCAGCGAGGGAGGAAATGGACAGGTTTTCTCCTAGAACTCCTTATGGTATCGCTAATTTGTTTCGTGAGGAAATGAAAATGTATTCTCCTAGAACTCCTTATGGTATCGCTAATTTGTTTCGTGAGGAAATGAAAGTGTATTCTCCTAGAAGTCCTTACGGGCTTTCTAGTTTGTTTAGTAATCCTAATTTCTTGGAAGAAGATCCGAAGTCGATCTTCGACGAGAAAGGGAGGAATAGCATGGAACATGGAGGGAGTTCCTCCAATATCGAGACAGGAAATGATCAAGCACTTGATGATGATAGTTTTCAAGGACAGTCAGGAAGGGGTCCTAATGGTGGGGGTCAGGTAGAGCTAGAAAGTATGGATGAGGAGGATGGCGGGAAGAAGGCGGTTGAATGGACCGAAGAAGACCGGAAAAATGTTATGGTTCTCGGGAGTTTGGAGTTGGAGAGAAACCAAAGGCTAGAAAGTTTAATGGCAAGACGTAGAGCGAGGAAGCTGTTCAAAATGACTGTGGATAAAAGCCGTATGAACATGGATACTATTCTCCCTAGTAATCTTGCTCCCATTCAGACTGCTAAAAGCAACCTTGGTTTATCGATTGATTCTTGCGAAGAAGTATTACAGATGCCCGGCTCTGCACCTTCATACTTGTTGCCTTATAAGAATCCTTTCGACCTACCTTATGATCCACACGAAGAGAAACCGAATCTTATGGCAGATAGTTTTCAGCAAGAATTCATGATAGCCAACCAGAAGGAATACTGCAGGCACGAAAGCTTCTGTCGCAAAACTTATTTGACTCGAGATTCGGATGGTGATCACTTTAACCACTATTATTGTACTCGGAGAAGTCTTGTGGAGGGTCCAACCGATCCTAGATTCAGATGGCAATCAGGTAATCACAAGAACTATATCTTCTTGTTATCTTATGGAATAATCTAACACTCTCATTTCATCAGTTAAAGGAGGAGGTCACCACCATCATAATTCGTCTAGCATAGCAAGTGATCTTGATCGTATTGAACTAGACGACTCGAATCACAACAAGGGAATGAACTCATCGGAAAGGGCATTGGATGGGACCAAAATAGGAGAGAAGATGGAAATAGGTAGAAATGAAGTCAAAATGGAGATGGATTCAATAATCAACAATGATTCTTGCTACACATCTTCATCCGAAGACACGGAATCGGTCTCAGATCAAACGAGTAAATCTTCTGGGATACGTAGGAAGCAAATGCGGAACAAACTTAATCTTTTGGTTCCTCCTAAAGGAAGAAGTGTGCATATGCTTCCCTATGATTTCAGTCCATCTCCAAATGAAAGGCCTAGGTCAGACTTTAATTTATTTTATGGTACGTATAGGCTTAACCGTCCTGTTTCAACCTGTTCCATAGCTTCCGACTTGCAAGTTGAGGTCTCGGAAGTCGGTTCACCTCCGTTGACAACAGATGCATCGGCTTCATCAGCTGATGGTGATTCGGTTACATATGATGGGGATGTTGATAAGGATATCAATTCCGATGGTGAAGAAGTGTGGGGAAGTTCATTTAACCTATCAAGAAGAGAGGCAAATGGAGAAAAACTAAGAGAATTACATGATATTATTGAAGAGGATTCTGTTGAAGTAGATGCTTCGGATCTAAAGAGGGAACTAGAGAAGCCAAATGCTTCACCCTCTCCATCTGAGCAGGAAGCCAAGCATGTATTGGATAGCAAAGGTTCAGTTGCATCCCATCCGAAAGATATGAACCCTGAAACTCAAGAAGATACCAAAAAAGTAGATGAAATTGTTGATGGATTGAAGACTTTCAATGTTTCTGATCAATTATCACCTGAAAATCCAGGGGAAACCATGCATTTGATGGAGAAGCCGATAACTCAAAGAGATTCTACCATTGTAGACTCAAAATCATCAGAAAACAGAGAAAATGAAGCCCAAATATTGGTTGAAGCTTCAAGAGAGATGAAAAAACCAGCCGAGGCAATTGGTCCAGGTTCCACTGAGCATAGTCGTGGCAGTTTAGAAACATTTTATGAGTCTAAAACACCTTTCGAATCGGAAAAGAAGATCGAGGGAAGCCAACCTTCAATGCTTATTGAAGATACTCGAAACTTGGAGCCTAAGCATGACACTGGGGATGCACCAAGTGCAGTTCAAAGTAGAGACAACTTGATAGAGAATACCATTTCTGGATCGAATCAAAGATTTGATGGTTCAAGTTCCATGGTTCTAAATCGAAGATTGGTGATTGAACAAATTCCTGAAAACTCATTCTCATCTCCGAGGTCGGTATTACCAGAAAATGCCCTGGAAGATGAAATACTTCCATCAGATGTTGAGCAACCACAAGTAGACTTAACTTATAACATACCCCAAAATGCACAGCAGTTGGCTGAGAATTCAATGGATCAATTATCCGGTAGTAGCAGTCTCGTAACATTGGAGGTCAGTGTGAGAGGATTGGTAAATCTTGTTCTTCTTTTAATACATTTAACGAGTTTTTGGAGTCATATATAATGTTTGATATAATATGTCATTGGTGCATCTTTAGTAATTTAAATCAATCAACTACGTTGTAAACTGCTTGATTACTAAGCCCATGTCTTGTTAAATTGTAAAAGGAACCAACAAACTCATCAAGGAAGGGCACCGTGGAAGGTAACATTGGCGTAAATATCAATGATTCAGTAGTCAATAAGAAGGACGAAGAGGCAAAGTCAACGGCAAATCAAGGTGAGTCCCAATTCTCATTTGGACCGGAGGTGATCCATGGACCTGAAAAATCAAATCAACATGAAGCTAATGTGAAGACAGCAACTCTTCAATCCGTCGAAGGTACTAAGCTTGGAACCGAAGTATTAACTGAAATTAAAGCCAACGCAACCCTATCAACTTCAGCAGGAGAAAGTGATAGCTTGAATAACATTAAAAATGGTGAAAAGATACAGAATTTGACTGGCCATGATGGTATCATAGATGCACCACAGTCGAAGGAGGATAATCACAACGCCAATAACCATAAGGTTGCCATGGAAGCATCAAAGCCAACAGAATCTGAAGTGAAACCTGTTGAGCCTGAGGGAAATGGTAGCAATGCAGTGGCGAAATGAGGCGTTTTGCGCAATTCTGTCACATCAAGAGACCATCAGTTTGGAGACAGCATTAGAGCAACGCTCAACACTTCCACCGTAGAAAATCTGAAACTCTTCCATCGTTGATTCGATGTAGCAATTTTCAGATACTGTAAATCTTGAACATGTCGATTTTGTCTATATTAAGGTACTTAAAGTAGAACCGTTCCTTGAAGTGAAAGTTAAATGTTCTAGTTTCATTGCTTTATCCACTTTCACAATCCCCTTATTCTTTTTTCAGATAGTTTATGCATATAATACAACATTTGTAAAATTATATTTGTATATTAATATGATAATATCAACATCCCTAAGGGAAAGTTTCCTTGCAAATATAATCATTTTATGTCCCAATAGGGGTTTAATTTTGCCACAAAGCCTTTATCAAAGTATTACTTTACAAGTTATTCTGGAAAAAGACTGCAGGCCTAGCTAGACAAGATATCATATAGATGCATATTTAATATGTATTGATTGTGTTTACATTTATACGACATATCATGTTCATATCATATTGTAATTTTAAATTATGAGGTCGACTTCAAGATGGCATCGGCGTACATGTGAAAGGCGATATAGCTTTCATATCAATGATTAAAAATAGCATTATGATACTGATTAATAAGGAATTGGTTGCTTGATAGAAAGTTTGTGTATGTCATCAAGCTTGTCATTTTTTGGACAAGAAATTCAAAGCAATGGCACGGGACTGCTTTTTTGTTCACATTACTATTTGTTTCTGAAGTCAGTCCAAATATGTCTTTGTATTGGAGCAATGCTTCCTTTTTTAATGAATTAAAGTGGAAGAAGCAACTCAAGCTAAGCTGTGTTTGGATTTTGGAAGCATATGAAGAGCTAATTATAAAGGAGCAGAGACAACTCGTAGATGAACCCAACGCTTTCCTTTGTCGAAAGCTAAGCCATCTCCTCCATTGTTTCCGTCACCAGAAAAACTATTTGTCCAAACCCTCATCTATTTCAGGAGACTTGAGCCAGAAGAAACCATCATTAAATCCACTGTTGCTTGGAACTTAAGGTAACGAAAACAAACCCAATGTTCTATTTTTTTCATGCATCAAAGTTCTGTTATTACATAGATTTGTAGACACTCGTCCGTATTATGCTCATGTTACTCGTTTCGTGTATGTAATTGCAAGGTTTTATAGCATGTGAACACTACTCCATTTCAACTATTTTTTCATGAATAAGATTATAGCCATAGGTTTGAATCTCACGTTCTGAGACTTCTGAGTGAGTTCCGAACTTTAATCGAACAGGCTTAGAGAAATTTCTGGAAATCAAATGGAAGAAGATGATATATATACAAAAGATGGGACAGTGGATTACAAGGGAAATCCTGCTAATAAGAAGAAAACCGGAACCTGGAAAGCCTGCCCGTATATCATAGGTAATCAATTGAAGCCATTAGATGAACTTGAAATTTGTGATTGTAAGATGGAGATTTGATGGTATTTTATCAAACAGGAAATGAAGGGTGTGAAAGATTGGCATACTATGGGATGAGCACCAATTTGGTGCTTTATTTCAAGCATCAACTGAACCAGCAAAGCGCCACCGCCACAAAAAATAACCAGAACTGGGGCGGAACATGTTACATTACAACGTTGATTGGAGCGTTTCTGGCTGATTCTTATCTAGGAAGATATTGGACAATTGCATGTTTCTCAATCATCTATATCATTGTAAGTCTCACTCACCACTAAAAGAATCGACCCGAAATCCGTAGCTGCAATTGTGACAAGAAAATGTTACTTTTCTTTTGCACAGGGAATGACACTTTTAGCATTGTCTGCATCTGTCCACGGCATGAAACCAAGATGTTATGCGAAAGATAACTGTGATCCGACTGAGACACAAAGTGCCATGACCTTTCTAGCGCTTTACTTGATAGCACTAGGAACAGGAGGGATCAAGCCTTGTGTTTCATCGTACGGTGCCGATCAATTCGACGATGCAGATGAAAAGGAGAAGAAACACAAGAGTTCTTTCTTCAATTGGTTCTATTTTTCCATAAACATCGGTGCTCTTATTGCAGCATCTGTGCTGGTGTGGATTCAGACCAATAAGAGCTGGGGATGGGGTTTTGGCATCCCTGCTATAGCTATGGCTATAGCAGTCTGTTTTTTCTTCTCGGGTACTCGTTTATATCGGAACCAAATACCCGCAGGCAGCCCGATCACGCGTCTCTGTCAGGTTTTGGTGGCATCCATCAGGAAACATAATGTTGCAGTACCTGATGATAGTTCTCTTCTGTTTGAGACAGCAGATGCAGAGTCCAATATCAAAGGAAGCCGCAAGATCGAACACACCCGAAATCTCAGGTCAGCTCTTCGGCTTTAATTAAACATGTATACTCGATACTCTTCCCGAGTCTTGATAACTTAGTATACAACTATGGTTCAGGTTTTTTGACAAAGCAGCAGTGGAAACTCAAACAGATCAATTAAAGGGCTCAGTGAATCCATGGAATCTTTGCACAGTCACACAGGTCGAGGAGCTGAAAGCCATAATTCGGTTGCTCCCGATATGGGCCTCGGGGATCATCTTTTCTACAGTTTACAGCCAGATGGGCAACTTATTCACGTTGCAAGGTGAAAGAATGGATACTCGAGTCGGCCACTCCAACTTCCATATCCCACCGGCATCACTCTCCATCTTCGACACTCTGAGCGTCATCTTCTGGGTGCCAATTTACGATCGAATCATCGTCCCGACCGTGAGAAAATTCACGGGCCACAAAAACGGCCTAACCCAACTTCAACGGATGGGGATTGGACTCTTCATATCGATATTCGCCATGGTAGCAGCAGCCATCCTCGAGAAAGAAAGGCTGAAAATAGTGAAAGAACACAACTATTATAACGTAAAGGAAATGCCATTGACGATATTTTGGCAAGTTCCGCAGTATTTCCTCATAGGGTGTGCTGAGGTCTTCTTTTTCATCGGACAATTGGAGTTCTTCTACGAACAAGCGCCCGATGCAATGCGGAGTTTCTGCTCGGCGCTTTCATTAACGACCGTGGCTCTGGGAAGCTACTTGAGCTCTTTGCTTGTTACCATTGTTACTAGCGTGACAGCAAAACATGGGAAGCTGGGGTGGATACCCGACAACCTAAATTTTGGACATGTTGATCACTTCTTTTGGCTATTGGCTGCTCTAAGCGTCGCCAACTTTGTGGTTTTCCTGGGGATTGCCAAATGGTATACGTATAAAACTGCCGTGGGCACTCTCTCGGTGCATCAGAAAGAAGTAAAGTAAACGACACGAATTTAAAAGTCTGTGGGTTGTAGCTGTTGGTTTATGATCTTTTCGTTGTCGTTACGTACTTACTTGTACGATCGTGATAAATGTAAAACACACGACTTAAACTCAAGAACTCCTTCGGTTTCATAGCTTAATATATTATTATCTATGTTAATAAATATTTTTTAGGGTGGGTATTAAAAGTATCTAGATAATAAGCTGAGTCATCAGCTTTCAGTTGTAACTAAATGCTTAGGGCTGTTAGGGTTTCTGGTGGAAGCCGTTGGTTTTGGCGGGTATTCCCTGTGTATATCCACTACAGCAAAACTGTTCTTTAGCGGCGTTTTTTTAGTCCTATAGCGGCGTTTTTTAGTGCCGCGAGAAACATTCCCGACGCTTGGAAAAGCGTCGCGAGAAGTGCCGCTTAAAGCAGCGCCGCAATAGTTCGCGGCGTTTCTTAGCAAAAAACGCCGCAAAAGTGCAAGACCTTTATACAAACGCCGCGAAAAACTGTTCTTTAGTGGCGTTTGTAAAAACAAACGCCGCTACAAAACGTTCTTTAGTGGCGTGTGTACACACAACGCCGCGAAAGACTGTTCTGTTGTGGCGTTTTTTAAAATAAACGCCGCAAAAAATTGTTCTTTAGTGGCGTTTGTTCACAAACGCCGCGAATAACAACATGCTTCCAAAAAAAATCAAATAAAAATAATACTAATATTATATAATAATCAATCAACCATGGTAGCTTACTTTAATCTATTTACAAATGAAATATACTCAAAAAGGAAACAATAAAAGTAATAAAAAAGAAGTGCCACTTCCAACATGATTAGCATTATAAATATGGTTTTTAAATGAATACAAGACGAAGTTCGATGGAAAACATACATCACCCCAGCCTCTATTTGCATTATGTTTCAAAGTTAATGCCATAACAGAACTTAGCTGCCAACTCGAATGTCTCGGCACCGCCAAGTAAATTCAGAAGCTCCACCCTTGAGATATCAGAATCCCTATGTTCCGCAACTAACTTCCTGATCCGTCCACTCCGAGAGACAAGAGGAAACTGCATATAACAACTACAATTATGAGCACAAAAATATCCCAAGCCCCAACATTCATCTGCACATGAAAAAACATGTCATTTTACTTCAATGACAACCATACCCTAATGTTTAACATATTGAAGAATATATCAGGCCAAACAATTCATGGCACAATATGTAGACAAAAGAACATCTTCCAGAGGGAAAAGAAAGATAGAAAAAGAGAATTCAGATCTATATAAGGCTAAGAACATTTTTCCCTGATGCTTTAGTTACACTGTTGGAATAATTAAAGTACTTAACCAACTATAAAATTCAATTTAAATCTAAATAAAATATATGAACAGATTTTGAGAAGTAAAGCACCAAATTACCTTGTGTAGAGCATCTGATCCATGCGCTTGCACCTGTAATGGAAGAGTTCAAATAATGAACTTCTAAAGCTAAAGTGGAATGGATTTCCACTGATAGAAACTAGAATGGTGCCAATGACAGAGCCGAAAAGAAGACCAGCAGACATGGTCAATGGAATGGCAGGAATAGCAAGAACCTACAAGATAACAAAACGACTTACAAAGCATTAGCTTGCGTAAAAATCAAGAAAACAAAGTGGCTCAATGTTGGGCAGGCTTCAAATAGAACCGAATAAAAAAAGGTAAAACACCAAAAAAAAATTGTAACATATGCTTACTTCCAATCCTGCATAAACTGCTACAAACAAAGCATATCCAGCAGGTCCATAACCTGCTTATTGAAGAAAACTTCCACCATTAAAACACTAGACTATGTTCATTTACAAGAACGTTCTACTACTCTAATCTAAAATCCATTCCAGAAAAAAAGGCTAAATAAAATTATAGACCCTATCAGCAGCATATGCTATTTAAGGATTTTCAACAGTGCATATAACTTCAAAGGCAAAACTGTAAATGCTTTAACATCGCACGAATTACAGTGTTAAAATCCCAAATCAATAGAAAACCTAGAAAGCTAAACCAAACTAAATCAGCAAATTCAAATAATTATAATCCCCAATTATCAAAATTCAAAAGCAATACCAAATACATATAAATTGTGAAAAGGGGTCCGGACTTCATGCAAACATATACCTTCAATGAAAGCGGAGAACTGGTTCAAGAAAACGTTGATTTGGTCCTTGTAGATATACCCGACAATCCCAAATCCACCAACAACACCCACAAGTAGAACTCCGGCCAAAAGGGTACCTTTAAGCGCAGTGTCCCCTTCAATTTCTCCATTATTACCCTTTCCATCCCCATCCCCTTTGATTTTCTCCTCGTCGTCCCCATCCCCATCCAGCAAAGTAGAAAGAATGAGGCTTTCAACAATTCCCTTTACAGAAAACAATTCCCTTTTTTTCTGGGTAATTACCAATGTGACGAAATGAAAAGGCTACGGAAGTACCAATCAAACCTTTGAAGACATAAAAGTAGCAAAACAGCAAAATTCATACCACCATATACGTATAATAAACCAAAGCTTTCAACTTACTACATATATCTCGCGATTGAACTCTGTTGCAAGACATTCGATGGCAATGTCGTCTCCGAACGCAGCTGTGCGACCTTCTCTATTCTCATCTACAGATAATAAATCCAGCCTTACCTCTCACCGCGCCTCCACCAGCCTCGTCGACGGACTTGTTCGCCGGCCGTACGATGGTGTTCTATTCGTGATGACCGACGATGACGACAAACGACGACGATAGAGACAACAAGCGAGGGAAAGCACCAGCGAGAGATTTAGGGATTTCACGATAATTTGGGGATTACACGATATGTTGAAGGAGAGCACCAGTTAGAATGAGTTATGATGCTCAACTCAAAACGGTGAGTTTCACTAATACATCTTTTGCAGCGTTTTTATGAACAAACGCCAGGAATACAATACTTTTTGCGGCGTTTTTTTAAACAAACGCCACCAATACGACATCTTTTGCGGCGTTTTTATAAAAACGCCACTAAAAAGACACACATTGTAACATTTAAGTAAATAAGACGCCTATTGCGGCATTTCTATAAAAAAAACGCCACTAAATAATATCTATAGCGGCGTTTTAGTAAAAACGCCGCTAAATGTGTTATTTTGTGGCGTTTTTTGCCTAAACGCCGCTAAATGTTTAAATTTAGCGGCGTTTAACTTAAAAACGCCGCGAAAAACGCCGCTATATACTAAACTTGGTGTAGTGATCCCTTGTGTACTCTCAAAACCAACCTTTTTCTAATGAATGAAATCGAGTGTTAACTTATTTATTGTGTCTTACTTAATATAGTATCATTCGCCTTTTAGATTCTGGGCTCTCTCTTTCTTGTTGTTTCATTTTCTTTCTCCTTCTGCGCATCATGTCGGCCGATAATGTTTCCGACGTTGTTCCCAATCCGACGCTCTCTGATGAGTCCTCCTCCGCTCAAGGTTTCTTCAACAAACAAATAAGTGTTAAGCTTGATTGTAACCCCCTCGTCCCGGTCTGGCCGGATGACCGGTCCGAGTAGGCCACACGGGGAAAACCGAAGCGAAACTCGTTAAGGTTCCCCTCGGTTAGCAACCCTAAAAATTTCTTTTAAATTAATCTTCTCTAGAGGCACATTTAAAACATATATGATCATAACAGCGGAATAAAATTGAGGAAGACACGCAACAGGACACGAACCCACAAATAAACAGTCCAATTTTAACCCATTAGGCAGGCCGTTTCGAAACACCCTTGAGGCGTATCGAAACGCCTTGACCTGGTCAACTGCCCCAAGCCCACACGCGAAGGCCGTATCAGAATGGAGGTTAACCGTTCCGAAACACCCTCAACGGTCAACTTCTCGTGGTCAACGAGATATTGACCGTTCCGAAACCTCTTGACCCGTTTCGAAACGCCTTCATCTCGACAATTTCTCAGATTTCCAGTAGCCAAAGTGTTCCGAAACTCGTATCGGAACAGGGGTTCACAGTGGCCAAACCGTATCGAAATGAGTTCCGATACGGGGTCCCTGAAGCCTTACCCGTTCCGAAACGTCTCAGTTCGTTTTGAAACACTGGCTGTCTGCAACCTTCAAAAACCAGATTTAGACATTTCTCAACAACTCTAAAGGCCCTAAACGACCCCAAGAAGCACTCAACACTTACAACATGAACTAGAGGCATGGACCCTATGTCAAAACATGCTCAAACACACAAGGCATAAGATGAAACATCCATTCATGGCATTTACATAAAAGGCAACATTACATATAAGGGCATGCTCAAGGACTCAAAAGCCAAATGGCACAATTCATCACATAAAGGTTTACATGCCATCCAAAGCAGCTTAAACATTCAAAGGGCATGTCATCACACAAGCATTCGACAAGACATAATATGTTTTACAATCAAAGTCAATTCATGAACATCAATCACATATATGAGTCATACATCGCTCATACAAAACACACTCTTGCCACATTGCTAAACTACCACATTAATTGCTAAACCGTACTTGAGCAACAAAAACTTGGAAAGCCCCTTCGCCTTGCTCCTTGCTAATACCACGCTAATGATCTGCATTTTTGAAAATGAGAGCGTAAGCTAGAAGCTTAGTGAGGATGCTCTAAAATCGAAAACATCAACAATGCAGGGTCCAAGCATGCAAATCCTTAAACTCACATACAACATACATAGGTATCAACAAGTCAACCTAGCTAGTCTTTCAAGAGTCATAATATAGAATCTCACATCATACTAAGCTCAACTACAAATATCTCAATTATCAAAACATCATAACCATGAAAGCATTACCATTGGCCACTATTAGTTTACCCGGATGTACGGATTTACTCTCAACAACAACATTACCTCGGTGGGATTACACTCATCACCGGACCTTGCATGGGCGGGATTCCACTCATCACCACATGCCCTACGAATGGGATTCCACTCATCATCACGTAGAATATAAATAAATTTCCGGTGGAATATTACATCACCGTACTCCTCCTTGATGACTCAACGCCATCAAGGCCACGTACGTTTTGACTCAATTGTGTCTACGAATGGGCAAAAGTCATTTCTTACCTTTTCATGACTCGTCTACGGTGTATAGCAAGGCATTTCAGTTAGTAAAAATCGACATCTGGGGACCAGCTCCAGTTGCCTATGATGGATACTATTACTATATGTCTTGTGTTGATTTGTACTCACGTAACACTTGGTTGTACTTACTTAAAAAGAAGTTTGATGCCTGTAATGCTTTTCAACAGTTTTATGCCTTATTAAAAAATCAATTCTCTTTGAATTTAATGGTTGTGCAAGTAGATGGTGGTGGTGAATTTCAGTTTTTGCATACACTGTTGGCTCGATTAGGGGTACAAATTAGGGTCACCTGCCCTCACATGTCCTCCCAAAATGGTATTGTCGAGAAGAAGCATCGTCATATTGTCGAAACTGCACTCACGTTGTTGGCTCAAGCTTTTCTCCCTATTAGCTTTTGGTCCTATACAACTTTAAGTGTTGTGTATTTAATTAATAGAATGCCTTCTAAATCTCTTGGGAATCAATCACCTTTTCAGGTATTATATAACAAGGACCCTGATTATCAGTTTCTCAGGGTATTTGGTTGTCTATGTTATCCACACCTACGTCCCTTTAACAAACACAAGCTGGATTTCAGATCTCGTCCATGTGTTTTCCTTGGGTACTCACCTTTTCATCATGGTTATTTGTGCTTCAATCAGCAGTCTGGCGGGACCTTTTTCTCTAGGCATGTTGCGTTTCAAGAAACATTGTTCCCCTTTCAATCCCAAGTCACTAGTCAAATACCATCTTCGTCTAATGTGGTGTCACCTGAGTTGCATGTTATACCTGATACATCTTTGAATCCTTATGTTACACCTTTGACTACACCACCAGCTGAGACTGTTGCAGCTCCCACTACTGAGAATACCACTATTGCCACTAGTTCACCTACAGCTCGTGCGGCTTCTCCTGCTCCTGCAGATGATGTTATTGCTCCTGAGGCTGATAGAGTTGTTCCTGAAGATGATGCTACCTTTGACCACGATGTTATCTCTTCCAGTCCGGTGGCAATAGCTGATTCATCTCCTGAGCTCTCCAATTCTATTCCCACTTCTATGCATGAAGTGCAGCCTGGTACCCCTTGTAACACCCGGGTTTAGGGGTTAGGTGAAAATAATATTTTAATATTATTTGGGCTCGGTTTTATACTCTAAGTAATATTTCGAGTTTGTTTTCAAAATTTATTAATTTCGAGTTAACCATGTTTTAAGATTTAAAACTCCAATCTACCATGGATTAATCCTCTTTGTGAATAGCCAAACTCATTAAGGGCAAAGAAGTCTTTTGAGCCCTAAATAAGTCACATGTCAAATAAAACACCCATTTTCTCTACTATTCATCTTCCTCTCAAAAGCTTACCAACGGGAAACCAAAACTCTCTTCCACATTCACTATTCCATTCCCAAAGCTCCTCCATTTCAACTCCAAATTGAAAGGTAAAGGTAATTTTGAACTCCCCTCACCTCCCTCTTCTCAAAAGTACATTTTATTTTCATTTTCATGAAGTTTTAAGGAAATAGAGGTTTTTGAATATTTGATTAAAAGTGGTGCCTTTGTGTAGCTAAACCAAATATTTTGATTTATTATGGTTAGTTATGGTATATAGGAGTCAAATGATGTCACATATGTGAATTTCAAACGATTTTAAACAATTTTCGGAATTTGGCTTTTAGGGGGGTTTTGGAGGGTTTTAAAGTATGTTTTGGGGCTGTTTGATGTTGGGTTTTGGGGGCTGTAGGTAGTATGACATATGAGGACCATTTTGGGTGTAATTGATGCTTGTTTGGGCGCTTGAAATGAGAGAAAACAGTGGGTCAAGTGGGCTGCTCGAAAATCCTATTTTTGGACTTGTTTTGGGTGTTGGATGCTTGGTAATGTAATCCGGGTTAATTTCGATGACAAGATATTGATTGTGGATGTTTTGTTTGTGTTTGGGATTGATTAGAGTCGAGTTTGGGCATCGGTGAAGCATCGGAAGTGAATCCGGAGAATTGAAGGTTGTGCTTGCTTGGTCTTGTGCTTGGAAGCTTAGGTGAGTGGTTAATTGTTTTAAACGGTTTTAAATTGGTTGGTTCGAGTATATGGACTAGGTTAGGCTTGGTAGACCCACCTAGAGTTAGGATTAGGGTGGTAGCCTAATCCTAAACTTGATCTAGAGCCTTTGGTTGAACTCACTATATGGTCGTGTATGTCTCGTATATATTGTGGTATGAATGTCTATGTGCATTGCTTTATACATGTGAAATGAGATTGGACTTATGATGCTTGAGACATGCATGATGATGGTTGTTGGTGAATATGTGCTAAGCACAAGGTTGATGAAATGAGTAATGTGATGTGAGTAAATATTGGCACTAGTAAACTTGGATACAAATGATCGATCATTAGGATGTTAGTGTGTACACATGAGTCTAAAGTCGCGCATGGCCTTGGTGGCGTTGAGTCACCAAGGAGGAGTACGGGTTCGCCCGGAATTGTATTTAAATATAGTCGGTGATGAGTGGAATCCCATCGACGGGGCGTGAGGATGAGTGGAATCCCCTCCGCGAGGCCGGTGATGAGTGAAATCCCACCGAGGTAATGTGGTTGTTGGATATGAGTTTCCAACGTGTCTATCCGCGTATTCGGGTATTAACTAGGTGCCAATGTTGTTTGATGTATATATCAATGTGTTGAGGTTCATGGTTCTTATTGAGATATTTATATGTGATTACATGTATAGTAGCGTTGAGCTCACGATTATGGCATATATGTGATATATATATTGCTCATGCATCTATATCTTATGGACTCTTGGTAAATGTGAATTGCCTTGGCTAGATCGTGCTCGGACCCTGCGATGTTGAGGTTTGTTTTTAGAGCTTACCCTCACTAAGCATCATTGCTTACGCTCTCTTTGTTCAACATTGCAGATCCTTAGTTCGTGGGTTGCTCGGCAAGTGGAGGGCCTCTAAGTGTGGTTTTGGACTTGAGTTCATCAAGTATGGTTTAATGTTAAGACATGTAATAGTTTAAGCAATGGGATGTGTAAGGTTTTGTTGTTTGTGTTGGTTGCTAGGAGCATGTTTAGACTCCATGTTATGTCGCTTTTGTGTGGCTTGTGATGCCATGTCTAAGTTGTAATTCATGCCTAATTGCTTACTTTGAATGTTAGCCTATGCCTTAAGAGTTTTTACATGTGTTTGATTTTTGCTTGAATGAATGCATGTTGTGGATTGTTGCCTTAGTATTAGACATGTTTAAGTATTGTTCAAGCATGATGTTATTGTTGGTATAGCTTGGGTTCAATTGATTTGTTGTTGTATGGTGTTTTGGTGGTGTTTTGGGGCACCCTCGTGCCTCAAAACAGCCCAGAAAAGTCTGCAGACAGGGGGTGTTTCGGAACGGGTCCCCGTGTTCCGAAACGGCCCCTGTGTATATGGCCTGCCGTTTCGAAACGGATGAGGGTCGTTCCGGAACGTTTTCGCTACTGGAATTTTGAGAAATTGGCGAGACGAAGCCGTTCCGAAATGGGCCTCTGAAGTTCCGAAACGGTCAAATCTCGTTGACCACGAGATATTGACCGTCAAGGTCGTTCCGATACGGGTCTCCCCTGTTTCGGAACGGCCACCTTATGGTTGACCCTGGCCTTTGACTAAGTCAAGGCGTTTCGAAACACCCTATGGGCGTTTCGAAACGGCCTGCTGTAATGAAGTAAAATGGACTGTTTATGTTTTGTTTGGTCGGTGAATGTTTCGTTGTTTGTATCTTCCGTTGTTGTGCTTCACATAGGAATTAAATATGCATATAGATAAGATTAAAGTTAAAAGAAATTTTCTGGGTCGTTAACCGAAGGGAAGCCTTAACGGGTTTCGCTTCGGTTTTCCCCGTGTGGCCCACTCGGACCGGTCATCCGACCAGACCGGGACGAGGGGGTTACATTTGTTGGTATCAGAGCCTAAGGTTACCGAGACCTTGGGCAGGTAAGTGAGATAAGTTGTGTTTTATGATTGATATGCACGGTGTTTGCTTGCTCTGTAAGTATGACTGCTTGTATGACAAATATGTTGATTGCTCGTTTAAAAGCATGTTGTTTGTTATCCGTGTATGTTGTAATGTATGATTATCTGATTGAGAGTATATGTTTTTTGATGGTACGCATGTGTTTGCTTGTTTAGCAAGTAAGCCTGTTATATGCTTGGTTGAGCATGTATGTGTGTTGATTTGCTTGAAGCATGTTTAGTAGAGTCCCATTGCTACTATTACATTGAAAAAGTGATTTTTAAGTGAGGGAATCATACTTGAGCCACTTGGACCCTTTCCTTTGCTAACCCAATTTGTATGAAAATTTACTGTTGATGTTGTTGTTTATTTAATTGCTTTTTAGTAAGTAGAAGTTGTAGTTTCTGAAAAGGTGGACGACGTTAGGGGAGTCCACCACCTTAGTTAGAGAGGTATGGTTGTACCAGAATTGAGGTACAATTCGTCCGTTTGAGACGGTGTGTATATGGGTTGACTCTTATGGAGGAGGGACAATGTGACCAACTCTGACATTGGTTGGTAAGAAGAAGTGAAGGCATATGAGTGGGAGTTAGAGTGGTGTCAATGTTTTATCGAATGAGCCCTTGGTACAGTATTAAGTTGGTTTCCTCCAGTTGATTCTAAATCTGTGCTTTTGTATATCGTTAGCAAGTATGCAAGTTGAACATGCCTGGTGAAGTGTTAGTTGGTGACTGTTGGGGTTCGGCCTACGATTTTAATGCAAGACAGTCGGTTAGTGTTCGTGAGTGGGAGCTAGTTTGTGTGATTGGGTCAGTGTACGTTGAGTTGTTTTCTAGCAAGCGAAAGAGATGAAGTCACTTCCGATATAGTTGAGCCGAGAAGGAAGCCTTGAGTTTTGACTTCAGGATTGTTTGGTAGGGGTAGAACAAGTCCAGTAAGACTGTTTGTGTGCGATCAAAATTGAGTCTTGAAGTTACGAGATGCTCTAAGAACAACTTAGAAGAGTCAGATTTTGTTGAAGAACCAGTCTGAAAACAAGAGGACCGAAGACTATCAGTTGTGTACATGTTCAGAGTTACTAGTTTCTAGTAGATGTGAAGTGATTGTCTTTCTACGGTTTTGATGTACCTTTTGACAAGGTTCGGCTTGAAGAGCACAGAGTTAGTGTATACCTTGAGACAAAGAGAGAATTGCCTTGAAGTCGCAGATTTTTGTGGGACTGTAGTAGTAGGTAAGGATGTGAACTCCTTATTGAGTGTTGATCCAGCTTTAGAGGTCAAAGATTGGTTGAGTTTAGTCAACATGCATGCTTAGCAAGTGTGATGAATTTGATTTTGAATGAAGATTGGACCGCAAAATGCTAGAATAGTTTGTGATTCTTCCTAGAAGTGTTTAGAAGAAACGCCTGGTTGGTCTCCTAACAGAGAAGAAGAGTTTATTATTGATGACGTCTCCGAGTTTGCTCGTGTTTTAGTTTGCTCTGTATCTTATGGTTCCCGACAGAATTGAGAATGTTGAAGAATTACCTTCGAGACTTGTTAGACCTTAGATTCATTAGGCCTAGTGCAATCTGTGAAGAAGAAAGAGTGACAGTACGAGAATGTGTATAGATTTCAGACAGTTGAAACAAGTGACAGTGAATAATTAGTATCCGTTTCCGAGTGTCAGTGAATTGTTGATCAGTTAGCATGTGCTTAGGTCTTTTCGAAAATTAATTTGGGATCCAATTGCCACCAGTTGAAAGTGAGAAAATTTGAAGTACCGAAGACAGCTTTAGGGGCGAGATGTGATCACCTTGAGTTCTGAGTTATGTTGTTTTGTTTGACTAGTGCATTAGTTACCTTCATAGAGATGTTGAAAAGAATAATTTTCGAGTTACTTGATCAGTTGTAGTAGTTTTCATAGATGACACGTGAGTATATCCAAGTACCGAGGAAGATCATGACAAGCTTCGAAGTTAGTGTGGTAGATTCTATTAGAGAATTAATTGTATATCAAGTTGTACAACGTGAACTTCGAGTTAATGAAGATGTTCTCCTAGAACATGTAGATCAGCCGAGTGTATTAGAGTAAATCCAAAGTAGGCAAAAGAAGACATGAGTTAGAAGAAATTGAAGACTGTGACAAATATCTATAGTTCCTAGGTCTAGCATTGTTACTTTCAGAGAATTGTAAATAATCTTTTGAAGATAGTTGCTCCATTGATAGATTGCTACAGAAGAAAGTTCAGTTTGTGAGGTCAGATGCAAGACAAAAGGCCTTTGAAAAATTGAAAGAAGCTTTGACGAATGCTCCAGTGTTAGTGCAACCTGTTTCAGGTAAGGAGTTTGTGATTTACAGTGATGCGTCCTACGTAGGCTTAGGATGTGTTTTGATGCAAGATAGGAGAGTTGTTGCTTATGCTTCTAGACAGTTGAAGATTCATGAGAAGAACTATCCTACTCATGACATAGAGCTACCCGCAGTTGTATTTGCATTGAAAATTTGGCGTCACTATTTGTATGGTGAGAAGTGTATAGTCTACACCGATCACAAGAGCTTGAAGTACTTGATGACACAGAAAGAGTTGAACTTGAGACAGAGGAGATGGCTAGAGTTGTTAAAAGATTACGATTTGACTATTGAGTACCATCTGGGTAAAGCAAACGTAGTAGCCGATGCTTTGAGTAGAAAAGTGGCCGTTGAGTTGAGAGCTATGTTTGCTAGATTGAGTGTGTCCGATGATGGTGGTTTGATCACCGAGTTGCAAGTAAAGCCTTCCTTGATTCAGTTGATTAGAGAGAAGCAGTTGCAAGATGCGAGCCCAGTTCCTCATGTTCAGGACATAGCCGAAGGAAGACCGACCGAGTATAGTTTCAGTGGTGAGAGTTTGTTGTGCTTTAGAGATAGAATTGTTGTACCGGAAGATGTTGAGTTGAGACGACAGATTTTGAGTGAAGCACATTCGAGTCCCTTTTCTATGCATCCGGGTAGTACCAAGATGTACCGAGATTTGAAGAATGATTACTATTGGATTGGTTTGAAGAGAGATGTAGCTGAGTATGTGAGCCGTTGCATGGTTTGTCAGAGAGTGAAGGCAGAACATCCGGTTCCTTCAGGTTTGCTACAGCCTTTGAAGATTCTGGAGTGGAAATGGGAGAGAATCACCATGGATTTTGTATCGGGGTTGCCTTTGTCTCCTTCGAAGAAGAACTCAGTTTGGGTGATTGTTGACAGGTTCACTAAGTGTGCTCACTTCTTAGCAGTGAACACTACGGATTCCTTAGACAAGTTGGCAAACTTGTACATTCGTGAGATTGTAAGACTTCATGGAGTTCCAAAGTCTATAGTTTCAGATAGGGATCCTAGATTTACTTCGAGGTTCTGGAGTTGTTTGCATAGTGCTTTGGGTAGTCGTCTGCATTTCAGCACATCTTATCATCCGCAGTTCGATGGGCAGTCAGAACGAGTGATACAGATTCTAGAGGATATGCTTCGTTGTTGTGTGATTGATTTTCAGGGTTCTTGGGAGAAGCACTTACCGTTGGTTGAGTTTGCTTACAACAACAGTTATCAGTCTAGTATTCAGATGGCACCTTATGAGGCTTTGTATGGTAGGCGGTGTAGGACTCCGATTTGTTGGGCTGAGACAGGTCAGAGGTTGTTACCGATGCCAGACTTGCTCAAGGGAACCACAGAAAAAGTGAAGTTGATTTGTGACCGTTTGAAAGCAGCTTCCGATCGTCAGAAGTCTTATGCAGATTTGAAGAGGAAAGAGATTGAGTACTTGGTGGGTGAGAAAGTGTTTCTGAAGGTATCTCCGTGGAAGAAGGTTATGAGATTTGGCCGAAAGGGCAAGTTGAGTCCGAGGTTCATTGGTCCGTATGAGATAGTTGAGCGGATTGGGCCCGTAGCTTATCGTTTGAGGTTACCTTCTGAGTTAGAAAAGATCCATGATGTCTTTCATGTATCTATGCTTAGGAGATATAGATCAGATCCGTCTCATGTGATGCCCGTTGAAGAAATAGAGTTGAATCCGGATTTGTCTTACAATGAAGAGCCCGTAGAGATACTTGCTTCTGATAGCAAGGTGTTGCGTGGCAAGACCATAGAGTTGGTCAAGGTGTTATGGAGACATAGGGGTGTGGAAGAGGCCACGTGGGAGAGGAAAGCGGATATGGTTGAGCAGTTTCCGTATCTATTTCCACCAGGTAATTTCGGGGACGAAATTCCTTAAGTGGGGGAGAGTTGTAACACCCGGGTTTAGGGGTTAGGTGAAAATAATATTTTAATATTATTTGGGCTCGGTTTTATACTCTAAGTAATATTTCGAGTTTGTTTTCAAAATTTATTAATTTCGAGTTAACCATGTTTTAAGATTTAAAACTCCAATCTACCATGGATTAATCCTCTTTGTGAATAGCCAAACTCATTAATGGCAAAGAAGTCTTTTGAGCCCTAAATAAGTCACATGTCAAATAAAACACCCATTTTCTCTACTATTCATCTTCCTCTCAAAAGCTTACCAACGGGAAACCAAAACTCTCTTCCACATTCACTATTCCATTCCCAAAGCTCATCCATTTCAACTTCAAATTGAAAGGTAAAGGTAATTTTGAACTCCCCTCACCTCCCTCTTCTCAAAAGTACATTTTATTTTCGTTTTCATGAAGTTTTAAGGAAATAGAGGTTTTTGAATATTTGATTAAAAGTGGTGCCTTTGTGTAGCTAAACCAAATATTTTGATTTATTATGGTTAGTTATGGTATATATGAGTCAAATGATGTCACATATGTGAATTTCAAACGATTTTAAACAATTTTCGGAATTTGGCTTTTAGGGGGTTTTTGGAGGGTTTTAAAGTATGTTTTGGGGCTGTTTGATGTTGGGTTTTGGGGGCTGTAGGTAGTATGACATATGAGGACCATTTTGGGTGTAATTGATGCTTGTTTGGGCGCTTGAAATGAGAGAAAATAGTGGGTCAAGTGGGCTGCTCGAAAATCCTATTTTTGGACTTGTTTTGGGTGTTGGATGCTTGGTAATGTAATCCGGGTTAATTTCGATGACAAGATATTGATTGTGGATGTTTTGTTTGTGTTTGGGATTGATTAGAGTCGAGTTTGGGCATCGGTGAAGCATCGGAAGTGAATCCGGAGAATTGAAGGTTGTGCTTGCTTGGTCTTGTGCTTGGAAGCTTAGGTGAGTGGTTAATTGTTTTAAACGGTTTTAAATTGGTTGGTTCGAGTATATGGACTAGGTTAGGCTTGGTAGACCCACCTAGAGTTAGGATTAGGGTGGTAGCCTAATCCTAAACTTGATCTAGAGCCTTTGGTTGAACTCACTATATGGTCGTGTATGTCTCGTATATATTGTGGTATGAATGTCTATGTGCATTGCTTTATACATGTGAAATGAGATTGGACTTATGATGCTTGAGACATGCATGATGATGGTTGTTGGTGAATATGTGCTAAGCACAAGGTTGATGAAATGAGTAATGTGATGTGAGTAAATATTGGCACTAGTAAACTTGGATACAAATGATCGATCATTAGGATGTTAGTGTGTACACATGAGTCTAAAGTCGCGCATGGCCTTGGTGGCGTTGAGTCACCAAGGAGGAGTACGGGTTCGCCCGAAATTGTATTTAAATATAGTCGGTGATGAGTGGAATCCCATCGACGGGGCGTGAGGATGAGTGGAATCCCCTCCGCGAGGCCGGTGATGAGTGAAATCCCACCGAGGTAATGTGGTTGTTGGATATGAGTTTCCAACGTGTCTATCCGCGTATTCGGGTATTAACTAGGTGCCAATGTTGTTTGATGTATATATCAATGTGTTGAGGTTCATGGTTCTTATTGAGATATTTATATGTGATTACATGTATAGTAGCGTTGAGCTCACGATTATGGCATATATGTGATATATATATTGCTCATGCATCTATATCTTGTGGACTCTTGGTAAATGTGAATTGCCTTGGCTAGATCGTGCTCGGACCCTGCGATGTTGAGGTTTGTTTTTAGAGCTTACCCTCACTAAGCATCATTGCTTACGCTCTTTTTGTTCAACATTGCAGATCCTTAGTTCGTGGGTTGCTCGGCAAGTGGAGGGCCTCCAAGTGTGGTTTTGGACTTGAGTTCATCAAGTATGGTTTAATGTTAAGACATGTAATAGTTTAAGCAATGGGATGTGTAAGGTTTTGTTGTTTGTGTTGGTTGCTAGGAGCATGTTTAGACTCCATGTTATGTCGCTTTTGTGTGGCTTGTGATGCCATGTCTAAGTTGTAATTCATGCCTAATTGCTTACTTTGAATGTTAGCCTATGCCTTAAGAGTTTTTACATGTGTTTGATTGTTGCTTGAATGAATGCATGTTGTGGATTGTTGCCTTAGTATTAGACATGTTTAAGTCTTGTTCAAGCATGATGTTATTGTTGGTATAGCTTGGGTTCAATTGATTTGTTGTTGTATGGTGTTTTGGTGGTGTTTTGGGGCACCCTCGTGCCTCAAAACAGCCCAGAAAAGTCTGCAGACAGGGGGGTGTTTCGGAACGGGTCCCCGTGTTCCGAAACGGCCCCTGTGTATATGGCCTGCCGTTTCGAAACGGATGAGGGTCGTTCCGGAACGTTTTCGCTACTGGAATTTTGAGAAATTGGCGAGACGAAGCCGTTTCGAAACGGGCCTCTAAAGTTCCGAAACGGTCAAATCTCGTTGACCACGAGATATTGACCGTCAAGGTCGTTCCGATACGGGTCTCCCCTGTTTCGGAACGGCCACCTTATGGTTGACCCTGGCCTTTGACTAAGTCAAGGCGTTTCGGAACACCCTATGGGCGTTTCGAAACGGCCTGCTGTAATGAAGTAAAATGGACTGTTTATGTTTTGTTTGGTCGGTGAATGTTTCGTTGTTTGTATCTTCCGCTGTTGTGCTTCACATAGGAATTAAATATGCATATAGATAAGATTAAAGTTAAAAGAAATTTTCTGGGTCGTTAACCGAAGGGAAGCCTTAACGAGTTTCGCTTCGATTTTCCCCGTGTGGCCCACTCGGACCGGTCATCCGACCAGACCGGGACGAGGGGGTTACACCCCTCCTAACCGACATCACATGGTGACAAGGTGTAAGGCAGGCGTGTTCAAACCTAAGGCATATCACTTACACCTTGATGATACACTTGTAGATGTGCATACTGCCATGCAAAGCCCAAATTTGAGTGATGTTGTCAATGCTGAGTATCAGGCTTTGATAGATAATGATACGTGGGACCTAGTGCCCTTGCCAGCTGATCGAAGAGCCATTGGCTGTAAATGGTTGTTTAAAATTAAACGCAATGCAGATGGCACTATTTCCAGGTATAAGGCAAGGCTGGTCGCGAAGGGTTATTCGCAACTTGCAGGTTGTGACTTCAGGGAAACCTTCAGTCCGGTTGTAAAATCTTCCACTGTGAACCTGCTGCTCTCACTTGCAGTTTCTCATGATTGGTGCATTCGACAGGTGGACGTTAATAACGCATTCCTGAAGGGTGATCTCACTGAAGATGTGTATATGGTTCAGCCAGAGGGTTTTCAACATTTGGCAGCTGATGGCAGTAAGCTTGTTTGTAAGCTTAAGAAATCTCTCTATGGTCTTCGACAAGCACCACGCAACTGGTTTGACAAACTGAAGTGCTTTCTTCAAGAGTTGGAGTTTTGTTCTTCTAATGCTGATGCTTCATTATTTGTCTATGTAAGTGCCACTGGTACCACGTATATGGTAGTCTATATAGACGATACATTGATCATTGGCTCGTCTCCTGATCATGTTGCTAGTGTTGTGACCCAGTTGCACCATAAGATCTCGTTAAAGGATCTTGGCGAATTTTATTTCTTCCTTGGGATTGAGGTACTTTGCACAAATGATGGCCTCTTCTTATCGCAAAAGAAATACATTTCTGAGTTGTTGGTGAAGTCAAATATGCGTGATGTCAGCTTAGTTTCTACGAATATGGTTTCCACCTCTAAGCTCCACAAGGATGATGCTGCCCTAGTAGAAAATGCTTCCGAGTTTCGCAGTATTGTAGGCTCTTTGCAGTATGTTTGTCACACTCGCCCGGATATTTCTTTTTCAGTCAATAAAGTAGCACAATTCATGCAGCGGCCCACTGCATTGCATTGGATGGCAGTCAAACGCATCCTTCGATATCTCAAGGGCACCCTTGAATTTGGTCTTTGGTTTTCTTCGCAGGATCGGTCTCACTTTGCCATTCACTCGTTCTCTGACGCAGATTGGGGTAGTGACCCAGATGACCGACGGTCCATATCTGGGTATTGTACGTTTCTTGGACCCCATTTGCTGTCATGGAGCTCACGTAAACAACGATCCGTGTCCAGGTCCACAGCAAAAGCTGAGTTTCGCAGCCTTGCAGATGTTGCTGCAGATGTTCTACGGCTGCAAGCAGTTCTTAAAGATATGAGTGTTGAGCTATCTCAGTCACCTGTCATCTGGAGCGATAACACGAGTGTCGTGGTCATGGCAGCCAATCCAGTCCTGCATGCAAAGACAAAGCACGTGGACCTTGATTTGTTTTTCGTCCGAGAAAAAGTCATGGCGCAGGTTCTTCAGGTGAACTATGTGCCGAGTTCAGCTTAGGTGGCTGACATTTTCACAAAGGCCATTTCCATAGCCAGCTTTGAAAATTTTCGATCCCAGCTCTGTGTTCGTGAGCTCTCTTCCATAAGAGAAGGTTGAAGAAGTCGTTGGTTTTGGCAGGCATTCCCTGTGTATAAAAGAGCATCTTGTGTACTCTCAAAACCAACCTTTTTCTTGAATGAAATCAAGTGTTAACTCCTTTACTGTGTCTTACTTAACAGTGGGCACATATATATTAACATCATGTTTGAATTTGGTTCATTTATTATTTAATGTGTTCAGGCTTTGTTCTTTTAAATTTGGCGAACATGTTCATTTATATATGTATATGTTCGCGAACATAAACGAGTAAGTATAATAAATTAACAATGCTTATTTACAACATTGTAAATAAGTTATCAATGCAAACATTAGTAAATCGAAAAACGGTGCAAATAACTTGTCCATCCTAATTATATGGTGGATCCGCCACGGTAGTTAATACATATATATAATTTAAAGTTGATTTAAAAAGCAAAAAACAATGCCTTCTGTTACAACTTACAAAAACAAACATATATAACATCCTGATGAAGTGGATAAATTTATGCAGACATTTACTTATCCCAATATTGTGGAGATTGAGTACAATACTGCATAACAATAGGAGAAAAATATATCATCCATGCTAGCCATGAAAACACATTAGTGAATTAAAAATCTTCAAATTATAATTTACAAAACAATATGATATATATACCTACAAAGCTACAATAAATTTGAAACAACCTAATTTGTACCTATTACCAATTTATACTCAATCAATAAAAAGTAAGAAAAAAATTAATGCATTTGTTAAAATGAGTATACAAAATCGGTATAAATAATCATTAATTCATAATGTCATATTTTCACTTTTACTCTAAATTAATATAATTTTTAACTTAAAATTTAAATTTAGAAAAAAAAATAACACCAATCCAATAAATAAATTATTCTATCCTTATTTGACATTCGTATTGTTACAATTGCAAGGAATAGAAAGTTTTTACCCCTTTTCGGTACCCCTATTTATGCATCACTCTAAAAGTTTTGGTTTAGGGTTAAGGTTAGAGTTTAGGATTTAAAATTTAAGATTATGGTTTATAATTTAATTTTTTAGTGTTGGGGCATAGAAATGGACAACGAAAAGAAGTTGAAGATTTTCGTTGTCCATTTCTATCCAGTTGTAAGAAAAAGAATAAAACGTATTGAACTTTTGAAATCTTGTAAATAAATCGAACTTAATTTTTTATTATAGTTTATATATGAGTAGACAAACAAAATTTCTAAAGTGAGCACAATAAAATTTGTACTTACCCGATTATAATGTACATCCACCACTGAGTAAAGGGGTTGCACTTAAAAGAAATGTCATTAATCAGTGCATTTTGTTGAAATGCTTTTGTCCTTGTCCTCGTTAAAAATTTCTTAGTTAGGACCAGCACTAAAAATTCAGTACCAACCCTTAAGAGAGAATCTACTAAAATTTGTTAAATACAATAAGGGCATTCATAATAAAAATAATTACATGGAGCACATCCACTAGTAGAAATAACAGTGATGGATCTGAGACTGTATGAAGCTGCAAGAACAGGACATTGTCATCTGTTACCAGCCTGATTGATTGCAAGCTTCTCTAAGATCAGAAAACAGTTTAAATCCCCAACATTATCATGTTATAAATTGCTTGCAGGGGTTTATTTTATTATCCAAATTTCCTGAAAGACCAACTGTTCTAAACAAAACCTATAATTTTATAAAAAAGGAAAGAGCACTGAACTTAAGAAAGATTCCTCATAGAAAAGTTGACAACATCACTTCACAGTTCACACACTTGAATCACACAAACATAAGATTCATAGTAAGAACTAAGAACAACTCATAAGTTCCAGACAGAGTAATCTGTTGTTTAGCCAGAAATGTCGATAGCTTTAACATCAGGCTTTTTGACTTCCATCTTTGGAACAGTGACAGTGAGCACACCATTTTCCATGGCAGCCTTGATCTCATCCATCCTGGCATTCTCAGGCAGCCTGAATCTCCTCATGAACTTCCCACTGCTCCGTTCCACCCTGTGCCACGTGTCGTTCTTGTCTTCCTTCTCCACCTTCCTCTCCCCGCTTATCTGCAACACCCTGTCGTCCTCAACCTCCACCTTCACCTCTTCTTTCCTAAGCCCCGGAACATCGGCTTTGAACACGTGAGCTTCCGGGGTTTCCTTCCAGTCGATCCGTGTGCTGACAAAGGCCGAGGTTTCTGGAGACGGTGTCATCAGCGAAGAGGAAGGGAAGTCCTTGAAAGCGTCCCAAACATCGAGAGAGAAGGGATCGAAGACATTGCTGCGTCGGTTGCCAAAGAAGCTTGGAATCAGAGACATTTTCGAAAATTAAAAAAAAACCTTGTTAGCAACGAAAACTGAGAAAGCTTATTCTGAATGTTTTGTGAGCCTTGCTTGTTTTTGTCTGGTAATTAAGGGTGGTTATTTATAGCGGTAGTGGAGGATTCTAGCATTCACAAGATTTTTCTATTTTTGGTTCCTAAATCATTTATCCAGAGTTGTGTAGTCTTGATCAGAAACTAAAAAGACGCTTCCATTCCAAGGGATTCATGAATCTTCATATGCGATATATGGGCTTTATAAATAGACAAGCGGAGGACTTAAAGCCCAATAACATATGAATTGGACCTAATTTTATCACTTTAGGTTCTAGTGGGCGTGATTAAATTTTATTACAGATAAAAATGGATCAATTTGCATTCATTCAATTTCTCTTATATTTAATAAAAAATATTGATGGTTTCTTTTCTCTTTACGAGAGTAGGAATCTCGAGAGTCATTAAAAATTCATAAAATCTAAAGTACTCTATATCTCTAAACTAACTATTTAAAAAGGTACTGAAACGGAAGATTTAAACAAAATTTCAAATCCAAATTGTGATCATGTAATATCTCTTGAGTGTGAGAACGCGGGCATGGTAGCAGGAGATGGTTAGCGATAGTAAAATGTGTGAAAGGAAGGTGATGAGCAGAAAATAATAGAGAAATAACAAATTTTCTTTGGATACATGAAATTTTTTTATTAAAAATGACTTTAATTGAGGTCTCGTTACATGTATTAAGCTTATATAGTCCAGATTCCAACAGAAAATGATTAACAAACTCTTAACAAATTATCATCTAAATACAACTATCAACTAATTACATTTTAACATTGAGTTGTATGATAATATCAAATTGTATCATGTAACATGAGCAAACATATTTAGTCTGTTGGCCAAACTGTTCATTTTTCTTCCATTATATTTCATTTGTTGAATACCTTTAAGCTTACGGCTTATGGGATGTTGTTCTCAGATTATGTGGTGTTCGTAGAGCTGTTAAAGGATGGGTGGAGGAGCTTGGTTAGGCTATGGCAGCTTGAAGAAGAGACCCCTTATTGTTTATACTTAAGGCAGCCTAGATTGCATACATACATTGTCAGTGGGAAGACAAAATTTTCAGATATTTCAAGAGAACTAACATGACCATTGAGGAGTTAGTGGCGTGCATTAAAGAAATTGTAAGTATTAGAGTACAAAGTCATTGTATTAGATTTGATAATGTAAATAGGGAGTAATGGATTGCCTAGGGGATTTTTTTAAGGTAATTGATTCAGATTTATTGTAATTTGATGTTTTTTTATAATAAAAATATAAATTTATTCGAAATGTTTATTATACTCCAGTGACAAATCTATGTATGGTTGTGTGGGCCTGTGTTCATAATTTTAAAAGTTTATACATTTTATTTTAATTTTTTTAATTTTTATGAATTAATCATTAAATTTTATGATTTGTGACTATCCTAAAATTTAAGATTTTTTATGATATGTATTCGCTCTTAAAATATACTAAAAAAATTATGAATCCGGTATTTGTCTACTCATTTGTTAAATCAGTTGGCGGGATCCAACGGTACAAACCAATTAACGTTCTCTCTTAGATATTAATAAACCTCACATCTTCCCTGACCTTCCCTTTCTCCTTCAAGACCCTAACCACAGATTCCGAATCTTTTCTCACAAGAAAACAAAAGAACCCCCAAAATGCTTGAACTTACGCTATTTCATGGTTCCCTTCTAAAGAAAGTGGTGAAAGCGATCAAGGGCTTTGTGGGTAATGCCAACTTCTACTGTTCCGCGGATGGCATCTCGTTGCGAGCCATGAATACGACGAACGTGGCGGTGTTGTCGCTGTTTCTGTCACCTCAAGGGTTCGGGCACTATCATTGTGATGATAACATTACCTTGGGAATGAATCTCAACAACTTGTACAAGAAACTGAAACGCTGCCGTAAAGGTGGCACCGTCACGATCACGGCTAAGAACGGCGAAGATGCCATTACTTTCATGTACCACAGGCCAAGTAACTTGTCGGCTTTCCAGGGTACTTTTATTCTTCATTTTTTATTTTCATAGGCGGGTGGATCCCAATCAAGATGAAGATTCTTTAAGTTGAACTGAACATTTTCGTGTGTTTCTTAATGCCTTGGCTAATTATATTGGATTAAAGAACAAGAGTACAATTTATCGGATTTTCACATGAGGCGGATGAATATCGGTGGCCGGCTCCTTCAAATCCCAGAGAGGGTCACTTTCGAAGCTATTATTCGGATGCCTTCAGCTGAGCTTGCTAGGATTTGTAAAGGTCTTGCCAGCATTGGTGATACTGGTACTGCTCAAAATGTCCAATATTCTTGGAATGCCATTTTAGGTATCTTCTTTAACTCTAGTTTGATGCGGTTTGCAGCTGTTGTCTCTGTTACCAAGGAAAAGGTGAAGTTTTCCACAAGGGGTGGTGATAACATAACTGCAAATATTTTTCTCAGGCAACATAAAGATAAAGTTGGTATTTTGGGTCGCTAAGTTGTTCGTTTTCTTAAAAGTTTTTGTGTCACAATTGTTATATATATGTACGTGCATGCAGCCAGGTGAAGAAGCAACGATTATAGAGATGACTAAGCCAGTAACATTGGCATTTGAATTGAGGAGCATGAATTCAATTACAAAGGCTACTACGTTATCGAAAACGGTGGAAATCGGCTTGCATTCAGAACTGCATGTTATGATAATGGAGTACAATATGGCCGACATGGGATATATCAGGTTCTTCTTGCACGAAATTGAGGATGAATGATTACAAGACAATATGTGTGTGATGTTTGTGTCATTAACTCTTCAATATGTGCTTGGATTTTGCTACATGTTATAAATGATGCATCTCATTCCTTATTAGTCTTCATTTATATATATGTATATATGCAGAGAGAGAGAGAAGGTAAATCCGGTAAAGAAATTTCTGCCAAATTCTCCATAAAAGAAGAGAAGACGTGTATGTATATATGTTCAACAAAACTGCAATTCTTCTACTTTGGTGTCTCTGCAAAAAAGAGGGACAACTTAATATAGCCTGAATTGATACTTGTTTCAACTGCCTCACCCCACACTAAACACGCCTAACATTTGGTGGAATTGGTGCCTATATGTTCCCTGCTAATGGCCTTGTCATTACATACTGCGTTTCTTGGCTTCAGTGTAGAGAACAACCCCGACTACCGTGAGAGAGTATCAGAGCATCCCTGTAACTGATATATCGTGATTGATATAACCACAGCCACCGCCCCCTTTGCATTCCCCAACACCTACCACAACCACGGCCACGCTTAAGACCTTGGATACTCGAAACAAGAATTTAATATATCTGTATTAGGCACTTGTACCAAGTAATATTACCTGAAGAGTCAAGGGACTGGTATGCTTAGTGACCAAGAAATTTGCCAAGTTGACAAAATATGCAAGTGCAGGAGATACAATAAGAACTTCCAATCATCTCTTGCAAGTTCAATGGTGATTCCGACCACACCTTCTTCCATGTAAATAGCTGCTGGGAAAAGGGCTATGACAGCTACAGGTGCCATGTACATTAGCAAGTTCATGGAGTTGAGCTTTTCCCTAATAAATTTAACCAATGAAAGCTAACTTAGTATCGTTATTGCAGTCTGGTTTCATTTCGAAAGCAATGCTAGACGCATTCGAACTCGGAAGACGACCTTACCCTTCAGAAGAGAGCAAAATCCCTTGAAGCACTGATTTAAGAGCTCTTGCAGCTGTGGCACCAATACACATTATAAATCCAAACAGATGAAACAATGGTTCTCCCTTCAATCCATGCAGTTTCACAAGAACCAAATCAATAACCAGTTTGATGATAGCATGCCATACTTTTTTATAAAAGATTGTGACAATCTAAGTGCTTACCCCGCTGGCAATAATAACACCAGCGACAACAGGAATCAATGTGACATACGTAAGCCAACCTTCTCTCTTGGCGGTCATCACCACCGCGAAAACCGCCGTGAAGAACGGTGTGGTGGCACCGACGGCCTGGTTTAACGAAACGGGGAGGTACCTAAGCGAAATGTTGCCGCCGACGACGGATAAACAAAAGATGATCCCCAAGGCGGATATCTTCAGCATCTGCAACCACGACCGTACCCTCTGCAGAGGAGCTATTTTCAGCCATTCAATGGCGATGTAACTCAGCAAAGAACACGCCAACATGTGGCATAACGTGAGGAAGATTGGGTACTTGAACCCATAATTACTTAGCAAGAACTTGTTCAATAACAAGACCCCAATGTTCGAGGAGTACCATGCTGCTATTAGCCCGATTGTGAATAAACTTCTCATCGGATTTTGATAATGACTCTTCAATTAAATAAATAAACAGAACTTTTCCTGGGTATTTGATAAAAACAAGAAGAAAAAAAGCTGCTTTTTTTAAAGATAATTCAGATCTACAGCAGATATTCCTTTTTATTTTATTAGAGAGCGAGAGAAAAAAATAGTAATTAGGCCATCAACTAAGCCGTTTTCTCACTTGTATCCTACAAAACAATAAGTATAGATTTTCTTGCATTTTCCCAGAAACCAAACGCCTTTTCTTTTTCCTGCGAACGGTAAGAATCTGTGTTAAGCTTCCTCTCCACTAATTTCTTCTATTTTTAGATAACCCTATAAGTTTACTACTCCATTAGTATTATTCATGGTTGATCATGTTCTCGACTTAACATGCTAAATAAACACCAACATTTGTGACGTGACACATTTTATTCGTTTATTATATTTATGGTAAACTAAATACATGATTAATCAATTGTTAGGGCGTTAATGTTTAAGTAATTTAGTTTAACCATTGTTATTATAAAAATTTAACATTTTTAACACTAATATTTTTACCATCCAACTTCTAGATACTATAGTTGGTCATCCGAATATGTTTTGCTTAAATAATTATACGGTTCATTTTTTTTCTCAATCGAATACTTAAACGTTCTACTCTTAATTTGGTACTTGTACTTTTGTTTCGTCAATTATTCCTGAACATATGGTACCATGACATTGCAACATGTGATAATGATAACGTTTCTATGATGTCGATATTAAATTATTAATAAAATCTTGTATAAAAACTTTTATTAAATAGTTAAAAAAAAGTTCACTATGAATGCTCCGGAATTCAAGGAAGTCTCGGGAAACCCTAGCGCTGACCCTGTATCGACAGGCCTCCAGCCGTCGGAAGGAGGGGCGGTGGGGAGGCCACCTGATGGTGGGGAGTTATCGCGAGGGTTGCAGGAAGGGCTATCGACGGGTCCGGTGGCTCAGAAGGATACTGTTTCGGACGGTGATCCGATGCAGGTAGTGCCGCCAGTAGAGGGTTCGCTGGATGTGCCTACGAGGGCTCCAACGGGGGAAGTGCTGCATGGGAATTCGATGGGCAACAGTGGAACGAAACCATCATTCCGTGATATGGTCCTGGGACAATCGGGCACAGTGACGGACAATACCATCCCGGATTTGGATGTTGAGATGCGGCCGGATGATGTTAGGGTTAGGTTTGTGGACGGGACGCCGAATATAGATTTTTCGGAGAGGCTCCATGGATTGATCGATGCTAAGATGGAAAAGTCAGTGATTGTTAGATTGCTGGGCCGTTCCATTGGTTATGCGGCACTTTTTCAACGGATTAAGAGCCTTTGGAATCCTAGTGGTGAAATCTCACTAATCGATTTGGACAATGACTATTTCCTTGTCCGATTTGCCAAGGAGGAGGATGTTTCGAAGGTGCTGTCCGGGGGCCCTTGGGTCATCTACGGCTCGTATCTTACAGTGCAGCCATGGAGGAGAACATTCTCGACTTCGAAGGATCATCCGGATAGGATTGTGGTGTGGGTGCGACTTCCAGGTTTGCCGTATCGGTATTATACAAGAAGTTTGTTTCGATATATTGCTGGCATGTTGGGGGAGGTGATTCAAATTGACTACAATATTGCGGAAGGGAAACGGGGTCGTTTCGCTCGCCTGGCTATTAGTATCGATCTGAATAAACCCCTAGCTTCAAGTATAGTGATTGATGGAGTGAAGCAGCGCATCGAATATGAGGGGCTTCCAGTTATATGCTTTTCATGTGGGAAGTACGGACACATGTCGGAGGCGCGTAAGCCGGCTGGGGCGAACGGAAGTTCAGAAAAGGATTGCGTGACAGAGATGACTGTTGAAGAACCTGAGGCCAAGTTCGGACCTTGGATGCAAGTGGTTAATCGACGACACCGTCGAATGGAACAGAACAGTGGAGGGCCTGGGTTAGCTAGCGGGGCGAATCCGATGGGAAGTAATAGTAGTGGCAGATTCCAGTCGCTCCGGTTGGACATAGATGGCAAGGAAGGTATGGCAGCGAAGGGTGGTGGTGCCGGAGTTCATAATGTGCAAAGACAAGTTGGGTGTGAGATTACCGGTGCGAGCACGTCCAAAAGAAGCTCGTCGGAGGTGAGCAAGGGCAAAAAGGTTGCGGTTGAGATGGATCGAAATGTGGCTTGGAATGCTGTTGGACGTAAGAAAGGGAAAAGTTCGAACACCGCCTTGAAAATTCATGATGGTTCCACCACGACAGCGAAGAAAGGTGACAAGAAGGAGCTAACTGTCGTGGGCACGACAAGGGCGGTGAGCGACCAGGGTGGAAAACCCGTGACTGACACGAGCTTTAAGGAGGGTCCTGGATTGACATCGGTGCTGGCAGCATCTAGAAATACCGGGCTGATTGTCGAAGAAGGTGCTGTGCTGGAAGAGCAGCGGGGTGCACAAAGAGTTGACAGTGTGGCGTCTACGGCGGTGGTTGTTCCTGTTAAAAGTAGTTTGGACGCGTCGAACCATGTTGCAGTTAAGGTGGTGGGTAAAGGAGTTGATGATAGTGGCAAACAAGCTTTGGCGGATAGGAATGGGCGGGACACTAGTGCGGGAATGTGTTCTAGTGAACGCCGGTTATCGAGGGTGAAGATCGTGGCGCGGAAAAGCCCATATCAGGTACGGAAGACCGTTGTTGTGCAAAAGGAGAATCGAAATCCCAACAAGGAAGCCTCTGTTGATGTTGGGGAATGGATCCGGAAGTTGTCCAAGGATTTGGTTATGGGCGAACCGTGTAGCACTGCGAATCTCTTGCCTCTCACGAAAAAGGAGGTTGGGGATGGCGAGGGGGTTCAATGGAGGGATAACAAGACGTTTGATAGCGATCCGACCATGAGTTAAGTGCTCGGTTCCCTTCTCCTTTCATATTTTTTATAATGTTTAAGGCCTTATTTTGGAACGTTCAGGGAGCGCTTGTCCCTGATTTTAACCGTTATTTAAAGCTCATTATGAAATCTCAGGAACCTGATATCGTTGCCTTATTGGAGCCTAGGATTAGTGGTAGGAAAGCTGATGCGTTCATTAAGCGGCATGGCTTTTCATACTCTTATCGGGTGGAAGCTTCTGGTTTTTCTGGAGGTATTTGGGTAATGTGGAGAGGTACTGTGCACCTTGATGTTATTGCTGTTTCGAATCAGTTTGTCCATGCTATTTGTAAGGATAAGCAGTCGGGGAAGTTGTGTTTTTATACTGTTGTTTATGGTAGTCCTGATAGTCGTTGCCGTAATGCGCTTTGGAATCAGTTGCTTGCTCTAAAACCTACTGATTCGATGGCCTGGATTCTTGGAGGCGATTTTAACGCTATTCCTCGTGCGATGGATCGTATGGGGGGTTCGTCTAGGCGTGAGGGTATTTGTCGGAAACTTCGAAGCTTTATTGATATGGCGGATTTGGCTGATTTAGAGTTTCAGGGACCGCGTTTTACTTGGAAGAGAGGTACACTGCATCAACGGCTGGATCGTTGTTTGGGTAATGAGGCTTGGGGTGACTTGTGGCCTATGTCGAGTGTGTACCATTTAGCTCGGATTGGATCGGATCATCGCCCAATTCTTCTTGTTACGGCACCGATGAATGCTGTTAAACCACCGGCGGCATTTAAATACCTTGCTGCTTGGCAGGAAGATGAGCGGTTCGTTGAGATGTTGAAGGGGGTGTGGCAACCGAACCTCTCCATTACTTCTAATTTGGAGAGTTTTAAGGAGAAAGCGAGCTCATGGAATAGGGAGGTCTTCGGGAATATCACTAGAAGGAAAAAGCGTTTGCTGGCTCGGATACAGGGCATTGAGAAGCGTAATGAGGATGCTAGTAATGATTTCTTACTTGATCTTGAGCGAAGTCTCAAAGTTGAATTAAACATTGTGCTAGCTCAAGAAGAGAGTATTTGGTTTCAACGTTCGCGTGCTCGGTGGATCCATGATGGTGACCGCAATACGCGGTTTTATCACCAAACCACTAAAGCTCGTCAGAATCGCCGGATGGTTAATATGATTCGTTTGAATGATGGTTGCTGGTGTGATGACGCCCAGATCATGCGGCGTGAAGCGGGGGAGTTCTACAAGAAGCTTTTCTGTTCGTCGGGTTCCATGAGCATGGATCTGTTGCCTAGGAATTGTTTCGCGCCGTTGTCGACCATGGAGAAAACTCAGCTTTTGTCGCAAGTGACGGAAGAGGAGGTTCGCACTGCAGTTTTTGATATGGCCCCTTTAAAAGCTCCCGGGATTGACGGGATTCATGCAATGTTTTACCAACGTAATTGGGGCATTGTTGGTGGGAGTGTCGTCGCCTTTGTTCGGGAGTGTTTTGATAAGAAGGGGGTGCCGGCGGAAACCTATCGGACCGTTTTGGTTTTGATACCTAAGGTTACTTCGCCAGAGTATTTTTCACAGTTTAGGTCGATAAGCCTTTGCTCCGTGCTTTATAAGACGTTAACGAAGGTGATCGTTAATCGTCTCAAACCGTTACTGCCCGGTTTAATCTCCCCTTCTCAAGCGAGCTTTGTTCCGGGTAGGAATATAATGGATAATGTTATTCTGGCTCAGGAAGTTATTCACTCCATGCGAATAAGGCGAGCTCAGAAAGGTTGGATGGCGCTTATGATAGACCTTGAGAAGGCTTACGACCGATTGGAGTGGAGTTTTATAGCTAACACGTTAAGGGATGTTGGTTTGTCGGCTGATTTCGTGGAGTTAATAATGGGTTGTATCACCTCGGTTACCACTCAAGTTGTTTGGAATGGGGAGTTGTCTGAGAGGTTCACGCCAACCCGTGGGATTCGACAGGGGGACCCGATATCGCCGTACATCTTTGTGTTGTGCATGGAGCGTCTGTCCCAAGCGATTAATGTTGAGATTGCTAGTCGGAGGTGGAAGGAGATAAAGCTAAGCCGTTATGGTCCTGGTATTTCTCACTTGCTGTTTGCCGACGATATTGTTTTGTTTGCTGAGGCGACGGTTGATCAGATGCAGGTTATTCGCCGGGTTCTTGATTCTTTTTGCACAGCTTCAGGCCATAAGGTTAGTAATTCCAAAACCAATATTTTTTTCTCGAAATCCACGTGTATGGATACCCGTGCTGCTATTGTTCATGGTTTTGGGTTTCATGAAGTCACTAATTTGGGAAAATACCTTGGCATACCTCTCCTGCATGATCGGGTGACGAAAGCGACGTATAGTCATTTGATTGAGAAGGTTAGGGGTCAACTCACCTCAAGGCCGGCGAAATCTCTTGCGTTTGCGGGGAGAGTGACTCTTGCCAAGTCCGTGTTGCAAGCTATTCCCTACTACACTATGCAAGCGACTTGGCTGCCGAAGAGTGTTTGTTTGGATTTGGAGAAATTGATTAGAGGCTTTATTTGGGGTAGTTCATCTGACCATAAGGGCGTTAATTTGGTTAGTTGGGATGCGGTGCAATCGCCAATTGAGTGTGGTGGGCTTGGCATCCGAAACTTGGAATGCGTGAACCAAGCATTCCTTATGAAGCTGGGGTATCAGGTTCTTATTGAGAGTAATAAACTGTGGGTTCGGGTTGTTCGAGCCAAGTATAAGGTGGAGGGGGTTCTCCCTAATAGTATTCGGGCGAGTGTTTGTTCTCGGTTATGGTCGGGCATGTGTAGCGTTTGGGACTCAGTTGTTTCAAGCATGTGTTGGGTTGTGCGAGATGGTTGTCTTGTGGATTTCTGGTATGATGACTGGATGGATTCGATTGGTCCTCTTTTCCATTACTATCAGCACATTGGTAGGCCAGCACCTTGTCATGTTATTTCTTTTGTTACTGATGGTTTTTGGGACGTTCAGAGACTTGTGGAGGTGTTGCCGGAGGCTTGCGTGCAGCAGATTATAACGGTCTACTCGCCTTCACCGCAATTAGGGCATGATCGCCTTGGTTGGAAGGATGATAAACGGAATAATTTTACAGTTAGCTCCGCTTATAAGAACCTTGTGAGCGATCCGTTGATGCAGAATGATAATGTTTGGAAGGTTATTTGGGGGCTTCAAGTTCCGCAACGTATTTGTGCGTTTGTTTGGCTTGCCTTTAGAGGGAGCCTGCTGACAAATAAAGAATGTATGCGGCGCCACATGACAAATGACCCGGGTTGTTCTTTATGTGGTCATGCGTGTGAAGATGGTCTCCATGTGCTCCGTGATTGTGCGATAACCAAGGGGTTATGGCGGCAAGTGGTGAACGGCAACGTACACAGTAACTTCTACACTACTCCTTTGTCCGAATGGATCCAGTTGAATCTTGCTGGCAATAGCTCCTTTGCGCGAATCTTGCCGCACTGGAGTAGTTTCTTTGCTATTTTCTGCTGGAAGCTTTGGAAACGAAGGAATGGTCTGATCTTCGAGCCCGACGCGGTGAATACGGAGGATGTCGTGCGAGCAAGTTTGGATTATATGTATGAAGTGGTTGTAGCGAATATGGCGACTAATTCTAGACTTGGACGGCATAATGGCGTTAGTGGTGGGGAGGCATCGGATTGGAGGTGTCCTCCGGGGGATTGTTTTAAAATCAATGTTGATGGAGCTGTGAATGTGTCCACTAAAGCGGCTTCGATTGGGGGGGGGGGTGTCGCTCGGATCTTGGCGAATTTGTTTTTGGCTTTAGTAGAAGGCTGGGTTGTTGTTCGATCCTATGTGCTGAGCTCTGGGCGATTCTTGAAGGATTGCGGCATGCATGGCGTTTTGGGTTTCGGAGTGTTGTGATTGAATCGGATAGTAGGGAAGCTGTGTGTTGTGTCTTAGATGGTTCCAAGGTCCGGACTGCGAACGCTTTGGTTGTGGTGATTGAGGAATACTTAAAGCGGGATTGGGTTGTGGCGTTGAGATGTGTGGGGCGTTCCTCGAACGCTGTTGCGGATTGGTTCGCCAAAGAGGCTCGCGACCAGGAGCTGGGAGAGTGGTTCTTTGAGGCACCGCCGCTTGGTGTGCGTGTGCTGCTGGAGAAAGACAGACATAATGGTTAGCGGCGGTGGACTGATATTGTTTCGTTGCCGTGGTTTTCTGTTTACTTGGTTATAGGTTTCCCGGGGGCCGTGGTGGTTTTCTTTGGATATTGGTTGTCTTTGTTGGTTTTCTGATGTATTTATCTTAGCCCTACAACGTGTACTCTTTTTCCTCCATTAGGTGGTAGGGAGGTTTTTTAATGAGGCATGTTGTAGGTGCTTGTTTCCCCTTTAATCGAAAAAAAAATCTTGTATAAAAATAAAACTTAAGGAGTAAAACAATCTCTCTACTTCTATAAAAATATATAAATATCAAATTGGCCCTTCACCAAAAATTCCGATCAAACAAGTTTTAAACGATAAAAATGCATCACACACTTTTTTTTCGAATATGCTAGTGTGATATAAGGGTAACATTTGTTCAATTTCTTTAGTCTTTTTAAAGACGGCACATACAGCATGTATTACTGGTGCTCGAACCCGAGTCTCAAGAAATGATGAACATCTACCTTTGCCACTAGAACACAAGGGAATAAACATCACACACACTTTTTGACAAATAAAATTTTTGACCATTACAATGACTGACGTGACAATATAACTTACTAATATGCCAATCCATGTGTACATATTACAATAGAAGGACTTATTTGATGTACAATGACTGATTTAATCACACACCTACTAAATCCTAAACTGATAAAAATAGGTCCAATTCCTTTCTTATTGGGCTTTAAGTCCTCCGCTTGTCTGTGTATAAAGCCCATATATAGAATATGAAGATTCATGAATGTCCTAGAATGGAAGCGTCTTTTTAGTTTCTGATTAATACTACAACACTCTGGATAAATGTCCTGAAAATGATTTAGGAACTAAAAGTAGAAAAATCTTGTGAATGCCAGAACCCTCCACTACTGCTATAAATAAACCCCCTTCAGGTTCCCTCGATTACCAGACAAAAACAAGCAAGGCTTCCAAAACATTCAGAATAAGCTTTCTCAGTTTTCGTTGCTAACAAGGTTTTTTTTTAATTTTCGAAAATGTCTCTGATTCCAAGCTTCTTTGGCAACCGACGCAGCAATGTCTTCGATCCCTTCTCTCTCGATGTTTGGGACCCTTTCAAGGACTTCCCTTCCTCTTCGCTGATGACGCCGTCTCCAGAAACCTCGGCCTTTGTCAGCACACGGATCGACTGGAAGGAAACCCCGGAAGCTCACGTGTTCAAAGCCGATGTTCCGGGGCTTAGGAAAGAAGAGGTGAAGGTGGAGGTTGAGGACGACAGGGTGTTGCAGATAAGCGGGGAGAGGAAGGTGGAGAAGGAAGACAAGAACGACACGTGGCACAGGGTGGAACGGAGCAGTGGGAAGTTCATGAGGAGATTCAGGCTGCCTGAGAATGCCAAGATGGATGGGATCAAAGCTGCCATGGAAAATGGTGTGCTCACTGTCACTGTTCCAAAGATGGAAGTCAAAAAGCCTGATGTCAAGGCTATCGACATTTCTGGCTAAACAACTCCAACTTGGAATCAAAAGGTTAACTCACTTCAAACTTATGACTGGTTTTATGTTTCACAGATGTGTACCATCAAACTTATGTTTGTGTACTTCAAGTGTGTGAAGTTGTCAACTTTGCCATGTATAAAATAAAATTGTCATCTTTCTTGTTAATTCACAAGTGATTTTTGTTTTAAACAATAACTCTTTTATATTCAAATATAAATAACTAAACTTTATATCAAAGTATTTTAATTTTATTATTTTATAATCATATTTAAACCGGCCAAATTGGGTCTGTAATTCTAATCTCTCAAGTTGCAGGAGAAAGTATCTCCAACATGCTTCTTTCCCACTACTTTATAATAAAAGTAGACTATTTTCAATTTTAAATCTCAGCCATAGATAGAGTTGAAAGTGTAAAATGTAATGGACAGACTCTTTTTCCTCAATAATTTTGTATTGCGTGTTGACCTATTATTATTATTACCGGCTCAATCATATGATAGAAGAATATTTGAGGCCACTAAACACATGATTTTTAATAAACCCATGTCGTTTTAGAACATGATTTGGAAATTTCAGAATAAAAACTAATTATATGAGTTCTTTATATATTTAATGACGGGTTATATATTACTAAATCGTAAGTATATTAAATCCTCTATTTATTTTAATTGATCACTATATAAACATTAAGTTATCATAAAATAGATTAAAAATCAAATAAAATATTGAAGTATTCCAATTCAATCAACTTGTTTAAACTCGAAAGTATTCCAATTCAATCAACTTGTTTAAACTCGAAAGTATTCCAATTCAATCAACTTGTTTAAACTCGATCGAACAATTATTAAACGAAGAAGGACCTTAAAACTTAAAAGGAAAGGCGAAATGGAAACAATAGTTCGGACCGCACTGGATTGCAGCTTCAGAGAAGAAAAAAAAGATAGTGAAATTCAGCGATTACATAGTGGGTAGACACGCTAACATTACATCCACTGTGACAGCAAAATCATTAGCCAGCCTGCTCTTATTCATTTTTGACCTTTCAATATTGTCTATTTTACATAATTGCCATTACAACGCCACCGTTTCATCCACCTAAAATGGCGAAAACCGTGATGGAATATCTGTACTCCCATATATTATTCAAAACTCAATCCTTTCCCGTTTCAAAAATCAAAGCCCTCCCGGCTCGGCCTTGCCCTCGCCCTCTTTGTATCGATTTTCTTCCATTTCGAAAATTCTCTCTTCTCGATCTATCCGCTTCGGGTAAGTTTTCAATCGATTCATTCAATATCTTCTTCTTTTAGTTATTTTTTCTTTTTTGATTTGTTTGATGTTTGGATCCTGCAGGTTTGAGAGGGAAGAGATAAAGACATATTTGAAATGGCGCATAGAGTAGATCATGAGTACGATTACCTTTTCAAGATCGTCTTGATCGGCGATTCTGGAGTTGGAAAATCGAATATCCTCTCTAGGTACACCAGAAACGAGTTCTGTTTGGAATCTAAATCCACTATCGGCGTCGAGTTTGCTACGAGAACTCTCCAGGTTCTTTTCATCTATTCAATCGATACCTCTTTGATTAATCCTCGTGTTTTTTAATTCTCTGCTGAAAATTAATTGTTCTTGAAGTTTCTAGAACTTGACCTGTTAACTTTCTTCATCTTTGATATTTTGAAGTATACTAGACTACTTTATGATCCGATTTAGTTTCGACGGAAAAAACTGCGTGATGAAGTTTACTGTAAACTCTTATGCTTAGCTAAACATTTAGTGCGTAAAAGTTATTTTAATACTACATGATGAATCTGATTGTGTTCTCTTGCAACTTGATTTTAGCTTGGAAGTTCATTTTGAATGATAATTAGTAATATAAGAGAAAATAAAAATGATCTGACAGTGATGATCATCAAAGGCGCTTTCATGTCTTTTTTTTTCCTATTTCATAAATATGTTGTTGAGCTGAGATAGCTGTTCCATTTTGATTTTCCCGTACAAATTCTACATTTAAGAAATATTGAAGATTTGATCCATTCAAAACATTTTTTATTTATTTTGATGGAAAGATTAATAGATTTTTGCAGACTCTTTCCGTGTTCGATGTCTATGTCAAACACATATTTGGATGGAGATATGGATCATGAACTATTATGCTCCAAATATTTGAAAAAACTCGAGTATACTTGTGTCGAACTTATATCCATATCTGACACAAACAAGTTGTACATCATAGTCATAGAGGAAAAGATCTCTCTCTCTCTCTCTCATATTATTTCGTTGAATTGAAATTTAAGTTATTGTATTAGTCCAGGCTGTTATTCTGCTGGCTTATCCCTATTCTTATTAATAGGGAGTATGTTTCTGTTGTCATTCACGGCCCCATGATATAAACAACATTTTCTTGCATTTGCCAGCTTGTTATTAGATTTATTAGAACCTACTTCATTTCTTTGTTCACTAGTAATCATGTTAATGGAGATTGGTAAACTGTTTGGTTTGTATTTTGCTATTAATTTCACTTCACTATCATGATGTAGGTGGAGGGAAAGAACGTGAAGGCACAGATATGGGATACAGCGGGTCAGGAGCGATACCGAGCTATCACCAGTGCTTACTACAGAGGAGCCGTTGGTGCACTTCTTGTCTATGACATAACCAAGAGGCAAACCTTTGATAATGTTCAGAGGTGGCTGCGTGAATTAAGGGACCATGCAGATTCCAACATCGTCCTCATGATGGCCGGAAATAAGTCTGACTTGAACCATCTCAGAGCCGTTTCCGAACAGGATGGTCAAGCTCTGGCCGAGAAGGAAGGGCTTTCTTTTCTCGAAACATCGGCGTTGGATGCCACCAACATCGAGAAGGCGTTCCAAACCATATTGAGCGAGATCTATCATATCACAAGCAAAAAGGCATTGGCAGCACAGGAAGCCACCGCTAATGCCTCAATTCCCGGTCAGGGAACAACCATTAATGTGGCTGATGAATCAGGGAACACTAAGAGAGGATGCTGTTCTACTTGAAAAAACGGTTATAGGCTATACCTTTCTTGTACTTATTTTTTACTTGATTGTGATATTTTAAACAAAACCCTCGAAAAGGCTTTTTTGTTAATCGACATGTTTTCTTCAAAAGAGGAAGACTGGAGGTTGGATTCGGAAGTTGTTTTTAGAAACAAAGAAGGTTTAAATTGTTTTGTTTGATCTAACTTGTAATAAAAGTGTGTCTACTTTTAGATTTGTTTTCCCTCTATTTTTAAACATGTCTATGGGTTATGTAAAATGTGTGTTGTTCTGAGAATTGAAAGGAACAAAATAGACCTTTTTCTAATTTCAAAAGCCAGTTGGATCTTTTCAGCAGGTTAGCTTGTCAAGGAAGTAAGAGTTCAACAAACCTGTTCATTCAAATGGAAACTTAATTTTATTGAAATTGTTATTTATTTCTGATGTATAATTTGGATATGAATGTTAACTCAAAAATATATCATTTAGGTCAAGTTAAACTACAAGGTTTTCTGTTTCATGATGTTGCGGTGAGTGTCAAGCAAAGGACCATAACTAAGTTGGTAGCCTAAGTGCAGCAATTGGAACACGAGTTGAATTAAGAAGGTAATGAAGAGAGACGATATAAAACATCCAATATAAACTTATGTTAGATAAATTTTGATATAAATCAAATAATTTATTCAAAGTTTTTAGTTAAATGTAAATTATTTGGTATAATATACCAAACATAAAAAGTTAGTTATGATCAAGATTTAGATTAGTTTTCAAATTTCAAAAATGTTCAATGGATCAAAATATCAATATTGTATAATTAGGTCATTCCACCAACTTAAACATCATTAAGAAAAATTCTACAACGTGCGACGAACACTGCTGAACACCACTAACGATGAACACCGCTGAACATCATTATTTTTTAAAAAAAATTAAAAAACTAAAGGACTAAAATTATAATTAAAATTATCTCTTAAAAAATAAAAATCAAATTTAATAGGTACTTTTTAATATTTTTTATAGATTAGAATCAAATATACCCAACATTCCTAAACCCTAACAAAATCAAACTCTTAAAAAAATAAAAACCAATTTATAAATTTTTAATAGATTAGAGTCAAATATACTCTATAAACTTTAAACTATAACCCTAAACCTTAAATTGAAACAAATATCCCTAAATTCTAACCCCTTACCCCTAAACTCCTAAACTATATAGCCTAAACTACCTCCCTATACCCTAAAACTAAGACGTTTGTGGAAACTTTTAGTTTTCACCGCCTGTGTATAGAATATTAATGGATAAATATTCTATACACAGGCGGTGGAAACTAAAAATTTCCACAAACGTCTTAGTTTTAGGGTATATGGTTTAGGGGTTTAGGGGTAGGGGTTAGAATTTAGGGATAATTGTTTCAATTTAAGGTTTAGGGTTATAATTCAGGGTTTATAGGTTAGGGTAATATAGTGAGGATTTAGGTTTTAACCTATAAACTTTAAATTATAACCCTAAACTTGAAATTGAAACAACTATACCTAAATTCTAACCTCATACCCCGAAACACATAAACCATATACCCTAAACTAACTCTTTATACCCTAAAACTAAGGCGCTTGTGAAAACTTTCAGTTTTCACCGCCAGTGTATAGGATATTAATCCATAATGGATAAATATTCTATACACAGGCGGTGGAAACTGAAAGTTTCCATAAACGTCTTAGTTTTAGGGTATAGGGAGTTAGTTTAGGGTATATGGTTTAGGGGTTTAGGTGTAGGTGTTTAAAATTTAGGGATAGTTGTTTCAATTTAACGTTTAGGATTATAATTTAAGGTTTATATGTTAGAGTTTAGTTTTTATGGTAATATAGTGAGGATTTAGGTTTTAACCTATAAACTTTAAATTATAACCCTAAACCTTAAATTGAAGCAACTATCTCTAAATTCTAACCCCCTACTCCTAAACCCCTAAACCATATACGATAAATTAACTCCCTATACCCTAAAACTAAGACGTTTGTGGAAACTTTTAATTTTTACCGCCTGTGTAGAGAATATTTATCCATTAAATTAAATATTTAATAAATCTCTATATTTTTTAATTTAAATATTTATTGTTACATGAATTAAAATATTATTAAATCAAAATTTTCCGTATATGAAAATTTTGGTAAACTACCTATTTAGTATCTAATTTATTATCGTGTTTCTGTTTTGGTATTTCACTTATTATTTTTGGTAAAATGATACTATACCTAACGTTACGTTTTCGTTCTGTTTTGATACCCGACGTTAAAAATTAACGGAAATGATGATGTAGTTGATTTTTAATTAGGATAGTAATAATTTTAGTCCCAAAAATTTATAGATTTTAATCAATTTCGGCCAAACCCTGTCAATTTAAAAATTATCTTAAATATTTAAGTTAAAACAACACATTTTTTTCTTCTCCTTCTTCCCCGAAACCCTGGCCCTCTTTCTTCCCTTAAGCTACTATCAACCTTGACTCAAAATTTTTATATATCATATCATTAATTATGTGGAATGACAAAAAATAAGAAATATCGGGGTTCCACTTGCACTGCCTTCATCTAGAACATTATAAAGGGCAAAAAAGTGCTTGTAGGTGGTTTAGAACTCTCCATCGCCACGACCGCTTATGCCGCCTTCACCACTATCTATTTGAATTGATTTGCAACGGTGAAATTGCTCAAGAAAATTTTGAAATTTCTATTGTATAATGTTAAATTAATTAAATTGTGTATATATCAATTTAATATTATCTACGTGAATTGATTTATAAAGTGTGCAAATAGTGGAATTGTTTTGGGAAAAAGAGGGGTTAGGGTTTTCAAGGAAGAAGAAAGATAAAAGAGAGGAAAATTTACATTTTAAACCCAAATAGTTAAGTTAATGATTAAATTAATAGGGTTAGGATCAAATTAATAGAATAGTATAAATTTTAGGTACTAAAATTATTATTATCTCAATTAATAAATAAGCCACATCATTATATCTGTTAATTTTTAACAATTGGATATCAAAATAAAACAAAAGCGTAACATTAAATACTATTTTGTCAAAAATAATAGGTGAAGTGCTAAAACAAAAATACGGTAATAAATTAAGTACTAAAAGTTAGTTTACCTTAAATATTTTAACAGACACGATTCTTGTGAGTCCAACAAAGCCTGTCTACGTTTCAAACCCTAAACATGAATCTTTGATATTTAAACAATGAATTAACCTTTTTCCTAAGTTTAATAAATTTGCATAAATTAAATTTTAGATAGTGTCTATATCAAATTTTTTGTCTTTAAATTTCATATTATAGTTAACATAAAACCTAAATTTAGTGAGTAATATTGTAGCTTACCCGAGTAAAAATCTTATGTTACTTAATTGTGCCTAATTATATGCTTCAACACTAAAAACATACTTAAAAATTAAATTTTAAACCTAATCCTTTTTTTACATCTTAAAACATAAACTCTAAAAATACACCATATTTCTAATTTTTTAAACCCTAACTACAACCCCTAACCTTAAATTTACCCTAAACTAATTTTTAAAAGTGTGAAATCAAAGAAGTCATAGTTAGGGGCAGGACAGACAGTTTCCATCCAACTTATCTAATAAATAGATAGAAAGAAACGAAACAAATTCGGGTAGGTCTACGATACAGCAGATTACGGTACGACTACAGTGCGACACCAATTAAAAATTTTACAAAAAGTGAAACACAACACTGAAAATATTACGATTTTTATAACATTTTCAGTTCCAGTTCTTACAAAAATTTTGAAATTCTAGAGTAAAATTTTAATACTTTCTACATCTAAAAATATTTTTAATTTTTTAGTGTCATATTTTATATTTTCAATACTATATTTTATATTTTCAATTAGTGTCACGTCATAACCATAACACTTTTTTTTAGACAAACCCAACAAATTCACAAATAAACATCCGCTTTCTCTAAAACTTAGGTTCTCAGTCGAGAAGACAAAAAAAAACGATGTTTTTTCACATAGTACTGGAGAGGAACATGCAGCTGCATCCACGCCACTTCGGTCGTAACCTACGGGAAAACCTCGTTTCCAAACTCATGAAAGATGTCGAGGGCACTTGCAGGTTCTTATTTCCTTTCCAATTTCATAGCGGTTCTGACAAAGAAAAAACTACTCCATACTTCTTTTTTTTTACTTGGATTTTAACTCTTTTTTTTGTTATTCTTTAAAGCTGTGGTTTTTAATACATAATTTGGTTGTGTTCCCAAATGATTACTCTTAGTTGAGTGCAAATAGGGTTCTTATGGATTGATTGAAAGAATCTAAAATAAGTTTGGGGATAAAATTGGTAATTATTTTGCAGTGGTAGACATGGATTTGTGGTGGCAATAACGGGTATAGAAAACGTGGGTAAAGGTTTGATTCGAGACGGGACAGGATTTGTGACATTCCCTGTCAAGTATCAATGTGTTGTGTTCAGACCATTTAAAGGGGAGATCTTGGAAGCTGCTGTTACTATGGTGAACAAGGCATGTATCCTTTGGATTGTTTAACTATTGATTTCCGCCATTTTTTCAATGGTTTTTTTGGCTTCCCATACAGATGGGATTCTTTGCAGAAGCCGGGCCGGTCCAAATTTTCGTTTCTAACCATGTGAGTCTTGTTAAACATCTCGGCATCCATTGGAATATAGATCTTTCACTTTGGTTGTATGCCATTTCATTCTTTTTTTTGATGTTATGTTTTGTATTTGAGTTAGTAGAATTGAAATTATCCCATTGATTGACTTTACTGAACTAGTTCCTTTGTTGGGGGAGTGATTTTCTGTTTCTATGACAACATACCAGAGAACACAAGTTTCGTTTTATGAGACTCTTTTTCTTCTACTTCGCAATCCGGGTGAAGATTAATGCATGTTATATGAAGAAGTGGCTTCTTTCCCGTAAGCATGCCTATTTCGATACAGTTCACGAATCACTTAAATCTAATATAGGAAACTTTTGTTTCTTGATGGTATTTTTGCTACTTTTTATTTTAGTGAAGTTTCTTTGTCATTTATGCTTTGTCGTATGTTACTTGGATTTCAGAATTACTGGATTGGCTGATAAACTTTACCTCGTCTATTATACCTCCATCTCACTTGTAATTATTTTTTTGGCACCTTTTCAGTTGATTCCGGATGATATGGAGTTTCAGTCTGGAGATATGCCAAATTATACTACCTCTGATGGATCGGTATGCTTAAGGCAAAGTAATTGTTAATTTTCTGTCCTGAAAATTTTACGTCTGAGTTCTGACCTTTTCGTTTATATTTTTGCAGGTTAAGATTCAAAAGGACAGTGAAGTTCGCTTGAAGATAATTGGAACTCGAGTGGATGCTACTGAAATAGTATGCACTTGACCCTTTCTTCTTCATTATTATCTTCACTCATAGTTCCTGTACTTATTTGTGCCGTGATTTTGTGAATCACAATCTTGACATGTTAAGGGCTTCAATTGATTCACTTAGAGATTTAGATGCAAAGCTAATGTAGACTCTTTTAAGCTTAGCTTGGAATTGGTAGCTATAACGCTCGGACTCTTCAAGAATCTTTCAAATGCATGGAATTTTTTTAAAAGAAAAGTTGAATATACCTGTGTCATATGCCATACTTGTATCTAGCAGTCACACCCGAATCCAGATAACATAGATTTGAAGTATTCCTCAATGCAACTAGTGACTGATTATTGGAACTGGCCAAGAGTCGATAACAAGTTGCATTTAATATGGTGCTAGGGAAAGTTATGCATTTAAGTGTATGTTGAGATGTTTTTGCAGTAATGGAGTTCTGAGTTTCTTTGTAATTATTGCTCCTTATTCTTCTGCGTGATCTGAAATCCGGCAAATCATGTTGGGATCAAAGATAAACCGATTTCAGGTGTATATTTGAACATGTAGGCAACTATGTGAGCCTGTATTTTGTGGGCGCATTTGTTAAGAGTTGTTTACTTTATATTTGTGTCTTGTTTCATGCTACGACTTTCGGACCAGTTCGAGTAACTACTGATAATGATGATTCTTTTTTGTGTGGCAGTTCTGTATTGGAACCATAAAGGATGATTTCTTGGGTGTGATTAATGATCCCACCACAGCTTAATCCGATGTGGGATAATCTCAGGCCATTTCTATATTTCTATGGACGTTGGAATTTACTCTTTGTTACAGTTTAACAGTTGTTTGAGGATATCCTATTAGCTGTAAAATTCTCATTTTCTCTCCGTATTTGTATTTGAGATTCTGTTTTTACCAGGTTTAAATTTGAAAAGTATGAACTCAAATCAAAAGTCAATAATTTGAATTCGAAACAATTTAAATCAAAAGAAACTAAATCAGAAATTACTCAAATAAGTCGCGAATGTTCAAAAACCAAACACATTATATTAGAATACAATCCTAAAATTCCAATTTGATAAAATTAAATTCGAAATGACACAACTTGTATGATTGGCACCTCCACCTCCAAATCCATTGAGTCAGAGTCTATGGCATTTGATAACTAGCCATTGAAGGACCGGCGACATTGGTGAAGTGGGGATCGGATACCTTCAAATACATTGAGGTTGGAGCTGGTGAAGGAGCTATTTTCCGATGGCAGTTCGAAACCTTCGGAACCGCCAGCAAGTCTTGCATATGGTACTGCTGCCGCCACCAAATGTGGTTCATCAGACCAGAATCCGTGGGTGGTTCCAGTTCTATACCGGATGAGTAACCTATATATGAAAGGAATGAGGCCCTCCATATCTTGCACCTATTGTGAAATCGGTGCAAATTGATAAATAAATAAATACAAGGAAATCAGTGGATAGTTTTGGTAGACTGTCCATCTCTTACACCCTAAATTGAGACTTCATTCTTAACTGCGCATCTTTTAAAATGAACTCCATACATAAATTATTGATTAAAGGTGTCGCCGGTTGATGTTTCATTTTCAGATTTCAACATCGGAACATTCCTATACCAAAGTATTAAATTTGTTGAAAAATAACCATTTTATTATTAAAATCTTTATTTTTTACAGTAATATTTAATAATTAAAGTTGAATAAAATTAGTGTTTATTTATCAAATAATAATCTCGTCTAAAACCTGTCGGTCCCATTTTTTAACTAAATCTGGCAAGGCCAGCTGACTTTTGCAACGTGTTTAGTTTCTTAAGGACTAGTGATTTTGGCCCCCCTTTTTCTTTTTGAGAAAAATGTAAACTCATACCTTGTTGGCTGTTGCTAACCGAGTCTAACTCAGTGCGGCCGGATTTAAGAGTTTAAAGAAATTACAAATAGTTTAAATATAAGATAAAAAAACATTAAGATCTCATGCAGTAGCTTTTAAGAAACAACTCCTTAAAAATAGCATTAATCACAACAATCCACATCTAATTATCCTGAAAGCAGTCGGTAGAATCAAACATTTTCAACCACCACCGTCAACGGCTCACAGCTCACATAAGGTTTCAAGTAGTTATTGCCTGTGGTGCACAGAATGTTATTCAGCCCCAGGTATATGATGCAGAGTAATTAAGCTACCAAGGTCATTGCTGACTTCTTTCCAAAGAGAATAACAATAATAATAATGTTAAAAGTTAACTCTCGACTCTTCGTTTCACGTCAAACATCCCGGCAGATAAGAGATGTCCAGCGGGATGGGATTGAGTAGAAGAAAATGTAACCCAAGTGCTCTAGGCATCAGCTCAGCTCCATATCGGATAGAAAAGGAAAGGATTTTGGCTATCAGAACAAAGCCATCAAGACTGCTCCATGCACTCAATAAAAGCTTAGAAGCTAAAAACCCAGGTGAGACAATAGTATTAGTACACCCTCACTAACAAGCATCAATACTCCACTCACAAAAACACCATACATTATAAGGATTTTCATCCTTGTTACATTTTGAATATACACCATGCGCCATTTACATCTTAGAGACCACATGCTCAGATTTAGTTATAATAAAACAGTTTCCAAATACAAGATTTCAGAGAAATTCTGATGCACAACTAATCATTACAAATACATACCTTTTGGATTTAAGAAATATTCTCATGCAGAGTCAATCATTGCAAATAGATACATGTTGATGTTATCTGAAGTCACAATTAGGACACAACGAGTCTGAGAACCAGCAAATTTTAGAAAACAAAATCTCAGGAACAACCATCATCAAGCTGCCAACCATAGAGGTTAAGTCAAACAAAAAAGCTAACATAAACGTACAAAGATGATTCATCTTCAGACTCATTTGTTCTCCTAAAGTGCTCATTAAAGAATGAAAACTCCGCACCTGAATTGGAGCTCAAATCCAAGATCTGCACATGGCCTGCTCAACCAAGTCATCTAGTTGAAAAAAAATCATCTACCAATTGACCACAAAGGTGATTTAGAAATCTCATATTAGGGCATCACAAAAGACTACATAATGTTTTATCTAAATAAACAAACTATTTGATCCTAGGCATAGAGTCAAATTCACATCCATTACATCAACCGCAGAAAAATCAACCAAGGCAGCAACATGGCTTCAAAACTCACATCTACGTGACTAAAATTATGAGGAGAACAAATTCCCAATAGAGGGAAAACGATTATTACCGGAAATCTAGCAGCAAGGTCTGCAAAAAGTTGCACTCAACAGAAAAGCTCAGTATATCCTCATTTATCCCTTTCAGCTGCCAGCAGTAAACACAAACTACATTAAGCAGTAACCAATATAAAGACACTCCAATTTGAAATATAAAATATTTATGAACTTCAAAAGTATCTGCTCAACATAAAATAAGATAGCATATTAGCATTCAAATCACAAGATTCAGCCACTAATGCCCTTCTTTGCTTTGAGTGATTCCAGGGCTTTCTTCCTTAACTCCACTTCAAGTTGTTTATGCTCAGACGATGTCTCATCATCACTTGGACGAAAGTTACTCCTGGCTGCATCCTCACCATCTTGACCTTTCATTTTAAGCTTCTCAGTATGCCGTTCTTCTCTTCTGTGACGCCGCTCCTTGCGACGTCTACGCTTCTCCTCCTTTCTTAATCTCTTTTCTTCCTTCCTCCTCCTCTTAGCCTCTCTCCTGTCCTCAGTTTGAGAATCATAGCTAGAATCATCATCTGAAGTAGTTTCATGCCTCTCAGACCTTTTATGTTTTCTCTTTTCCTTATGCCTAGTTTGGTGTTTATCACTTCCTTCAGAAGCTGAACCCAAACCATCGTTATTATGATCAACCCTTCCATGCAACATTGGTGAAGTTTCTGCTTTGCAGTGTTGAGCACCATCCATGTTATTTCGATGGGAATGACTCTTATCATCAGATCTTTTTCCTTCTCTCAGGTGTGATGCACTTTGCTTCTTGTCTTCAAATGAATCCTCAGATAAAATTGGTGATCTCGGTTGATCAGGAGTTCCAAACTGAACCCCTTCTCCAGAAGACCTCTCACTGAGGAAATAGCTATAACAGTCAGACATCTACGTAACGGCAAACAAACAAGAAGAATGAAGTTATAGTTGCACCATCATACTACCTCTTCATTTCAAGGTCTTTCTTTCTTGATTCTCTGCCTGCCAATTGTTCAGAAGTATGATCCTTCCTAGGAGAAACTCTCTGCTTATTAATTGATGGTGAATGCCTATGGAGAAATTATACCAAAATAAATTCAACTTTCATCATCTAACAACAGAAAACAGAAGTACCAGAAAATTGATTGAAATGAAATCTAACCTGCTTCTGTTGGCTTCAATTTTCCTCACAGTCCCTTGACTGTCCCGCTGGCCTCTCAATTCTCTCAGTTTTTGTTCAGAACTCACACTATCATCATGTGCAATTAGCTCCCTCCTTTTCCTCATAGGGCTCGCGTATGGACTTGCCGACCTTCAGAATCAACAAAGTAAATAAATAAGTTGCATAAGCACAGATAACAAAAATGTAATGGATTCTGATACAAATGAAATATATGCAAGCAAAGTATAATAGTTTACCTCCTATCTTCACTGGCAGATCGATTCCTCACACGTGAAGGAGAATTGGAGACCGGAGATTTATTAGGGGATAGTGATGTGGCAGGCACTTTATCACCTGCATCCCTCTTAGAGGGCCTACGTCCCACAGGAGACAGCTTTCCATGCATTCTGCACATAGAATTTTGCAATATACTTTATGTTTCAAACGCACAGGAGAAAGTAAATTCAATCTAAGTTTCATATAAACATCTGACGTAAAAGGATGTCAACATACTGCTGTCTTTCTCCAGGAGAAAGCAAAGGTGATCTTCTCTCCTCGGGAGACCTCCTAACTGGTGAAGATGATCTACGTACAGGAGACAGAGAACTTGACTGATAAGATGCAGGAGACTTACCATGGGAAGGAGTTATTGACCTACGGCCAGAAGCAAGTGATCTATGCTGAACAAGAGGTGATGGCCTATGTCGTGGAGTTGAAGAAGATCTGCGATGCCTCTGTCTTACAGGAGAGGGTGATCTACGTCGCAAGGTTGGTGATCTGTGACGTACAGGTAACAAAGATCTACGATGTATAGGAGAAGGAGATCTGCGAGAAACTGGCGAACGAGATCTACGACGCAAAGGTGCTGGAGATCTACGACGCAAAGGTGATGGAGATCTGCGACGCATAGGTGATGGAGATCTACGGTATCGAACAGGAGACCTACGTTGTCGAATTGATAATGGTGATCTATGGCGTCGAACAGGTGATGGTGATCTATGATGTCGAATGGGTGACCGTGATCTACGACGCACGGGTGTACGAGACCTGTGCTGGTAAGGAGAATGAAATCTACGTCTTACAGGAGATGGTGATCTGCGGATGTGAACGAGACCGAGATCTTCGCCGATAATAAAATGGTCTTCGTCTTGCAGGAGAGCGTGATGATTGAGGTGAACGTCTAGATCGAGGAGTTAAAGACCGCCTTCTTGGGGAAGGGTACATCCTATCATTGGAAATGGAGCGCTTCCGAGGAGGAGGTGATCTAGATAGGCTCCTAGACTTCTGTCTGTTTCTGCAAGTAAATCCAGATCTTACATGAATGGAAAACTCATAACAAATCAGAAGCATATAGATCAAATATGTCATCACCCATTTCAAGTATAGAAAGATTAACAGGCAGATTTCCACCTCTAAATGGTCTAAATGCATTCACAATAATAGTTTTAGATTGAGAGAACATACTCAGAATTGCTTCTTGAATTAGAATATGATCTGCTGACTGATCGAGAAAGCATTCTTCTGCATATGAAACCCGATAAATTTACGAAACATGTTTTTAATGCAATACAAGTACAACATAGTAATCATTGAATTACCGAGAGTGTGGAGAGACATCAGTTGAACAAGGAGATTTGGAAAAGCTGCATGAGATGAATACAAGAGTGTTAAAAGTTCCTAGTTTTAAAGAAATTGCTTTGATTTACTCCAATACATATCTTCTCTATTCAAAAACCGCTTCCAATAATCCCTCAACTTACTGAACTCACCCATTTTGGGGAAAAGGCAACAAATTAAAACCATTTAATGGAGAATCTCAAACTTCAACAAACATGAAAGTGTTTAGAACTTAGGGCATCTGGCTTGGGAATGGGAGAACAGGCCTATAGAATGAAAATAATTGCCTATAATCACATGGTCCAAAACTCGTTGTGCCGAAAAAGAAAAAATTTCTTAATTCCCTGTACTCCTGACGCCCCCCCCCCCCCCCCCCCCCCCCCCCCCCCCCCCGGGGAAAAAAGAGCAAATTTCAGGTGATATTGAAACTATTTCATAAGTTCACAAGCAAACTATGAACTATGATAACCCTTAGACTGGGAAAATATGCACCAAGGCAAAGCTGACACAAAAGGAGCTAACATTCCTCACCTCTTCCTTCGGCCACCATTCCTTAGGTCAGCATCTCTCTCATCCTCAGGATGTGGACTTGAACCCTTTGGTAGTATATTCTTTGAGGACGGGTCCAAGTCTGCATCACCAGCCTTTCTTTCATCCCTATCGTCCTACAGTAGTATGAGGTAAAGCACATGAGCCCAAATAACTGTAGAAGCTAGCTGAATAGCATACAAAAGAGAGAGAAAAATTTAAAACCAAACACCTAACTCAAAATATGAAAAAACTTAGAATTACCATCATCTTCCTCAATCTCTCTTGCTCGCGTTCTCTACTTACACCATCTTTCTTCTGAATCTCATTAGCTATCCTATCCGACTCTGCCTGCAACCATACATGACAACTTTGTTACACGAGAAACAAGAAGAATACAACCAACTCCAACAACACTCCTAAAACATTTAAACCTTTTTCTTCCTAGCTTCTTCTTCTTTGGCATCCAAGAACTGTTGAGGAACACCACTTGCATTTCTCTGTGCACTAAGCAGAAGAGTCCAAAGCTCCTTCATAAACTTGCCAGTATTCTTCTCCATGAATCCGGTGAGGGATATCTGAATTTGCTTGCCATTAACTTCCTGCATCGACGTAAGAACGATGTGAACTATAAAGCACATTGCACCAATATTGTATTAGCAATTGCTTAGCAGGAAGCTATGGGAATAAAGATACAGCAACAGCTAAAAGCCTAAAAGAAAATATCTAATGAGTGAATCTCCTGCACTGTGCAATTATCTAGCAAGAGAAGCATATCTTGAGGTTCAAGACCGAAAGTTAGCGCCTAGCAGTGTCACTTCCAATTCCAAACCACAACAAACATAAACTATGCACACATAAACAAATAAACAAAATATATATGGGGGGGGGGGGGGGGGGGGGGTTTAAATTATACTCCATTACCTTCTCATCGAGAAGCCCATAGATGAAGTTAATAAGAACTTCATCTTCGAAACCAATAAGCTCAGTTACTCGAGTAGCTATCCAAGGTCTAATAACATCCATCTTAACCTTTGTCATGTTAACCTAGAGAAAACAACAAAATTTCAAGTCTTAATAAAATTAGAACGGTAGCACCATTAATTACATCGAAATTCTAATGGAATAAGAACACCAATAAAAATGTATTTAAAAGAGAACCAGATGCTCCAATTCGGGAGCGAATTTCTGCGATTTAAGTAGTTTCGCTTGCTTATTGGAGAACCGGGTGTCCTGATCTGCCGAAGTGCCCTAAATTTTTCAAAGAAGAAGAGCTCGTTAAAAACCGATTAAATTGCAGATCAGAATATTGCAAAGGAGAAAAATGGAATAATTACCCGGAAAAATCCGCCCGACATTTTGTTGATCGAAGTGTGATTATTTCCTTGATAGGAAATATTTGTTAGAAAGAGCAAGGGATTTGTACTCCAAGTTTACGCCACATGAGAAGCTTGGCTCTTGCAGATTCTATCGATTTGAGAACTGGGGCTCTGTACTTTCCCACGATAAGATGGAGAATATTTCTTACTGGAAAAACTATATTTACATTTTTCCCCTTTTTCGAAAAATTACGGGCCGGTATTCGGCCCACTAAATTTCACAGATTGAATTTGGATCGTAAATTTTGGATTAGACAAGTATCTGATCTGATTTCTTATTTTTATTTTTATATTACTAATTAGATATTTTACTTAAAAATTAAATATTATAATATTTTATCCTCTTTTGAATCATATATTTGATTGATCCTTTGGATGTATCTTATGTTATTGTTTTCTCTTTTAATAGATAGTGTACGTTATAATGTTAAAATTTAACGAGTATTAATTTAGCGTATTATTACAATAATTTGCTAGAGCATTTTTTAGTATGATTTGAAAAAAAAAAAATGCACAAATTTAACTTAGATACTTTATGACTCGAAATTACCAATCTAATTAGGGTACTTGATATTAACGGACCGAGACATAGATCTATATTATTAACACCCGAAAATTTATGTACTCGAAATTAGGAGTATTTTATTTTAAACACCCCTAGTTCATATGTTTGGTTCTTTTACGAGATGTGATAAGTAACCTATAAAATTAGTTTTATTAAATAAATTATAAATATTAGTAAATATTTAATAATAATAATTTCATTAATATTTTTATTTTTATTTATGATTTGTCTTTATTCACTTATTTCTCAAATAGATGTCCAAAAGTAATTTTAAAAAAACTGTCAAGTTTATAACTTCTAATACTATAAATAATTATATTATTTATGCTGAATTCTTAAAAAATAATTTAACAAACCAGAAAATTAATATTTTCAACAGTAATAATATGATGGATACAATTCTAACATAGTTCTAAAAATTAAAAGTATATAACATAATAAAATCGTAAGATAACATATCAATATAGCAACTGGAACAAAAAAGTTATCAACTTGATATTTAAACATTATAATAAGTTTCAGATCATCATCGACATTGTTTATTTTAATTTAAATTGATGTTTTAGTTTTTTTAGATAAACAATATTTTTTTTAATATGCTGGTGCGATGCAATGGTAACATTTGTTTAACTTTCTAAGTCTTTTCAAAGACGGCACACACAGCATGACATTATTGGTGCTCGAACCCGGGTCCCAAGAAATGATAAACATTTACCTTTGCCACCAGGACACAAGGGGATGAGCTTAGATAAACAATAATTATATCAACGAAAAAAGTAACTTATAATATATATCTAAAATAAAGTAACTACTATATATACCCATTAGAGAAGTAACATATGCGTATTAAAAATAAAAACATAATGCAATATTCAAATAATATTAATACAAAATCTAAATAAAACAAGGTTAATTAATACAAAATCTAAATATAAATCTAAATAAAACAAGGTTATTTTTTTTAACTTCCTATCAAAATTGGAAAGTAAAAAACCAAACGAAAACAATAATTCAATTGTTCAAGTAAGAATGTGAACGATTCGACACAAGCATAGCAGTTGCAAAAATATAAAACAGTGGAAGATATGAAGATATGGAGGCTTTGTCTTGGAACTCATATTATATAAGGATCAGAGAAAGATTATGAAAAAAAAGAAAATATTGAAAGAAGAATAAGCAATCAATATGATTTATTAGCAATAAGCTTTAGAATTTATACAGACTTGGTGACCTTAGAGGTAACTGTTATCAACAACTCAATGAGAACTTAACAGTCATTACAACTGAATTACAAGACTCCTCATCTTGACTAACAAACTAGAATTCTATTTATCTATCTATAACTCTAACATACTTTCTATGTCTTTTTTCTTCTTTTTCTGAGCTATTTTGACCTTCAACATAAAGAAGTGGACAAGAGTCTTAATTCATCTGTAGAAAAAACTTTGAGTTGTTCTCAAAGTTGAACAAAAAATGAGGCAAATAAAGATTTGGTAAGAACATCGGCAATTTAATTCAAGGCTGGTACATAATTAATCTGAAACGAACCATCAAGAATTTTCTCCCTGACAAAACTAAGATCAAGTTCTACATGTTTCAGCTTGTCATGATGTATATGATTGGCAGAATGAGCAATAGCACTGGTGTTATCACACCAAACGATAGAAGGAGAAGTGAGATGAATGTTTAACTCTGTTAACAAGGATTTGACCCACATGACTTCACACATAGCATTTGTTATGCCTCGAAATTCAACTTCAATTGACGAACGTGAGGCTACTACTTACTTTTTTGAACTCCAAGCAACCAAATTTCCTCTCAAAAATACAATATCTACCTGTAGGTCTTCTATCGTCTGGACTGGTGCCCTAATCATAATCAGTATAACCAACTAAGTTGGAAGCTGAAGACTTTATAGTGAAAAACAATCCATGTCTTATTGTGCCTTTGAGATACCTAATAATCCTTCTAGTAGCCTTCCAATGTTTGTCAAGAGGAGAATACATGAATTGACTGACTTTGTTTACTGTATATTGTATGTCTGGTCTAGTTGTACAAATGTGTTGTAACGTGCATAACACTTGCCTAAATAAAGTGGCTTCAGCTTCAGAGTAAGGACTCCCATCATGAGCATACATTTGAAGTGTAGTGACCATAGGTGTAGGTGCTGGTGTTGCATCAGTCATAATGTTTTCTCAAGCAACTCGAAAATGTGATTCTTTTGACTAGGAAGGATTCCTTGTTCAATATTCTGCACTGACATTCCTAAGAAAAACTCTAATTTACCAAGATCCTTCAATAAAAAAGTAGTATTAATATCTTTACTAACCAGATCCACATCACTAGCAATATTTTATGTCACCACAATGTCATCTACATATATTATAACAAAAATTTTACTGCCATTGATATCTGTGAAATATAAAGATGATTCTGCTAAGGAAGCTGTAAAATGAAGAACAAAGACAAGATGAGTTCTAAACTTTTCAAACCAGGCTTTTGATGCTTGCTTGAGCCCATATGAAGATTTTTAAAAAGGCAAACTAACTTATTTTCACTTTCATCAAACTGTTCAAACCCTAAAGGCTGCTCCATATTAACTTCTTCTAACAAATCTCCATTCAAAAAAACATTATCAACATTAATTTGCCTTAAGGTCCCATCTATTACTTAAAGCTACACTAAGCATAATTCTGACAGAGACATATTTAATAACAGGATTGTAGGTTTTCTCATAATCAAAACCTGCTTGTTATGAAAAACCTTTAGCCACAAGCCTTGCTTTATAGCGAGCAATGCTACCATCTGTATTACGCTTAACCTTAAATAACCACTTACCCCTTATAGGAATCCTATCTGCAGGTAAACTAACTGATTGCCACGTACCTTTTTGAATTAAAGCTCTACGCTCTTTTTCAACAACTTCTTTCTATTCATCTACTAACATAGCCTGATGTACACTCTTAGGTTCAGACATAGCAACCTCATCATGAAATACTTTAGGCTTAAAAATTTTTAAGTATAGATCTGGTTACCATGGATTGAGTAGACTTCACATTTGTATTCCGAGAAGAACTTTGAATTTCAGCTGCACCATGCTCACAAGCTCGGGCTACACTTTGATCACCTTGATTTTGAACTGTAGAAAGACATGTAACTAAATTTTGACTCCCAAAAAAATCACCACTCTAAACTTTTTTACCAGGAAGATCATCATTCTGAACTTGTTCAAGAAGGTGAGCATGTTGAACTTCTGCAGGATCTGCACACTGCACTTGACCCTCAGGAAGGTCTGCATTTTGATCTACAATATGATGAACATGAGAGCACTGTGGTGTGAGAGTATCATCGCTACTCAAGGCATTGGTATTGGGTGAAGAAGTAGTTGAACCAGGAATGGAAGCTTGTTCAAAGGTCTGAACATCACTTAAAACATGTAAGATGTGACCACTACTTGAAACGCTAGGAGAAGAGTGTACCCCATTTTAAGTTAAGCTTGAGAAACTAGAAGAAGCTTCTCTACTAGAAGTGCTGAAAAATATGGTTTCTGATGCATGCTTCAGAAAACCTGAATAAAACACGTTCTGAATATTTTGTCTGAGTGTTGACTTTAGGAGAATATTTTTGAAATTGAAATATGCTCTCATTAAATCGAACATGGCGGGAAACATACACACTTCAATCTTCACTCAAGCATTTGTAACCACGCTGATGTGAGCTATAACCAATGAAAGTGCAAAGTGGTAATCTGAATTGCAGCTTATTCTTATTATATGGCCTTGTCAATGGGAAGCATTGGCATCCAAAGACACGAAGAAAGCTGTAATTTGGTATTTTTGCAAACAACTTCTCATGTGGTGAGACACCATTTAACACCTTAGAAGGTAATCTATTAATAAAAAAAACAGAAGAGAAGAATGCATTAAACCAATACTTTAAAGGAATTGAAATTTGTGCCATAAGAGTGAGACCAAGCTCTACAATATGCCTATATTTTCTTTCAACCATTTCATTTTACTCAGAAGTATGAAGACAAGTGTTCCTAAAAACAATTTCTTATTGTTGAAAATAAAACATTAAAGGTTTAAATTTTGTACCACAATCAGATTGCATTATTTTGATCTTGTAATTTAACTATTTTCAACCATCTTGTGAAAAGATACAACCACATTATAAACATCAGATTTGTTTGCAATAAAATAAACACATGTGTATCTGGAATATGCATCTACAAAGCTTATATAATACCTACAATTATTAGAAAGTAAGGGGTTGGACCCCAAAGATCCATCTGAATAAGTTATAGGGGTTGATCATAGACAGTAAGAGAAGGATTAAATTTTAGTTTATGACTTTTTTCCAACTTGCAAGTTTCACAAAAGAAATTACTTTTATTAACATGAAAGAAAATGTTACAATTCTTAGAGATGAAATCTAAAATAGCAGATGACGGATGTCCTAATCTTCTATACCAAAGTTTTAAAGTTTCTTGAACAGAAACAGAACAAGTAGTATGAGAACCCTTAGCATCTTCTAAAGCTTCTAAACTAGAAGAACTAACAACATATTGCACAACACACTCATCAGGAAAGAAGAAACCTTGAGAAGTAAAGATTGTCAAACCACTAACAAACGCAGTAGAAGGTATCTTGTACAAACCATCACTTTCCAAACCTTGCATTATTGGTTCATGTGTTGACAGATCCTTCACAAGACAATAGTTAGGGAAAAAACTCAATTGAAACATGGTTATCTTTGGTGAACTTAGAGACTGATAGAAGATTTTTTTTAACAGCAAGTACATGTATTAAATTATTCAAACTAAAGACCGGTTCACAGAACTAAGCATAAAACTACTAATATTAGAAATAGAAACTCTCATTCCATTTGTAACTGATACCTTACCTAAACCTTGATAAGAAATAGAATTAATGATATTACCTGCATCCAGAGTGAGATGAGCAGTAGCTCCTGAATCAGGATACCAGGCTGCATCGTTATATGTTGGAAGCCCAAACTCATCAGAAATTACAGCAGTAGTGGCTATAATTCTACTGGAATCGAAATTAGGGTTACTGGTACAACATCAACAGTTGAGGGAAAATCTTGTAACCCCCTGATTGCTCCTCAAGTTCATCCGCGAAATTACAATAGTTTGCCGATAAACCATTGTGAACTTGCCCATCATAAGATTGATCAAACCGTAAATAGCACCGATTTGCTAAATGCCCCAATTTTCCACATATCTGACACTGAACTCTTGACCTACCAGCAAAGCCATGACCTCGTCCTCTAAAAGAAACAGATGCACCACAATTGTAAGACGGAACAGATCCTTAAAGACGCTGATAAAAAACTGGCATGTGTTGACCTTGAAACCCTCTGCCCTGATCTTAAAACATCCTACCATGCGAAACATCTTAAGTCTTCTGAAACATCGAAGGAAATTGGGCATAAGGACTATACTGATTATAATATGAAGTAGGCCCAAAAAGAACAGACCCTTACGCCAGAGCAAGACCTTAAGTCATATTCACCAAAACATTCTGATTGAGGAACTCTTGCTGTCGAGCCTCAGTATCAAGAAAAACAGAATAGACCCCATCGAGTTTATAGGGTCGTTGACTAGAAGTAATGGCGGCAACAACTGGCTCATACTTCGGCGAAAGACCAGAGAGAATAGAATATATATGCATAGTATCTGTGAGAGGATTGCCGCAGGCGGCCAAGGTATCACAAATGGGCTGAACCTGAGCAAGATACTCCTTCATGCTTTGATCTCGCTTACGCAAATTCTTTAAAGAGCAATGAATATGCATAATACGAGTTGTTGAAGAAACAAAAAAAAAGTTAATGAACCTTCTCCCAAATTTCCAAAGTAGTTTTGCAACTGACCAAGGAAGGTAAGATCGAAAGTCCAATTGAGGAAAGAAGCCAAGAACAAAGAGCACAATCTTGATGCTTGTATGCAACATACTCGTCATTGAGTACCATATTACCTCCTTCAGAACGAATATTCTGCGGTGAAATCGTCAATGTACTATCGATATGATCTACCAACGCAGGTTTTCGATTACAAAAAGAACTTGCTGACGCCAAAGAAGGTAATTGGTATCATCAAGTTTGATCGAAATAGTTTTGTTGGTGAATGGTTTAGAGGATGAAGTATAAGAGCTTTCTACCATTGTTGAAAGCTCTGATACCATGAAAGATTATGAAAGAAATGAGAATATTGAAAGAAGAACAAACAATCAATCTGATATTATTAACAACAAGCTTGAGAATTTATACAATGTTGGTGACCTTAGATGTAACCGTTATCAACAACTCAATGACAGCTTAATAGATGTTACAACTAAATTACAGGACTCATTATCTTGACTAACAAACTAGAACTCTATCTATTTATAGCTCTAACAATCAGAGATTTAAATAGTGATATGCAATTGTAATAGCGGTCGCTCTATAGCGGTAACGACATCGTTCGAAATTATTATTGTTAAAAATAATAGTGTGAAGTGAAATCACACCAATAACAGTGGATCACGACCGTAATTTAACGATAACGGTCCATTGCGGCAATAATGGACCGTTATTAATGTTATTATACTGTTATATTCTACAATAAGTCGTACAAGTTTAGAAAAATTCAGGACTACGAGTATCAAAGTGACCATTATAATATATGTTATGTCTGCAACCGCGATAAATAAAATGTGACTACAATCATAATTTAATATGTGACGGGGACTACTCATGGTATAAGATGCAATGAAAGGATAGTAATGGCAAAAACATTCTCGAACAACAGTTACAAACTTATGGGCAAAACATCTATTATGTTTGGTAAGGAATAGAAATTTTGTGTTCCTTTTCGGTTCCCTATTTTACCCTATATTAAAAAAATTAAGTTTAGACTTTAGAGTTAATGTATAGTATTTAAAGTTAGGGTTTAAAGAATTAGAGGTAGAGTTTATTTTTTATGATTTAAATTTATAATTTATAATTTAATGTTAAAATTTAAAATTTAATTTTTTTAGGGTTAGAGCATAAAAAAAACACTAAAAATGATAGAATTTTTTTTCCGCTTGGTAAAATGGAAAGTGAAAGAGAAAAAGTGCAGAACTAACGTTCTGTTGTGAATACAAATTTAGAAACAAAAGCATAGCACTGTTTACTGGAAAATGAGTTATCAAGTGTATGTTTGCATCCTAATAGGTATATTTTAATAGGAAATTAACTAAAACATTTTGAAGCCATTTACTAGTCAAGCAATTAACTAAAAGCAGATATGTTTGAATAAGCTAATCCATCAAATAAAAAAATTATTAGAGGCCACGTTTTCTGTAATTCTAGCAAATAAGGTCCATTCATATCATTTTTACTTAAGATGAGTTTTCACATTTTTCCTAAATATGATGTGGTGAATCAAGTTTATCTAATAATTTTTCCATAAATAGGACAATAATGACTTTGCATCAGCCATTTCCCGATGCAATCACCATGAATATAACAACAGGACACAAGTTTGATCTGCAAAAGAAAAGATTAAGCATATTGAATTGTTTAAGTTCCACTTTTTCAATGTATGCTTAATTAAACATAAAAAAATGTGTCACCTAACTAATGAGTCATGAAATTTAGGTTATGAATGAAATAAATTGAATTAAAAGTCGTTTCATAATAGATTTTTGATACATCCCATTCAAATTAATGGTTTAACAAGTCGAATATGCAATTGTTAATAAAAAACATCCGCTAAAGTGATATTTTCAAATATATATAATTAATTTATTAGAATTTTAAAATGATTCATTAGATAAAAATTAGTTCAAAAAATAATTTGTTTTATTTACAACGCACCTCTTTTTTGAAGCACGACAAAATAAAATAAATACAATGTGTGTATTTAAACTTTTCCTCTTTTCTGAAACACGAAAAAATAAAATAAAAGAAATATTTGAGAAATATTTGTCTGTATTTATTTTTTTCTCTTTTATAAAACGCGACAAAATAAAATAATTATAATATCTATGTGCATTTAATTTTTTTCTCTTTTCCGAAACACGACAAAATAAAATAAATATAATATCTGTGTGCATTAATAATTATTAATAAAATGAAGATTATGTTCGTTGTCGAGTCTATATAATATATATTTTTAGCACCTAAAGGAGTAATGGAATAAATAGGGCCAAAATGGACCTTTTGATTTTATATTTAAATTTTTATTAGGATTATAGTTGTTTTAATTATTATTAATTCTTTGAATAAAATGAAAATTGTTTTTGTTTAACATTATTGTCTTAGCATACAATTTGATAGATCATATTTCATTTACCTATAAATAGACGCGTTTAACATATTTGATCTCACGTCTTTGTGTATATTATAATTCCATCAACTTTTGGGGAATTTGTAAGTAAAATGAAGAGATATAATTTGAGTTAAAGGCTATTGGGGCTTCAATATTATCGGTCGGGTATGGTTAATTACATTTTACCCTTTAATCTTATTTTCCGACTCAGTCACTGTGCCGATACCTTGGTCGATGGTTTAAAGTTATGTTTGTATCGTGATCATCAACATACTATAGTCGAAGTTTTATTAGGAAAAGTAAACTGTTTGAAAGACATTGTAAGGCAATGAAGTAAAGGGTAGCATTGTTTGGAGAAGGAGAAAGAAAAACATATCTGAAATCTGAATCTCTATTCAGTTGGCATCTGAAAGCGGCAAATGGGACAAGAATGGCGTTGTTTGAGCCATGTTTCGATGCAGTGAGCATGAAACCTATGGCGACATGGCATTCGAGAAACTTCAGATCCAACCTCAAGTTCCTCCAAACAGATGGTGCAGTTCTCGTCGGCTCCTGTCTCTACTTTCACCCTCTCCACCATCTCTTTTATGGACGACTCTTTAGAAGCAAGCATGCTATAGTTAGCGCTAGCAAACTCTACCAAAGCTCTTATCACCAAACTCTCCAGGCTGCTCTCACTCTCACCCTCCATCACTATTGCCTCTTTGTAACACAAACTTTGACCCCATTACCTCATTAATTTAAGTACAAGAGAGGAAGAGAGAGAGAAAACTAAAGAATAATACAAGTTAATAGTCATGGAGGGGAACAAGGCATATGTTGTACTCCATTAATTACAACATTAATTTCATAAATAAACAATACTATTATTTAGAAATTTTAGTTTTTAAAAAATTAAGATATAATTAATTAAATTACTTTATAAAACTTATTGAAAGTATTAATTATAGTAATGTATTTATATGTGAGTTTATGGATGTTAATTGGGTGGATTTTATGGGAATTCTCCCACCTCATATCTGATTGGGCAAGGATGGTTACAAACTTCGCAAGTTGTGAGGTGAGAATGGAGATAAAAACTAGATTCGTCGTAGTTGGTGAGACATGCGTGAACATGACTTTGTACCCTCCCATCTTCACCCGCCTCACATCATCCCCTCCCACTCCATATCATTTCAACCCATCCCGACAAATCTTATTACATGTTATTATAAATCTTTATTAAAAGTATAGTTGAGTTTGCGTTTGATCAAATCAAATATATAAAAAAATTAAAAAAAATATGAGTTCGAATCTGAGTCAAATTTAAGATAATTCAAATTAACTTATCTTGGGATATTTAATCTTTTTTCCATAACAAATTTGATTTATATTTATTTAACTAATACTTATAAATATATTATACGAAATGAGTCATGAGACAGGTAAAGAGGGGGTTAGGTAGATCTCATCTCAAGACCAACATGGGTGGTGGGACAACCAGTCGAGGAAGATTTTAGTCTTGCGGGTTACGGCAGGAATGATTCTAGATTTTGTATTCACGGCGGGTCGTAGGCTTAGGGATGAAAATAAAAATTCTTGACAGGGATGAGTGTGGAGGGAGTACCCTTCGCACTCGCCCCACCCCGACCAATTGATATTCCCATGTGACTCGCCCTTTTCTCTCTTCTCTATTACCTTTTTTTAGTTTTTTTTCGTTTTATTTGTTTTAAATTTTTTTTTCGCACACCATTTTGCGTTTTGTTTTGGTTACCTTTGTGAAATGATTTTTCAACCTTGTGACTCCTTTTTCGTCTATCTTATGACATGGTTCTTATATATTTTTATGGTAGTTTGTGTTTGTGTAGCGATCATCATGACACATGCCATGATCAGAGAAGGTGGGCGGTTTTGTATGATTAAATTCTTTTGTGATAGTTCGTTGATGTTTTTCAAACTATTAGTGGAGTAATTTGTAAGATTGAATTTGTTGATCTCTCTTCTACACCATTACTTCTTAAACGTCTAGTGTGATAGAGATAAAAGATTTATTTGCTAGATTTCTATGAATGATGAAGGACATAAGTTTCTTTTTCTTTTCATGCCCATAGATGTTTTATTATTTTTTTCTGTATGAGATTTCTTTTTAAGACTTGATGAGTCATATATTTGTATCGTTATTCGTATTTGACACTTGTATTGCAATCTAGATAATTTAGCTTGCATGTCATAACGTAAATACAAGACTCAACTATAACATCCCTGTTAGACATCAAATTTGCAATTCCAAGTCCAGATTGTATGATTTCTCCAATGATGTAGTAAAAAGTAGAGAATATGCTGATCTCAAATCTTAAGAACATTGTGGATTTGAAAGGAAGAGATGAGAGAATTACTTGGTATAGGATCACGTGAGAAGAGTTGGATGTGATGCAGATGTAGTCTTGTAGAGTACTGAGGAGTTTGTGGGAAAATAACATCAGACTGGTAAGAAGTTGAAGCCAACTCCATCAAAGAAACCAATTCCTCTTCAAGGTCTCTAAAGAAGTCCTCTGCAACAGAAATCGAACTATGAGTTATAAAGAGAAGTGAGTATTAGTTGTCATGTAACCCTTAGATCGGCCTATGCGGAAAGACCATGTCTAGCAAGGCACATCACAATTAAAACTCAAGTGGAAAACATGTTGACAAATTAAATATTCATTTCGACAGCTTAACGTCAAGACTCGGTGAAAACCATCAAATTAGATAAATTTGTTTAGTACATCAAGTAGTATTTCCAAAGTCAATCATAACATAGACTCATAAAATGATGTAGGAAACCGTGACCACTTAAGTAAACTCATCATAGGACGGTTACAAAATAAGTATCAATTAACGTATTAAAATATTTTTAGTTTAATACCATACATATCAAAATATAGGCACATGCCACCCTGAAAGTACAAACGGTGGATAGAAACATTACATTAAAAAATAATACCAAATGTGTCGATCCTCCAAGTGTCAGCTACGGGGTGGCCTATCCAAAATATCTGAAAGGGGAAAAAGAAATTAGGGGTGTGAGCTAGAAAGCTCATTGTGTTCCAACAGTGCAAGCAAAACATTTGCATCATTTATATAATAAATCATGTCATGCAAAATATATCATAAAAGCATTCAAGTTTCCATGCAACCTATCTACCCTCCAACCAAACACCATGATACAGTTCCCCAAAATAGTATCACATACTAGCATTAACCCAAGCTCATTGGGCGCGGGTACCATCCTAAGAAAATACCTTAGAATACGGGCGGCCCTAGTCAAAACTTAAGAACCGAAAACGAACAGACCTAGCCGAAGCTTAGGAACCGAATGCGAGCGGACCTAGCCGAAGCTTAGGATCTGAATACAGGCAGTCTTACCAGCTTGATCAGGGCTGAGCCGATAGTGACTCCACATCATACCCCAAGTACACCTACTAATTAGTCCATGCAGTAACATAGTACGCAACAATAACAATTATAGCAATGCTTAATAATATATTTCTACACTGATAACCGGAAACCATAGAGCATGCTTGTCATATCGGATGCTAAGGCATAAATCAAACATACAATACATTCGTGTTTCTTTCATAAAAAGAAAACATATTAGTTTTACAGAAAATCAAGTTTGACAATCATATGCACATGATCCGTTTTATTAAAACATATAAAGCATGTAAAATAGTAAATATGCAACAATCATATAGCACATAAGGAACACAGCTTAAAAGATCATATCAGTCGGTCGAAAGGTCTACCGAGCACCAGGATCACGCTCCGCTACAATACTGGAATAAGTGACGATAGGATCATAAGGCGGTACAGATCGGGACGAGCTGGGCTAGGCATAGGCACGATCAGGGGATCCACAAGTACCTATTAAATCAGAATATCAATATCAGTCCTTAATCATCAATTTCTCTTAAATGACATAACTTTATACATATGCATGTTCAGGTTCAACGTCCAATTCGGAGGCTTTCAGGTTAGAATTTCACGAAACGAGCTTCAAAATCGGACTCAGGACGTCAAAAAACATAAAATGAGACTTTTCAAGAAGAGTTGACTTTTTGGCCAAAGTCAACGTTGACGTCACTGGTCCAAAGGCTAACTCAGGGAGTTGACTCATTGTGTTGACTCAGGTAAGTTGACTCACTAGATTGACTCAAGCAAGTTGACTCAGGCAAATTGACTCACTGAGTTGACTCGGGTGAGTTGACTCACTAAGTTGACTCGGGCGAGTTGACTCACTGAGTTGACTCGGGCGAGTTGACTCACTGAGTTTACTCGGGCGAGTTGACTCACTGAGTTTACTCGGGCGAGTTGACTCACTGAGTTTACTCGGGCGAGTTGACTCACTGAGTTTACTCGGGCGAGTTGACTCACTGAGTTTACTTGGGCGAGTTGACTCATGGAGTTTACTCGGTCAACATATCAGGTACGGGTCAACGGGTCAGGTCGGTTAATGGGCTTGGTTTACCACTGGGATTGGGTCGGTTTTTTTGGACCGGTTCGAGTGGCTCAGTTCAAGGCCAGACCGAGTCTGAGCCAACTAGTTCAAGGCCTTAGACGGCGCGTGAAGCCCACGCGCGGCCCAAAAGTCACCGGAAAACACCTCAAGACGCGGTAAAACCGCTAAAATTTCCCCTACATCCCTAAATTACTCGAGAAAAGGTATGAATACTCACCAAACTTACCGAATCTGCCAAAAAAATGATCGAATTTCTGTATCACCGACGAGGCATTGAACGACGGTGAACGATTGTGCCACCGGCAGGGTTTTGCTCGGCCCAACGTGAGGAGTTCAACGGACACTCCCACGCCTAGAACGGACGGTCGTAGCGGCCGGAAAATTTGATAAATCGAAGGGGTTTAACCCTAGGTTTGCCGAACCTATTTCCTTCAATTACCGGTGATCGGAGCGGCAAAAGCGAGAGAAGGTTGAGGGGTTTTGGTCGACGTTTGACGGTGAACTCATCGGTGGCGGGTTCACGGTACGACGCGGCGATGAGCGAAAAGGGACGGTGGTCAGGTTTAGGGGAGGTGAAGGGTCGACGGGTAAGTGTTCTGGTGGACTTTTTGGGGGTTGGACCAAAATAAAGACTTGTTAATGAGTTTGGTAGGGTATTTTGATTATTTTATTTTTATTTATTTATTATAATTATTTCGGAACCACATAAAATTAAGTGAGGGAGGTTTATAACCAAGAGCTCCTTTAGCTCAGTGGTTGGGCATTCGGCTAATACCACTTGAGGTTGTGGGTTTGATTCCCACAACTTTTACTTTTATTTCTTTTTTTCTAGGGTGTTACAACTCTCCCCATAAAAAGAAATTTCGGCTTCAAAGTTTACCTGAGTTGAACAGATGTGAGAACTGATCTTTCATTGACTCAAGAGTCTCCCAAGTAGCTTCTTCAGGACCACAATTACTTCACTGTACTTTAACCATATGAATACGACGGTTCCTCAGAACTCTCTCGTCTTGATCCAAGATCTGAACAAGTTCATCCTCATAAGACAAATCTGGTCTCAACTCCACATAATGTACCTGAATAACATGGCTCGGATCTGGGTGGTACTGGCTCAACATAGATACATGAAATACATCATGAATACAGCTAAGTTGATGAGGCATCTCAAGTTGATAAGCAACATGCCTGACTCTCTTCCGGATACGGTATGACCCGATAAATCTTTAACTCAATTTGCCTTTACGCCCAAATCTCAAAACTTTTTTCCATGGAGACACCTTTAGAAAAACCTTATCACCAACCTCGAACTCAATGTTTTTCCTCCTCCGGTCAGCATAGGACTTTTGTTTGTCAAAAGCCTCTTTCAAACGGTTACGAATCAATCTGATGGTCTCCTCGATCTCTCAAACCAATTTTGGGCCTAAGGTCTTCTTCTCATACAACTCCGTCCAACAAATGGGAGCACGACACTTACGACCATACAGAGCATCATACGGTGCCATGCAGATACTAGCTTGATATCTGTTATTGTAAGCAAACTTAGCCATGGGCAAGAAATCCTCCCAACTACCACGGAAATCAATCACACATCCTGTAACATGTCCTCAAAAATCTGAATCACCCTCTCTGATTGTCCATCTGTCTGCGGATGAAAGGATGTACTGAAATTCAGACGAGTACCTAAAGCATTGTGCAAGGCCAACCAGAATCGAGAAGTAAACCTTGGATCCCGATCAGAGATGATAGATAATGGTACCCCATGTAGTTTGACGATCTTAGAGATGTACAGTTTAACCAGCTTCTCCAAAGAGTAGGTGACTCGAACTAGAATAAAATGAGCTGACTTGGTGAGTCGGTTAACAATCACCCAGATAGAATCCTTTTTAGAAGGTGTTAGAGGAAGCCCTAAAACAAAATCCATCGTGACACGTTCCCATTTCCACTCGAGGATCTTAATAGGCTGTAATAAACCAGAAAGATGCTGGTGTTCTGCCTTAACCTGCTGGCAAGTCAAACATCGATATACAAAATCTGAAATGTCCTTCTTCATACCTTCCCAATGATATCAGTGCCTCAGGTTTTGGTACATCTTGTTCCCACTGGGATGCATAGCATAAGGGCTGTTATGAGCCTCACTAAGAATGGTTCGCTTCAACTCGACATCATCCGGTACACAATAACGATCCTTGAAGCACAGGACTCCATCCTGATCAAAGGCATAAATAGAAGTATATCCTTGCTCAACCTGCTGTATGACAGGGAGTAAGGAATTGTCTAGAAGCTGTTTGGCCCTAATTTCCTCGGCCAATGTCGGTTTAACCTGCAGCTTGACTAGTAAACTGCCATCACTATATATACTCATCCTGGTAAACAAGGATCTCAAGTCTGATATAGTCTTACGACTCAAAGCATCAGTAACAACATTAGCCTTCCCCGGGCGGTACTCATTCACACAATCATAGTCCTTAAGAAGCTCAATCCAACGGTGTTGTCTCAGATTAAGCTCTTTCTGTGTAAGAATGCACTTCAGGCTCTTATGATTTGTATAGATATAACACTTCTCTCCATAGAGATAGTGTCTCCAAATCTTCAGGGCAAAGACCACAACGGCCAGCTCTAGATCATGGGTTGCCATCATGCATCAAAACACATCCAAGCCCGGAGCTTGATGCATCACTATAAACTGCAAAATCCTTCCCAGACTCGGGCTGCGTCAAAACTGGAGCTTGCGTTAGAGCTGTCTTCATTTTCTCGAAACTATCCCGCTGAGCATATGTCCAGATGAATGTAACATATTTCCTCAACATCTTCGTCAATGGAGCTGCAATAATGGAAAAGCCCTCGACGAAAGGCCTATAATACCCAGCTAAACCCAAGAAATTGTGGATCTCGGAAACATTCTTGGGTTGCTTCCAACTCACAATGGCCTCTATCTTGCTCGGATCAACCTAAATACCCTGAGTCGATACCACATGCCCCAGAAATGTCACCTCGTTGAGCCAAAATTCACACTTGCTCAACTTGGCATACAATTTGTGTTCTCTGAGAGTCTGCAGAATAATCCTCAAATGCTCAGCATGCTCTGCTTCAGTCCGGGAGTAGACTAGGATGTCATCAATGAATACCACCACAATCTGATCCAAATAGGGCCGGAACACACGGTTCACCAGATCCATAAAGGTAGCAGGAGCATTAATCAGACCAAACGACATCACTAAAAACTCATAAAGCCCTTTATCTTTGCTTACGGTAATTAATGCACAGTCTGAGAAAACCATCTTTCTTCTTCACGAAAAGAACAAGAGCTCCCCAAGGCGAAAAGCTAGGTCGGCGAGTTGACTCACTAGGTTGACTCGGGCAAGTTGACTCACTGAGTTTACTCGGTTAACGGGTCGGGTACGGATCAACGAGTCGGGTCGGTCAAGGGGTCGGGTCAGTCAATGGGCTTGGTTTACCATTGGGCTTGGGCCGGTTCAGGTGGCTCAGTTCAAGGCCAGACCGAGTCTGAGCCGGCCGGTTCCACAGCCACCGTCCAAGACAGCCAAAAATCGCCTTGGACGACGCGTGAAGCCCACACGCAGCCCAAAAGTCGCCGGAAAACACCTCAAGACGCGGTAAAACCGCCGAAATTTCCCCTACATCCCTAAATTACTCGAAAAATGGTAGGAATACTCACTAAACTTACCGAATCAGACGAAAAAATGATCAAACTTCTGTGTCGCCGACGAGACACTAAACGAAGACAAATAATTGTGCCACCGGCAGAGTTTTCTCGGCCCAACGTGAGGAGTTCGACGGATACTCCCACGCCTCGAACGGACGGTCGTGTCGGTCGGAAAATTTGATAAATCGAAGGGGTTTAACCCTAGGTTTTCCGAACCTATTTCCTTTAATTGTCGGTGATCGGAGCGGTGAAAGCGAGAGGAGGTTGAGGGGTTTTGGTCGGCGTTCGAAGGTGAACTCGTCGGTGGCGGCGGTGCACGGTACGACGCGACGGTGAGCGAAAAGGGACGGTGGTCGAGTTTAGGGGAGGGGTCGACGGGTAAGTGTTCTGGTGACTTTTTTGGGGGTTAGACCAAAATAAAGACTCATTAATGAGTTTGGTAGGATATTTTAATTATTTTACTATTATTATTATTATTTAGGAACCACATAAAATTAAGTGGGGTAGGTTTATAACCATAGTTCTTTTAGCTCAGTGGCTGTGTATTCGGCTAATACCACTTGAGGTTATGGGTTTGATTCCCACAATCTCCGCTTTCATATTTTTTTATAGGGTGTTTACATGCCATTCACAGGGAAAAGATAAAACAGATGCTAAACAAGATTTAGAAATGCAAATCATTAAAGCTTAGAAAGGCAATCCAAGTTTGAAGGAAGAATGATAGAAATGCATAAACAACAAACTTGGAACTATCAACATTGCTTTCAATCACTTCCTAATTCTGAGATTTTTGAACAATAGTGATGAGATTGAGAACAAAGCCCAAGAAACATGATACTATGAGGCTTGTAACATACAAAATTGCTAACTATTTATCACTCTATCAGAGAAGCATTTCGATTTTATCCAATAATTTATATATTAAAAAAGTTTTAATTGTGAAAAAATAAACACATGACATGATAGAACTGTAAATGAGACGAGACAGATCGCGAGCTACTCAAGTTTTATTTGGTCAAAATTTGAATTGATTGAATTCGACTCGAATTCTTAACGAGCTGAGCCGAGCTACTCAATACTCGACTCGAAATGCTCGCAAGCTACTCAAAAATATAATATATTATATTATATTGATTAATTCTGATTTAATTTTGGGGTTTTAGGGTTAATTCAGAGGTTATTTTATTTTTTGAGATTATGTTTAGGTTAGGTTAACAATAGATTATATGTTTTGGGGAATAAAAGTTAGAAAATTAGAGTTTAATTTGAACTCGAACTCTAATTTTTATTTTTAAATTTAATTCGAACTTGATAAATTTCAACTTGCGAGCTTTCGAGTTGAACTTGATAATTTTAAGCACTCAAGGTTAACCTTGAGCATTTTGAGTTTTAGTCGTTCTTGACTGGACTCGTTTACAAAATCCAAAAAAAGAAAGTCGTCATTGGTGATTTATGTGGCTAACCGTGTACAATTCTTTAACACGTGCCGCCATCAACGCATATTTAGTTTAGGAGGATTCAAGTCAACAACCTGTCGTAACTTGGTTGGACCACGTCACCTCCCTACTTAATGCCTACGATATGCCCTTCTGGCTTCTAGATCGCGACTTGTCTTCTTTTCTTCCTCCACAACCACTCCTTTAATGCCTCCTTAAACGCTTTTCTCCACTCCTTCTCCTTCTCCCCCTCACCTTGTTTGATTACTTTGGATCTCTGGTAATGTTCCATTCTCTTCTTCTTCTTCTTCTTCTTCTTCTTCTTCTTCTTCTTCTTCTTCTTCTTCTTCTTCTTCTACTACTAGTTTAACCTCAAGTTTCCAATGTATCTTTTCTCTCTGGATATTTAAGACAATGAAATCTTTGTCTGAAATTCTAATCACTGTTTTGATGATGAAAAGAACAAAAATATCGTTTTTTTCCCGTTGGAATGGAAGAAAACTTCAAAGTAACTGTTTTATTATTATTATTCCAGAACTGATACTTCTTTTTATATATATTTTTTGAAGATAGAACATGGAGTATGAAGATCAGATCAATCGAGCTGACCCAACATACCAATGTCTCTTATTTGGTAAAATATCTTACCCTTCTTTAATTTGTTATATCAAAAGGTAAACCCTTTTAAGCTAATCTCCATTAAATATTTTTTTTTTACAGATTTAGACGACACCCTTTACCCTCTGACATCTGGATTGTCCAAGGAAGTTACCAAGAACATTCAAGGTATTGTTTTTACTATTTACTTGAAGGATCCCATTGCGAAATTCTTTGCTTTCTCTTGAAATCCATAACTTTTTTTTTCTTTAAATTTTGATACCATTTTCTAGAATATATGATTAAGAAGCTTGAAATGGAGGAGGAAAAAGTTCCCCAATTATGTGTTTCCTTGTACAGGCAGTATGGCACAACAATGGCTGGTTTAAAGGTAAAGCCTATCATCACTTTCTTTTAAGAATATTTGAACTATAAAATTAGATCAATCCATATGACCATCCTTAAGAGGTGACACTTCTTTTTGTACCAAAAATGATGATTCTATTTTTGTTCTTCGTTTTTTCCTCCAGGCTATTGGCTACAACTTCGATTACGATGATTTTCATAGGTACTGATCTTTCTCCAGTTGATGTTTTTGTTCAATGATGGTTCTATTTATGGTACATGGTTCTAACATATTCCTTTTCTTACAGTTTTGTTCATGGGAGGTTGCCTTATGAATTGCTAAAGCCTGACCCCTTTTTGAGAAATCTCTTGCTTAGCCTGCCTGTTCGGAAAGTTGTAAGAATCTCGATTCTTCTATATGAATTGTTGTTTGTGATGATATTTAGAGGTTTCATTGTGACTTTTGGCACGGTATTTGTATACAGATTTTCACGAATGCAGATAGGAACCATGCTGCTACTGTGCTTAACAGGTTGAGATTGGAGGACTGTTTTGATGGGATTATATGCTTTGAGACCCTGAATCCCACAAACAAAGACGATTCTTCGGAAAATGATTCCACCAAAATCTTCGACTTCTATACATTCTGTACTTGTCCTGATTCCGAGCTCGAACTTCCAAGTCCTAAAGTTGTATGCAAACCTCTTGAAAAAGCATATGAACGAGTTTTTGAGATGGCCAATATCAACCCCCAGAAAACGGTAAATCAATCCGTCAATCATTTCACTTTTCAAACCATTGGAATCTGAATAAGTGAACTAAATCAAAGAACTTCTATAATTGCTTCAATGTCCTGTTTTGCAGTTGTTCTTCGATGACAGCATCCGCAATATTCAGACCGGTAAACGTACGGGCCTTCACACCGTATGGGTAAGCTACCGAATATCTAACTGCAATTTGTTTTTGCATTTTCTTTTTTGTGTTTGACATGTCCTTATTCTACACTCACATCCAAATTCCAGCATTATAAGGTTTTACTCACCAGTTTCCCATGATACCAATATAGGTGGGAACTTCTCAACGAACCGAAGGTGTGGATTATGCATTAGAGAGCATTCACAATATCAGGGAAGCATTGCCAGAGCTCTGGGAAGCAGCAGACGAGAAGGTTGAGAACATTCTACATGCTGGGGAGGTACCTGTTGAGACAACAGTTATAGCTTAGCTCTTAGACCATAAATCTATATTTGGTGTGCTTTCACCACTCTTTGTAACATGTAGACGAGTCGTTTTAGTTATGATATCCGAACTTTTTACTTCATTAAAACAAATGTATTTTGATATATATATTCAAACATGATATGATATTTGATCTCTGAATATATATGAAAAGTGAAAACATTTTCTAGACAATGCTGCAATTTATGGTCAGAACTGTTACTCGTCAACTTTGTAACCCCTTGACCCAGTCTAGACGGTAGATCGAACCGAACGGGTCACACGAGAAATATTGGAGTAAACCGTGAAGTTTACTCCAATAAACAACCCTAATTTTTCTTCTTTTTATCTTGTCTAGATGCCCATTAGTATCCTAAGTATTTAACATCAGAACGGAACATTCACAACTCAAACAAACATCGATTAGGACTCAATTGCATTTGATTACGATTTTGAGGACCATTTTGCAAACTTAACAAATTACATGGGATTCTTCCGATTTTAGATTACCATCTTTAAATTAATTATGTTATATACATCTCTGTCAAAATTCAGCTCAAAACAATCATCCAAGCTCATTTAATTGCATCCACAACATTTAGAGACTAAAATGTAAGAAAACAGAACATGCAAATATAAATTTTAACTTACAAAACTGCCACCGTATCGATACCCTCTCTGAGGGTATCGATACGCCCTCGAGAACACAACTCTCAGGCTCGACACAACAAGTTACGTACCGATACCCTCACAACTCGTATCGATACCCTTAGAGAGGGTATCGATACGCCCTCGAGAACACAACTCCCAGGCTCGACACAACAAGACTCGTACCGATACCCTCACAACCGTATCGATACCCCATAAACCAGTAGCCAAAAATCGTATCAACACGCTCCCGCGTATCGATACTCCCCTCTAATTTATGAAGCATGTACCAATACCCTATCAAGGGTATCGATGCCCTAAAGCCTGCAATGACTCAAATGGCTGGTTTTACACATTTTAAATCACTCAAAGGAAATCCAACATGCTTCCAAAACACACACAATGAATTTAAACATCAATCCTCAAACATGCATAGCAATTTCAACAACAAGACGTGGCAATTATCATCAAAAAGTTTTAAAGGCATGCTTCTTATAAAATCAATCCATCCAAAAGTCATAACTCAATTCAAAGCTTAAACCAACATATAGAGCCTTTTACAAGCTTAAAACCAGTAAACAAACATGCGCAAAACGGGAGTTCATACACATCTCCCAAATAGACTATGGTACCTCATTGCCCTTATTACTCTAGTCCATAAACGAAATATATATTTAAAAGCAAAGTCTCCTACGATCCCCTTGCAAGTTGCTGCCTTCAAGTTCTTAATTATCTGCATTGATGGACAAAAAGAGAGCGTAAGCATACAAGCTTAGTGAGAAGTGCTCTAAACCAAAACACCATCAATGCACTAAAACTATTTTCATAACCACATTAAAAATCTCATTTCAATTTGCTAAATATCATTTGAATACTATCATGCCCTTCTTAAAATCTTGCACTTTCCTTAACAAATCAGCATGTTAACATCATGCAACATGTGATAAAAAAACCCAAAGTAAATCCATTGCTAACAATCAACTTAAGTCTTATGATGCTTAGTTACCATATGCAAAGCTTAAAGGGCATTAATAACTCTCCCCTTACATCCCTGCAACATCCAGCGGCCATCCGCATGTACAAAAAAATCCCTATGATAACTAGGTCGAACCATATCCGTCACTTTCTTCACGAGCTCCATTGATGCCATTGCTTGTACGTCTCTGGCCTTTCAACCCTTTCCTTACCCTCATGCAATGGCGTTCATAATGTCCCTCCCATGTACTTTCCTCACAAACATCATCTTTTGAGGATAGTCCCAACCAACGGTACTGCAATAGCTTCAAATATATTGAACTGAGCAGAGAAATGAAAGAGTGCCTCTCGGAACCTTGTGACAAAGGACAAAGAATGGAGCATTGTATGTCCCATTTCCATCATCATTTTATTTGCATCTTCTAAAAGGGGCAGGCTAAAACATAAAGTCCATAAGCTTTTAAGATAGCAGCGGCCGATGTCCTGTTGCTCAGAAGATGTGCATACAATGGTTCTCTCATTTAAATTTTCACCTTTGCAGAGCAGTACATGGTCGAACATCTTCGACTGCTACTGCTCTGAATCTTATTCTTCAAGATAGTGCAGATTGCTTGTTGATCCTACCTTGTTCCACATCCTCACGCTCATAATTTTTCCTTCCCCTTGACCCTGAAGGCCTTGATGGGTCACTTTGAGAAGCCAAAAATACCTCATCAACGTTGACAGATCTTTAATGGCTTTTCTTTGTAAATCTGGAAACAAAGAGGTTCTTTCAAGAGAAGTTCGACTGTTGAAATACTGCTCTCGGTGAGGTTATAATCATGGCCGAGAACGTGATAGAAGGATCTTTCAGCAGCGTGGAGAGCCAAGCAATCCTGCAACATGCAGGTCTTTTCTTCAAGATCTTCCTCCATTAGCATCTCGTGTATGTATGTATGTATGTATGTATGTATGTATGTATGTATGTATGTATGTATGTATGTATGTATGTATGTATGTATGTATGTATGTAATCCATTCAACAGATAAAGAAAGAAAGAAAGACATCCATTTGTGTGTATGATTCAATCATCCCCCGCAACTATCCCGACATGAGCCTACCTCTGTACTGGTATACCTAATTTAACTTATAACACCACCAAAGAAGAGAATTAAAAGCATAATTAACATCAAAATAGGAATAATTGGGTTAGAATCGGCAACGTGAAGATACTTTGCATAGCCAAATGCATCCACTCGGGCCTTTCATCATCAAATGTCATAATCTTAAATTATGATTGGATCATATAATCATGTTATTAACATTTTTACTTAATTTCTTCATATGGTATATCGATGCTACTGTATTGAAAACCATCCAATTTAATTGGGAAAGTTGGAATCAACCTACACCTTGCTTACTCTAAGAATATTCATCCATCGCCCTCTATACCAATTCATTCCAGGAAAGCAACATTGACGACACATATTTGCAACATCTTTTTTTTTCTTTTCAATACATGCAAAATTAATTCTAAGGATGTAAGAAATTAAAGATAATATTAATACACAAAAAGAGCCAATGTTTACACTTTGTTGTTCCTATAAAGGTGGCACCCGCAGCAGGCAGGCTGCCTTTGATTTCAAAAACCTACTAAAGCATTAGTTAGGGTAATCAGCCATCTCCCCGCCAAGTATGTCTGGTGTGTGGCTATTCGACAAGAGAGGTGTGGCTCGCTTGATATCCAACCCTACCAGGGAATCCTTTGAGCAAAAAGATCCGATTTATCCCGGAACTTCAACCGCACCCGGCGCTCGGCCACGGGTCCTGGTCTACCTCCCAACCAATCAAGTCATCAAGTCCTACACCGAGCTCGAGCAGCGACTGGCTGAACTCGGTTGGAGTCGGTACTACAACTTCAGCCAACCTCACCTTCTCCAATTCCACAAATCAGAGAACTCGGCTCACCTCATTTCACTCCCGAGAAATTTCGCCCATTTCAGGTCCTTACATATGTACGACATTGTCGTCAAAAACCGGTCCTCCTTTGAAGTACGTGAAACCCCTCAGTCTCAGTGACATGACGTTGTGCCTCATTGAACGACATCAAACACAAAATGCTTTCTTCTCATGTTTAAGTTGTTTCAAGAGCTGATGTTCGGTTCTAATTTTGGGTTGTTGTTGTTTTTATCAGATATGTTCTTCTCTCTCATTTCCAATCGGTCTCTGTTGATCTTTTATCATATATATTTGGAACAAAGATCAAAGTTTTCACCTTTTTTCTGTGTGTGCATATATTGCAAGCATGTGAATGTGATGAGAAGAGAACCGTGATTGTTTTAGTTATTTTGATTACTGATTCAAGTTTAGCAACTTAGTTTTTTTTATTACCAAAACTACTTTAGATAAAGTGATTAATGAGAATGATATTTGTCAATCACATGAAATTCATTCGAAGCAGCAGAGGCAGAGGTGGTCGTACAAGGTTTGATTTGACATAACAGTAAGCATGGATGAGTTTTCATTGCAATGCAGATTGCAGGCAGCTACTTGAACGTCCTACAGATATACTAGTTATATATTCATTTGTTTGGGAATCAGTCAACCTTGACCTACGATGCTAAGGCCTGGGCTATAGACGTGTGTTCAGACCAGAGCTGAAACTGGTCATGCATGCTGCCAGCCCAGCCCCCAAATCTTTTCTTTTCCCTGTTTGATACTCTTTGTCCTTTTCCAGTTTTGAGATTTGCGTTAATCCCTCGTCCTTACTCCTTACCATTTAGTTTCACACCATGTATGATGTATAATGTAGTTAGATTGGAATGAACATGGTTGATTGGACCTTAGCTACACTAAATACTTGATGTTACGTTGCTTCAAACTTACTAGGATTTCAACCAACAAACTTAATTCTCAAACTTGATGATTTTGCAATAAACACCCAAATGTATATGATCACATTTTTGTAATATACTTTTCTAATATATACATATATATATATATTGTAATATACTATTGTCGCAGCCAATATTTAGACGTAAATAAAAAACGCATGAAAAGAATATTATTGAATAAAAAATAATACAACACATTATATACACATTAAATGAAAATAACCACTTGGCATATATATACATTTTAAGAGGGAAAATAACTTATATGGGATATAATTATACATATATATTATTATAGAGTGAAAAAATAATATAATTAATACATTAAAGTTACTATAGTAAATATTTAAAACACATAATAATATATACAAACATACACAAATGCCATATAGAAACAAAACAAAAGTAAGGAACATTCATTCAAATAGTAATACATTATACATAAGCCAAAATTAGAAAGAACATACTTGAAATTGAATCCAAAGAATGCGTAAATAAAATGTAGGTATTAATAGAAATTATGAATTGAATGTGAAAATTAAAACACAAGTGAATAAACGACGACTAATTGCTATAATAAAAAGCTAAAATGTTGGAAGGATTTTTGTACGTTGTAACGCTTTGAGTTTGTATTATTCTGAAGCAAGAGTAAAGATAAAGTTTTGAACACAGAAACTCATAAAAATTTTGAAGAGAGGGAACTTTTATTCATCGTTTGTGTCTATTTTTTTTTTCTATAGAATGCTCCGTGTTAAGGTTGCACACAAATCGTGATAATTTTCACACTAATACTAAATATTTTTGGAAAGAAAATAATGTATTTATTTGGGCACCAAATTATTTTTCTTACGCTCAATATGACCCTAAATTAATTAAAACAAATAGAAAAAGTTCAAGTTTAATTTCTTTTGGTAATATGCATGTCTGTCTTACGGTCTATATTCGGGGTGCGTGGCTGCCCCTCCTAACAATATTGTCTTCAAGGTTTGAAGTTGTGTCCTCTTTTTTAGAGTGCAATGTGCCTTACCAATGCACCCAACACTTGTTGGTAAAGTTTAAATTTGAATTTGATTACAAATAATCAATGAAATAATTGAAAATTCGTAATAAAATCAAATTTCTGCATTGGACCCATATCCAATTTTTTGTGCGTGTTGTCTTCAGTAAAACGAACATTTCTTGAGCTTCTGACGTCCGATTGAGGCGTTTTAAGCTGCGCTGGAAAGTTAACTAAAAGACGATCAGTTCGTAAGAAGACATCGTGACTTGAAAATGCCTGAATCTTATCGAAAATTCGTCATAAGTACGCAGTAAAAATTTATTGCACATAGCTTGACTTTTCATACTTGTTGAAATCTCTTGCAATCTTTCCAAATATGACGTGATTAGGATCTTTTGTAATATGAAAAAAATACATTAATAATAACAATAAAATAACAATAGTATCGAAAATATAAAAAACTGAAACTGAAAATGAAATAAAATGGGCTGGATAAAAACACGTGACTACAACTAACTAGTGACGTTGACATTTTCTAACGGAAGGTAATGGGAGAGACCAAAATAAAAGCGAAATAAAAGTTAGGTGACCACAATTAAAGTTTTAAAAGTTCTTGGACCAAAATGAAAGCATCCTAGAAGTTGGGTGATTATTTATGTAGTTTAACCTAAAAGAAAACTAAAACAGTAAAACGGAGCGTTTCGCGTTTACTTAAAATGGTTTCAAAACACAAGTTAAACCCGACAACGCCTCTGGTTCAGTTGTTTGATCTCTCCCAGACTGGTAACATATATCGACGGCACTATACCGATTGCAGGTCTGCTAAACGCGACGGGATCACGGTGACTTCGTTGGTTAATGATTTCTGTACTTTTTTTAGCTTTTAAGCATTCCTATGATTTGGTTTAGATATACGAATATCGGGCTCTGATTTTGAACTTTTCTTGTTCCTGTTCTGTCTCTTACAAGAAACTTGTCAGAAGCTGTATAAGCTTAGTGAAAATTACGTTTTCAAATGCTTCATATAACTTGTGGATATGTTTCATGGGGATTTTTTGTGATTATTAGGGTTCTTAATATATTGGGGGAGGGACAGTTTTAGCTAAATTGGAATTAAGGGTTTCAAGTATTATAGATAATGGAATTTTGGGACACCCTGCAATTGTTGCTGTAAATAATTAATTTGGGATTATTAAACAGGTTTTCTGCGTATTTCGCTTCTAAGTTTTTTTTTTCTTTATGAAATTCTGAATGAGTATGTTGCTTTAAAGGATTGGAGTCTGATCTGTTTCAATTATTATTAGATGATATATATAGGGAAAATACATTAAACCTTTCTTTGGTGAAATGATGTTTTATTTCTAGCTATTGCGGATATATATGACATTTAACTTGAAGTTATTCATGAACTGATATATTGCAGGGTTGGGTGAATAAATAAGACATTTTGATGTTGGGGAAAGGAAGGAAAGTGTCTGGTAGAGGAGAGACTGTTATGGCAAATTATGCTTTTGGCCCGGGTGAAGATGATGTTGTTATAAAACACAGGCTTCTGACCCGTACAACTACTACGAGAGGTGAACCACCATTGAAGAAGCTTCAAAGGAAGTTCACCGCGTTTGTCTTAGAGGTTGAAAAGGTTGAAGGTAACTATAATGACTGTGCAAAACTTTCCAAGGCTTTCTTGCAAGAGTTGTCTACATTTGAGATTCCTTTACTAAAGAGTAAAGCTGTTATTGATGCACATCTTAGAGAGAAGGAGAACTTCAATGAGTTAAAAGATGAGATAAATAGGCAGATATCTCTGGCACAGACTGATATAGAAGATCTGAAGAAACAACTAGAGGAAAGTAAGATCGAGAGGCAACACAAGGAGGAGTGTGAGGCGATTAGGAAACTGATCTCCACACAACCACCGAGATCAGAGACTCAGAAAAGCATAAGAGATATAGAGAAAGAGATTGCAGCATTGGAGGCAGAGAATACTGCTGGTTCAAGGTTACTGGAGCTTCGGAAAAAACAGTTTGCGTTGCTGCTGCATGTGGTATGTTTAATTCTGCAACTTACAGTTTTCACTGTTTCTATTCTAAGCATGGTCGAATTGAAACACCTTTTATGCTGTTTGAATTTGTTTGCTAATGTATCTTGATTGTGAGAATACAATCTCTTGAAATCCTCTCCATGAACATTCTTTGCGTTATACTGTCTCCATATTTAATCTCTTTTGAATCTTATGTATTTCCTAAAAATGGCCTTGCTGCTGGTTCCATTTTATGCTTACCTCATTGCCTGGGGTCATTGGTTTTCTTTTGCACTTTGGCACTTAAAGTTTGCGATTGAGCCACTTAATTTGAGATTTATTTGTCTCTAATCTCATCTGCTATCCCTTTATGCTTTGCGTTCTGTTGGCCTCAATGCTGCCCCTTTCTGCTCTCTGTTGCATGATAATGGATAAGTTGAATCCCTATGATATGTGTTATCGTATTACATCACTCTCATGTAGGTGGATGAGTTGCAAAATACCATAGAGGAGGAACAGAAGAGTTGGATTGAGGAGATGAGAATGACGAGTGAAGAGCAGAAGAGTGGGATGGAAGATACCAATGGCAATGGGGGCTCTGATGCCATGGCTGTTGATTAGCTTGTAGCTGCATCCAAGTTTTGCGGTTGTAAGGTTTTTTAGTTTTAAATCATGATCATTTCCATCCAAAACATCAGAATATTCTTCTTATTGAGCTAACGGTTCAATCACTAATGATCTAACAATTGACATAGGACGTGGAGAGTTGGCTTGATAATGAAACTAGCTCTTTATCTGTCTGTGTGAGCAAGATGTTCTTTGGATATAGAATTTTCGGTTTAAGCGTTTCTTCCTGCTGCTTCTCCCCTCAGGCTTTGGTGTGAATATCGGATACTAGTTTAATCTGATTTCTTTATCTAAGTTTGTCTATTTTCTACAAGATTGTTGGGGGTCGGATGACAGATACGATTTTAGTCCGATTAACACTTTACACATCACAACTTTATTGGTAATGAACTCAACCATTCAGATCCCTCGATGGTCCAGTCGGACGGCGCCTCTCCTCTTATCATACAGATCAATTAAGGAGGTCGGTAGCTATGAACCAAGAGAAAAGGTGCTAAATTGCTAATGCTATTAACTTATCATACAAATCACAATGATAATATTGTTGTGGATTCAACTATATAGCTTATGTATAAGGTTAAATTTCAACTTCTGGCAAATAAGGACGGAAGTTAACCTAACCGCGTGCTCCTTCAAAGAAGAGGGGCTTTCTACGCACATTTGGTGTTGTTTGTCAATTCGTCGTGAGATTCATGAACGATTATACAATGATTTAAATATTGAACTACCCAGGTAATTGCACTTAATTTATTTTAATAATGTCGTCCCGTACGTAACATCATACAATAATGCGTATGGTGTTACGTGTTAAAATATAAAATATTTTTATTTTAAAATAAAATTAACACATAATAATCTTATGTTTATTTTGACATGTGATATTATATTATGTGATTCATGTGCCATTTTTTTAATATTCATACATTCTAAAAAAATTATTTCATATTTGAATTTGATAACCATGTGTCAATTATTTATAGTAAAATTGAAATTAATCAAATATCTGTTAAGTCAATTAGCATTATTATGTGATCACATGTTAAGTTATAATTAAAATGTGTACTATGTCACTTAATATTTAAGATAATTAATTTTTTAAAATATGCTGACTGAATTTTAGTAAAAATTAAAATAAAAAAATAGTTCAAAAAATGAAATCGTAGCAGAAAAACGAAATATCGGACCATCAAAGTACTTCCAGCGGGCTGCAAAACAGTAATAAAGATGAAACACCAGAGAAATAGAAGCAGAGAACAAGACTTCTTGTCTCTTTCTACCTACACGCTTCAGGCTTGAAGTAGGAGTGGTGAGCAAAACCTACAATTTTGGAGGCTAAGAATAAATATAATAATTAAGAATAGGCATCTCTTTAATAAATAATAAATTTTAGGTATGGTGGTAGGTAGGTAGGTAGCAACATTAAAAAGATTATAATTACAATTTATTTTTGTTTGTAAGTTAAAGTTTGTTATTTGCTTAGGTAAGACATAGCAATTGTCTACTTGTAAATTCATTTGAAATTAACATGATAAGGTTAAGAGAGAGAGAGAGAAAAATCACTTGAATAAGTGTGTTAGAGGAGAAAATTTGACAAGAATAACAATGAATTCACTCATTTTGATTTACCCTTAGCAGGTCTTGAATGGACAAATCATTCAACAACGGTTAAATAAAAACAAAGTGAATTTCAACTCTATCGTCATCTTCACCGTTCTTGCTTCATTGAAAAAACAATGAGAAAACGAATAAAAGAATAAAGATATAATGGCAGAGATTAAAAAAGCAAAACAACTTGCGAGCTGCAATTGTGTCGCCAAATAAGAACAAGACATTGCTTTTGCTCCTCTTGCACTTTCAAGAACTAGAAGCACTTCCTGTGCACAATGGATGGGCCAGATTCATCATACTCTGCCTTGGCAATCCACATCTGCATTTCAATCACGATGACTGAATGAACCAAACTACTTATATTTGTTTAACAAGTGAATGCAGTGAGAAGATAATACCTGCTGGAAAGTACTTAGAGATGCTAAGATGGAGCCTCCAATCCAGACACTGTATTTCCTTTCGGGTGGAGCCACCACCTTAATTTTCATGCTGCTTGGGGCCAAGGCGGTGATTTCCTTGCTCATCCTGTCAGCAATCCCTGGGAACATGGTAGTTCCACCACTGAGAACAATGTTTCCATACAAATCCTTCCTGATGTCAACATCGCACTTCATGATGGAGTTGTATGTGGTTTCATGAATGCCGGCAGCTTCCATCCCTATCATGGAAGGCTGGAAAAGGACTTCCGGGCATCGGAAGCGCTCAGCGCCGATGGTGATCACCTGGCCATCGGGCAACTCGTAGCTCTTCTCGATGGAAGAACTGGTTTTGGAAGTTTCTAGCTCTTGCTCATAGTCAAGTGCAATATATGCCAGCTTCTCTTTCACGTCCCTCACGATTTCTCGCTCTGCTGTAGTGGTGAATGAATAACCACGCTCAGTCAAGATTTTCATGAGGGCGTCAGTAAGGTCACGACCAGCTAAGTCGAGACGGAGGATGGCATGAGGGAGGGCATATCCTTCGTATATGGGGACAGTATGGCTCACACCATCTCCAGAATCCAGAACAATACCTACATCAAGCATTGTTAGCACTTAGCACTTGGCAGATGATATATTATGAGCAAACTCCTAAGTTCTAAACATCAAAAAAATGCTTACCAGTCGTACGACCACTGGCATAAAGGGAGAGAACAGCCTGGATAGCAACATACATGGCCGGAGCATTGAAGGTCTCAAACATGATCTGGGTCATTTTCTCACGATTGGCTTTCGGGTTAAGAGGTGCCTCGGTGAGCAGAACCGGGTGTTCTTCTGGAGCCACACGAAGTTCATTGTAGAAGGTATGATGCCAGATCTTTTCCATATCATCCCAGTTGTTAACAATACCGTGTTCAATTGGGTATTTAAGAGTTAAAATACCACGCTTGGACTGAGCCTCATCCCCAACATATGCATCTTTCTGACCCATGCCAACCATCACACCAGTGTGACGCGGACGCCCAACAATGCTAGGGAACACGGCCCTTGGAGCATCATCACCCGCAAACCCAGCCTACAAACACCAAAAACGCATCATAAGATAATATCATATGTAAAACATGAAAGAAGAAGACTATCCAATTCCAAAACAGATACCTTCACCATTCCAGTTCCATTGTCACAAACAAGTGGTTGAATATCCTCACCATCTGCCATCTTGTATTAACTAAAACGTCCGAGTTTAGATCAACATCACAGAAATAATAGAAGCAATTCAAGTTCAACAATTATGAGCCAAGATATAAGATTAAATCATCATGGAAAAGCTATGAATAATACATCATGGAAAAGCTAATTCAAGGATCTTTATCAGAATTGGAATCACAGAAGCCAGTGAACAATAAATTACCAAAGATCCATACTTATCAGAATGGACACATACAATTCCCTTCAACTTATCAGAGTGCCAATCGAGTACAGATGGAAAAATCAAGAATTGTAATATTGCATAAGAAAACGGGATTTCAGATTCGCTTCAGGTATTACTTTTTTTCTCAGATACCAAACAGAAGGTAGAGAGAAATCACCTGCGAAAAAACAAAGCAATGAGAAAGATGATCTGAGCTACCCGCCAAAAGAACGAGAAAATGGTAACTTAAAAATGATAAGCTTTTGAAATTTAAAAGAAAAACTTTTTTAACTGTTTTACCGGATCCTTCGTTTTATTCTCTTTTTTAGGTGAGGGATCGCTTCAACAGGCGTTCCAAACCTGTAAACCCGGTTTCCCTTCCACTTATATTTTATTATTATGGGAAAACTACATATTTAGTACCTAACTATTTTCGAGTTACTGTTTTAGTATCCTAACTATTATTTTTGGCAAAATAATATCTAACGTTACGTTTTTGTTTTGTTTTGGTATCCCGACCGTAAAAAACTAGCGAAGACGATGTCGTATCTTGGTATACTCACAATTTTAGTCCAAAACACTTATATATTATCAATTTAGTTTGTTCTATTTTTGAAAAGAGTCTTGTGCTTGTCGTGGTGAAGATTGTGATTGAGTGGTGTATGTGTGTTGATTCTCGACTTTGACGTTAATGAAAGCTTGGGGTCGTGTAACGTTGTGGAGTTGTTGTTTTTTAGTTTGTGTTTGTTGCAATGAAGATGGTTGGCGTTGTTGATTCTGGTGCTGCATTTTGTGGAGTCTCTACCTTCAGTTGAATGGACTGTGGGTTGCTTGTGACTCATGTAGAGTGTGTTTTGTCTGACTGAGTATTTTGGTTACTATACTTTAGCATTGGTGTTTGATTCTTTATTTTATTTTGGTGTTTGGTCCTTTTTATTATTATGTTGTACTCTTTTCTTTCACCCTAAGTTTTTGGAGGTTTTTAATGAGGCACATAATAATTTTTTGTATGATTTTTTATTAATCAAATCATACTAGCTGATAAAAAAATATATATTCCTTTACTAGAAGTTGTCCAATGCTAAATTGGAGGTTTAGAATTGATATCTTATTACCACTTATATTTAAACAAATGTTATATGATATAATTTTGAGGGCAATGGTGGGAATCAAAACTAGGGATGACTGAGAAAAGACTTATGGGTTTAGGGCCTTGTTCATATGGAGTTTGTTGGGCATCAAAGCGTTCTTCTTTCTGGACTGCTTTCGTTTTTGCCACAGAAAGCTTGCCTTGTTCATATTTAACCCTACTTCTCGTGCCCATAACTCAAACAACAGCAAGCTTTCTTCTTTCTGGACTGCTTTCGTTTTTGCCACAGAAAGCTCGGTAGCCATGGCTTTGCCATCCTTCTTTAACCTTCGAAACAACTTTTAGGCTCTCCCAGTCAATACCTAGGCTAGGCTTGCTTAATGCAAGAATGTAAACTCAAGCAACCATATGTTTGCAGTAGAGTTCGATACTGCCAGAGATTTTTTTTTTTTGCAACAATTTTTACCTGAGGAGAAGGAAAATTTGTTTCTAAAGAGTTTCGAACCTACATCCTAAGAGAGAGTGGAGGGTGTCAACTTAAAAGCTTTAACTATTTGCTCTAGAAATTGTTGACGATACTGACAAAGATTTTAAGTTTGGTGATAGTAATGATAACCATGTTGCATGTAGGTACTAATCCCAATACCATGAAACCAATTTCTTCAGCGTCTGCTACATATTTTCTTCAATACTCAACAAAAGCCAGAGTTGGAAAAAATTTCAGGCTTGGATTGATTATGATTCAGCCAAAAATCGATTAGATGTAAAGCTTTCACTTTTGTCTCAGCAGATTCCTCCATGAATTGCTTAAATCATAATTTTATAATTATAACTGGTTAAAAACCTTGAATTTTTATAATTATGATCAAATTAATAGAATGTATAAACATTAAGGTTAAATGTATTATCATACAAATTAAAAAAAACCACATCACCATTTGCATTAACTATTTAACGAACTACGACAACACTGATATTAATTTTAAATGTTGGTGACGAAATCAACAAAATTTTATATTGATGATCAAAATAAAACCAACCTTATAATTTGATGAGTATTAAGATAATTAACTCTTAAATATAAATTATTTATTATAAAATATAAAAAGTAATAATTGAGGAATAAATAATGGTTGAGTTTATTCAAGTTCGTCGTGAAACAAACATGGTCGTCGGCTACATGACAAAGTCTTTATTATTTGATAGAACATATATGTGCTTTAAATGAGCCCTCGTCTTCTCTGATCTTCTGTTCAAGAACATTTATAGTGATTTTTTATACTCGTGTAATGTATGGTGGATCTGTGTCTATTTAAATTTTTCAAAGTTCACAAACTTCTTTTAATTTTCTTATCTTTAATGAATTAATTCTTAAAAGTTTATAATATTTATAATTTGTGTTCAGCTTAAAATTTTAAAATTTTATGTCAGTCGACACTCAAATAAATTTTTGAATACGTCAGTGCGTATAAGAGTTTCATGGTGTAATGGCTTCCACCTCATTTTTAATTAAAAAATAATAAACTTTTTAAAATATATATTTATTACGTAATAATACAACTTTAAAGATCAATATCCAATCGGATAAAATTCGTCTGCCCCTTTTCGGTGCCCCTACATATGCCCCAACACTAAAAAACACTACAAAATTAAAATTTAAGCCCTAACCCTAAATTCTAAATCCTAAACCATATACCCTATACCCTAAAAAATACACCCTACCCTAAATTCCCTGAACCCTAACCACAACCCCTGACTTAAAACCCTAAACCCTAAACCCTAAAGTTAATTTTGAGTGTGAGACATATGTAAGGGCCCCAAAAAAGGGTAGAAGATTTCCATCCTATCTAATCCGTCACCACCACCACCATCATTAAACAAAACCTTATCTCTCCCTTTCTTTTTCTCAGTTTCTCTTTTCCCTTTGCAATTTCGACCCCCCCACCAATTTCGTCATCACATAATTTTACTTTGATTACTAACCATTTCTTCAAACTTTGTAGCTTCTATGACCAATCCACCATCAGTACAGTTACGTACACATTTTCTTTTATGTCCAGATGCTACAATTTTTGTATTTTTATCGATATTTATGTAATCATCCTACTAGTTGTTCTTGAATTATAGTAAAATATATTAAATTGACGCGTACTTATAAGCACAAGCATTTGTAAAATATTACCATGCAATTTTCAAATTCCTATTTTTTCCCCGAAATTATCATAAGAAATGCTTTATCCGTTGATGTAAGGCAGTAGAACCTGGTCCCTTCAAAGAAAAAAGAAGCAAATATCCCTTTGATTCCCTTTCTTTTTCTTTTGTTTTAAGACAATATTTTGCACCTTTTTCATTAATTATTTTCTAACTAAATATGATCTTTCATTTTCTGGGATCTGGATCGAAGGTTACCATACTGAAAAGATAAAATAAAAGACGATTATTTGTTGAAAAGGTTTCACTTCTTTTGACCATGCATTGTTAACTGAACATAAAATGTTCCTTGTCTAAAAACACCACAAATTCTATATAACAAATTGGAATTGCATGGTTTTGAGTGGTATTTTGGCGTTTTCTCGGGTTATGCATCTTAACTTGAAAACTTTAACTCCCAAAGTGATTACAAAAGCCATGCCAGCCATGATAATTGTCTTTAAAGTTAAGAGATCATAAGATTGTAGCTAAATTTCTCTAATTTTATAATTTCCTCTTCGTAGGGTTTAATTTATATACATTTACGTTTATATCTCATAATATGCTTAATATAAATAAATATGAAATCCTTAGATCAGCTATAAAGAGATACGCATGGCCTCGAGGTGAACATTTTGCCTGGGAAGGCCGAAAACTAGTATAAGAAGTGGATCAATCTCAATTCTCAGGTTCAGGTTCAATCTCAACAGAAATGGATCGAAAAGCATAGGAAATGGGATCAATCTCAGCAAGAATTCCAAGAAATTAAATGTACATGACAACTTACACAACAGTGTCAATCTCAGGTAGTCTTAACTCTTAAGTACACACAGGTAGCATATTTAAGGAACGTTTTGTCGAAATGATGATTTGCAGACAAAGGACTTTTTTTCTTTCTTTCTTCATAGTGATGCAATCTTGTACGACCAGTAGGAAGAAAAAACAGACATCATGAGATAGGATATTCCACAGAGGAAAGTTAGCTTATATTAATGTCAGATAACAGATCCCATAACTTCACACATGCAAACAAGAGAGAGAGAGAGAGAGAGAGAGACAACATATCAGAAAACAAGCCCCATGCAAACAAAATAACCAGACAAATACTACTACCTTAATAAAACCCACATATATCAAACATGCAACATCAGTTATACCAATCTTTGTGTTTTTTGACGTTGAAGCTTGTGAGCGTGTCATGGTGATCAAAGGAACACTGCAACTTTTATGTCAACTAATATCTGTCATTAAAGCTTTAAGCTGCTGTCATTGAAGAAAGATTGAAAGCATCTATAAGAGATGATTAGTATTAGAAGAGTTGAGACCTGATAAATCCGTCCAACTATTTCCTCCCCAGTACTGATTATTCTCCGTAACACCACCCATCACTGATCTTGACAGATTTAGCCCTTGGTTGTTGTTCTCCATTTTCACTGGAGCGAGCTGAGAAACCCTAGAGCTTGAAGTTATGGAACGAAGAAGCTGGCTTTCTCCCACCATGGAACATGATCCTTCCATGCTCTCACTTTGAAATGAGTATAAACCATTAGTTGGCTCAAACAAAGGGAACTGCTGTTGAGTTCCTATCTGAAATCCCATCTCAGCCTGTTGCCCACTACCACTACCTTGAACTCCACTGAAGTTTAAGCCAATATTTCCCAAACTAAACTGAGGAAAACTTTGCAAAGAAACCATCAAGGGCAAATGACCTGTGATTTCAGATGGAATATTAACAGCATTTGTTGAATTCGAACCACCTTGCCCTTGCTTCTCGGCAGAAGCAGTGGATTTCGAGCTGCTACTGCTTTTGTTTTTCTTGTTTCTTCGGCATCCTCCACCGACCGGAACATTTCTAAGGGCTCCCCCTCTAGTCCAATACCGCCGACACGTCTTGCAGAAGTGGCGTGGCTGTGAAAGGCTATAGTTATTGAAGTAACAAAACTTGGTGTTAGTGGACTCACACCTTGGACATTTCAGGGCAGCTTCTGGCTGTGGAATCTTTGCTAGCCTGGCTCGATCAGACATTGAACCAGGCCTAGTGGAGCCGCCAGCACCAGCTCCAACATGAGAAGGTGGTGGAAGTGGTGGAAGCTGAGGATTTTCACTACCAGAACCAGTTCCATGTTGATGATTATGCTGCTACAAAAACAAAAGTATATCTTTACAATTGTAAAAAGAAGAAGAAAAAACTGGTTGGTAGATTCAGTAAAAAGATAACAAAGGAATAGGAATATTTATCTTTTGAATTTGCTTTACTTTGTGAGCACAAACTATGGATAGAAATTGATGAAGAAAAAAAACCCTTACCTGCTGCCAGTTGGGAGGATCTAAATAGATTGGAACAGATGAGAAAACCATGGTTAATTTTTAGAAATCTCTTTATTTTATAAAGTTCGATGGGTTCTTTAATAAGGTAGAGAATCCATGCACTAGGGGATACTGGAGGCCAAGAAAGCAAAAGAAAGAAAGAAAGAGATGAGAGGTAGAAGGAAAGGTAGGGGAGGTGGGGAGGAGAGAGAGGGTTTTGTTTTTGTTTAATTGTTTTTCTTTTTTTTAATCAAATTATTCCTTCATTCTCTCCTCTTTGCTTTTTGTTTTTATTATATTGCATATATATATGTTTTAGGGTTTTAGTGGAAGAAGTGTTTCTTCATCTATAAGCTTCCTTTGATCTTTCATGTTGTGGACTGTATTTGTTTTGGTGCTCAAAAAGTGAGCTCATGCATGATGATGCATGGGGAGATATAAAGATAATAGCAAAAGTAATTATCACCCTTTTGCCACTATATAAGAATTATCTCATTTATACAATTAATCTTACAAATAAAATTAAGGGTCAGTTTGATTCATTGAAAACTATTTCCGGAAAATAAATTTTGAAAAATGAACTACAGTTTTTGGAAAACTGATTGCAGAAGCTATTTTTCGGTGTTTGGATGATGTTGTGCAATTTATTTTACATTGTTTGGTAGAGTTTCCTGAAAATTTCATGAACAACCGACAAACAATCATCGATAATGCTAAAAACAGGTTCTAACCAAAAACATAGTTTAAGGTTTAGGTTAGGGTTTAAGGTTTAGGATAACATTTATGGTTTAGGGTTTATATTAGTATTTAGGGTTTATAGTAGCATTTAGGTATTAGTATTTAAGGTTTAGGGTTTAGATTAGTATTTATAGTTTATAGTCTAAGGTTTATGGTAGCATTTAGGGTTTATGGTTTAAGGTTTATGTTGGTGTTTAAGGTTTAAGGTTTAGTTAGTGGTTAGGGTTTAGGGTAACATTTAGGTTTTAAGATTTAGTGAGACAAACATGGTTTAGGGTTTAGGTTGGTGTTTAGGGTTTAGGATTTATGGTAGTATTTAAGGTTTATGATTTAGTGTTTAGGTTATCATTTAGGGTTTATGGTAGCAGTTAGGGTTTAATGTTAGTGTTTAGGGTTTAATATTTAGGGTTTATGTTAGGGTCTATGCTTTAGGGTTTAGGGTTTATGGTAGCATTTATTGTTTAAGGTTTAGGTTAGTGTTTATGGTTTAGGGTTTAGGGTTTAAGATTTATTGTAGCATTTAAGGTTTAGTATTTAGTATTTATGGTTAGTATTTAGGGTTTACTATTTAGGATTTAGGGTTTAGTGTTTATGGTTTAAGGTTTAGGGTTTTAGGGTTTAATGTTTATGGTTTAGGGTTTATGTTAATATTTGTGGTTTAAGTTTTAGGGTTTAGATTAATGTTTAGCCTTTAGAGTTTAGAGTTGATGAGAATGTAATTTGTTTTACGAAAAAAAATATGGTAAAATAAACTATAAAAAAATATAAAAGAAAAACATTCAAATGTAATTTAAATTTCTTTGACCATGTGAAATTACATGAACTAAACAGTATAAATCACGAAAATTAAATTCCGAAATTCAAACTACATGAAATAAATACACCCTAAAAGAATTTTGTAAAGAACTCGGATTACCATATTTCTTTTCAAACATTATTGGTTTTGCAAATACTACACTTTATTACCGACAAATATCTTTTGCTTTTTTAGTGTAATTTTCTATATTCAATATTAAAAAAATAAATTTTAAGTTTTAATTTTAAATTATAAGTTTCATATTTTAAATTATAAACTCTAAAAATACATCTTACAATAAATTCTTTAAACTTTAATCATAAATCATTACCCTAAATTTTAAAACATTGACATAAATTTTTAGTGTGAAAGTATAAATAAAGACACCGAAAAAAAGTAAAAATATTCTTCCTCCTAACCATGCCTCCTTATATGCTCCATACTAAAAAAATACCTAAAAATTAAATTCTAAGCTCTAATCCTAATTTTCATATCATAAACCTTAAACCCTAAAAGACATACCCTCTCCTTAACTCCATACACCCTAGCCCTAAGTCTCAACCTTAAACCTCAAACCCGCTATTTTAAAATAGAGGCACCAATAGAGGTATAGTTAGGAGTAGACGATTTTCATCTACCGAAAAAAGTCATAAATGTCTATTCCTTTATTACATCATCGACTTCTTCATTAACTTTCCCTTTTCCCTTTGAAAACATGATCAACTTTTTAATAAAAGCCTTAATATATGTAATATTATATATATATATATTGAAATTCAAATAAAAAACTTTTTGTCCGTTTTATATTCCAACATTAAAAAATTAGGTTTAGAGTTTATGATTAAAGTTTGAGGTTAGGGTACATGTATAGGTATAGAATTTAGGGAATTTGGATATAGTATATTTTTTAAAGTTTAAGGTTTAGGATTTAAAATGTAGGGTTAAAATTTAAAATTTAATTATTTTAGTGTTGGGGCATAGAAAAATGCACCAAAAAGAGTAAAAGATTTTTGTCCTTAAAATTCTCCTTTCAACTACAATTTATACTATGGGTGAGCAAAACTCGACTCAACTTGAAAAAAAAAACTGAATTTTTTTACTCGACTCGAGGAGAAAAAACTTTTTGACTTGTTTTGACTCGACTCGAAATTGCATAAACTTGACTCGATTCGACTCGAAAAAATTTCAAATAAAATTTGAGTTGTGAAATAGAAATTTGAATAACTCGAATAACTCGAAATTTTTAGTAATTAGTGGATTATTTTCAAGTTCGAGTCGAGCCCCTCAATTTTTCCTAATATATATACATATATAAAAATATATGAAAAGAAATATATGTCATATATGAAGAAATATCTTTGCGTATGTCATAGGACTAGAGACACTCGTTTAAATTAGAATCAAGTTGTACTATAACATGATAAATAATTACAATTAAATTTGTATAAGAACTCGAAAACTCGACTCGACTCAAATTTCATAAACTTGACTCGAATCGAACAAATTTCAAATGAAATTTGAGTTGTAAAATATGACGCGTCAACTCGAATAACTCGAAATTCTTTTTACTCGACTCGATCAAACGCTCACCCCTAACTTATACTATTATAATTAAAAACAATTAGAGTAAATTCTATCAGTTTGATTCCATGCCCATTCCTTAATCCAGTTTCCATGAGGCTTTTACCTTGGTATCTATTTGAATGCATATTGTCACATGACCTTATCGTTTTTTCAAAAAGATATATTTAATAAGATGTCTATCGCCACGCTTTATGTTTCATAGAAAGTTTATTTACGCATACAAAAAATTAGAGCATGTTGACCATTAAATGCAACGACATGAATGTATATTATTTTTTTAACAATTTTACCTAAGTGGAGGAATTTTTTTATTCTTAATGTGTATTAAATTTAAAACTTAAAGGAGAGGAGAATATCAACCGAATGCTTTTAATAATTTGTTTTAAAGATTGATGACTAAATGTATATTATTTTAAATGCAACACTTTAACGAAATGTGATACTCATCCATTATTTCTAATGATGAAAATATACAAGTACTATTAAAAGTTCCCCCTGTTATAGACATTACTCAATTTGGCTTTTAAAGTGAAAATTCAGTATTGATAAGAAAAAGTAATGGTCATTTATATTTTTATCTCAATTACTTTCAACTAAAGTTTTAGAAAATATAAAGATAAATTACTTTAAAATTTTCATTATGAGAAATCCTATATATGCAATTTACGTATAAATTTAAGTTTTTTTTAATATTTATAGCATTATAAACTTTAATTTTAATTTTTAGAGCATAATTAGATATAGTTTTATATATTTATCATTCTTTTTATGCATATTTCCCGTTTATGTATTTAGCTCATATTGATGTGATTTTTATGTCATGTTTGGTTTTGTAAGTTTATTGTTGTGATTCAATTCAAAGAATATTTTTATGTTAATAATATTTTTTGATCCATAATATAGTTTTACATATTGATTCAATTTAAAAAATATTAGGTGTTTGTGTCATTTATTTATTTTCCATATATATAAAGTAATATTATAATTTTTTATAGCCTTCTACTCAATAGTAGTTCATTATATGTATTTTAACACATTCATATAGCTTTGATCCCATACAATATTTAAATTTGAAATTTGATCTTTAAATCTTAAAATTTGAGCATAGTAGAGGGACTAAGATTAGAATTAGACATTTAATTATCAAATCACATAATCAATATGAACTTGAGTTGAGTATGTTAACGCGGACACCTTAAAAATTTGAGATTTTATTAGGTTCGGGTCCTAGCATGCTTGATTTGGTTTGAAATGCATTAGTATAATTATAATGTAAAAATAAAGTCAATTTTTTTATAATAGATGGTGTGAGGAAGACCGCATGGTGGCCAGACCGCGATGAGACGGTGAGCAGTGATGAGAGGATACGAAGTGTGTTGGTCGTCCGGCCACCATGTGTGCTTTTTCACCTATGAAAACTAAATTATAAATTTTTGAATGATCAAAACTAACTCTTTTGAAGAAAAAAAATATGGCTATATTTGACAATTAGCGTATAGCTGATTGTATTAGTTGATTTGACTAACAGGTTTTTTTAGATGATTGTATAAAAGTATTTGGTAAAATTAAATGATAGTTGATAGTTGTTTGATTACTTAAACAAACAAAATGACATATAAGGACATGATTATATTCGATACTTGTTTGAATAGTTTATTAATTATCAATATTTTGTATCTATTAATATTAATTAGATTATGAAAATATTTTTTAATATAACATTACTAAGCATATTTGAATAATCTATATATTAGTTTATTTTTTATATAATTATTTTTAATACAATTTAATTAATTAGTAAATTTAAATACAAATATAAATGTGCGAGAATAAGAGAAAAGGAAAGTATTAATTTACAAATTGTAAAAACTAATTTGATTTTGACATAACAAAGTGTCTAAGGACCTTTTTATAAAAGTAAATAAATTTTTAAGTATTTCAAAATCTCACAAATTGACATGCAAACTTGAACCAAAATAATTTTAAGTCAAAGAATTTGTTCAAGCAATATTTTTTAAGTTTTACAACCCAAAACAATTTTGTACGCCAAGGCGTATCGATATGGTTTTTAGGTTCTGGAATTTTAATCGACAAAAACGTATCGATACGATATTTTATCTGGGCTTAATTTTAAGGCATAGCGTACCGATACGGTAGTCCCTGTATCGGTACGATGTGATCTGATTCGATAAATCTTTACATTTAAAGTTTTTGACCGTTGCTTGTCAGTTATAATTTCAGCAAATTTCAAACGTTCGTTAGACTGTATCGATACGCCCATATAGCGTATCGATACATTTTTTGCTAGAAGTCTCCTCAAGATTTCAGTGAGAAAAATTTGTATCGATACGATATTATAATATCGATACTCCTTTCTTTTTACACTATACTTGTATCGATACGCCCTCTTAAATGTGCACAATGGCTCTTTCTATTTTGAGACATATATCGATATCCTTGTTTGAGTACCGATACAGTAGGTTACAAAAGTGTATTTATTGCGGGAAAAATAAAGCCCAACGGCTCCATTGATGATCTCAACCACCAGAACGACTAGAAATCAATGCAAGGGTATATAAACAAGTCTCCGAAGCCTCAGCAACAACTATTGAACAAATTTACAACAATCCAAGCACATATCCAAACCCTATACCTCTTAAAGTCAAATTTGTGTACCCCACTTGTGTAATCTTCCATTATATTATCTTATTTCAAGTTTGCGAGTGTTTAAGTGTTATTGAGCAATCTATTAATTTTGTGAGAGGCATTTTTTAGATTGTCAATTTTTTTTGTAAAAAGAGTCTTTTTGGTCAATCTTTGGGTAATAAAGTTGGCCGATTGTAAAGGTTGCCTCATTAGTTTAGAAAAGGAGAAGAACATCTAGTAGAGATTGTTGAAAATTCTTAGTGGGAACTAAGGTAGTGGATTTAGAGCTTGTTAGAAGCTTGAACCACTATAGTTTACCTTGTTCTTCAATTTTCAATTTGCTTCCTCCAAATTTAAAAAGTCAATTCACTCCCTCTTGGTCAAATCACATTCATTTGAACCAATCAACACAAATGTCACAATGTAAATATGTGGGGTGAAGAATTAAAATAAAAAAATAAATTTAGATTATTTGGAAGTTTTTTATAATTGTTAAGGGTCTTTATAACTCTTACATCAAAACATCTAGTTTCAAAAACCTCATATTAGTAACTTTTTCAAAATTAGAAGTTTTACTCCAAATCATTATTCCAATTTGATATTCATCAAACATTCAAATTAACATATTTAATCGATCAAACATTTAATTTTAACTGTTGCTTTCCAAACAACGGCTTTTGAAATATTGTTCTGTAAACAGTTAGTTGAAACTCCAACAATCAACTGCTATTCTAGTATATGTTTATAAAAATTTCTTATTAACAAATGTACAAGGATATGAGTTCGAATTCCTCCAAATATAAACTCTTCATTTTTCTTAATAATCTCGCCTTTATTGAAAGTTGAATCGAGCATTTCTTGTCAAGAAATCAGAAATCATTGAAGAAATACAAACTTATTAGTGTTTGAGTAGCTAACAATAATTGATGTGCTGCCTCTGATTATTACGTACATAAGAAAGAAAATTATTTACAAATATGCTACTTGTTCAAAGATGGAAAAAGAAAGCAAAGGCTGAGATTTGAGAATGAATCTTCTTAACCGACAACCACAAGAATTCTGCCATTTGTTCCGAGATAAGCTCCGTGGGATGAAAATCGTCCACTCTTTTTAGTGCCTTATTTAAAATTTAAGATTAAAATTTATAGTTAAGATTTAGAAAATTAAGAATAGGTTGTATTTTTTAAGAGTAGAGTTTAAGATTTAAGATGTAAAATTTAAAATTTATTTTTTTAATATTTTTTAGTATAAAATATAAAAAAATATTATTAGAGGTAGAAGATTTTTGTACGTGTTTATATGGTGGTGACGTATGCCTTGCTAAGCTCTGTTCTGTACGTAACTCTATAATTTCCAACCGAAAAGAGAAAGACGCATCCACCATTGTACATCATCAATCTTTATCCGCGATTTGTTTTCTTTTTACTTTCCCATTTTCTTCATTATCTATTCATTAATTAGATGAAATAAACTTTTATTCACTGTTTAGTCATTAAATTGGATTGTTTTTTTTTATTTTGGTACCTTTTTGTTTATTTTACTCATACTTAAACTATTACTTTTTTTATTTTATCCAAAAGTTAACGTTGTTAAAGAAAATAACAATATCACAAGCTACAAATTGATGTAGTAAAATGAGATGTTAAGTTTTTAATTAAAGTTAAAGATTTGAACCATAACGTTGTGAATGAAGCAAACTTGATTAGAAATATTGTTTCATAACGGACCTTTGTAATATCTGATCAATGATTCATGAATGATATTATCTATTATGTGTCACGTATTTAACTTTTTATAAGATAACGCTACAAACTTTTTATCGTGTAAACTAGGATCAAATAATATATCAAAAATAAAGAATGGATATAATTTGGAGAGTAAATTTGTGAGTACAAGCCTAAAATCGTTTTCTAAGGCTAAAATAGTTCTTGAACATTGTACATTCCAACTTCCAATTGTAGAGAAAATAGCTAGCCTTTTCTTTTGAATTTCAATTTTTAAACAAAATTAATAACGTGGCGACAAAGGGGGAAATCAAAATCAATCTTTTTTCCTTCTTTTTCTAATGAGATGCAAATGGTCGGGATTCCAAAGCCACGACTGGCCAAGGCCGTAGGGTCCCATTGCGTAATATATACTAGTATTTTATAAGGCTGATTTGGACAGTGGAGAAAATGCCTAATACCAAGTACCAACGACACCCCCATTATCTTCCCTTTAATGCTCTTTCTTTAGTGATTAATTAGCCTTATTAATCTAATTTAATCAAAGTATTTGATCCATTTTATTCTAATTCTCATCTCCCCCGCGTGCATGTAGTTTTTTTAATTTCCTCCATGCATTATTTAAAAAATATCACTTTGCTTTGCATGCATGATACTGCAGATTTTCATTAAAATATCACTCTATCGCTGTTTGTTGAAAACTCAGTTCGAACAGGGGTATTGTTGAACTGATTGCAGTGCATAATCTGGTCTCTTCGTGTAACAGCTTTGCTGCCTAGGTCTAGTAATTCTTGGTGTGTTTTGCTTAGTACTATTTAGGGTCATGGTGCCCGAATTTTTTTGGTATAACTGTATTTAAGGTCTTTTTAATTTAAATAGTAGTAAAATAAATTTTTTATCTCTTCAACTTTTAAATTTAAAGGCTTAATAGACCTTTACCTCCTCTCAACATTTGATTTTAACTCCGTCCCTATATATACATATATAAACATAATACCCGAATATTCCATAATCTAAAATGGCGTGGAAATGGAAGAGTTGATTAGGTATTATTTAAAACAATAAAGGTGGCGGTGGAATCTAATTCCCTATCAAGTTTAGGCAGAATACGGGCTTTCGCTGGTTTTCATGCAAAAAAGCTACCCCTGCTGTCTCGTCTGGAGGTTTTTCATTTTTAGTTGGAAAGGAAGCAGATTGGCAGCCTTAACACATTCGCCTGTCCCCCCTCCTCTCCCCTAATTGCACAACATTTGCCTAAAAGTTAAAGTGCAATACCGCGTATGGACGACAATAATTAATTGAACGGATGCGATAAGAAGATATCGGAACGATCACCACTTGTTTCTTCTTCTTTTTTTTAGCATTTTTATTAAGGCATGTATTTGTAAGTTGTAAGGATGTTGCAATTGATGGGAAACGGCATAGGACAGGAGAGGCGAGGGTGAAGGCAGACATGGTTTCCCACTATGCAAAGCGGGAGACTGTACATAGCGTACCTTTGTCTGATATGATATCAAACACTGAAACACATGTGGCTGCGCCTTAAAGGAACATGGGATTTCGGGTTTCGAGTTTCGACCCCTCCCCTTCCCTCTAACCAAAACTTTACCCGCTCATTATTGCACATGCGAATCTGACACCTGCACTTCACTTTTGCACCCAACACCGGATCCGGATCACATCATAACCAAAGCATGATTTTAAGCCCAGAACCTAAAAACAGAAAACAGTACACCCATAGAGAAGCTCTCATTTTCCTGTCTGAATCTGACAACGTCATTGTGAGAGATAGGTTCTGTTCATTCGGGGGCTTGGACATTTATTAATAGATTATCGTTACTCTAAAACCTGTGGTGGTTAGAAGAAAACGACCATAGCTGATATTTTGTCTTCTTTCCGTCTCTCTGTCACTGTCATTATCTGGTTTTGAGTCAACCAGCTCTACGCTTTAATATATACACATTACAGAAATGACACTTCAAACTCAAGTAACCAGGACTATACTAATCACTACCATCACCCAAAAACATGCTCATTTTTCGCATCCATGATTCAATCGATTTTGAAACAAAGGGCTAAGTATGGTCTAAGCACCTCTAGTATGTTCAAATTTAGGATTTAATCTCTCTACTATATGTTTGCATGCTTTAGTCCTTCTACTTTTATTATTTTTTATTAGTAGGTCCAAATTGATAACACCATTAGTTAGTTTCTACCACTAAAGTGATGACATGGTTTTTTCTACAAACAAAATATATTATTAATTATTTAAAGTTATGATAACTTAATAATTTTTCAACTAAACCGTGTCTAGTTAACCTATAACACCAAACTTAGTCTGAACTTTAATAATGAGTAATTATTCCGTAATTTTATCCTATAGTTTCATGATTGCCTACAAAACAACATTTTAGAATAAATTAAGGTTGAACTAAACTAGTAAAGCTCAAAGTTCAACCGAAACCGTTACTTTTTAATCTCGTCGTTATCGCTGTTTTTAATTTTATCGAAATTAAATCTATTATGTGGGGCTTGAGTATGCTATTCAAAGCTCAAACTTCAGTATGTTGGGAAAAAGAAAAGGGGGTGGGGATGAAGGATGCTTTTCCCTACCTCCAAACAGGAAAAGAAAAAGAAGTCTCGGCTTTTCTTTTCTTTCAAACTTTTTGCTTTTAACATTGTGTTATCAATTATAATAGTGTACTAGATGACGCTACTACAATGGATGACGCTACTACTTTGTTTATCTCTTACATTAACGTTATGTCTCTTTTCTTGCTTTTTCTTTTAGTTTTTTTTTTCTCTTCTTTTAATTGTTTAGTTTCAATCACTTCATTAAGCAAATATTTGATCCAAAAATTATGAATGATGATTTTTTTAAATGAATAAATAAAATATAGATAGTAAAACAGACATTGAAATTATTATAAGAAAAATTGTTTAATCTTACTACTTTTTAGCGGGACAAAAAATCCAATGGACAAAATCATAATAGTCTTAAGATTGTAAATGACAATATCGTATTTTTAATTATATATTTTGATATGTTTTTATATTTATATAATTTATTTTTTATAATATCATATTTTTTTGTTGTCATTCCGATTTTTAGAGTTTTGTTTGCGTCGCACACTTAACTTTGGTGGGTTATAACATCATGTTTTTATTATCTTTCATTTCGTATAATATTTATTGAATCTATTTTGAACATGTGAGAATGGGACCATGGTGGCCAGAAATAGTGATCGATGGTGAAAGGTAAGAGATGAGGTGAAAAACGGCTAAGAAATTTTGATAAAAAACACACAAGAAAAAGGAATTATGAAATTGTATTATGTAAAAAAAATAAATTACAAAGGATATTTTGTAACCTCACATTTGTTGGGTTATATAGCCAATTTCTAACTAAAACTCATTACAAATAATCAAAAGCCTAACTGATCCATAACCAACTAACAATCAAATCAACTTAACATGTTGAAGCCCAATAACAATTGAATCTTTATTGTCTAACATTCACCTTACTTCTCCAAGTTCTAAATTTCTGTAAATTGTTAAGTTGCTAACAAAAAACAAAAGTGAACTGATTTACCAATAAAAAAAACGAATACGATGAACTGCTTCTTTGAAATTTCTTCATTCACTGTGCTTTCTTTTCTTTAGAATCTCTTCGCTTCAAGTTGAATAAAATAGAAACTGGAAACTGGTAAGGCTAGTTCCAAAGAAAAATTTGCTTTCTTTCTTCATCCAAAATTTTTTTAAAAAAATTGTATTTCTTGCTTGATGGCTTACCAAGAATCGAAGGATTTTTTCTTTCCTTTCGTTCTTCTTTACTCACCTTTCTGTCCTGTAACTTTTTTTATTTGAAATTTCATCTTAAACTTCTTCTTTCATCTTCACCGTCTTCCCTCTCACTTATTCGACTTTTTTTTTGTTGGGAACAAGGCAGTTAAGCTACAAACTCCCGGATACAATTTGAAGTCTCTCTTGGGCAATAAAGTACCCTTTTATATTTGGTTAACAGAGAACAAAGTTGTTAAACACTTACCTCTCCCCATAAATTTTCTTCTATGGACACTTAACTGTTAAATCTCAAGTTTTATGTGTATTTTAATGTGAGAAGGAGCAACAAACAATGAAGCAATGGGAAACCAAGATTGTTCTTGAACATAATCTCATACTTTACCAACTTTCAGTAGTAATGTAAAGTAACGAATTAATTAAATAGTAGTAACTTTCAGCATATATCAAAGTAGGAAATCAATCAAGCAATTCAGATCAGGAACCAACAACAAATAATGCACATCAATTGTACAGTATACCAAATGATGATAAACTATAGTAAGGTGAATCAAACCAAACACACAATAACCAGTTGAAAAGAATCGGTTGTTGAACCTCTCAGATTTTAGAAGACTTGAACAAATAGTCGAATGGACCCCAAAATATCTAATCTCCTCACTTAGATTAACTTAAAAAATCAAAATTAACTTCTTACACATAACCACATATCGATATCATGTGAGAATGAGGCCATGATAGCCGAAAATAGTAATCGATAGTGAAGGGTAAGAAATGAGGTGAAGAACGGCTAAAGAATTTAATATAAAAAAACACAAAAAGAATTATGAAATTCTATTATGTAAAAAATGAATTACAAAGGATATTTAGTACCCCTTTACACTTGTTGGGTTACATAGTCCATTTCTAACTAAAAACTCATTATAAATAACTAAAAGCTTAACTGATCCATAACCAACTAACAATCAAATTAACTTAACAGATTGAAGTCCAATAACAATTGAATTCTTATTGTCTAATAGAACGTACTAATGGCTATTAGGTGAAGTGGCTAGAGGTTTAATACCTCTTAAATAAGATAACAAATTTGAGTATAGTGAATAAAAAAACATTGGATAAGCTTTACACTATTTTAAGGTCTAATATAACTTAACTTCATATATAATCAAACCTTAAAATTAAAAAGGGTAAGGTAGACTAGCAATGAAATGGATTGGGCTCATAACTCCTTCCAACAATCATCGTATAAAAACTCACAATCATAAGAGTTCACTAAAACTGGTTATCCCTTCCCTAAAGGGACACGACCCAAGACTTTAAAGTCGGAGAATATTGAGGGTTCGAAAGATAAATCTTTTATTTATATAGAATGTGAAATTAGAAGATTAGAGTGCGTGATGAGATACTTGATTCTCTTTTGCAGTAAACTATACAGACATGATATATGATTTTAATATTAATGTGGTAACATTAAGTTTCTTAGTATGTGTTGATATCGAGTTTAGATCTGTTACAGCCGGTATTTTTGTGGTTAGGTTGTTAGCATTGTAGGACTTAGTAATTACAACCGACTGACCCATATGACAGTTGAGTTGTACTGTAATTTGGGTTATATAAATAAGACTCTTGTGACTCTGGCCCGTTATCTCTGATAGTGAGGCCTACACCCTCTTTTTCAAAAGTTTTTCATTCTATAATTTTACCTTTCTTTACTTTTCTTTGTATCCAAACACTCTTTTTCTGTTTGTAAATCTTGCTTCATCATGGTATCATCTCAAATAAGATGATAGTATTAATTTTAGGAGATTCGAGTTTAATTAATTTTGATATATATATAAATAATTTAATTAATTTTTTTAAGAGAATTCAACGATTCATTGAATTGAACCGATAATGATGAAATTATTTTTAATGGTATATGGTTTAGGGTATAGGTTTAAGAGTTTAAGGGTTTAACGTTTAATAGTTTAAGGTTTTAGGTTAATGGTTAAGGGTTATATTATTTTTTATAAAGAAAAGGGTAAAATTGAAATAATATTTAAATAATAAGAGTTTAATAGAAATGCGGAAATAGATGAGGTACTAAATATATAGTTTACCTTTATTAAAAAATAAAATTTTAATATAAAAAAATAATTTTATTAAAAGTTCTAAAATAATTATTAATTGTATGATGAGTCCTTAAAATTTTAAATCTTTATTAAATAATTTAATGATGTTCAAAGATTTTCAACAGTGTTCGTCGCACTCTATAAAATTTTCTTAAATATAAACCAAAATAACTGTGAGATTTTTTTCTTCAAATTTTAATGTGCCCCACCAAACCGAAGAAATAAAATAAGAAGAAAAATGCTTTATTCAACCTCAAGGTACAGCATTGAGATAGCGTTAAATCTAGAACACTCTTCTTCGGTCTTCATTCAACCAGTCCTGTTGATAAATATTTATCATTTTGTTACATCAATTCTCTTAGGAGTTAAATTTAAATTTAATTATCAATTTGAATTAAAGTTATTAACATTTTATTATCAGTTCAAACTATTCTACTACTTGATGTTAAAATCGGAATTCCAGATGATGAAATGGACAAGGGTTTTGAACAAAGAGAAAAAGTTAAAAAAAATGAAATCTGATCTGAAGGGATGAGGAATACACGTGGCCCATTAATTTAATAAATACTCTCTCTGTCCATGTCCGTCCACTCTCCCCCTCCAGAAAAAACAAAATCCTTGTCACCAACCCTCTCCCTCTTGCTTCCTGTCGGCTCAACTCAGCTCCAGGCTCTTGCTTTGCTTCTCGGCCACGCCAGATCAACATTTGCTTACAGTTCCCCTCGTCATTTAACAAAATTATATATTTATCTATATCCACTATTTTTTTGGTAAAAGGCTAAAACGGCTACTGCCTTCCATTTAAGAGAGGATTCAAGTTTTTTTCCCCCTCAGTTTGTTGGCTTCTTTTTGTTTGGATCAAATTCAAATTCTCTCTCTCTCTCTCAAATCATAGATTCTTCTTTTTTGCTTTTTCGCTTTGTGCTGTCAAGATCTTAACATAGAAATGCAGCAGCGAGTAGAATCTTCCTTGAGACCTCGCAGCTCCGCTTATCTCAACGCGCTCTCACTAGAAATCGAGAAAAGGCTTCAGCGGGTTCGTTTTTTCGTATCCTTTTTCGCTTTCCTGTTTGTTTCTCGCGAAAATGTATGGAACGACGAAACGATTTTAGTTTTTGAAATTTTCTTTCGTTCTTTCATTTTCAAAGAAATTTTTTTATTCTATTGTTTTCCCCTAAAAGTGGAAATGTATACGTGCACGTTTAACTTTTTTAGGTAATAGTTGAGTTTGACAGGCGACTGCAAAATATATTATTAATACTGCTAATGACTTGATTAAAAGTAATAAAAGCGGTTTTTCTGTTTTTTTTTCTCTCTTTTGATTAATTTTTTTCTTATTGTCTACATCTTTTTGATCGATGTATATTCAAATTTGTTGCAGGCATTAGCGTCTTCATCTCAGAGACGCAACTTATTAAAAGAATTATTTGCAGATGTAGCTCTGGAAATCGATGATCGAGCCAAAGGTTAGCTTAGACTTTATCATTTCTCCCTTTTTACATTTACATCAAATTAAGTTTAAACTAGATAGTGTTCAAATTACTGCTAATGACTTATTAATACTATTGACTCACGCTTGAGGATTTGGAGGATTTCACACATTGTTTTGTATTGAAATTGTAAACAGATATAATTTTGAGTAGAGAAGATCAAATATCTTCCGCGGCGTACGGCGTTAATGGTCGATTATACTTTTATGATGTTCTTGCTGATTATTATGTTCGAGTGCCCCCTCGTGGAAAGCCTATCCTTGATTTGATTGTTCAACTGTGGAGCCAGTCATTTGCATCTCACGTTTTTGCCCTTTTATTCCATAATTGGGTAAACATAAGCAAACTCATCATAACTCATAAGTTCAAAGTTCTTTCGCCATTTCAATTTCAACTTTGGATCATTTTCGTTAGAATCATTTCTAAACTGCTTAGCTTTCCTGGTTTCCAAATTGATGGAGTTCAACTCCTCAAGTTTCCTGAAAGATTGCTTTTATGATGGTAGTTTTTGTGAAGCGTATCTGTTTGGCTGTTGTTGGCTTGCTGCTGCTAAATTTTGGTGCTGTTAAGTGAACAGTGGTTGGTACTGGTAGCTCCGCTATGCACTAATTTTGAGTGTACCGAACTGGTTAAAGTAGCAAAGTAAGAAACAGATCTGACAAGTTGGAAACACTTGTCTTGCCTTGAAAAAATTACAATAACTTATACATTGTTCTTCTATTTTAAGCACAGTTTCCATTTACAGTCTCTAAGTATCATTGGAGATTTGACTAGTGATATAGAATTGCAGAAATCATAGGTTCTCTGGATGAAACTGGCCACTAAAAGACTAGTTATGCCTTTTGTTATATTTTTCATATGTGACGCTGCTCAGTAGTAGATAACGATTGCTTCTCCTATATAATCTAATTCAGATATATTTGCATTAGAGACTGAACAAATGTTGTTTTCATCTGTGAATTATCTTGATTTTTTGGTGAAATCCTTTATATTGAACTGTAAATTCTTTGCATTTTCTTTTGTCTGCAGTTATTTGAAGTTCAACTGGATGATGCAGATGTTCAACTTCGTTATGCCTCTGCACTTATTCAGGGTGCAACAAACGTTTTCTGGTAGGAATTCAAATTTCTAATGCTTGAGTGGGATTTTTCTGTTGTTTGGTTGTCAAACTAGTTTCCAACTCTCTTTTTTTCCTTCAAGTATAGTATCCTTGTCCAACACATATCTTAACATTTGTTTGGGATATAACTTTTCAAAGATCCTAAAAAAACACAAGAAAACTTGGAAAAACTGAACATGCTCGCCTATAGTTTTTGAAGTTGCCATTATTATATAGGGTCATGCTTGATGAAAGTAGTGGCATAACTCTTTTCCCGATTATGTCCTATAGGTTGGGTTAATTGTATGGTTTTATGCAGGATTGACATTCAATCAAATACCAGGCGTTTTCGGTCTCTCTTTCAGGTGAACCTAAAAGACTCATACCATCATTTGAAATGAATCCTTGCTTTTATCGTTCCTTTTGAAGTATATAATTGTTGAATTTTCATACTTGTATGGACTCAGTACCTTCTCAATGAAGTTGCATTGGAGCCTACTCGGTTAAATAAAATTCCAATACAGGTCAGCTATTTTCACTTTATAGATTATACCCTTTATATTGTCATGTTAACCGTCAATAATTTGTTGTACTTTTCAGGCCCAGAGGGATCTTTACCTTTTAATGTCAAGGGTCATATTCTTTTACAACTCAGGTTTGGCTCGTCTTTTTTTTCCTTTGAAACCTTGAATTTGAATGATAATGCACATATAAATGGATATTCCTTTTCTGATGTTTTACTCTATGCAGTTGAAAAACTTGAAAGCTTCTTAAAGCTATGTCCCACATTTCCAAATGCTTCATTGGTTGGTGGACCAGCAGATATACTTATTATTGAGCTAGCAGACCAGGTGAACTTACATAACATTTTCATATTAGATACTACACATTTTAATGACTTGTTTTATAGACATTAATGATAATTTTCATCCGGTAGCTTCAAAAACTAAAAGTGGAGCCTGTCCTACTGCATTATCTTAGTCAGATTAAAGCTCTTCGAGGTATTACTATAAACCAGAGGTGTATTTGTCACATGACACATGCAGCTGCTTGAAAATGAGCACTATTCCTGCAGGTATAGAACTGAGAATTGCAACAAGTACGAGGTTGAAAACCTGTTTATATAGCTTTACCTCACCTGGTGGCCCCATGTATCCTACAAGGGCTGTGCGTCATGCAGCTTGGGATGCCTTAGATTTGCTTTTTCCTGTGAGTACCCCCCATTTTTTAAACTGCAGCTAACAATGGATTGATCTCAAAATCGTTTCAATTTTATATAAAATTATTCTCTTGTCAAATGGATGGTTTGGGCTGTGAACTATATGTTTCCTGTAACTCATGCAGGTTGGACGATTCCCTCGTCATCTTATAAGTCTGTCCTTTAGACTATTATATCCCTGGTATTGGCCTTCTTCCTGTTGGTACTTTATAATGTATTACATTAAGGCTGTGTGTTGTTGCTCGTTGAGGTTGATCTTTTCAAGTTGGGCGAAGCTTAGACAGCCGAAAGGGGCCTGACAAAGACGTTTGGGGTAATATTAATAAATTGTGCATTAACTTTAAAAAATTGATTTCATGGGTTAAGATCCTGTTCATTAGTGTCAATTCACTGATCATCGTTCATGTATCGAAACGTATGAATGCAATTAATATTATATTAGAAAAATAATGTAACGGAGGGAAACTTAACCAACTGTATACGTGCATTGTTCATTTGTTTGTCCTTTTTAATCCTTATTCCGAGTCTGATGTGATCAGAAAGGCTTCATTACAAAATTATCTTAAAAGCTTAGAATTTTGGCGGTCTTTTTAATCGATTTCTATGTTATTCAATATCTTTCATGGAAAAATAGTTTTCCCCTTAAAAAAAACCGTCGCCATTCAAAAGTAATTCAACAAGTCAAAAATGAGATTCAATGTTACAATAAACTCTTAAGTTTAGCTTTATAATAAACCTACAAAAAAATACTTAAAATTTTATATTAACTTTCATTATTTTAATGTTAATACAAATATGTATATTTTTAAAAACGTATCATATAATATTATTATTAAAAAAATATTAATATAACGAGAACTGAAATTCATTCATGGAAAATAGATGATTTTTTCTTAAAAATCATCGTCATTCAAAAGTAATTCAAAAAGCCAAGAATTATTAATATGAACTTCAATGTTACAATAAACTCTTTTAATTTTAATTCTAAAATAAATTACAAAAAAATTATATAATTTTTCAGTATTCAAAATACTTATATTTCAAAAACGTATAATGTATTATTAATAGTTTTAATAAAATTATATATAATAAATAATATATTGTAATGTTTTATAAAATAATTCAAGGCAATTCAATTCAAATAAACCGGAAAAACAAAACAAAGCCCCTTTTTCTAATTGAACCTGACCCAACATACCAATGAACAACACTATCCTATTCCAGCGAACTTTTGCTTCTACAAGTTCTAATTATGGCCGTCAGATAGCCCTACTGTCCTACTGATTAAGTGACATCAACAACCTCATTATCCAGGGTTCAAACCCTACCCCTCCCAATTATATAAAAATCAAATTCAAATTATCAACAAAACAAGGATATAATGGTGATGGCTTCAAGTGGGGACTTCAAAAAAGATGTTGAACATCGACTAACATATCAAAAAGCAATACAAAAGGGATGAGAAATGCATTTATATATTTTGGTAATACAGAAAAAATCCAAATGCAATAAAATTTATGATCAGCATTCAAAAACATAAAATATAGAAGTCGATTAAGAGCACCGCACAACAATAGGTTCAAACTAAGCAAAATTAGTATAACATAGGTAACAAGCAACTCACTAACCTGCCTGCTCTTAAGGCTGAGAAGAACCAATACCACCGCAAATAGGTGTTGCAATCTCTTACCCTAGTTTGGGACTAAAGCCATTTGCTCCAAACAATTAGGCCATAGCGAGCTCAAGGGTGACTTTAAAACATTATGTAAAATCAACATTTTATCAATCTTAGCTCTTAACCATGTATATTCATGCCTTAACTACTTGCTAATGGTTTTAATACCATTCAAACTATATGACTTCCTCTAATCACAGTTTTGAACCAACCTGGTAGCCTTCTTCAAAACAACTTTTAGGGGGTTGGCATTGCACCAAAGAACCAAACTTTAGGTATCTCTTTTTCTCCATCAAGAAGCCAACTGGATTAACTGAAGCAGAGAGATTCTACAACAATTGACTAAAATAAGCCACATCAGCAGCCACCACAAAATGGGGAAAGTATATTCCATTTGCAAATAATATAATAGCGTGAGGTAATTTAACACCATAAACACCTAAACAGGAAAAAGCAATTGCATCACTTGCAGCACAAAGGGGAAAAAACAGCGAAAAACAGAATGCATTAGAGAAAGAACATAAAGAAATCTACCTCACTTGCAATCTCCCTGGTTTCGCAATGCAGGAACAACCAAAAGGCAATGCAGCTCAGGGCAACAGCAAGATTAGTCCTCCCACAGCATGCAGCCAAAGTTTCCTTAGCATATGGAAAACCGAGAGACAAGGTTGCCTTTTGTTCCCAACTTGTGGGACGAGGCAGTTTCAATGAAACCAAAAGAATGGAGGCTACAAAGAGCTTTCTACTAACCACATTCTTTATACCCAAGTCAAAGGAACAACTAGTAGTAAAATCCCAAACTCCATAAATCAAGAAACTAACAGTTCTCTTCATGACTAGTTCCTCTAAAGAGTATGAATTTGGTAGAGATACACAATATTTCCGGGTATCAAGCACATAAAGTCCACAGTAGAAAAGACTTAAAACCGACCAATAGACATGAGAATGCTTCAATTTGTCTGCATTGCTTCAGAATGATACTTCTCTAGATCAGCATCAAGATCTTCCGCAGAAACCTTTTCTCCACGGCCCTTTCCCCGTCCACGACCCCTTCCAAAGCCACGGCCTCCAACACCACCACGTTGCCGGCCAAATCCTCTGCCTTGGCCACTGTACAATAACCATAAAAAGATTAGATTTATAAGACAAACCTATCAGAAACCATAAGTCAACAAATAAGAGAAACAAGTGGCATGAAACACATTCCCACACAGATCCATTAACATAATTACATACATATCAGTGCTATACCAATTTGTTATAAAGTAAAGGTAGCAAGCACATGAGAATTTGAATTGTCTCATGTCCCATTAAGTAAAAACATAAAAGACACAGCACAATCACACAAGATGCTTGTCTGAACATACATCATAGCAGGAGAGAATTTTTGGAATGACAATTGCAGCCAAAATAATTCTAACATTTTCTCCAGCCAATAATTAATGCAACTCTAGAAATTTCAGCACACAACCTAACTGAAATATACAGACAACTTTTATGCATTCTGTAAGTGTAAAACCTCAAAAACATCAAGGGTAACAAATAACAGGATCTAAACTTTTGGGGAAAAAACAAGTTAAGCAAATATATGATTAGGCTTACCCTCTAGGGGCTCCATTTGAATTTCCAAAGGTGCCATTAGCAGCTAAAGGTGCAGCAGGAGTAGAAACATTTGTTCCTACAATCTCAATTTTCATTGGCTTCCCATCGAGCTGAACATTGTTGTATCTCTTGACTGCAGCCAAAGCATCTGTTCGGCGAGAGAAGACAACTTCTGCTGTTCCCTAAGAAAAAGAGCTTTTTTGTTCTAAACTACTGGATGTTACAAAGAATTTCATCGGAAGGACCAGTTTATGCCAAACTCGATTAGATACCTTCGATCTTCCACTCCTATCGTAATGGATTGTAAACCGTTTCAGGTCACCAACCTCAGAAAATAATTCCTGTATGCAAACACATAATCAGTAAAAAGAAACAGAAACTGACAACAACATAATATCGATCTTTATAAAAAAATATATCGAATTTTATCAACAAAAAAAAATTATGCATGCTCTGCTATTAATCACTAAACTTCTGAATTACAATGAATATTTCAATAAATTTCCAAACAGCTAAGCCAGAAGAATCACCAGGAACGTGAGCATATCTTAAGCAATTTAAAATAATAACAGATCGAGATAGAGCAATAAATCTTAAATTATTAAAACAATTAGAAAATAGCAGAAAACTTGTGGAAAATAAAAATACCTTAACGTCGTCGTTGGAAACACCATAATCTAAATTTGAGATGTAGAGTTTCGTTCCGGTTTCAATTGCGGGGGCCCGACCTGCTTGTCCCTGGAAAGCAGCACCCTTATCCGAATACATATCGTGCTGCCAGGACGTCTCCGGTGCCTGAATCAAAAAGAAGAAGCGTTTAATTGAAAAAAAGTTCCAATCAAAAACCAAAAAGTTGTAATCAGATCTATGATCTTAAGCTATTTACCTTGGCTGTGGTATAAGGTGCCGGTCGATTTGCTCTGCGGTTAGGAAGGCGGCGGGCAGGTCCTGGCCCGGATCCACGGCCTCCACCACGGGAGTTTCCGGATCCAGACTTACGGTTGCGCTTGATTAGGTCGTCTAGCGACATCTCTAAAGCACTTGACATTTTTTGAAAATCTTTAATTAGAACAAAGAAAAAACCCTAGAGAGAGAGAGAAATAAAGGAAGAAGAGAATAGAGATCGAATGGGGAAGATAAAGGCTTCCGCCAAAGAGAGAACTAAGATTTTATTATTATTTTGAATAAACTAATAAAAGATTAGTTTTAAAATAAAAAGCGACGGGGCTGGAGTCGATAATAACTATATGTCTATATCAAGCACTGGGGTTAAATTAGTCTTTGTATATTTAGTAGGGTAAATTTATGTTTAGTCAATACACTTTTAGTATGTATACATTTTGGTCACCAAACTATAAAATTTTATAATTTCATCATTCAACTTTTCAAATTTAATTTTAGTCACTCTTTCAATGGTTGGCTGATATTTTACTGATGTGAAAGCCAAAAATGTTTTTTTTTCTCTAACGTGGCATATATTTTATATTTTTTATTTTAATTCATCTTCTTTTTCGATAAAATTTTATGGTTTTATCACTCTATTCACGTCATTGTTAAAATCATTATTCTATGATGTCTTCTCTAACTACTTTAAGAATTAACGAAATCTTCTCATTGTCCTTTATCAACATCGATTTAGATTTTTTGAAAATTTTTGTGTAACTTATGAATATTCAACCTAAAATATGAAAAAAAAAACTACTTTAATTTATAATATCATCATTCGATCAATGTAGAATTAGGCCATATTGTTCTTTTTCACCACTTAAAATTGCAACTTGGGAGAAAAATCTCCATTATTAGAGAATTAAAGGAGTCTGATAATATTTAGCTAGCATCCTCTTTTTCTTCTTTTCTCTTTCTGTCTCTTTTTTCTTGTTTTAGGCACTTTAAAATTTCCTTAAAGTTCGTAGGTTTTTAATGTCTGCTAGAGAATCTCGGAGTCACTACAAAAAATATACATATACTGACGGTGGTTTATACCGACGGACGAAAACAGTCGGTATAGAGTATATATACCGACGGACAATAATACCGTCGCTAAAAACCACAGGTTGTACCGACGGATACCCTATCTGTTGGTATAGACAATATATATTCCAACGGTTTAAAATAGCTGTCGGTATAGACAATATATATTCCAACGGTTTGTCGTGTCCGTCGGTATAAATGTAGGTTTTACCGATAGATATTTATATCTGTCGGTATAGTGTGGGGTTTGACCGACGGTTTTTATGTCCGTCGGTATAGGGTGTATTTTAAATTAAAAAAACACCATCTTATCGGGAAAAATTAAAATCTCTAATTCCCCACAGCTGCATCTGTCGTGCTTCTCCCTTGAGCTCGTGACGGACGTCGGTACCACAGCCACAGGTTTGTTCTTCGATTTCTCTCTTGTTCTTCAAAACTGAAATCCCTAATCCCTAATTCCCCACTTCAAAACATTATCTGATTTGTTTTCTTTTTCCTCTGATTTGCGGTGTTTTTGCGTAGTGTTCCTAGTAACAGCTCTGATTTCACTTGTCGGTCAGCCGTGTTCTGTTCAAGCCGGTGATATAGTACACGACGGTGATATAGTACAGCCGTGTTCTAATTTCACTTCGTTCTGGTAAATCATTCGAAATTAATACTTTTAATTTCTCTTGATCTGGTGATAGCATAAGAGTATTAGTTAGCTACAAGTAAATTTTAGCTTAAATTTTAGCTTAATTTGTTTCCCCTCCCGACAAAGTGGCATATGCACCACATACTGCATAATAGTCAATATGGGGATTTCTGCTGGGATTTCCGAAACAACGGTAGCTGAGATTTTACTGATGATTGGTTTGAGAATTTCTGCTTTCATAGCTTTCTTACAAGAGAAATAATTTTAATGTCATTATTTTGTGGTTTCAGTTCTTTGTCTTTGTTATTCATCATCAATATCAGTCTCAGATATCCACTGCAGTATTTATATACTCTCTTTTTTTCCCTGTTCTTGGTACAGGCTGCTCATCACATGATGTAAAAAATAATGCATATATATATGTATGTATACATGTATAACATAGTCATATATATTTAATATCTTAATTAGCAGCATTTTCTTAAATTCTTGTGTTTGCTGAACTTTTGCCATATTGGAAGCAACTGTCTTTGAGATATAGGAAATCTTACTATAGGCTATAGCAACAGGTTAAGTGAAGAATACTAATAAAAAACAGTGACATAAGTAAGAAATCTTACTATAGGCTATAGCAACTGTCTTTGTGTTTCATGCTCAGGTAAATGCCTAGTGTACTTGTTTTTCAAATACGTGTTTGTTAATTTATTTGTGTTACAGTAATGACCCAAATTCACTTTTAGATCGGTTAGAATATTAATAAAAAACAGTGACAAAAGTAGGGCTTACCAGAAAACTAAGTCTGAGCAGGATTTCTTTCTATGCAAGTTTACTTGTAACCAAATAATTTATCCTATAAATAGATAATAGGGATTAAGGTTAAAATCATTTGTTGTATCTTCTTCTTTTTAATATTGTTATCGTGTTGATAGTTATAACAGCTCGTGTGTGTTCGTGATTCTTTTGATTTTATTGGAATCACCAGGTCTTGAATTAGGCGTTTTGGATGTATTGTTGAGCTTTAGAGTTATCTCGCTCTTCGTTTTGGTAAGTTGTATGCTTGTAAAGAATTTATTTTTTTCTCATTCTACTTTTTAGTTGTTGATCGTATATTACATTTTTGGATTAATAGTTACTGAATTTTTGTTTGTCTAATGGGTTTAGCTTGTAAAAGTTTTCAAAGTTGGAATGAGAGGTTGCATAAGAGCTATTTACTTTCATGTATCATATGGGAATATGATCAACTTACAATCATAGGAAAATAAATAAGTGCATTCATCTGGATTAATAGTTACTGACTTATTGTTTGTCTAAGTGGATTCTTGCTTAAGGTAGACATGATCTAATGCTTTGAAAGCTCTGAATCAGTAGATTAAGCAAACTGTAGAGCGATATCTTTGATGAAGAAACCCAAGAAACAGTCAAAAATTACATCTAATATATATGGCCAACAATATGAAAAGAAAGGAAATTCTGGGGTAGAAAGGGGGAGAAGATTTCAAAGCAGATTTCATTGATTTGTAATAATATATGGGTTTTGAATTGTCTTGGGATTTAGAAGAAAAAAATGTAAATGTGAAGTCCTACATGTATGATATTTTAACAATAAATTAATTTGTGGCATGTGACACTCAATTAGGTCGGCGTTTTGATCAGTCAATTCCATATCAATAATCTAATTGGTTGTCAACTTTTAAAAAATTGGCATGCGTATGTCATTTCAATATATATGTATATATATATATTATATTAATGTCATTTGTCTTAGGGTTTAATTTTAGGTTGTAGAGTTTAATATTTTAGGTTTAAGTTTAATATTTAGGAATTTGGAATTTAAAATTAAAAAATTGGCACGCGCTGATGTCTATGTTCGAACCCGTACACGTAAAGATGGAAGTATCGTGAATTCTGCAGCCGCAGTTGTTGTGGTAATTTATTGTTATTAAGTTTTGTATACGTGTTTTGAAAAATATAATATAATTATGATATTATATGTTTAACTTATTTATATTTTTAGGAACGTATACAAGAGAAGATAAATGAAGGCACTTCTTCTGGGAATTTATCACAAGCTACATCGTGGTCAAATGATGTGTTTGCTCAAGTTAAGGGACCAGAAAGAAAAGGGCGTGTTCGTTGTGTAGGTGCAGTTCAGACTCGTCCTTCTCAAGAATCTGGACCTTCACAACCAGTCCAAAATACTGAAGAAGTGGAAGGGTTGAAAGCTAAGCTTGCGGCATTTGAAAAACTTCTTGAAACTTGCCTTCTACCCATCTATCGACAACAACGTCCAGATTTACATGCGCCTGATATGAATGCTTTACTTCAGATAGTTGATACACATGTATACAAAATACTTAACTTTCTTATTACTCCTTTCATTTTTTCTTACTTAAAGTCATTATTTTTATTTCTTTTAATAGGCAGCTCCTGATGCTGGTAGTGCTACAGCGGCAGTTAACAGTCGATCCATGCCTTCAGAAAATCAGCATAATATAGATGATCCGAGCACACAGTAGAGGAGACTCTTTGAAGTATTTTTAGCTTTTATTATAAATGGTATTGAGACAAACAAATATTTTGTTCCACTTTTCTTCTACTTTTAATACACTCGTAGATGTTTTATTCGATATTAAAATACAAACTTTTTAATATTTAAAATACTAGTATTGGTAATTTTAATAATTATTTAAACATTCAATTAGATACTTTTCATTGAAAAATCCATACAATTATTGTTATAATGTTACTAGTATATTTAATATTTAAAATAAAAAATATAATAGAAATAATTAATATTTAAATTCAATAAAAAATACAACAAATCCTATACCGACGGATAGAACCGTCGGTACAAGTAGAACATATAGGGACGGACACTTTTACTACTGGAATGCACCGTATCGAAATGCCCTAAGGTGTTTCGAAACGCCTGGAAGGTTTTGTGTAGTTTGGCTTTTGAAAACATGTGAAAACCTTTTAAAAACTTCCCTAAACATAGTTTCAAGTTATTTGGACTTTGGAAATAGTTTTGAATTCTTTTTAAATAAGTCCAAAATATTTTTCAATTATTATATCAAAACATTAGTTCTACAATCTCCTCTTTTTTGATATAATAAAATTAACTTGAAAAATTGTTTGGGATTCTCCCCCTTTAACTTTAAAAATGTGAATAAGAGATTAAAGATATGAAATCAAATAAAGCCCCCCTTATTCATTTGAAAATTCAAATTTTCAAACCATTTCTCCCCTTTTTGTTATATCAAAAAGAATTTAAAACATTAAGTTCAAAATAACTATAGAGGAATAATTTGTCAAAAATAAGAACTTGGTTTTAAAATGGCTCCCCCATACTCAAAGCATCATTAAGAATGTTAGTCCAACATGTTGCGACTAAAAAAATTCAAAAATACAAGTACCTCGGATGTCGCTAGGACGGACCGGATTTTAATTTGATTTTCGAAAAATGAGTCAGATTTATAAAAAATAGAGGAGTCGCCACCGGCCATTTAAAAATGGTAGACCGGACATCGAAAAATAAAACCAGAGATTTAAAAGGGTTCGTGAGTCGGTTACACGCGAGGAAGGATTAGCACCCTCGACGTGCCCAAAATTGGTACCAAAACTTTACCGCTTAATTAATATTAAATTTTGCAAATTAAAGCGACGATTCGTATCGAAATGTGGTTATATGATCGAGTAAATTTTAAAAGTCTTAATATTCGAGAGAGAATGTCCGAACCACCACCACTACGACTGGTACTAGTCTCGTTTGCTCCCGAATAAAAAGGCATTCGCATTACAATTTATAATTCAGATGCAACTTACAAAACATAGATTTATACGATTAACTATGAGAGATAGAGACACACAATACAAGGCATGTTATAACATAATCAAAATAAATAAAAAATGGCATACGAACTCAATGTAAACTAAAGTAAACATAAAACATATGGGAAAACATATGGACGTACATGCTTATAAAATTACGAGATAAGAAAAAAAATTATATGCAATGGGAAAATCAAAATATAAACACATGAGAACTTTAAGATTAAACGCGTAAATAACCAACTGTTTTAGGGACGGAAATCAAATAAAAAACAAAGATTTAGGGGGTTTGAGCGAAATAAATCCCATGAGAAACGACACGATTAAGATTGGCAAGGGTGAAATTGAAAGGGTTTGGAAACCTGTAAGGACTGAAAAGGGGGTTTCCCCATGAGGGCTTGAACAAATCGGACAATAGAGGGGTGAGATCAAATAAGCCGAAAGACGACAGGGACCGCAGGCGTGATTTCGAAATGCGGAAACCCTTAAAAAGAGACTTAAAAACACGGGAGGACTCTTTAGGTGATTAAACTATTTTTAAAGCTGAAAACATTATATAAACCTGTTAAAAAAAACACTTGGCCCCTTTTTGCCTTTTTGTTTTGAAACCCTTAAAGAAAACCCTCCATCCGGCCGATTATTCAAAACCCAAAAAAGGCAGGCTATGCCGGCCGGTTGCCGTTAATCGCAACGGCGGCATCCCGTTCAAACCCTAAAAAAAAGCTTAAAGCCGTCAACGACGGCCAAACCCTTGTCGACTCCCGGTCGACTTAAACCAAAGCCAAAAATTTCAGACCACCGGGGTTCGAAACCCTAAAAAAGGAAAGAGAGTCCCATGTGATTCGGATGACTCACCCGGTCGACTCCCTAGACGAAAGTCGATGAGCTTATCGCCGGCTCGAATCGAGAAAACGAAGGGGTGATTGGCTTCCAAAAGGTAAAAAGAATCTTTCTTTCAATTTTTTTCGCCTTTTTTTTGCTTATCATGCATGCATTCGAAAGTAAGAAAATGCTACCTCAGAAGGTTGTTGTTATTATTTCTCTGTAAAAAAAAATTCCTCGTTACAATGACCTTTTGGTTCGGATTTATATCCGAAAAATTACATGCAATACTCTCTCTATTTTTCTCTCTGTTCTGCTCTCTGTTTTTGTCTTCGTTGACATTTTTTGGTGTTTTGTTTGTATTGTAATTTTGGGTATTCTGACTTGCTGCATTTCTCTGTTGTTTGTTGGTTTTGGCCGAAATGAGGAAGGACATCGGCATGCACCGGGTCAGAAGCGTACGACTACGGTAGATGGGTCAGACGAGGGGTCACGGGCGTGGCTCGGCACGCGCGCGTCGAGCAACGGACAGCCACGCGTGGAGACTCCAAGGGGCGCGCGTGGATCGTGTGTGGGTTCCTCATGGATCTGGGACTGTTGGAGATAAAATAAAGCAAACACAAATCCCTCTAATAGGTGTTTGTTTGCACAATTAAAGCACTCACTCAAAACCTAAAACACTTGAGCAAATTTGACAATTTTGGCTCACTAGTGTTTGTCTATACAAGAATTGACAATTTAGGTACTAAGACAATATTTGATCATTTGTTGATTGACAATATGAGCATTAACCTAATCTTGATGCTTGGAGGTCCCTTTTATACTCCTTGATGAGTTTATGGCCGTTACTAGCCGTTGAGATTGAATTGGAGCCGTTGAGGACTTTATTTCCAACCATAAATGCACTTCTATAGCTCTCCGTTTCGAAACACTCGTGCCCGTTTCGAAACACCCTTTAAGTAGAAAGAGCCGTTGCAGCTTGATGAGGTAACCGTATCGAAACTCTCTTGGTCGTTTCGGAACACGTATCGAAACGCCTAGTCCCGTATCGAAATGACCTGCATTTAAAAGTTAGTTGGGAAATAGCCGTTGGGATTTATGACTGTTGTGGTCGATGCCACGTAGGCGTATCGAAACGACATAGCCCGTTTTGAAACGCTGGGCAAAAATCTCATCCAGGGAATGCCCGTTTCGATACCTGTATCGAAACACTTTTGCTACTGGAATGCACCGTATCGGAACACTTTTGCTACTGGAATGCACCGTATCGAAACACCCTAAGGTGTTTCGAAACGCGTGGAAGGTTTTGTGTAGTTTGGCTTTTGAAAACATGTGAAAACCTTTTAAAAACTTTCCTAAACATAGTTTAAAGTTATTTGGACTTTGGAAATAGTTTTGAATTCTTTTTAAATAAGTCCAAAATATTTTTCAATTATTATATCAAAACATTAGTTCTACAAACACGATGAACACCATTATTTTTTTAAAATTTTAAAAATCTAAAGGACTAAAATTATAATTAAAATTATATCTTAAAAAATAAAAATCAAATTTAATAGATACTTTATAATATTTTTTAAATAGATTAGAATCAAATATATCCAATTCTCCTAAACCCTAACAAAATCAATCTCTTAATAAAATAGAAATCAATTTATAATTTTTTAATAGAATAGAATCATATTAATTCTAAGAGAATTGAGTATATTTGATTCTAAAAAAAATTAATGGTGTTCATTAATATTTGTCGCATGCGGTAGACTCATCCAATTTATTATTACTAATTTACCAAACTAACGCCTACATTTAGCCTTTATTAGGTTTGAGTGAGTTCGATAAACAATGCCTTTTAAAATCCTGAAATCCAGAAGCGTGAAACCAAAAATATTTGTAAATGGCGCCCAGCTTATTTATGAATTAAAAAAAAAAACTTCAAAAAAAATCAAACTTTGTTTCTCATTGGTTCGCTAAAAACTCACGCGGATCGCCAACAAGTAATTTTGAACCGTCGATAAGTTCCCATCTAACGGCATGTTTTCCTTACTCGCTTCACTCCACCTCGTACATTTCCACCGCTATAAATTACTCAGACCTGGATTCCGTCCGATGCATCTAAGCTACCAATCAGTATCTTCTCATTTGAAAGCTGAGAATATAATTGATTGAATCATTGGGGCAATGGATACTTCAGCTAAAGTAAAGAAGGGAGCTGGAGGAAGGAAGGGTGGCGATTCTAAGAAGAAGCCTGTTTCAAGGTCCGTCAAAGCTGGACTCCAGTTCCCCGTCGGAAGGATCGGTCGTTACTTGAAGAAGGGAAGGTATTCGCAGCGGGTCGGAACTGGCGCTCCGGTGTACTTGGCTGCTGTTCTTGAGTACTTAGCCGCTGAGGTAGCTAAAATTTAAATTAGGTGGTGAAATTTATTTATGGTTTCTACTTTTATCAATCTTAGTTTGGTGAATTTGATTTCAATTCAGGTTCTGGAATTGGCCGGAAACGCTGCACGTGATAACAAGAAGAATAGGATCATCCCAAGGCACTTGCTGCTCGCCGTGAGGAACGATGAGGAATTGGGGAAGCTCCTCGCCGGTGTCACTATCGCTCATGGTGGAGTCTTACCAAATATCAACCCTGTTTTGTTGCCGAAGAAGACTGAAAAGGCTACCAAAGAACCCAAATCTCCATCGAAGGCCACCAAGTCTCCTAAGAAAGCTTAGTTTATTTATATCAAGAAACTCAGATTAGCAGAAGTTCCAGTATTCTTAGTTGTGCAGGGGTAGTATAAAATTTATGCAAAATCGAGCATTGTTATAATTTTTATGTCTTATGTGTGTTACTTTAATGGAAATGTAACATCTTGTTTCTGCTTTGGACATGTTATTTTTGTTCTACTCCAAAATTTACATTTATATAATTCAAGAAATAATTACTGCGTATATCTATGCTCTTCTCGGTATATTGCAACAATAATGTTGTTTCAATCTTTGAGGTGCTATTTTATTTTATGATCTAGGATTATCCTTATATTATTAGGGGAAGTTTTCAGCATTGCAGGCTGACTTCAACTGAATACAGGGAAAGTTATCAACACTATAGGCCAAGTTTAAGCCGATTGAAATACTATTGCAAGTCACTTCAATAATCCCATTAGATCTTCCATTAGTTTTATATGAATCACCTTAAATCATGAAATAAAAAATTCAGCAACATTATTGATGCAATATACCCTTACTCTTCTTATTTTCTTTCTATGATTTATTTATTAGTTATGGCCAAGCAGCTTCTTCTGGGATGGCCGAACCACACACACGACAGCATGATCCTAACCAGCTTAAACAACAGACCTTCGGTTGGAAACTTAGTATTGTGGGGAAAGAATGAATGAATTCTTTAGTTCCATCACCTTTTTTTTTTTGCAAATAGAATTCCTGTCTGTTCTGCACTTGTAGCATGAAAGAAATTAGAATTCTGGTCACCAAACTTAAACAATTTCACCCATGATCTTTTATGCCAATATATTTCTTCTTTTTCCCATATACCATCTAGGGCAGCTTTAAGGTTTTTAGCTTCCTTTTTAGAATCTGAGGTAAGGGGACGTTGTTGGATTTCTGCAATTTTCTTGGCAATCTCTTCAGCCGTGAGCCTTTTCAAAACAATCTTTCCTTGCACCAATTCTTCAATTTAATTCTAGAATTTTCCAGTTTACAGTGCATATTGGAAACACTTGAACCCTGAGCAGTATTACTCCAAACCTCCTTCACAACTTGATGACATTCATTTTCCACATCACTAGAAAAGTCAGAGCCCAGCCTTCCCTGAATTAAGTGAGACATGTGCAATAGTGACAATTGTAGTCTGATTTCAAGGCTTTTTAGGGTTAAAGTGCTTTGTTTGCTTTCGTACTCTACTATATTTATTTTATTTCATAAATTTCGAAAACCAGATCTCAGTTAACTTTCCGGTTCTAAATATCAGAAACTCTATCCATATTGAAAAAAACTGATGTCAAATTGTAGTAATTAATCTCATTCAAGTCTACCATCAGGATCGAAGAGATCCATTTCAAAACACAGACTCGACCTTAAAACAGAATAGCACAGTAATGGACAAAGGAAAATTAAAAACACGCGATTTACTTAGAAAAACAGACCCTAACACTAACTACATAACACCAAACTACATTCATCAAGAAGATGTAAACTTGGTCACGGCCTTAGTCCCTTCGGAAACGGCGTGCTTGGCAAGCTCACCAGGAAGTACAAGTCTAACAGCGGTCTGGATTTCCCTGGAAGTGATCGTCGGCTTCTTGTTGTACCTCGCGAGTCTAGAGGCTTCTTGGGCGAGCTTTTCGAATATATCGTTGATAAAACTGTTCATGATCCCCATAGCCTTACTTGAGATCCCGATATCTGGGTGAACTTGCTTCAAGACCTTGAAGATATAGATCTTGTAAGTCTCCGTGCTCTTCTTAACCCTCTTCTTCTTCTTGTCTCCGGCCGCTGCTCCCCCTTCCTTGGGAAGCTTTTTGCCGGCCTTTGGCTTCTTCTCTGCTGGGGCTTTCTCGGCTACTGTCTTCTTCTCCTCCGCGGGCTTCTTCTCCGCTGGCTTCTTCTCAGCTTTTGGTGCCATTGGTTTCTAGGAAAGTAAAGAAAAAGAGTTGAATTCCAAGGAAATAAAGATGAGATATCTGCGATAGAAGTTAGGGGGTCAATATATAAACAGAAGTTGAAGCGGGTATTGGACTTATATGATTGACAAGGATCAATGACGTGGCTGACTTGAACCGTTGGATGCAGTTGGGGTATGGGAGTTTATTGACGGTAAAGATGGTTTGGATTTGTGATCCATTTTCGGGCGCTGGTGGCTGAGTAGGCGTTGTCTTCGCGCCTTAATTATGGTGATGAATATGGTTGTTTATTGTCGAATATTAGATCATATTAGATTTAATTTTTTAAATATTTATTTTTTTCAAATCGACAATACAATAATTTGTATCCGATTAAAAAATAGAATATTCAAATATTCGAATTAGATATTCGATTATTCAAAAAAATATAATTTTGATTTAATTATTTTCTCAAATTTGAATGTCATATTTATAAAAATTTTGAAATTTTAAATATAACAAAAAATAAATTATTAAATATAACAAGATTTATATTTATAAAAAATTATTTTTTTTAATGTACGGATATAACGAGAATCAAGATTTAACTTTTTATTTAATATATATTGACGGAGATCATTGATGCGGTAAAATAGTAAAGGCTAAATGCACCGTTGTGCAGTAAACTTGAAATCTGGATGTAAACAAATAGAATAAACTTTATAAAAGATAGAATAACTAAACATTATCTTCAGATAAAAATCTCCAAACAAATTAAAAATAAACTTAATGATAGGCATTGTACCAAGGTCTTCCAAAATGAGTGAGAATTTAGACATAAACAAATATGTTTAAGTACTAAAAAATGTTATAAAAAAATATAAGGTATAGGTTATATGGATAGAATCCATAAAAATAATCTAGGTATCCTTGTAATAATAGAAGAATGAGATTTGTTAGAAGAAAAACTGCTAATAAATTTAAGAACAATGAAATTAAATGTATGTGTTTTATATGTTGGTATGAATTGAGCTTCTATCCCTGGATGATTATTTTTGTTGGGACATTCGAATATTAGTTGACATTCTTCATCACATATAAAACACCTATATTTAATTGGAAAATTCTACCACGCGCGATGAACATTGATGAACACCACTAATGATGAACACCGATGAACACCATTAAATTAAATAATAAAGATTTAAAATTTCAATGACCCATCATACAATTAATAATTATTTTAAAAATTCAATTAAATTATTTTTTATAAAATTTATTTTTTTAATAAGGGTAAACTATATATTTAGTACCTCACTTATTTATGTATTTCTATTGAACCCTCGTTATTTAAATATTATTTCAATTTGACAATGTTCTTTATAAAAAAATAATTTAAACCCTTAACCTAAAACCCTAAACTATTAAACCTTAAACCCTTAAACTCTTAAACATATACCCTAAACTATATACCATTAAAATAATTTCACCATCATCGATTCAATTCAATTCAATGAATCGTTGAAAATAATGGTTAAAATTTATTGAACAGGGCTGCTGCAATTGATCACGGGATCATGGGAAGAGATGACGGTTTAGTGTATATGTAGGAACTGTCCACCGGAGCTAGACTCGGCGTTTTGCATCATTTTAAGAAAGTAAATGCAATTCTAAGTAATGTGACAAAATCAAATTGACATGTATATCAACTGCACAAGTTCAAAGATAGAATCATCGAAGAGTGAACAACACCAAAAAGCTTACTAGCTATTTGTCTCACTTCGTTACTAAGTTTTGTTGCTTGTGGAAATAAACCAGCAACTGGCCGTCATCTGCAGCGATAGCCACTACATTCGGAATCGACCTGTCATTACTTGCAATACACGAAACACTGCCACCTGATAGAACGGTTAAGAAAATTAAGCAACCACTCAGTCCAAAATCAAAAATGTATTTACAATGTTAACTATCCGATGAACTCGTCCGATACATATCTAGAGTTTGTAATTTCTTTTTATGTTATTAAGGTTTGATCGCGACCCACCGAAAGTAAGAGTCGAAGCATTCTACCAACGGAACACATAGTTGTTGGCTATCTAGAATTTGTCATTAGTATTATAAGCATCCCTAAGTCTGAATAACATAGATTTCCATGAATGTGTTTAACTTAACGTTGATTACATACCTTTAAAATGATGCAAAACGCCGAGTCTAACTCCGGTGGACAGTTCCCATATATACACTAAACCATCATCTCTTTTCGTGATCCCGTGATCAAATGCAGCACCAATTGCAGCAGCCCTGTACAATAAATTTCAACCATTATTTTCAACGATTCATTAAATTGAATTGAATCGATGATGGTGAAATTATTTTTAATGGTATATGGTTTAGGGTATATGTTTAAGAGTTTAAGGGTTTAAGGTTTAATATTTTAGGGTTTTAGGTTAAGAGTTTAAATTATTTTTTATAAAGAACATGGTCAAATTGAAATAATATTTAAATAACGAGGGTTCAATAGAAATACAGAAATAAGTGAGGTACTAAATATATAGTTTACCCTTATTAAACAAATAAAATTTTAATATATATAAAAAAACAATTTAATTGAATTTTTAAAATAATTATTAATTGTATGATGAGTCCTTGAAATTTTAAATCTTTATTAATTACTTTAATAGTGTTCATTGGTGTTCATCAATGTTCGTCGCGCGTGGTAGACTCATCCTATTTAATTTTATTGTTCTTAAATTTATTAGCAGTTTTTCTTCTAACAAATTTCTTTCTTTTTTTATTATTATAATGATACCTATATTGTTTCTAAGGTTTCCATCTATATAGGGTATACCTTTTACTTTTATTTTTATAATATTTTTAGTATTTAAACGTATTTGTTTACATCTAAATTCTCACTCATTTTGTAAGATTTTAGTACAATGTTTATCACTAAGTTTGTTTTTAATTTGTTTAAAGACTTTTATCTGAAGACAATGTTTAGTTATTCTCCCTTTTGTAAAGTTTATTCTATTATCTTTAGAATTTATGCATTGAGTGAAATTTTGAATTGATAGCTCTATTTTCTCATTTTATATGAATATATATAATTTGTTTATTTTTACACATTTATGCATTCATATTTAAATATAAATTACATGGAAAATATAACAATAGAAGTCAATCATCTCTAGAATACATGGTTAAAAACTCTCAATTGACATCCCATCTCATACGTTCTGGGTTCAATAAAATATAATGAATAATTCCGGTTGAAAAGACAATGGTATTCTTTTTAAAAGTTCTAAGTTTTTGTTGTTTTGCCTCTATGGTGTATGGTACCACGTTAAGAATGCTCGAAAAATATAACAGTACATCTCTATTTTTACCGATTACTAGTTGATTTAACGAGATGAAATTGTAAGATCCTCTTTGGTAAACAATGATTTGAGTAAAAATTAAAGGTTTGACTGGTCAAATCTGCTAATTTAGATGTTTAGTGAACAATGGATTGAAATAACAGATTGGGTGAAATCTCTAATTAAAAAAAACTCTCATAATATCAATTTGTTAAAATTAGATGTTTTGACATTAGAGTTATAAAGACTCTTTTACCTTTAATAATTATAAAAAATCTTCAAATAACCTAAATTTAACATCTTATATTTTAATTTTTTACCATCGCATATTTACGTTGTGACATTTATAAACTAGTACTTTTTATTCTCACATATTTATATTGTATTAAATTTAATGATTAATAAAATTGTATTAGAAAATAATTATATAAATAATAAATTAATATATACATCATTTTGAATATGCTTAATAATGTTATATTAAAATTTTATTTTTTATAATCTAATTAATATTATTAGATACAAAATATTGATAACTAATAAACTATCCAAACATGTATCAAATATAATCATGTCCTTATATGTCATTTTGCTTGTTTAAATAATCAAACAACTATCAACTATCGCTTAATTTTACCAAACACTTTTATACAACCAACTAATAGAATCTGCTAGTCAGATCAGCTAATGCAATCAACTATCAGCTAGTATAATCCACTATCAATTACCAGCTATTCGCTAAATGTCAAATAAGGCCTAAGTCTTTTAAGCAAGACCAAATGTTTACATCCTAACACCATAAATGGAGAGAATTAGATTGAAAGATTTGTCCCCGTAATAGATCCAACTTAATCAACAAACTAAAACAAAAATAGAGCTATATTTAAAAAATAATAATTACATCTTAATTTCACGTGTCATGTTTGATAGTTCAAATTATAATATCATACGAGATTTAAAATAATATTAATTATAAAATTGAAGAATATAATTAACTACATAATTCCACCAATTCTCACAATCCTCTAAGAATTGAAGATGTGACTAAAAGCTTTCGATTACACCTAATTCAATAGGATTCACAAATTATCACGTTGTCCAAACACAACAACTATGTAATTACATCCAATTCAATTGTAAAATAATTTTTCAAATGTTTTCTTAATAAAATATTGAATGAAATTATACCATCAATAATAGGATTAATATTTGTAGTTTGATTGAAGACGTGAAATCGAATTTATTTAAGTGATAAATATTTTTTTATTTACAGATGTAGAAATATTGGATAGTATATGTATTATTATACATTAAATGTTAAAAAAATATTTATAGTTTAATAGTGGAGTTTTTTTTAACTAGTATTACTTGCAGTCTCAAGTCTCAAGTCTCAAGTCTCAAGTCTCAACCCTTTTGAAGTTAAAAAGCTAACCCAAAAGTAACAATTATCCTATAAATTATGTCAAATTATATTTATATGACATTTCCGCATTTTCTATGGTTTGGTCGACTGGCAGAACTTATTTGAACTTCAAGTTGACTGATTTAAAATGATATACAATGTCACGCGCCCACTCGCCTTTCCATTAAATCCCATTTCCCGGCAGCTAAGGAGGCAAGCCCTTTAAACCTCGCCGTGGGATCCATCCATAGCTTTAAACGGCACTAACTCTGATCTATCCATATCTTAAAACGACAATTCTTTTGCTTTCTCCGTCCCAAGTTTCCGATTCTCTCCCTACCTCCACGTCTCCCCGTCAAAAAAGAGAGCTTTCGCTTTGATCCACCCGAACAGTATCTGGTGATTTTCTAAAGCCTTATCGCTATCTGTTGTAAACAAAAAAAGATTTTATTGAATTTAATAGTTTCAATTTTAGTGCTGAATGGGCCATGGCCGAACCATTGCCAACGACGAACGGAGTGAAGGAGAACAAACTGTGGAAAGGAATTTTCGCTGTCAGTGGAATCATGGTTACTCTTGTTATCTATGGAATATTACAGGTTCTTTTTCTTTTTTCTTATTGCGTTCCTGATAGACAAATTGTAAGATTTGGGGTGTATATATATATATAGTCATTATATTAATAGCATTTTGTTGTTTCTTTTTAATTGCATCTTTGTACTTAATAAGAATTTCTAAAGATTGAAATGTTGGTTTTTCATTTTAGTAATTGCACCTTCTAGATTTATTGATATGCAAAATATACAATTTCTGGTGGAATATATGGACACCCTTTGTTTGGGGACTTGGAAAATGCAAAGAATATATATTTCATTGGTTATGCTGATGTATATGTCACAACGATTCTCATACATTAAATCAGAAACTAGTAAATTTAAGTCCAATTTGTTATTTTGATGAGTAGATATATGTTATAATTGAAGTTGATTATTTATTCCAGCTGCAAGTAGGTTGATATTCATAAGGGCTAGCTGGTGGGGTGCCTAAAACAAATAGGAGCACTAAGAAGTAGACAATTTTAATTATGCCATTAATGTTCAAGAAAACGATAAATTGTCATTAGTTGCATGATCATCCATCCTTTAAAGGAGAGTTGTGTAAATTACCTGTTAACATCTGTTCTTTACTCATGTTTAGTGCATGTAGATATGTTCTTTTGTTGAAGATGTTAATGGAGGTTTGCTTTCATGCAGGAAAAGATCATGAGAGTCCCGTATGGAGTAAACGACGAGTATTTTAAGTACTCATTATTTCTCGTTTTCTGCAACCGCATCACAACATCTGCTGTCTCTGCTGGTTCTCTACTGGTATGTAACTGCCTTTTTGCAAGTTTCTACGACTACATTTAATACTTTTTTGTGTGTTTATAATTTGCAATGTGCCTCAAAGGGGGCCGTTTGGGGTGGGGTGGGGGAAGATCATGAGAGGATCACACTACACATTTCACTTTTTGGCTGAAATATTGCAAGTTGTATGCCTTATGTCCTTACGAATTAGCCAAAAGATGAACTGTGTTGCATAAAAGATGGCAAGATTGGCTAACATATTCTAATACTTTGATATTCTTTTTGGGTCCTAGGCAAGTAAGAAAGCCATGGATCCTGTTGCTCCAGTCTATAAGTACTGCCTCATATCTGTATCGAACATCCTAACCACAACATGTCAGTACGAGGTAAATCATAAACCACTATCCTTATATCATCGTATAATACAATCATGTTTCATACACACAAATATTAATCACCACAATATTTGTATTATAACATAAATTTTCTGAAAAAACACCTTTAGATTCTGTGCTTGATTGTTAATTTTAATGATGACATTACTGTGATCCAGGCCCTCAAGTATGTCAGCTTTCCAGTTCAAACCCTTGCTAAGTGTGCAAAAATGATACCTGTAATGGTAAGTTAGTTTTGCATGAACTATGAGGGGTTATGTATATGATATTTTGAAATAGCCAAATAGTGATGCAAGTTTTTGGACGCGTATATTTCATCCAGTGGATGTTTAATATTTGTCCCCGTTATTTATTCTTACCGGTTTTAGGTGGCAATGTGTTTTGACGACTCTCTCTCTCTCTCTCCCTCTCTCTCTCTCTCTCTCTCTCTCAGGTTTGGGGCACTTACATCATGCAGACGAAATATAAGGGCTTTGACTATTTGGTGGCTTTTTCGGTGACCCTAGGTTGCTCAATATTTATATTACTTCCGGTAAAATTCTGGTCTTTGTCAACAATACACATTTCGTTAATTATTTCCATGTACATGATTTACCTTGGTTATGCTTTCTATAAGTGCCTGATTGGTGGATAGAGGGGGCTGCTTTTGGATATATATTAAAATCGTGGCATTGAACTACAGTACTTAGCTTGCTCTATTTGGTGGTTGCTGTCATACATGATGCATTGCTATAGAATGAGGGATTCTTCCTTTTATTATTATATTGGAGATTAGCTGTTTTAGATTGTTTGATAACTATATATTTTGGAAACTGATCTTGCTTTCACCGTAGGCAGGAACTGACATTAGTCCTTACAACAAAGGAAGAGAAAATACTGTTTGGGGCGTTTCTCTGATGGTCGGTTATCTTGGGTATCAACCTGAAACTCGTTCCCCCTCACTGTAAAATATATATATTTTGATCCATTCTGTACTTTGGATCTTCAAAATATGAAATGATATTGTACCATGTTAGATCTAAACTCTTAATTGCAGATTTATTGCCAGCATCTGTTACATTGATTGCATTCACTCCTGCATGCCTAGGTTCCTTTAGGCTGAAGTACTTCTGTAATCTCAATTAAACTACAACTGCAATTTTGAATGCTTTTGAGAGAGAAGGTTTTCAACGAATTTAAATGCTCAGTTGACTTTTCACAGGTTTGATGGCTTTACAAGCACATTCCAAGATAAGTTATTTAAGGGCTACGATATGGAAATACATAATCAAATATTCTACACAACATTGTGTTCTTGTGTTCTCAGCTTGACGGGTAAAAATTCCTACTTTATCTTAGGAATAATGATCTGTTTTATGGTTTTATTTACCTTTAACATTGATTTGATGTCTGCCTTGCATTTTTTCTGATTGGTTACTGGGTGCGATTGACTTCTTTTCCGGTTTGGATTAGGTCTTATATTACAGGGACAATTACTTCCAGCTATAGATTTTGTTTATCGTCACAACGATTGTTTCCTTGATATTGTATTACTTTCCACTGTAAGTAATTTTGCTTTCCTGTTATAATTTTAACAGGCTTAAACTGATGACAGGGTCATCAGCTATGCCCTTCTTTTTTCTTTAAAATTTAGTTTTGAATTCCAGATGCAAGTATTATTGTCCCCGACTTAAAGATCACTTAATCAAGGCTCTAAATTTCTAAGGGTTTATCTGTCATAGGTAGCAACGGCCAGTCAATTCTTTATTTCTTACACGATTCGTACATTTGGTGCTCTCACATTTGCTGCCATAATGACCACAAGACAGGTATTGTCTAAATTTCGAGCTAGAAAGTTCTTTCTTCTCCCCCCCCCCCCCCCCCCCCCCAACAATGTTATGTTTCCAATCAATGTGATTCCTCCCCTCCCCCTCTGTTGTTTAAGCTGGCGAGCATCATGCTGTCGTGCGCGTGGTTCGGCCATCTCCTCAGTTGGGAACAATGGATTGGAGCAGTAAGTCTCGACTACATTTTGTTCTACATTCCCGTTGATTTCCAAAGCATGATGATATATCCAATTCCTTGATCAGGTCATCGTGTTTGTCTCCTTGTATGCGAAGAACTTCTTGAAAAATACATTGCCGAAGCCCCCTCCTCCACAACAAGTACAAAATAGAGCTTCTAGTCCTGTGAAAGAGATGGCTTGATATCTTCAGGTCCGAATTTGCACCAGTTGCTGCATCTAGTTCTTTTGTGATTGGAATTTAGCGAGTGAAAATGATCTTATGAAATCCAACTGCAGCATCAAATATAATGGAATTGGAACTTGGGGAGGGGGGGGGGGGATTATAGTTTTGAAGTTACATTGTTGTGCAGGGATATGAATTGTGAACTGTGCACATCAACTAAAGCACAGGAAAGGCTCTTTGTCCACCTTACACCGCTTTCTTTTGTGTGTGTTTTGTTTATAAAAGCAGTTAGAATGTGTATGCAACCGCTCCACCATATGAATTCGGTGTTTAGTTTAGGGGTAAACTATATAAATGGTCACCGATCTTTTAGGGTGTTTTCATTTTTGTTATCGAACTTTTAAAACAAGCGTTGTAGCAAATTAGATTTGACTGCTTCGACAAACGAACCACAAAAGGGATCAAACTAACGAAGACCACCTACAATTCGTAAATCATAGCTGAGCGTTGTGAAAAATATATCTACGAACGCAAATCTACCACGACTATAAAGCATAAACGTTTCACAAAGCAGAAGAAAAATGTGTCACATGACAAATAAAATTTAAAAAAATTGAAATATAAAAATAAGAAATTAATATAAAAAATAAGAAAAAAAGATTATCGACGAAAATGATCAACATTAAAACTTACATTAATACCGATGAATTAATAATTAAGGATGAGCAAAGGTTTATTTACTGTTGAATATTGATGCATATGTGCATGAGGTTTCAAAAGTGCATTGAAGTAATTCTTTTATTTTTTGAAAAAATGGGAGACGCGGAGCACCAAAGGGGAGCAGCCGCGTCGGGGAGGAGAACAGCGGCGACAGGAAGGGGGTATACCAAGGTCTCGGCGGAGCATGAGTGTAGATGGACGGTTTTCGTCGATAAGCTAAGCAAAATGGTTTCAAGGTCAGCATTGAGGGAGCTTTTTAATCACTACGGTAGGGTGATTAGGGTTTTTATTTCGGAGTTTAATAGGAAGCCTAAGTATCGGAATGCTACTTTTGCCTCCGTTTCGATGGCTAGCAGAGAAGATATGATTAGGGTTATCTCGGCAATGGATAGGACGAAGATTGACGGAATGGAGGTCTTTGTATCTCAAGCAAAGTACCCTAGGGTGGAGGTTGGAGGTGGTGCTAAATCTATACCACCAACAGCTTCCCCAAAAAAATCTACTGGGAAAGAGCCTCCTTCGGTGACAAAGAGGAGAGTTTTCATGGAGGGGGATAGATCCAACTCATATAGAGATGTGCTACTAAATGGGAGAAGGCTTGGGAAAAATAGCATGGAGGCGGGCGGTGAACAAGGGTCGGCAAAGATGAAGGAGTCTGGTCCAAGAATCATGGATTTCAAGGTTCCCATTCAGGACACCCTGTGGATGAATTATTGTTTGGCAGGTATTCTAAAAGACCAATTCGACGTGGAGTTCGTTCAAAGGGCATTATTAAGCGATAATATAGTTGCCAAAGTGGTGAGATGGGGTGTGGAGTGTGGATCAGTGATAGTAAGATTTGATTCCAAAATCGCCATGGATGATGCCTGAGATAATAAACGTGAGGCACTGGAATATTGGTTCGTGCACGTTGGCCCTCTCATGGTCAACGGAGTACCCAACTACTATTCGTCCATTATGCTTTACGGAGTTCATTTGTTTTGTTGGCATGACTGTTTTTTTGAAGCCATTGGGAATAGATGGAGCTCATTTGTAGGGTTGGATAATCTGACCAAAGAAAAAGAAAGGTTGGATGTTGCAGGGATGGTTATCAGAGTGGCAAGTCCGAGATGCATACCGGAGTCTCTAACTATTTCGTCGATGGGTTTCCCATATTGTATCAAAGTCAAAGTGGGCCGGCTGAATGAAGCTTTTAACCCAAAAGAAGGGTTGGAGAATGATGATGAAGCTGGTAGATTTGCCGATGTGTGGTCGGATTCTGAATCCGGCAATGAAAAGAGGGAGGATGAGGCGGAGGATAAGGAGGAGTCGGGAGATCCGGCGAACGATGATGATCCTGTCCGAAAGGAGAATGAACAGTCAGGGAATCCAGAAACATTGGGATCTTCAAACGAAGCCGTAAATGCTGAAGGGGCTGGTGCAAATTCTGAAAATCTAGGGGAAATGCATATTGGAAACCCCCACAATATTGTTAACGGTTCTGATTCGATGGGTTGTCCCAACCCTTCGAATGTTTGCATTAATGAAGGAACTGGGATGGGCGTTAGTAGAAGGGCCCCAGAGGTCAGGTCCAAAGTGGGCTTGCCTATCGCAGACTTGGAGGCCCAGGGAAGGAACGTGGATCCATCTTCGGTATTAAGAGAAGAAGTGGGCCATGATCCAGACGGAATTAGACCAATAGATTATATTGGCGGTAGATCGATGGAGACATCACACACCTTAATGAAGACAGGGGGATTACACGGGTTATCAGAGAGTGTGGTGCCTGACAGTTTGGACAATTTGGGGTACAGGGATCCTGAAAATTCTTCTTCCTTTTGTCACGACATTGATCCTCAAGTACTACAGAGTCCCCCCCTTCGTTTGGTTTGTTCAGGGCTAACTCTAGAAGGAGGTTTATAAGGCTAATCAGAGATTCTTTGGGTTCGGGGCAACAGAAGTCTTCCCGTCAGTACAGCAATGGTGATGAAGATTCGACAATAGGGTTGGAAGCGCAATCGGTTTGGGAGGTAAGTAATTTGTTGGAATTTACTTTCAAAGGAGGGAGAGAGGAGATTATTCAGAGAGTTTGTAGACTCGAGAGGGATATCCGGAAAGCTCTATAGCTTGTTTTGGATTTGGGTTGTAATTCTTTTTTATGGATTTTGCAATTTTAACATGGAACATAAGGGGGTTTAGAAGGGCTGAAAAGAAAAGGGCGATTAAAACCTTAATTAAGAAGTTTAAGCCGGGTATCGTGTTCATCCAGGAAACAAAATTGGAAGCTATGTGTTGGAGTGATGTTTGGAGAGTTTGGGGGTCGGTAAATTTCGATTTTGCTTTTGCTCCGGCGTGCGGATCGGCAGGGGGGTTAATAAGCATCTGGAATCCGGAAATCTTCAAGGTAGAGGAACGCGTAATTGCAAGTAGATTCATTGCGCTGTTTGGGGTTTTAAAGTCAAATAATGAAGTGTGTGGGTTGGTGAATGTGTATGGCCCCTCTTGTGATTCGGAAAAGGTTTTGTTTCTTGATGAGATCCGATCGTTAATGCAGTCTAGGGTAGTTCACTGGTGCGTGGGGGGCGACTATAATCTGGTTCTTGACCCTGAGGAGAAGCTGGGGTTTACGCTGAACACAAGGAACATGGAGTTATTTAGATCCTTTGTTACGGATGCGGGTTTACTGGATTTACCTCTATGTGGTGGCAAGTTCACGTGGGGGAACAACAGAGACCCCGCCACTTATGTCAGGTTAGATCGATTTCTAATTTCTGCATCTTTTGGGTTGCTATTTAAGAATCTTGAACAGAAGCTAGTGGATAAGTCCTTGTCCGATCACAATGCTGTGGTACTTGCTTCGGAAAATACCAACTGGGGCCCAATTCCATTCAAAATTTTCAACTATTGGTATGGCATAAGGGGATTCGACGAGATGGTTATATCGGAAATTCACAAAGCCAATAGTTCGGGTAGAGGTCGCAAGACTGGGAATTTGTTGAAAGCAACTAAGTTGGCAATCAAGGTATGGCAGAGAAGCAATGGGCCGAACTTGAGATCTCAAATCTCGAAGGTGGAAAAAGAAGTTACTGAATTTGATCGTTTGGCACAGGAGGGGGCTGTGGATAGTCAGCTTCTTGCTCACCTTCATTCGGCTAAAATCAAGCTTTGGGAGCTGTATAGGAAAGAGGAAAATGAGTGGTTCCAAAAATCCCGCTTGTGTTGGCATTTGGAGGGGGATAGGAATACTCGTTATTTTCATTTGTCGGTTGCAAATAGGAGACGCGCCAACAACATTAACGGACTGAGAATTGGGGGAGGTCACATCTCTAATCCCAACGCAATCAAAGATGCAGTTTTGGGGCATTTCAAGGAGGCGCATAATACTGAGAATTCTATTGAGGTGTTAGATATAAAGTTGGAGTTCAAAAAATTATCCGAGGTCCAGTCTAGCTTGCTTCAGCGCAAATTTTCAGAAGAAGAGATCCGTTCTGCTCTATTCGCGGCTGACAGCAATAAGGCCCCTGGGCCAGATGGTTTCAATTTGGGCTTCCTAAAGAAATATTGGGTCGAACTTAAAGGATTCATCATGGGTTTTTTCGAGGATTTCTTTAAGGGTAAAGAGTAGGATCCGAGTATAAACCACTCCTTCATTACCTTCATTCCCAAGGTCAAGAATCCCACGTCATTAGAGGAGTTTAGGCCGATAAGTTTGGTTGGCGTGATGTATAAACTACTATCTAAAGTGCTGGCACAACGACTTCGGGAGGTAATGGGCTCCTTGATTGGTGAATCCCAATTTGCTTTTATCCCCGGAAGGCAAATATTGGACTGTTCACTGGTTGCTAATGAAGTTATAGACTCTATGTCAAAATCCAAGAACATGGGAGTAGCTTTTAAGGTTGACTTCAAGAAGGCCTATGATACCGTGAGCTGGAAATTTCTTGTATTCGTGCTTGGTAAGTTTGGGTTTGGAGAACGTTGGATAGCATGGATTCATCAGTGCATTTCCTCCGCTACTATATCGGTGCTAGTTAATGGTTCCCCTACGGATAAATTTGCTATCGCAAGAGGATTGAGACAGGGGTGTTCCTTATCTCCATTACTTTTCAATCTTGTGGGTGAAGTGTTAAATTTAATGTTGTTGAAAGCGGTGAATCTGGGATTATTTGAAGGCTGTGTAATAGGTCGAGATGGGGAACCAATTTCAATTTCCCACTTACAGTTCGCCGACGATTTACTGATTTTTTGTGGTGGTGCCGAAATGCAACTTCAGAATGTTAAAAGGATTTTGCGTGTATTTGAGTTAGCATCAGGGTTAACCTTGAATTTGAAGAAGAGCAAGATATTCGGGATTAATGTACCGGAGGAATTGATTTCGAACTGGGCTGCTTCGGTTGGATGTTTGAGTGGGAACCTACCTACGGAGTACCTTGGGCTTCCATTAGGGGCGAGACGAAATAATGCAGCATTATGGGATCCTGTAGTTCAGAAGTTTTTGTCTCGATGTGCTGGTTGGCAAAACAATTTTCTGTCATTTGCTGGGCGCGTGACTTTGATCAAGTCAGTTTTCTCAAGCCTTCCCATGTATTATATGTCTTTATTTAAAATGCCGGCGGAAGTTCTCTCCCGCCTGAACAGAATCATGTCGTCTTTTCTATGGGGTGAGTCGGAAGGCAAACGAAGAATTCATTGGGAGAGATGGGATCAGCTGTGTCGTCCTAAGTGTCAAGGGGGATTGGGCATTCCTAATGTTGCGACTATGAACCAATCCTTAATCCTAAAATGGTGCTGGCGCTATGGTAACGAACCAAATCAACTTTGGAAGAGAGTTATTGATGATAAGGCTTTCCGGAGTAACAGTGGGATCATCCCAAAAGCATCGGCTAGCCACCGAACGTCATGGGTCTGGAATGGTATTTCCAAGGAGTTCAACAAGGATGAACCAGCCGCTGCCATGTTTCGATCTAATCTGCAGCCTCAAGTTGGTGATGGCAACCGAATCTTATTTTGGAGTGACCAGTGGATCAGTAATCAACCATTAAAGATTAGATATCCGAGGATCTTTGCGTTGACTGTTAGGAAGGAAGACACCATTAGTAGTTTCGGTCACTTCTCGAATTCTTCTTGGAGCTGGGATATTGAACTACGGAGAAATGTTTTTGATTGGGAGAAGGACATGTGGGAGGATTTCTGCAATCTCCTTAACTCCTTTAGCTTCAGTGGCCTAATGTCGGACTGGGTAAGTTGGCTTGGTACAAGTGATGGGGCCTTTTCGATGAGGTCCTTTAGGAAGATGTTGGAAATCAATGGTGGGGAATCGGTTTTCTGGGGGGCTAATTGCTGGCTAGGGTTAGCTCCGCCAAAGGTTGAATGTTTCGTATGGGCGGTTTTAGGGGTCGAGTCCCCGTGAAGAATGAATTGGTGAAGAGGGGTGTTACGTCCATCATCGATGTTCAGTGTCCACTGTGCAAAGAGAGCCCAGAAACAGTTTCGCATTTATTTTTCATGTGTGCAGGTGTGTGGCGGTGTGGTGTAAAGTATGCAGATGGATGGGGTTACAAACTGTTTTTTCGGCGTCCCCTGCAGAATTTTTGGAGGCTTGGAGTGTTCTAGGAGTCGGGACGAGTAAAGAGACGATGCAATTGCTATCTTTCGTGGTGATTTGGTCTACTTGGATCATTAGGAATGACATTGTTTTTCGTGGGAAGAAGGTTGACTGGTTACAACTCGACTTCTCCATTAGAGCAAGATTCGCATATTGGGTTAAAGCTAAAGACAAAGAGGGTGGAGTTAGCGTGGAGGAATTAGTTGCTGATCCGTGCATTGCTGTATTGCCCAAGTCTCGGGCTCCTCCGGTCAGTGGGGGGAAATGGTCGCCTCCCCCTCTGGGCTTTGTGAAATTAAACGTGGACGACGCGTTGTCGATCCATTCCGGCAAAGGAGGTATTGGTGGCATATTGAAGGACTGTAACGGAGGCACCCTATTGACTTTTTCTGAACCGTGTGGTGGTGGTCCGGCAGCTTTGGTCGAACTGCTGGCGGTTAAGGGGGGTGTTTCGAAGGTGTTGTGCTCTCGTTGGGCTAACTCCCATCGGTTGATTGTCGAATTTGATTGTAAACAAGTGCTCCAGTGGTTAGTTGGTGAGGAACAGCCACCTATGCCTTTTGGAGACTTGGTGGAGGAAGTAAAGGGCATGGCGTTAAAAAAGGGTATTATTTTCAGGTGTATTTCGCGGACGTTGAATGTGGCAGCAGATTCGTTAGCAAAAGCTGGGATCGGATAAAGCAGGGGTTTTTTATCGCTAATTGGTTTTGTAATCTTTCCCAACCCTTTGGGTTCATGTACTAACGATGGTTTAATTAATAAAAGTAGTTGGACACTCTTTTCTCCTTCATTAGGAAGACGTTTTTAACGAGGCCCCCATTATCTTTAAAAAAAATAATTAAGGAAAAAAGAAAATTGCGCTAGAATTTTGGAAGAGCGACACTAGGGTTCTAGTTTCTTGGAAGCTGATAACACAAACTAAAATGATGGTTTCTTAAAATAATTTTAAGCATTCTTTTCTCTCTTCCAAAAGCCTACGTTTTTCTTTGATAAATAATTATTTTATTGGGTTTTCCCAGTAAAAAACTAGGTTTTCCTCTCTTCTAAAAATGTTTGTGCAGCTGCCGCGGCTCAACATCTTTTGCATTCTTTTACTTTTTTTTGGGTAAACTATCTGGTTGACCACCAATCTTTAGGGAAAGTTTTAAAATGACCACCTTAAAAAAACGTGTCATTTGACTACCCAAACTATTAAAATGAGATCAGTTTGGCCACCGTCCGTTAAGGGGTTAACGGCAGAGCTGACGTGGACCGTTAAAACAAAAGGTGACGCTTAGCTGTAAAAAAGAGAGGAAAAAACCAACTCAGCTTATTAGAAAACAAAACGTCTAGATTTTTTTTCTTTACTTCGACACGAAAAAAACACACATTTCTCTGAACTCTCTCTGAAAACCCAAAAAATTCCCAACGATCTGTGACTATCTGTGATCTTTTGTTGGAGATAGAAAGGAGATGGTCGGACTTCTACGCGAAAAAGGGGATCCTTCTCTGCGATACGGTAAGTTTGATTCTTGTTCTGGGTTATGGGTGAAATTTCAGATTAGGGTTAAAATGATTAGGGCTAGAACGAGATTAGGGATTTCAGATTAGGGTTAAATAATTGATATTAGGGTTAATACAAGATTAGGGATTTCAGATTACACTTAAAATTTGCGATTAGAGTTAATAGATTACACTAATCTCAGAAATTAGGGTTAATAAAAATTTGCGATTAGGGTTAATAGATTACACTTAAAGTTTGATTCTTCGCTTTTGTCTGCTTGTTGTTGGTTTTTTCTGCTTGTTAGGGTTAATAGATTACACTAATGTCAGAAATTAGGGTTAATAAAATGTTTTCTTTTGAACAATAAAATACATTTTTTTGTCTTTTTTGTTAGGGCTAATAAGATATACTAAACTAACGTTGCCTTTTGAACAATAAAATACACATGTTATTTTAGTTTGACGTGGGTTGACATCAATATTTACGGTATTGCAATGGTGGGTGGGGTATTTATTATTTGTTTGTTATACTTTGTTTGTTACACTGTGAAAGCATTAATGTTTAGTTGTTGTACAATATTTTTGTTATTTGACAGGGGCTGATTCAGACGAGTTTAGTCTTGTTGTACATCATGGACAAAGATTGAATTATTTCGATCACTGTAATGTGGATACTATGTCAATGTTTGAGATTGTTAATATGGTAGAACGATTAGAGATTACTACTGCTGTGACTGTGTTTTGGAAGGTTTCAGATAGACCATTAGAATTGAAAAAGTTGATAACTGATTATGATGTTCTTGAGATGGTAGGGCATTTACCTACAGATCATTACATGTATGTACACTTACAGGAAATAGGAGTGGACAATGAGCCTGAGATGAGTGTACATTCTGAAACTAGGGTAGAACCTGAAACTAGGGTAGAATCTGAAACTAGGGTAGATTCTGAAAGTAGGGTTCTGAAACTAGGTTAGATTCAGATTCTAACTCAGAAGATGAGGAGTACCTTGTGGAGTCAGACTCATCCAGTCATAAGTCTGAATTTAGTGACAGTGAAACAGAAGTTCTTAGCTCTGAAACTGAAATGTGTAGTGGGAATTTTGGTTTGGGCAGTGATCAAGTACAATATGAAACTGACAATGACAGTGGCAAATCTAACTCACTACACAATGTAGATGAGTCAGATTCAGAGGGTCCAAAAAAACTTAGATTTCCTGAATTTAATTCTGAGTCAGACTTAATGAACCCTAAGTTGAAGGTTGGTCAATTGTTTGCAAGCAAAGACATACTTAAGGATGCCATTAAGATGTATTGTATTAAGAATAGGTACAATGTTAAGTTAAAGAGAAATGATAATAGAAGGATTCAAGTAAAATGTAAAGGAGAGTGTCAATGGGTGTTATGGGCAGCCCCTATACATGGTGAAGATCCTTCTACTGGTACATGACATATTAGGTCTATAATTGGTGAACATAGTTGTCTTAGGGAGTTCAAAAATTCCAATTCTACTGCCAAATGACTAGCTAAAAACTACTTTAGTAGTTTTTTTGTTGACCCTAATTTCTCTAGTGCATCCCTAAAAGAAGCTGTCCACAAGGATTAGGGATTAGTTGTAGATAAGGGTAAATGCATTAGGGCAAAAAATGTGGCTCTTGAGAACTTGAATGGTAACTACAAAGAGCAGTATGCAAATCTGTATGCTTACTTAGGGGAATTGAGGCACTCTAATTCAGGGACAACAACTGTTTGTAAGTTAGATGAAAGAAAGTTTGAGGGGGTTTATATCTGCATGCAAGCATTGAAAGATGGCTTCAAAGCAGGCTGTAGGCCCATTGTAGGTCTAGATGGTTGTCACTTGAAGGGGTACTACAAAGGTCATCTTTTGTCAGCTGTAGGAATAGATGCAAATGATGCAATCTATCATATAGCCTTTGCAGTTGTGGAAAGTGAAAACCAGGCATTATGGTTCTGATTTTTGGAATTACTTGCCACTGATTTGAAGATGAAAAATTTTCACAGCTATACCTTTATGACTGATAGACAGAAGGTATAAGTAAATTTCTTTAATATTTTCTTTTGTATTTTTTTGCTAACTGTGAACTGTTAATTTATTTTGTTTTTTTTTTTGTATGTGTATGGATTAATGGAAGCTGTGTCAGAAGTGTTCTTCCATGCAGCACATAGGACATGTGTGAGGCACTTGTACTCAAATGCTAAGAGTAGTGACACTTTTGGAGGAAAATCAGTGAATGACCAGCTTTGGAAAGCTGCAAGGGCTACATATTTGAGAGAATTCCAATCTTGCATGGATGAATTAAAGTTTAACTCATGTTTTTAAAATTTTGTCGAGTTTTAATTTGACCAATGTCTTTTGTTTTTGGTTTTATTTTGACCACTATCGTTTATTTAAAGTTTTAATTTGACCACTATCTTTTCTATTTAGTTTTAATTTGACCACTGCATTTTTTGTAGGTATTATCAGAAACTGCATGGAAATGGCTCTCACCTAAGGATCCCACCAACTGGTCAAAGTCTCACTTCTCTTTTGGATGCAAGTCTGACATGCTCCTTAATAATAATTGTGAATGTTTTAATAAGGTTCACTTTCTAACTTATCTAAATTACTTTCCAACTTAGTGTTTATGTGAATGTTTGACTAATAATTGTGCTAATCACTAATCTTTTAATGTTGACAGCTTATACTTGAAGCCAGAGACAAACCAATAATAACATTGGTGGAATCCATCAGATCAAAGCTGATGCAAAGACTTGCCAAAAAGAAGGATGCAGCTGAAAAGTGGACATGCCTTCTCTGCCCTAAAATTCAGAAGAAGTTAGAACATGCCACATCATCAGCACATAGGTATTTTGACCATTTTTTTTACTATTTTAGTGTTTTCATTGTAACTGTGAACTATGAAATTGATTTTTTTTTTGTTTTATGCTAGTTGTTGGCCTCTTTATGCTGGTGGAAACATGTACCAGGTTTCATGTGGTCCATCAACCCAGCATTCTGTTAACATCTAACAGTGGACATGCACATGTAGGAAATGGCAACTAACAGGTATTTCATGGAAATAAGTTTAGGGTATTACACTTTCAATTATTGTTAACTTGTTTTTTTAACTAACAAATATTTTTTTATTTAGGGGTCCCATGTGTTCATGCAATTTCTGTGATTTTATCCATTGAAGATATGCCAGAAAGATATGTTGACTCGTGCTATTTCAGCTCAACCCAAAGAGCAATCTATTTCCATTTGATATGTCCTGTGAGGTGTGAGAAACAATGGGAGCCTGTTGACACACTAGAGCATGTTCTGCCACCAGTCTTTAGAAGACCTCCGGAACGACCACACAAGAAAAGACGTAAGGAAAGTGATGAAACACCATCTCAGATTGCTTGAGTGTCAAGAAGGGGTATCAAAATCTTTCGTAAAAGATGCAATTCAAGTGACCATAATATCAGAACGTGCAACGGAAAGGTTGGTGCCAATCCGAGAAGATATGGACATGGATCCAGTGGTGTTGCTGCCAGGAAAAATCCTAGAATTCCAAAACTTCCAGTAAGTTACTTCTTGGTTGCTTCTTTGTTACTTGTTTGTTTAATTCATATATAATAAACTATTGTTGCTTTTTTTTTGTGCAGGTTAGAAGACCTGAACCAGTTCATCCTTCACAACCCACTACTGTGAGATAGATGCCTACAACTGGTGGTGCTGGAACCAGTCAAGGACCAAGTCCAACACCATCTCAGCCTTCACAACCCACCACTGTGAGATGGATGCCTACAACTGGTGGTGCTGGAACCAGTCAAGGACCAAGTCCAACACCATCTCAGCCTTCAGAAGTCACCACTATGAGATGGATGCCTACACCAAGAGTTCCTTCAACTCAAGAGAGCTCCTACAATCCATCTTGAATTATGTTGAAGACTTAGGTGGTCATTTTGTTTAGTGAATGTGTGTTGCATACAATTGGCCAAAGTATGACACCATATTCTTCTGATAAGAAACATAAATATCACATTTTGTTAATTTTGTTTTGACTTGCTTTTGGGGGTCAATGTCTTTTGTTTGTATTGGTCAAACATTTGTATGACACCATGTTGTCATATTTAGGGTTGAGTTTGACCAAAGTATAACATGTTGTCATTACAAACATTATGTATCACATGTATTGGTCAAACATATGTATGCAATACTATTATGAAATTATCAAATGAAATATTATATTTTATTTATTTTATTATCTTTCCTTCATTTTATGTCTTGTAGATTCAATGTGTAAGATAACATATGGATCAATTATCATAAACAAACAAAAACTACATTTCATTTCAATAAGATAAACCCTAAAATTAAATTACATAATTCTTCCTCCTGAATGTTCTTCCCCAAATACATAATCCTTACAATACATTTCAATAACAGTCACAAAATAACAATCCTGCCATGCCCAAAATATCAGGGACATAATCCTTTCTTCCTCAACACTGTTCTTTCTTTCTTCCTTTACCAACACAAAACTCTAAACCCACCACAATAACAACCCTAACCTAGAAGAAATTTCCCCCCAAAATAAAACCAACCAAAACAGCAACAACAACAAGCAAACTTGCAACAATTATTTGCTTCTTTCTTCCTTCCTCCATCGAATCAACTTTTTTAAGAAGACCAACAATAACTCTTTTTGACCTATCGGTCATTGGTGGATCAAACCAAGAAAAAAAATTGCAAGCCCTAACCCCATTTCGAAATTTTTCACAACCCCAAAACCTCCTACCTGGATTTTCATAAGTCCAACTTGTTGTCAGCTTCGAACGAACCTCACAATAGCAATCACGATTCATCTCTGCTGTCATTTTCTTCTACACCAAAACCAGCTGCTTTCTTCTTCTTCTTCACGATATACTGTTTTTAGGGTTAAGTTTGGGTTTAATTTATAAACGTTTTTTTATTTGCTTAGGTGGAAGGTTGATGTGGATGGCTGCTAATCCAACGTGGAAAAAAATAATCATAGATTAATAAGCCCACATGTCCACGTCAACTCTGCCGTTAGCCCCTTAACAGCCGGTGGCCAAATTGATCCCATTTTAATAGTTTGGGTAGTCAATTGACGCGTTTTTTTAAGGTGGTCATTTTAAAACTTTCCCTAAAGATTGGTGGTCAACCAAATAGTTTACCCTTTCTTTTTTGATTGGTGGTTGACAGCTAAGAGATTGGTTCCCGACTATCCATTTTATTTTTATTTTTTTAATTTCTTCATATTTTAATAAGAATTTTTATTTTTGTGACACGCGCTTTCTCTGTGCTTGTGACGCGCCTTTCTTTGTCCTCGTGACATGTTTTGTTTTGTGGTTTGTTTCATCTGTATGTGCATGATTTTCAGCATACCATAGTGGTCGTTTGTTGCTCGCACAGAAATTTTAACGATGCCAGTTTCTATTATAATTTTATTGGTGGGTATGGAAAGTTAAATCCCTAATCGGTTGATGGTTGTTTGTCGATGTAATCAGTCATGGGTAGCAGGACATTCTGCATGATAATTTGGGTTGCTCACCACTCTTTTCTCATCTGTTATGCGTCTTGACTCTTGATTGGATAGAGACAAAGAGATTCGTGAAAGCTTCTAAATTTTAATGATATACTTATCTCTATGGAAGTATTAACTTTTATTTGCATAGGAGTTATAAGAAATTTTAGTCTATTTCTTAGATGCATTGTAATTTTGATATCTTTTATAGTTTTAATAAAAAATAATGGCTATTATCAAAAAATAATTTTAAGCATTCGATTGACATGTAGAAAATTATTATCGGTGAAATATGATTGTGATCATATATTAGTTGAAAAAAAACTATATAACTTTTATAATGTCATTGTGGAAGTATATGTATTAATTTATGGATTAATATTTAATACATTGTCAGTGTAAAAAAATTTATACAAGTATGCATATTTTTAAACCTAAATCTAAAATCTTAATTTTTAACCTTAAAACCCTAAACATCTAACCACAAAACTTAAACTCTAAGTCATAAATTCTAACCATAAAATTTAAAACCCTAACTTCTAAACCATAAATTAAAACCATAAACTCTAAATAACCCCGATTGTAAAAACTTTATTTTCCACCATCATTGTATAAGATAATAATCCCTAATTTATACCAACTTTAAAATATCAAAATCTAATATTATAAAATTTATGGTCAAAAATTCGATCATCGTCTTAGGCATAATGTAGCTTTAAAATTTATGGCCAACATTTACTCTTATATGAGACAACAAAACACAAAAATATTAGCCACCAAACCCATAGGCACCTTACAAAAAAAATTAACATCATAAAGGGACTACAACATAAGTGGGCCTATTTAACACCTAACGCCCACTTCTCGTTTCTATATAATCTTAATATCTATTATTTTTTTTAAATATGTTAGTGTGATTATATGTTAGTATCTATTCATTTTTTTAATCTTTTAATGACTCACACACATCGTACTCGAATCTAGATTATTTGGATGAAAAACTCCATCCTTTATCACTCTGACCACTCAACAAGTTCAATATCTATTTACTATTTCACTTGAATTGTACCTATAGATCTGTTTCTTTTAATAACTTGATTCACAAAAGTATTTAATTTGAATTTCTTAAAAACTATCAATTAACTTTTATTTCATTTAATATCCTTAATTCTTTATTGTAGTAATATCTTGAAAGCGTTATGAATTTAAATTTAAGATCTCCTCCTATTAACATTTTTAGTTTTTTGTTTTTTTACCGTTGACCAGTTAAGTTATAAAATTATTATGGGCCTAACTCCCTTAACTTCAATTTAAATTTTGGGTTCTTCAATTCGTGTCCTTTTCGGCCAATCTGAACGTTTAAATCTGCCGAAGAGATAGGCTTTCATGAAACCCAGAACAATACTAAAAGACCTTGGAAACTTCAGCCCAAGAAAATGGAAGTCCAATTAATCTGATGCAAATTAGGGTTTTGGCAAACCGATATTAAAGCCTTCACCGTTGCTCATTCAAGACCTTCTTCACTGCACAGAGAAACGAAAGAGGCAGGCAGCAATGGGTAATGCCATTAGTAATCAAGAACCAAGTTCACATAATACTCTAAAATTAATCTGTTTCCATCTGCTAATGTTGCTTGTTTTATTCTCTTATTTCATTGTTTGATTGTATAGCAAGGATCAAGGTGCACGAGTTAAGGAACAAATCAAAGACAGAGCTGTTAAGTCAGCTCAAGGACTTAAAGGCTGAACTTTCTCTCCTTCGTGTTGCCAAGGTCACCGGTGGTGCCCCCAATAAGCTCTCCAAGATGTAATTCAATTTCTTCCTTTTCCTTGTAATTTTTTTTCATACATTTTAGTTTGGGTTTTGATTTTTGTTGTTATTTGGGGGGTTTTCCTAGTAAGGTGGTTAGGCTATCCATTGCCCAAGTTTTGACTGTGATTTCCCAGAAGCAGAAGGCTGCTTTGAGGGAAGCTTATAAGAAGAAGAAGTTTTTGCCACTTGATCTCCGTCCCAAGAAAACCAGAGCTATTCGTCGCCGTCTTACCAAGCACCAGGTTAGCCATGGTTTACTTGCTATTGTAGTTTGACAGCTTTTGATATTTAAGTTTGGGCATTTATATTTTCTGAGATGTTGCCAAAGCTGTTAATTAAACTTGTTTATGCCACATTTGGTTTGACAGCTTTTGATCTTTATAATTCTATTGCTCTCTTGCGTTTCTTAGACTACATTGTTCAACCTTCCTAGCTGCAAGTCCTTGCACTTCTCTTATTTGGTCACGAGATTCCATGATTGATAATTTTGTTGCTTTTGATATTGGCCTCTTGCTTCTTTTTTTGCGCAGCAATCTTTGAAAACCGAGCGGGAGAAGAAGAAGGAGATGTACTTTCCATTGAGGAAGTATGCCATTAAGGTATAAGCATGCGATTTAACTTCGGGGTGATGCCTTTGTGTTAAATTCAAAGTGCCTACCCAAGGATATTGTTTAAGTTTTGTGTTGCGAGCTTTTCATTTTCTTTGTACCAATCCCTTTTTACCTTCCAATTTTGTCACCATTATGAATTATTGGAATATAGAAGGTTAAACTCGGCGTTTCTGTTTATAATTTTATGGCTTATGCCCTTATCATGCTTAGTTGATGAAGATTGGATGTTTAGGGTCCAAATCCAGCCGAGTAATATTAACTTAGCATTCATGCAAAATCAAGAAACTTGGTTCTTATCTGGATTTGATCTTTAAGTTTAATTTACGGCAATCCTGGCATTGCTATGTTTTATAATATGATTCTTTTATTCAAGGAGCATATTTTAGTTTACTCGATTTGAACGTGTGTTTAGTGTAATGGGTAAAATCAAACTAGCAGAATTTTATAGAGATAAGAGAAGAGTAAAGATAGAAGAAATTTCAGAGAAAGCAGATTTCATTTCATTCATTAATCTTATCTAAAGATTCAATATAATCTATTAATTCCTAACTTGTTTAAACGACAATGTTTTAGGCTAATTACATACTTGGTTCAAAACGAACTGCTTCATTGAAACAAAGTAAACTAAGTAAAACGACAGTATTTTTTCCTTCTTCGTTTGAGTTCCTTACAATATTCCCTCCTTGAAAGAGTCCTCAAGGATTAAACGAAAAGACAATAAGTCAAGGTCTTTGAAGAAAAAGTACTCGAGCAACATTGGATTATTCTTGCTTTTCTTTAAATGATTTGATCAAATATTTCTGATTGCTCTTTTCAGCACAGCTAAAACGAGTAAACCGATATAAATATTTTTATTTAATTGAATTCTCACAACATAAAAAAATAGAAAGAAATTGCCCATTACGAACCATAGAAACAACAATGATAGTGCTAGTTATCATGATAACATTTCCTCGTAATTGAGTGTGCCACAATCTAGCAAACTAATTATAAACAAGTGTCACATACAAACAACCCCATAAGCCCTGCTCACCGTATCATAATCCCACAAATGTTCCGAGACTTTTGCTAACAACTCTCATCTTTTTTATATTCAAAGTATCCATACCATAACAATGCCACAAAAGAGCATTGTAAGAATAGTGCAACCATATTCCTATCACTGGCCACAAAACACCCTCGTTTGACTAAATTATTGTGCTCGATTAAAACAGAAAATCATCAATTTTAACTTAAAAGGACGACCAACCATTTTTTCTTCTGATGATTTGACCAATTATAACTCATAACTCTTTTCGGCTTGGCTAAACTTTGATGCGAGAACCAGCAATAACTCTTCTAGCTTGCAAATGTTAGAAACAAGTACATGGTCAAATATAATTTCTGCTTCAGCCAAAACTAAATATTTTTTTGATAATACTGAACCAAACATTACTCAGTTACAGCTGAGTCTTGCAGCAGCGCCATGGCCACTTCCGCAGGAGGTTCCTGGAACTTCATCAAACCAACCGGGGCTCCTCGGCTCATACGAGCCAAGCTATCAGCAACAGCGTTAGCTTCACGGCGGACATGATGAATCACCGTTTTCCAACTACGTGTGATTAACTGTCGAATGTCGTCCACAACATCATGATGTTGTAAAGCATTAGATCCTCATGTGATAATCTTTGAGGCTTCTAAACTGTCGGTTTCCATTTCAACTCAACGATAGCCAAGGTCCCAAGCGATACTCAACGTCTCGTGGATCACCCACAACTCCGTTAATAAGATGGAGCACGTTCCAATACTTTTGGAGAAACCAATGATCCAGTTGCCGTCAGCATCACGCAACACACCACCCACCGCGACTGCACCAGAAACAGGGTGCACGACCCCATCGACACTGCTTTTTACCCAACCCGCTTCTGGCCTCCTCCAATTCACACCACTGGCATGGTATGTTAGATTCCCATGCTGAGTTCCCACAAAGCATGTTGCAAAATCCTTTGCAAGAATAAAACAGTAATCAATGAAGTCTCATTTTTCCACATAATAGGCATCGAGTAGAAGGCTGCAGCGTCTTCTCCACAGCTGCCACACGAGAGCCGCAAACTTGCATGGCCAATCGCTGTCCTCGCAACCAAACATTTTTGGCTTACTAAGGTTAATGACAATCCAATCCTGCACAGAAATAGACATAAAACTGTGGAACTTGTTAGAAGGAATCAAACGTAATCAAATAGATTTAGCCTTAGAACACTTCATGACGCTCCGCGTTGGTTAGCAATGCCTCGCGCATAACAAGCCATAGGCACACCCGAACCCGTTGAGGAGCTTGTGATTTCCAAACGATATCCCATTGCGACCTGTTTTGTGTCGGACCAGCCTGGGTTAGGAAGTTGTAAGCCGATTTTGTGGTGAGCATATGCTTTTTCTCCCATCTCCATGTCGGTGTATAATCACCCAACCTTTCATAAGGCAATTTTATAGCCGCAATCCGTCGTAAAACATGTTCTGGAACACATGTTCCAAGACGATTCCAGTCCCAATCGCCCGAGGGTGTAACAAAGGATGCAACCAGAGTAGGCTCAGGAAAATGAGGTAGCAAGCATTCCATCACAAACGGTTCGAGAAGATTGATCCAAGTGCCAAATCAAATATCCGTTTGTTTAACATCCCTTATATTCCAACAAATACTATTGCATAAGTCCGCCTAAACGTTACTAATCCCCCGCCATAATCTAGAGAAATTATTTCGGTAAATGGACGTTGGAATTCTTGACCTCCAGGCATATTTCACTTTACATACACGAATCTACAACTTATCCTCATCCGAAACCAATTGGAAACCTATTTTCATCATAAACGCCCTATTTTGTTGATGAAGATCTTTTAACCCTAGACCCCATCCGCGATAGGTTCTTTCACCAAACTCCACTTGACCAAAGGAATTCCAACCCTATTAGACAATTTACCCCACACAAACTGGAAAATTAGGCGTTCCATCTCCTCACAAATACTTTTTGGTAACCAGGATGACTGCATTGCATACACGGGGATCACCTGAAGAACAGCTTTCGCCATAATGATCCTACCCGCTAATGATAAAGAATCCGCGACCCAACCCGAAAGTTTGTGTCGCACATTCTCAACAAGATATGAGTACGTTGCCATGGTAATGCGCATATGCAAGAGATGTACGTTAAGATATTTACCCAAGTCACCTCTTCAAATCCAAGGCTTTGAGCGATAGCCTGCCGCAGGTTAGCATTAACATTTATAGAAAATAAAATTTTGGTTTTCAAGGTACTAACCCTGTGACCAGAAGAAATGAAAAGATTCTCAAATACTTCTTTGACAACATCTACTTATTGCATCGATGCTTCCATGAAGAGTACAAGGCCATCCACAAAAAACAGGTGAGACAAGCCTGGGCTATGTTTCGAAAGATGGATTTTCCGCCATTCCCCTTCATTGACTTTACGCATAATGACTTTCGACAAGCGCTCCAAACAAAGGAAAAATAAGTACGGCGACAAAGGGTCCCCTTGGCGTATCCCACGAGTTGGTTTGAAACCCTTCGTCAGCTCCCTGTTCCATAGAACCTGGGTAGAAACAAAGCGAACACAAGTCATTATTAAATTAATAAAATGACTAGGCATACATGTGAGATGAAGGGTTTCTTCAATATAGTCCCACTCGAGACGATCATATGCTTTCTCGAGGTCCACCTTAACGACTAACCACCCCTTCTTACCAGACTTATTATTCATAGAATGAATAATTTCATACGTGAGAATGATGTTATCGGTAATATGTCTACTCGAAACAAAGCTCGCATGAGTTGGCGCTATCCAATTTGGATGAAACAACTTTAGACGCTCAACAAGGACCTTTGATATGATTTTGTAAGACACATTGCAGAGACTTATTAGACGGAATTGAGTGATCGAGGAGGGACACTCCACTTTCGGGATCAGAACAAGGATAGTTTTATTAATCCAACTCTCCAGATTGCCCCTATCAAAGAAATCACGCACAAGATTAAAAACCGACACACCAACAACGAACCAATTATTTTGATAAAACAAAACAAGCAAACTGTCGATTCCATGAGCTTTTAACAGAGCCATTTGGAACACGATTTTTTGAACCTCATCCATTGTTACAGCATGCATCAGAGGACGCATGTCCATATTAGTTTGGTAGAACAAATCACCCCCGTAACAGTTGACCTAATATGCCTACCCTCACTTGTAAAAAGTTTCTGAAAGAACTCGCAGACATGCTCTTAGAGGACCCGCACATCATCACACCATGATCCATTATCGAGCTGCAACATTGTTGGGTTTTATAGTGCTCGATTTCCTTCAACCGATGTGTTTGCCAAGTTTGGAGAAGATTGGATTTTTGGGTGTAAAAGTGGAAGCTAAAAGATTGGAATTGGACACAAGGATTTATAATGGTTCGTCCTTCTAACAAGAACCTACATCCACTATCTTAGCTCCCCACTAAGGATTTCAACCAAATTCACTAAGAATTTCATCCCCTTTTCTAGGCTAAAGAGGCAACCTTTACAACCCTCAAAGCTTTCTACCCAAAGCTTGAGTAAACCCTCTTTACAAGAGAAATTCTAAGAAAACTTGAAGTCCCTCTAATAGGTATTTGTTTGCACTATTTAGCTCTCACCCAAAACCTAAACACTTGAGCAAATTTAAAAATGTTTAGCTCACTAGTTTTGTCTATACAAGAAATGGATAATTTAAGCTCTAAGACAATTTCTTGATCATAATGTTGTTGACAATTGAAGAATTAATCTTTTCTTGATTCTTGGAGGTCCCTTTTATACTCCTAATTGAGTTTGTAGCCGTTACTAGCCGTTAGGGTTGAATTGGAGCCGTTGGAGACTTTATTTCCCACATTTATTGCAGTTTTGGTGCCTATCGTATCGGTACACAGGACTCGTATCGGTATGCCCTTCTTCAGAACTAGTCGTTGGGCTCTTGCCAGTCTAAGCGTATCGATACGCTAGGAAGAGTATCGGTACGGTCTGCACTTTAAAAGTATGTTGGGAAATAGCTGTTGGGGGTTGTTAAAGCAGGAATCAGTACGCTTTAAAGGCGTATTGGTACGACCCCTATCCGTATTAATACAGGCAAGCCTGTATCGGTACGAGTTTTGGCAGAATCAAAACTAGAGTAAAAAGGTATCGATATGTAGGGGTGTTCAAAATTACCCAACCCGAACTACCCGAACATAAACAACCAGGTATTTACCCAGAATTTTTTTTACCCGGGTAGCCCACTCAGACCGGTCAAGCGTCCGGATCGGGGCGAGGGGGTTACAAGATGATCCCTTCTTGTTGGACTTGTGGGATTTCTTCATCACCTTCTTCTTTGATTCATGATAAGATCTTTCCATTTCATTCTCCATGAACCAGTTGAATTTCTTGAAGAGACATGCCACCTCTTCGTCTTCATTTTCCTCCTCACTTGATTCAACATGTCGGCACTTAGAGGATTTAAGAGCAATGACACTCCCGTTGACTTTCTTATCCCTCATATTTTATCTCTTCCTTTTTCTTCTCCTATTCTCTTCCTTTCTTCATGATTTCGTGTGTGAGGAGAGATCCCATGAGTTCATCGAGCTTTAAGGATTTGAGATCTTTAGCTTAGATGATGACCGTCTTCTTTGAGTCCCAAGACTCGAGATGAGAGTAGATGAGTTTGCGGACAAGTTTGTCTTCCAGAATGATTTCTCCATATCTTTTGAGTCTATTGGTGATGGTGGAGAATCTATCGAACATCTTCGTGATGTCCTGATCTGGTTTCATCTTGAAGTTCTCATACTCGTGGTTGAGGAGTCTGATCTTGGTCTCATTTACTTTGTTGGTTCATTCGCATGTGACTTTAAGCTTGTCCCATACCTCATTGGCATCTTCACAAGAAGACATCTTCTCGTAGATGTTGGGGCTCAATACACAAAAGATGATGTGCAAGGCTTTGCAATTGAGCTCCATCTTCTTGCGATCATCCGCGCTCCAATCTGCCTTCCTTCGTTGTGGCACGAACAGACCGTCTTCCACTATGTCCCAAATCTTGCAGTCCTTGGACTTTATGAAATACATCATTCTTGTCTTCCAATGGGCATAGTGTGTTCCGTTGAAGAATGGTGACTTTTCGATGGATTGCGCCATTTGACCGGTTGATTGATATGTTGTATCGAGCTTCCTCGATCACCTCAATATGATGTTAATCCTCTTCGATTGAGCCAAACTCTGATACCAATTGTTGGGTTTTATGGTACTCGATTTCTTTCAACCGATGTGTTTGCCAAGTTTGGAGAAGATTGGATTTTTGGGTGTAAAAGTGGAAGCTAAAAGATTGGAATTGGACACAAGAATTTATAGTGGTTCAACCTTCTAACAAGAACCTACATCCACTACCTTAGCTCCCCACTAAGGATTTCAACCAAATTCACTAAGAATTTTGTCCCCTTTTCTAGGCTAAGGAGGCAACCTTTACAACCCTCAAAGCTTTCTACCCAAAGCTTGAGTAAACCCTCTTTACAAGAGAAATTCTAAGCAAACTTGAAATCCCTCTAATAGGTATTTGTTTGCACTATTTAGCTCTCACCCAAAACCTAAACACTTTAGAAAATTTAACAATGTTAAGCTCACTAGTGTTGTCTATACAAGAAATGGACAATTTAAGCTCTAAGAGAATTTCTTGATCATAATGTTGTTGAAAATTGAAGCATTAGTCTTCTCTTGATGCTTGGAGGTCCCTTTTATACTCCTAATTGAGTTTGTAGCCGTTACTAGCCGTTAGGGTTGAATTTGAGCTGTTGGAGTCTTTATTTCCTACATTTATTGCGGTTCTAATGCCTATCGTATCGGTACACGGGGACCCGTATTGGTATGCCCTTCTTCAGAACTAGCCGTTGAGCTCTTGCCAGCCTAAGCGTATCGGTACGATCTGCACTTTAAAAGTCCGTTGGGAAATAGCCGTTGGGGGTTGATAAATCAGGGATCGTTACGCTTTAAAGGCGTATCAGTACAACCCTTTTCTATATCGATACGAGCAAGCCTGTATCAGTACAAGTTTTGGCAGAATCAAAACTGGAGTAAAAAGATATCGATATGTGGTATACCGTATCGGTACGGTAATGCTGAAAAGCCAATTTTGACTACTTTAAGACGTTTAAAACTTTGCTAAAAACCTTTTTAAACACCTTAAACATATTTTCAAGTTGTTTGGACTTAAAGACATGTTTTAAATTCTTTTCAAATTAGTCCAAAATATTTTTCAATTATTATATCAAAACACTTAGTTCTTCAAACATCCTCACTGTATTCCGTCTCCTTCGTATCAAAGTACTTGAATGGAAAAAGGAGGTGTTTCGATCTCCCTTCGCGATCCACTCTTGTTTCGACTTTTGATGTCAAAAGCTTTCCTCTTTTTCCAAAACTGTACTCAACTCCCTTTTTAATTCTTCTTCAAGGTTCATTAGAAAACTGGAGTCTGAATTCTTTAGACATCTCTCGACCCCCTTGATGTGTGCTAACAGTAGCGACTTTTTTTGGCCAATATGTCCAAAAACTGATTCGTTCCAAACACGACTTTGCTGTTGAAAACTTCTCACATTCTCATTTAACGACTGATTCATATTCCAAATTTGTTCAAGCATAGGTTGGAAACCCTCATGATCATTCCACGTAGCAATGAAATGATAAGGTCTGGTGTTACCCTGACTCGTACAAACACCCAACTCCAACATGATGAGATGATGATCAGAATCAAGGCGTTGGAGGTGGAAGACTTCTGACATCAAAAAAGAGCTATACCACTTGCTGTTACAAATAAAATGATCCAAACGCCGCGAAAGGTCGCCTCTCCTCCAAGTGAAAGAATGTCTGTTAAAACCCATATCAATTAACCTAGATCGAAACATAAAATTGTTAAAATACGAGCAAATCCCAATATTTTTTCAAGATCCACCATCCCTCTCCGACATGCTACCAATCACATTTAGATCCCCTCCGAAAACCCAAGACCAACTTCCTTTCGGGTCTAAGGCATCTAGTTGATTCCATAATGCACGCCTTTTGCCCGCATCGGGGCTGGCATACACAGCAGTGAAAAAGAAGTTCTTTCGCTCATCAACAATAGTAATCACACCATGAATGAATTAGTTAGAAATAGCCAGCACATCAAAGTTAACCTTACTATTCCACAGCATCCAAATCCCTCTTGCAAAGCCATTGGCCTCAACCCTATAAGAAAAATTAAAACCAAATCTTCGAATAAAACTATCGGCTTTCTTCCCGCTAATGCGTGGTTCCAAAACCACAAACATACAGTCTCTGTAATCTAACAAACATCTTAAAGTAACGGTTCAAATTGGAGTCAAGAGCTCCTTGTGCATTCCATGAAACAATCTCAATCATAATAAAATAAAGAAAGGAAAAAAAGAGAAGACACCTTAAGCCTGCATATCAGACTGCTCGCTCGATTCAAAATCTGTGTTCGCCCGCCATTGTACACCATTACTATTTGGCCCAGTGTTGTCCCAGGAGTCCAAGTTTGAATGTATAGTCATTTCCTTAACCTGGTCTAACTCCGAAATGAGCGCTTCAACAAGACCTGCTAAAGTTGGGTGACTCATAGACTTGCCGTCTTTTTTTCTAGATTTCATGTTTTTGCGAGGAACACCCTTAATCGAAGCCAAAGCCTTTCCACCACTCCTCGAATGAGCACCAGTTATTGAGGGTGGTAAAATCCACCTATTTCTTTCATAGAGAGCATGCCGATTCTCATCATCAATCACATGCACAACAACATGATTTTCCGAGTTCAAACTAGTAGAAGCAGAAATCACAGTTTCCTTTGATGCCACTTGATCCACTTGGATATGATTCTTACCTTTCAAAACACCATGATCTTGCATCACTGTCTTGTCAAGGCTATGAACACTCTCCTTAGATATCACCCTGTTCGCACCTCGCCTTGTTCCTTGATCACTACTCTCGGCTCTCATATCGCCAATGAGGATCCCACCATGCTGCGACGGTCCTAAATTAGTACGCGTAGCTTTTTTCTCAAGGTAAACCCTTCCCCGTAGTATGTTGTCCTTCAGTAGCCAAATCTTGCGCACCAGCTAAAACAGAAAACCTGGAACCGACGTTACGGTTATTTGTAGTTGAAATATTTGGCAGCAGATTATTGTCATGTTTCGTCTTTGCCTTTTTCCTCCTACTAACGACCTGCATCCAAGGTCCATATAATTCATCTTGAGTAGTTTCATCACTTTTTGGTTCCGTCGACTCTCTAACATGAGAGATTACCACGCCACATTCCTCTTTAGAGTGTCCATACTTTCCGCAGCTATAGCAGATAAGTGGCAGGCCTTCGTTTTCTATGGGTTGTTTCTTGCCATCAATGATAATCCTAGACATTAGGGGTTTCTCAAGATCAATTCCCACTGCTAATCTAGCAAATCTCCCCCTATTTGCCTCATCAGTATTATAGTCGATCATCACTACTTCTCCAAGTAAGTTAGCAATGCAACGAAACAAGCTCTTTGTGTAATACCTATAAGGCAGCCTTGGTAGACGGATCCACACCATAATCTTTGAAGGGTGATCGATGGATGTGGAAAAATTTCTACTCCAGGACTGCACCGTCAAATAGGAGCCGTAAATAACCCAAGGTCCTCCTGACAGAACTCGATCATAATCATCTTCAAGCGAGAAACGAACCAGGAAATAATCATTGTCAAGGTCTATAAGCTGCATCTCCCCTTTCGGCTATCATAATCATGCGATCCTGTTGAGGCGAGCTTTGTAGCCAATCGATTTTCCAAGGAGGCGAATGATGACTGAATTAGACAATTTTTATCAATGGAACAATGTACTCTCTCAGAGAAATGAATCTCCGGTAAGGGTCCGTTCGAGATCACATGCACATCACTGTCAAATACTTCAATATCTAGATCCTCAATCTCTAGACGTGCTGCATTGTTGCGAGCTTCAAACGTTAGGGCATCGCGAAACGACATCCTGGTTTTTCCAGTAGAAGAATTCTCCTCCAAGGCCGACAGGGGCTTCTCCATTACAAGGATATCTGCGGTGCCCTTTCCCTCCATTAAATTCAGTTCCGCTCTGAGAGATGTTTCGTTAATGTAATCACTAATTTTGTCCCGAAACCTAAAACTCATTTTTTTCATATTCACGGGCTTTTAACGGGCTACCCTTTTAAAAAAAGAAAAAGAAAAACTAAAAGAAGTAATAAAAAAATCAAAAAAAGAGAAAAAAGAAAAATTAATTAGTACTATTGTATTATTAGTATTAGGGAAAACTGTTGAGTGGATCGAAAGATTGATATCTACCAAGAGGGGGGGTGAATTGGAAATTTAAAGAGTTGTAGTGGAAATTGGCAAATAAAAATTGAAGAACAAGGGATTTAGAGTGGTTCAAGTTCCAAATGAACTCTACATCCACTACCTTAGTCTCACTAAGGATTTGCAACAGTTTCACTAAATTGATCTTCCCCTTTTCTAGGACAAGGAGGCAACCTTTTACAATATCGGTTGATTTTTCTACCCAAAAATCAACCCAACTCTCACTCAATGGAACAAAGAAATTTGAAGGCTAATTAGGTATCTCTCAATACAAATGATAGCCCCAATACAAGCACTCAACCCAATTTTACAAAATAAGAATGAAGAACACAAATTGGGATTTTACACAAATTTGGGATTTTTGCTCAAATGCTTGAATTTGATGTTTGGATGTTTGCTTGAAGTTCAATAGTTGTTGCTGATGCTTTTGGATGTCCCTTTTATACCTTCTCATTGATTTCTAGCCGTTTGGGTGGTTGGGAACATAAATGGAGCCGTTAGAACCCTCTCTTGCCACCATTAATGCTGTCTGCACCAACCCGTTTCGGAACACGGGAAACCTGTTTCGGAACGGACTAAAATAGAAAGAGCCGTTGTGGTGCATTTAAGAGCCCGTTTCGAAACGCCTTAGGGCCGTTTCGGAACGGTTTTGCCACTGGAAAAGGGTCGTTTCGGAACGGTCCTAGCCCGTTTCGAAACGCCTTAACGGTTTATTGAAATTCAGTTAAAACATACAACGGTCATTTTATTCAAAATAAAACCTAGCCCTTGTTTCGGAACGGGAGTGATCCGTTTCGAAACGGAATGGCTACTGTCAAAGGGTCGTTTCGGAACGGGCTTGATCCGTTTCGAAACACCCCTTATATGTTTGAAAATATGAAATATTTGAAATAAAATAACCCATTTTAAATCCTTCATGAAGAACAGTTTCGAAACGAGTTTATCCGTTTCGAAACGCTTTCAAGTGTTTCGATACACGTATCGGAACGGTGGTCGACAGTGGTGAAACTGTTTCGAAACGCCTTGAGGCCGTTTCGGAACGGGTACGTGAAAACCACTGTTTTGGCTTGAAACACTTACAAAAATAATTGGAAAAGTATGTTTTTAACTTAGGCATAATATAAAAATTATATGGGGATATTTTTAGGACTTAAAATTCGTTTTGACTTTTTTTAATTTAGTCCTTAGGTTTTTAGTTATATCAAAATTAAAATATTTGTTTCACAATCTCCCCCTTTTTGATATAACAAAACCAAAGTTAGAATTTTTGAGAATTTTGAAAGTTTTGAAAATATTCTAACTCCCCCTTAATTTAAGATAGGTTTTTAAAACAATTTTGATTTGAAGTTTAAACCTTTTTAAAAACTAAAAACGAATTTTAGTGTTGTGGCTCTTAAATTTCTTCTCCCCCTTTTTGTTAGATCAAAAAGAATAACATAAGCTCATAGAGAAGATAAAAGATTAGTACCAATAAGCAATAATAAGCAACCATAAATTCATAATCAAAATATCCAAAACAAAATTCAAAACATTAAGTTCAATATAATTCAAACAACAAAATCCCAAAATAAAATAGCCATAAGCATAGGTCCTAAAACATGATAAAACATAAGATGCAATCTAAATCCTAAAAAGCATAAATAATATGATATGAAATGAAGATCCTAAGCCTCGTCATCATCATCCTCATCATCCTCATCGTCATCGTCCTTGGCTTGAGAACGTTGAAACTTCGTCCATTGCCCATAGAGAGTGGAGAAGGAGAGATCCAAGTTGGAATGAGAAGTTTCAAGAGAACTAAGACGATCCTCGACATTCTTCAAACGATTGCCCATTGTTTCAAAGCCCGAAGTAATGCGAGTGTCCAAAGCATCGAACCGAGAGTCCAAGGCATTGAATCGCTCGGTAAGGAAAGTCGTGAGGGCATCATTGTTCGCGGCTTGAACTTGCGGTGGAGGAGCAACAAGAGGAGGATCCGCTTCTCTATCAATTCTTTCCCAAATACCATTCACATAATGGAACCCGGACTTGCGAAGGGATGACTCACCAATCTTGGTCTTGCGAGGTTCCAGAGAGTCGTAGGTACAATCAATACCGAGATGGTGAAATAGGGCGCTCAAGACAATGCCATAAGTAAAGGATGTCAACTCATTTGTGTCAATAAGCTTGATATTATTGACTATCTCGGCAAAGATGATCTTAGGCACATTTGGGCGCTCACCCCTACGGAAACACTCTAACCAAAAATGATCTCTTTGACGGATATGGGAATATTTACCGCCGGAAGGGCGAATAAACCAAGAGACCATTAAGTGAAGAACACGATCATGCACATCCAAATTAAGAGCTTTCCCGGTGAAAGTGCCAAAGTGGCGTTCATCCTCAAGACCCTCATTTTTAAGTTTAAGAGCAGACTCTAAAAGTTTAACATTTATGACAACCTTTTTGCCTAGCAAGGATGACTCAACCCCTATGATCTCGGTCTTGGACTCATCATAAAGAAAGTGAGCATTAGAGTAAAAGATGAGTACCATATTTTTGTAGCAAACATCCGGAAGGCTCAAGAAATCCATGAGATTCCACTCATCCAAACGAGGAAGATAACGAAAAAGGAATCGCTCGGAATTGAGGAATTCAAGATCGATAACACGTTCCTTACGAACCGCGAAATCCTTGACATAAGCAAAGCGAGCACGTGCCTCCGAAGTTTTGAAGGATTTCCGAAAAAGCAGAGTGAGATTCGGACGAATGCTCGATTCACCGGATTGAACGGCCTTGCGCTTTTTGTTCGATTGATCCGCCATCTAAAAACATTAAGCAAGTGTTTTAAAATTGAGTGTATGCATTGATAATTAAAATCAATCCAATAAGAAATCCCACTTAGGTTTTTGAAAACAAAATTAAAATAAAAACAGTTTAAAAAAATACGATTGAAAAATTTTATATTCGAATAAAAAATTTTGGGATTTGAAAAAATTTTCACAAGATTTTGAAAACCCACAACAAAAAAATAAAATTTTCTAACCTAAGATTCGAACATGAATTGAAAGAAAAGAGAAAAATTGAAAAATTACCTTAGTTTGGGATTTTGGATGATTTTGAAGAAATCCTTGCACAAGATTGATGAAACTTGCTTAGACTTGAGTTGAAGATTAAAACCCCTCACAATTTTGTGAAAATCAAGGAGTTTGAGAGGGTATTTATAGAGAGGGAGGCGGTTTAGGGTTTTAGAGTTTGATAAAAAAGTGAATTTGTATCATTAAAAGCCCTAGATAAAGCAATCCGCGATGCCGTTTCGGAACGGTCAAGACCATTTCGGAACGGGCGGCTAGGGTTTTGACCATTTTAAAACCATAAACAGAATGTTTCGATACGATGTTGACCGTATCGAAACACCCTTTGACCCGTATCGGAACGCGTTCCGATACACCCCCTTGGCAGAATCAAAAACGTTTCGGAACGCTATTAGGCGTTTCGAAACGCCCTCTTCTCAGAACTTGATTTAAGGTATCCGTATCGAAACGGGTTCACCTGTTTCGATACACCTGGGCCTGGAAGTGCAGATGAGGCTCTAAAAATGCAGAAAAATGATCTTTTAAGAGGCCTAACATGCATAAATGTCATGAATGAGCAGGCAAAACATATTTAGGCATAAACATACTCCCCCTAACTATAGGCATGAATGAAATTAGGAGATTAAACACAATAACATGGCATTTCACAAAATCAAGCATATTTAAGCACAAAAGAGGTCCTAAAAGGTCAAGATAGGCTAGCTAGACCTAACTCTCTCCTAAGGGACCAAAAACGCTCTTTGTCTAAAGGTTTTGTAAAAATGTCCGCTAATTGATTCAAGGTGTCTACATACTCTATAACCACATCTTCCTTAAGGACATGATCTCTAATGAAATGATGCCTTATTTCTATATGTTTGGTTCTAGAGTGTTGGATGGGATTTTTAGTTAGGCATATTGCACTAGTGTTGTCACATTTTAGGGGTATGGTTCCAACTTTAATTCCATAATCTAAGAGTTGTTGTTTCATCCAAAGGACTTGAGCACAACAACTCCCTAAGGATATGTACTCGGCTTCGGTGGTAGATAAGGCTACACTATTTTGTTTCTTAGAGAACCAAGATATGAGCATACTACCTAAGAATTAGCAAGTTCCCGAAGTACTTTTCCTATCAATTTTGCAACCCCCATAATCCGCATCCGAGTAAGCATGTAGGTTGAAGGTAGAGTCTCTAGGATACCAAAGGCCTAAACAAGGAGTGTCTCTAAGGTATCTAAAGATTCTCTTAACGGCTATAAGGTGAGACTCTCTAGGACTAGCTTGAAACCTAGCACACAAGCAAACACTAAACAAGATATCCGGTCTACTTGCGGTAAGGTAAAGCAAAGATCCAATCATAGAACGATAAAGCTTAGAGTCAACACACTTACCTCTTTCATCTTTGTCAAGCTTTGTAGATGAGCTCATAGGAGTGGCTTGAGGCTTTGCATTCTCCAAGCCAAACTTCTTGAGCATATCCTTTATGTATTTTGCTTGGTTGATGAAGGTGCCATCCTTCTTTTGCTTGATTTGAAGTCCCAAAAAGAATGAGAGCTCCCCCATCATGCTCATCTCAAATTCACCTTGCATTAGCTTAGCAAACTCTTGACAGTGACATTCATTAGTAGAACCAAAAATTATATCATCAACATAAATTTGAACTACTAAAATGTCATTTTTATACATTTTTATGAAAAGTGTAGTGTCCACCTTACCTTTTTCAAATCATTTTTCAATCAAAAAATTTGAAAGTCTTTCATACCAAGCTCTAGGAGCTTGTTTTAAACCATAGAGGGCTTTGGTAAGTTTAAAAACATGATTTGGAAATTTTGAATCTTCAAAACCCGGTGGTTGTTCCACATACACTTCTTCATTTATAAAACCATTTAGAAATGCACTTTTAACATCCATTTGAAAAAGCTTGAAATTATGATAACATGCATATGCAAGCAACATCCTAATGGCTTCCATTCTAGCTACGAGTGCATAGGTTTCATCAAAATCTATTCCCTCTTCTTGAGTGTAACCTTGTGCTACAAGTCTAGCTTTATTTCTCACAATGTTACCACTCTCATCTAGTTTGTTCCTAAAGACCCATTTAGTTCCTATTGTAGATTGATTACTAGGCCTATCAACTAATGTCCATACATTACTTCTCTCAAATTGATTTAATTCTTCTTGCATAGCCATAATCCAAAAGTCATCTTTCAATGCTTCTTTTATGTTTTTAGGCTCTATGCATGAGATAAATGCAACATGGTTCATTAATCTAAGAGAAGAACGGGTGGTTACCCCCTTGGATGGATCACCCAAGATTTCACCATCTTTGACATAGTTCAACTCCCTTGGGTAGCTCACTTCCTTTTCCTCAATAGCCAAGTCCTTCAAGGCTTCAAGAGGTGGATCTTGTGTGTCTTCTTCTTTTGGTTGAATCTCATCCTCCTTTGAAGTTTGACCTCCATCAAAGGCATTTATGATTCCTACATCATCATCATCACAAGAATCCTTCCTAGGAAGGAGGTTATCATCGAATACAACATGAATGGATTCTTCTACTACTAAAGTTCTTTTGTTAAATACTCGATAGGCTTTAGAGGTTAAAGAGTAACCTATAAAAATAGCTTCATCACTTTTTGCATCAAATTTACCTAAGTTGTCTTTTCCATTATTTAAAACAAAACACTTGCACCCAAAAGGGTGAAAATAGCTAATGTTAGGCTTTTTAGATTTTAAAATCTCATAAGGTGTTTTCTTTAAAATTGACCTAATCATAACTCGATTTACAATATAACAAGCGGTGTTTGTGGCTTCCGCCCAAAAATATTTAGGTAAATTATTTTCACAAAGCATAGTTCTAGCCATTTCTTGTAAAGTTCTATTTTTCCTCTCAACTACCCCATTTTGTTGAGGAGTTCGAGGAGCCGAAAAATTATGGCTAATACCATTTTCATTTAAAAATTCTTCAAACCCTAAATTTTGAAACTCGGTTCCATGATCACTTCTAATGTGTGAAATTCTAAGTTCAAGATCATTTTGGGTTAATTTTGAAAATGTGATGAATTTTTCCAAAGCCTCATCATTAGTACTTAAAAAGAGAACCCAAGTAAATCTAGAAAAATCATCAACTAACACAAATGCATAAGATTTACCACCCAAGCTCATAGTCCTAATTGGCCCAAATAAATCCATGTGAATTAATTGTAAGCATCTACTAGTAGAAACATCATTAATGGATTTAAAGGAAGACTTATGTTGTTTACCCTTTGAGCATGCATCACAAATTTTATCATTTGAAAATTTTATTTTGGGCAAATCTCTAACTAGATTTAGAGAGACTAGTTTTTCCAAAACACTAATGCTAGCATGTCCTAGCTTCCTATGCCACAACCATGCATCATTTTCATTTTGAGCAACTAAACATGCATGAGATGTATGTATGTCATCTAAATGCACCATGTATATGTTTCCTATGCGATGACCTATGAGCATAATATTATTAGATTTAATGTCAACAATTTTGCATCCATTTTTATCAAATAAAACATTAAATCCTTTATCACACAATTGACTTATGCTCAATAAATTATGTTTAAGACCATCGACATATAAGACATTTTCAATGAGAATGGTAGAGTGATTACCTATAGAGCCAATACCTTTAATGTGGCCTTTGGAGTTGTCACCAAATGTTACTACTCCTCCACTTTTTGGCTTTAAATCCATGAATCGACTCTTGTCTCCGGTTATGTGTCTTGAGCATCCACTATCAAGGTACCATGAGTTTTGACTTTGTGCTTTGGCCTTGTAGCAATGCTCCCCCTACAAACAAAGATATTAAACCTTGGTTTTTGGTACCCAAATCATTTTGGGTCCATGAGTGTTAGCTCCCAAAACCTTGGTTCCCTTAGGAATCCAAGATGTCATAGCAATAATATTATTAGATTTTACAAGTTCCTTAGGAACCCATACACTTCTAATTCTTTTAGCTCTACTATGTCTAGGGTAGCTACCTTGTTTGTAGTAATTAGTCTTTTTCTTAGGTTGATGTGTTCTAGAGGGTTCTCCTACTTCATGTTTGACACTACCAACATTTTTAAGGACTTTTTGAGCTCATTTAGCTCACCTAACACCTTTTGGTGTTCACTATTGCATTGAGACAAAAGATTATTAAGATCAACATTTTCATCTTGAAAGAATTTAAGTTCATCTTTTAATCCTAAAATCTTTTTCTCAAATTTAGAATTAGCTTGAGTGAGTGAGTCATTTTTCTCATTTAGCTCTAAAATGATTTTCTTGTTTTTAATGACCGACTCTTTAAACTTCTCAACTAATTCATCATATACCTCTTGTAACTCATCATATGCATCATTTAATTCTTCATATGAAAAATCTAAAGTAGATGAGTTAGAGGTTACCAAGGAGGAATCTTCCTCAAGTGCCATGAGACAAAGGTTAGCCACTTCTTGTTCGTCATCCTCCGATGACTCCTCATCACTCCAAGTAGCAAGCTTGGCTTTGAGTTTCTTCTTCTTCTCAAAACCCTTCTTCTTGAGTTGAGGACACTCCGAACGGATGTGACCGGATTGTTTGCACTCATAGCAAATGATGGGATCCTTCCCTTCTTCTTTGTTCCTTCCTTTGAAGTCCATCTTTCTTTGGATTTTTCTTCCCCGGTTGGACCTCATAAAGCGTGAGAATCGTTTGGCTATCATAGCCAATTCTTCAAGTTCATCCTCCTCACAAGATGAGCTCTCATCATGTTGTGAAGCTTTTGCCTTGAGAGCTATTCCCATCTTCTTCTTCTTTTCAACTTCAAGTTTCTCTACTCTTTTCTCTTCTTTCTTTTTCTCATCTTCCCTTCCTTGCTTCATGATTTCATGAGTAAGGAGAGAACCCACAAGCTCATCAAGCTTTAATGTCTTCAAGTTCTTTGCTTCGATGATGGCGGTTCTCTTCCCATCCCAAGCTTCGGGAAGTGAATAGAGTAGCTTCCGGACAAGCTTGTCTTCCGGTATGATCTCTCCATAGCCCTTTAGCCCGTTGACAATTGTGGAGAATCGATCAAACATCTTTGACACCGTCTCATCGGGCTCCATCTTGAAATTTTCATAACTAAGATTGAGAAGTCCAATCTTAGTTTCCTTGACATCATTGGTGCCTTCATAAGTGGTCTCAAGTGTGTCCCACACTTCTTTGGCATTTTCAATGGAAGAGACCTTTGAATAGATGTCCGGACCGAAAGCACAAAAAAGCATGTGGAGAGCTTTATCGTTGACTTGAATCTTCTTCCTCTCCTCTTCACTCATTTCGGCTTTCTTCTTCAACACCATCTTGCCTTCACCATCTTGCTTCAATGGAATGTATGGCCCATCCTCAATGACATCCCATACAAGGTAGTCACTTGACTTGATGAATAGCCTCATTTTGTTCTTCCAAAAGGAGTAGTTGTCACCATTGAAGAAAGGAGGCTTAGTGGTTGATTGTGACTCGTACATGCCGGAACCGGAGGTTGAAGCCATCTCTTGATATTTTGATGATCACACTCTTCCAAGGATCTCCTCTTGTGGTTGTTAATCCTCAAAGAGTTAAGCTCTGATACCAATTGTTGAGTGGATCGAAAGATCGATATCTACCAAGAGGGGGGTGAATTGGAAATTTAAAGAGTTGTAGTGGAAATTGGCAAATAAAAATTAAAGAACAAGGGATTTAGAGTGGTTCAAGTTCCAAATGAACTCTACATCCACTACCTTAGTCTCACTAAGGATTTGCAACAATTTCACTAAATTGATCTTCCCCTTTTCTAGGACAAGGAGGCAACCTTTTACAATATCGGTTGATTTTTCTACCCAAAAATCAACCCAACTCTCACTCAATGGAACAAAGAAATTTGAAGGCTAATTAGGTATCTCTCAATACAAATGATAGCCCCAATACAAGCACTCAACCCAATTTTACAAAATAAGAATGAAGAACACAAATTGGGATTTTACACAAATTTGGGATTTTTGCTCAAATGCTTGAATTTGATGTTTGGATGTTTGCTTGAAGTTCAATAGTTGTTGCTGATGCTTTTGGATGTCCCTTTTATACCTTCTCATTGATTTCTAGCCGTTTGGGTGGTTGGGAACATAAATGGAGCCGTTAGAACCCTCTCTTGCCACCATTAATGCTGTCTGCACCAACCCGTTTCGGAACACGGGAAACCTGTTTCGGAACGGACTAAAATAGAAAGAGCCGTTGGGGTGCATTTAAGAGCCCGTTTCGAAACGCCTTAGGGCCGTTTCGGAACGGTTTTGCCACTGGAAAAGGGTCGTTTCGGAACGGTCCTAGCCCGTTTCGAAACGCCTTAACGGTTTATTGAAATTCAGTTAAAACATACAACGGTCATTTTATTCAAAATAAAACCTAGCCCTTGTTTCGGAACGGGAGTGATCCGTTTCGAAACGAAATGGCTACTGTCAAAGGGTCGTTTCGGAACGGGCTTGATCCGTTTCGAAACACCCCTTATATGTTTGAAAATATGAAATATTTGAAATAAAATAACCCATTTTAAATCCTTCATGAAGAACAGTTTCGAAACGAGTTTATCCGTTTCGAAACGCTTTCAAGTGTTTCGATACACGTATCGGAACGGTGGTCGACAGTGGTGAAACTGTTTCGAAACGCCTTGAGGCCGTTTCGGAACGGGTACGTGAAAACCACTGTTTTGGCTTGAAACACTTACAAAAATAATTGGAAAAGTATGTTTTTAACTTAGGCATAATATAAAAATTATATGGGGATATTTTTAGGACTTAAAATTCGTTTTGACTTTTTTTAATTTAGTCCTTAGGTTTTTAGTTATATCAAAATTAAAATATTTGTTTCACAAAAACTACACCAGTGACCACCGAAGATATTGGGGATACCTATTTGAACCACCGAACTAAAAAAAACGTCAATCACACCACCAAACTTATTAAATCAACCTATTTTGACCACCGCCGTTAAAAACCTAACGGTGGAGTGACGGAACTGCCACGTGGCAGTTGATGTGTATATTTAAAAATTACACATTTAGTCCTGTTATTTACACATTTTTTCAATTTAGTCCTAATTTTCAATTAATAAAATAATAAATTATTTAATTAGGTAGTGACACGTGTCAACACCTTATTGGAGGACTTTTAATTATTTAGATTTAATTTTATTAATTTATTTTCCTCCTCCAATCAGGTGGTGACACGTGTCACCACCTATTTAGAGGAGGAAAACGAAATTGTGCATAAATGCCACCCAGAGGATTCAAACCTAGGTGGTGTAGGTGGAAATGCAAGAGTTAAGCCACTGCACCAAGCCCAACATTATGCTTTAAAACACCCAACTAAATATATAACTCTTATTGGTTTCTACATTTATAACCCAAAAGCTCAAACCCTAAACATTAATTTCACATATATAAATCCTAAACCCTAACCCTAAATATTTTAAATTAAACCTCAAACCCTAAAATTTTCAAATTAATTTCACGCTAAATGTTTTAAATTAAACCCTAAACTCAAACCCTAAAAATTTCAAATTAATTCCATGTTAAATATTTCAAATTAAGCCTTAAACCCTAACCCTAAATATTTCAAATTAATTTGAAATATTTAGGGTTAGGGTTTAAGGCTTAATTTGAAATATTTAACATGGAATTAATTTGAAATTTTTAGGGTTTGAGTTTAGGGTTTAAATTAATTTCACGCTAAATATTTCAAATTAAACCCTAAATATTTATCATGTAATTAATTTGAAATTTATGGTTTAAGGTTAGGGTTTGGGGTTTAATTTTAAATATTTAGGGTTTAGGGTTTAAGGCTTAATTTGAAATATTTAACATGGAATTAATTTGAAATTTTTAGGGTTTGAGTTTAGGGTTTAATTTAAAATATTTAGCATGAAATTAATTTGAAAATTTTAGGGTTTGAGGTTTAATTTGAAATATTTAGGGTTAGGGTTTAGGATTTATATATGTGAAATTAATGTTTAGGGTTTGAGCTTTTGGGTTATAAATGTAGAAACCAATAAGAGTGAAATTAGTTTAAACCCTAAACTCAAACCCTAAATATTTATCGTGTAATTAATTTGAAATTTATGGTTAATATTTAGGGTTTAGGGTTTAAGGCTTAATTTGAAATATTTAACATGGAATTAATTTGAAATTTTTAGGGTTTGAGTTTAGGGTTTAAATTAATTTCACGCTAAATATTTCAAATTAAACCCTAAATATTTATCGTGTAATTAATTTGAAATTTATGGTTTAAGGTTAGGGTTTGGGGCTTAATTTGAAATATTTAACATGGAATTAATTTGAAATTTTTAGGGTTTGAGTTTAGGGTTTAATTTAAAATATTTAGCGTGAAATTAATTTGAAATTTTTAGGGTTTGAGGTTTAATTTAAAATATTTAGGGTTAGGGTTTAGGATTTATATATGTGAAATTAATGTTTAGGGTTTGAGCTTTTGGGTTATAAATGTAGAAACCAATAAGAGTTATATATTAAGTTGGGTGTTTTAAAGCATAATGTTGGGCTTGGTGCAGTGGCTTAACTATTGCATTTCCACCTAGGGTGGCATTTATGCTCAATTTCGTTTTCCTCCTCTAAATAGGTGGTGACACGTGTCACCACCTGATTGGAGGAGGAAAATAAATTAATAAAATTAAATCTAAATAATTAAAAGTCCTCCAATAAGGTGTTGACACGTGTCACTACCTAATTAAATAATTTATTATTTTATTAATTGAAAATTAGGACTAAATTGAAAAAATGTGTAAATAACAGGGACCAAATGTGTAATTTTTAAATATATTCATCAACTGCCACGTGGCAGTTCCGTCACTCCACCGTTAATTTTTTAACGGCGGTGGTCAAAATAGGTTGATTTAATAAGTTTGGTGGTGTGATTGACGTTTTTTTTAGTTCGGTGGTTCAAATAGGTATCCCCAATATCTTCGGTGGTCACTGGTGTAGTTTTCCCTTAGTATTATTATTACTATCATCTTTCGTTACTATTATTAGTATATTAATTCTATTATAATTAGGTTATTATTATTATTGTTGTTATTATTACTATTATTAATATTATGGTATTATTACTGCTATTATTAGTACCTCTAGTATTACTAACTATTAATTATCTTATTTTATTATATTTATACTTATTGTTAATATCATTAATTTCGATACAATAATATTGTTATTACTAGTACTAATTACTAAGGATATTATTATTATTATTATTATTATTATTATTATTATTATTATTATTATTATTATTATTATTATTATTATTATTATTATTGTCATTGATACATAAATAAAGCAAATAAATAAATCTAATATGAAAAATAAAGCCCAAAGTTCATTACATTTTAAATTAATAATATTTACATAATTGGGCCTGTTTTGGCCCACATCGACCAAAAAAACTCTAACACATCTTTTTTATACGCAACCCATCTTGGACCATTAGATCTGGGATATTAATCTAACGGTCCAGATCACATCTTGGGCGAAAACCCTAGATACCCCTCTGTAGTCCAGCGCCGCACGGGTCTATTACCGTTGGATCATCTATCATCCAACGGTCCAGATCTGCCAGAGCCAAAATCCTACCTGCCCCCTTTTGTCATCTGGCGCAGCAATCATCATCAACCGTCTGATCAAGATTCATCGAACGACTCAGATCCAAGGTGGGAAACCTCTAAATCCCACACGAGCCTCTTTGCATCCGACACGCGCGTGTCAGCAGCGTTGAGACTTCCCTCACGCGCGCGTGGCCCGATCCCCTCAACGCCCTCTATCGTCTCTGACCCGGTGCATGCCAAGGCCATCTCATTCCCGACAATGTCGACATGCAACAAACAAAAGAAAAATGGTCAGAGATCCAAAAATAGCAACAAAAAAAGCAACCAAACTAGACAAAAATCGAAAGTCAACTAGACAAGGAGACAACAAATTCTTAGAACCCAGCAAGCAACATTTGTCCTTTTTTCCTTCAATCGTTGTAACCCCGGTTATAAAAATCGAAGAAACAACATTGTAAGCCCCCGTACAATTTACCAGAAAAAAAGAATAAAAAAAACAATATTTTCAGAGGTATCTTGTTTCTTTCTCTTCGATTGCATGCACCATAAACCCAAAAAAATAATAAAAAACAAAAAAAAAATTTACCTTCGTCGTATTGTCCCTCCCTATCGTCGGTGTGTCGTCGGTGTACTTTTCCTTACAGACACTCATGCAAATTTCAAAACCAAAAGCAACAGAACTAATCAAACATTCATCCTCGTGTAAACCATGAACTTGCATTTTTCAAAACATACATTTACCTTCCTTCATAAACTCAAGTCTAACAAGCTCTATAATTTTCCCAAACATATGAAACACTTTTAAAACCTTCCTCTCCCCATAATAACTTAGTCTCTATTATTAAACGTCAAACCCTATAATTTGCCTAAACAAACTCATTCATATATGTGTGTGTATATTAAGGATTGGATTCATACCGTCTTTGTTCAAATGCGTTATCTAGTTGATTAAGAAACTGTTAGCCTAAAAGCTTAGCTAGAGGGACTGAGACAGTTTTCAGCGTAGTGTCACAGACTTATCTTCTCCCGTGTTTATCTGTGCGGCGTTAGCACTTCCAGCTCAATGCTAACAAGCCTTGTTCTCTCACAACGCAATAGCTAGACAAGTACAAAGTAGAGAAGGCAAGAGAACTTAAAAAGAGAAGCTTTTATTAAGCTTTAATAAGAGAGCTTACAAGAGAGTTTGGAGAATGCTTGAATGCTTCAACTCTTGACTGAGTTGGGGGATAAATTACAAATAAAGGTGAATGGTTCTATTTATAGGCCTCCTCTTCCTAAGAAAACATTCTAGTCTATCCAAGATAAGTACAAGTTTTAGAGAATTCTAAGTAACTCTACATTTATCTACGAATGTCCTTAGCTATCCAAAAGCTTTAGAGATTTCTGGGGTTGTCTCGATCCTTTTAAAGTCTTTCAGATTCGTCTAAGCTTGTGTAAAATCTTCTCGAACCTCTTAAATCCTTTTAAAGTCTTTAGAGACCTCTCTAGATTGTTCTAGATGCTTCCTTGGGTGTGCTTGGATTTAAAATGCCCAAAGAATTTTATTTGGTCTTGGTTAGCTTTGGTGACTCATCCGAGCATCAATTTAAATTACGAGACAGTAGTAGGACGTAACAGTAGGGTGAAATTGTCTTGCGAAGCCGATGACCGTTCAGCTAAGTTACGAAATGACTAGTGAATAAATACAAAATTCCTTCAGTAGGGTTAGGGACTCATCAGTAGTAAGCATCGACTGTCCTAGGCAAGTCCTCAAACACCTTAGTATCATTGATGGCTCATCCGATTCCTCACACCCGATCGTTTGGATCACTGATATTGGCCCTAAGATCTTTGCGAATGATCGACTATGGGTTCGGTCGAGAACTCGACAGTTTTGCCCCAACACATTTTCGAGCATCAATTTAAATTACCCTAGCATATGTACTCGAAACTGCTCCGGCTTGTCATCGTTGGAGCTATTTTTCACAGAAAGACAAATTTCATTTCATTCATTCGATAATCTAATCTGAAGACCCAATAGCCCTTTTAACGTCTAACTTGGTCAAAGGGCAATGTTTTAGGCTATTTTTCTTCTTCATAAATTTTCTGGTACTCTGATTCAAAACAGAGAAATTTATAATTAAAACGGCTTTTCTAACTTGTATGGGTGCTTTGGATTTTGATGGATGGGAGGAAAAATAGTTCCTTCATTCAAATTCGGGTAATTTGTACTTACCATGTTTTTCCGTTTCCCATTTTTCCTTTTTGTAAAATGGAGGATGAACATATGAAAAAGGTTTCATTTCCTTTTTCTTTTTGGTTTCTAGGGCTGTTCATTTTTATGATTTAGTTTGTTTCTAAAGCTGTTTTCTCATCATTTTCATTCGTTTTGAGTTTTTGGAAGCTGAAGTTTGTTGTTGTAAACTGGCGTGTAATTTTGGATGCAAGAGACTATAGAACCATACACTATAGGAAGGAATCAAGCTCTATAGGATCATCAGATTCAGGACTTATTTAGAATCTCATCTCACCAGTTGGTTTTAAGGAATAATGAGTTTTTAACCATATATTATAGTTTTTTTATTCACAACCTTTCAGTTCTTGGATAAATTTAGGCAAAGAAGAAATCTTGATTTTGATTACAATGGAGGGACCATCAACCGAGCAACCATCTGTTCCTGCTCGTAGGAAAAAGATGACCAAACAATTAACAGGAAAACGCGATGATACGCCTCTGCATGTTGCAGCCAGAGCTGGAAACCTTGCTGCGGTGTCAGAAATCTTAACAAATACCGAGGAGGGTGAGATGAATAAAATGTTGCCTAAACAGAATTCATCTGGTGAAACCGCCCTATATGTTGCAGCTGAATACGGTTATGTCGAATTGGTTGAGGAGATGATCAAGTATTATGATCTTGCAGATGCTGAGATCAAAGCTAGAAATGGCTTTGATGCATTCCATATTGCTGCTAAACAAGGAGATTTAGGTATGTTTATGATACATGACTTGTATGTTTTCCAATTAAAAGGAAGCTGTGTCCGAAAATGTTTGTTTTTTGGAGGTGAATATGATGTTTGAGTCTGGCATTGTTGCAGAGATATTGAAAGTGCTTCTGACAGTCCATCCAGAATTGGCAATGACCGTTGATTTATCGAACACTACCGCATTGCACACGGCCGCAACACAAGGCCATATAGAGATTGTGAATTTCTTATTGGAGGCAGGTAGTGGCCTGGCTACCATAGCCAGGAGTAACGGAAAAACAGCTTTACATTCCGCTGCAAGAAATGGGCATGTGGAAGTTGTGAGAGCGCTTTTGGCTAGTGAACCCGAGATTGCACCGAGGACAGATAAGAAAGGCCAGACTGCGCTTCACATGGCGGTGAAAGGCCAAAATCTTGTGGTGGTGGAAGAATTGATCAATGTGAATCCTTCATTGATGATAAACGTGATCGATACCAAAGGAAATACAGCCTTGCATATCGCTACTAGGAAGGGAAGAGCTGAGGTAATCACCCCTTTTGCCTGTATCCTTCAATTTTAGCCATTCGTGTTTGATCAGCAAATGAACAAGGCAAGATACTGATGTGATCTTTTTCTTAGTGCAGATTGTTAAGTTGCTACTTGGATACAAAGAAACCGACACGAAAGCTGTTAACAGAAGTAATGAAACCGCTTTCGACACAGCTGAGAAAACCGGGCAACCTGAGATAGCAGCAATTCTGCAGCAGCATGGGGTTCAAAGTGCTCGATTCATAAAGCCTGCACCACCAAACCCTGCCCGGGAGTTGAAACAAACTGTGAGCGACATAAAGCATGAAGTGCACAATCAACTAGAACACACCCGACGAACTCGAAAACATGTCCAAGGCATATCCAAAAGGCTCCAGAAAATGCATTCCGAAGGCCTTAACAATGCAATAAACTCCACCACTGTAGTTGCAGTCTTAATTGCCACAGTTGCCTTTGCTGCCATTTTCCAAGTCCCGGGCCAGTATGTGGACGATGCGGAAGACATTCCTCATGGACTCTCCCTTGGGGAAGCAAATATCGGTGAAAGCCCTGCGTTTTTAGTATTCTTCATATTCGATTCCATTTCCCTCTTCATTTCCCTGGCAGTTGTGGTGGTTCAAACCTCAGTTGTAATCATTGAAAGCAAGGCGAAGAAGCAGATGATGGCTGTTATCAACAAGTTAATGTGGTTGGCTTGTGTGCTTATTTCAGTGGCATACTTAGCCTTGTGTTTCGTCGTGGTCGGAAATGAAAGATGGCTAGCTATTGGAGTTACCATCATCGGAGCAGTTATAATGCTCACGACTTTAGGCACCATGTGTTATTGGGTGATTAGGGATCGGATCGAGGCTTCAAACAAACGAAATAATCGAAGATCGTCAGAATCATATCCATTGTCTGTGATGTCAGATAGTGAAATACTAAACAATGAGCTCAACAAAATGTATGCAATCTAATAAGACTCAATGCCCCATTCTTAGGCAACAGAATATTACTTGTTCTCCATTCCAATTTCCAAATTTATGGATTACGCGAATACAATTCTGATTTCCTTGTAAAGAACTTGAACAAGGAAACATATGATTAGAAACACAATTGGCTGAAAACAAATAGACACATATCTCCACTTTAATCCACCTTAACAAATTATATTTATCAGATCTGAGTTCGGTCTTAACATTTGTAGAGTTGAAAGCATAAGGGTAATATTTTGACAACAGACACAAATGACAAGCCTTGAAAGATCAGTATATACAGGAATACAAAGAAGCCAACATTTTTGTTGTCAACCAAGCCACAATTGCATTTGGCATGATACCATATACAAGCTTGGGGGATTAGAGAATGATCGCCCAAATTGATGCTTTACTTTCACTGTACCACCATTCTTCTTTCTTTGGGTAATATACCCGTCATTTCCCCAGTCAGCCCCAAGTCACAATATTTTAAATTTTCGGATATCATATTTTAAATTAATATTTCTTTTATATTTAATATATATATTTATATTAAACTAATAAAAATTATAATTTTTTTAATATCTAATAAATATATATTTTATAATAAACTAATAAATACATATTTTTATACTTTTATATTAAAAAATACATATTTTTTTTATATACTTATACAAAAGTACTCGATTTTCCAGATACCTGCAACATTCGGGCCGAGACACATGCCGATTACATAGACTACCCGATGATCAGGGTATGCGGTACTTCGACTACTCGAAGACCCGAATTTAAACCCCTTACTTAATATTCTGTACCTACGTTCGAAGCACCCTATAACCCTAATTTTGTTTCAACGATGATCAACAGTTGTCATCGGCTATGGCTGTTCTCCCTTCTCAACTCTTCCTTTCTCTTTATTTTTTTCTCTCATTTTTTAGAGTAAACTACTCCAATAATCACCGAACTTTAAGAGTGTACCTATTTTGACCACCGAACTATCGAACTCGTCAATCAAACCATCAAACTTATTAAATTGGCCTATTTTAAACACAACCGTTAAAAAAACTGACCGAAAGATGACGTGACAGTTAACAAAAATTTGTAAAATTACACATTTAGTTCATATTATTTACCTATTATATTAATTTAGTCCAAATTTTAATTTAATTAATTAAAATTAATCATTCAATCGGTTGAAGACACATGTCATCACCCGATTGGACAATTTCCTTTAATTGTTTCAATAGTTCAATGGTCAAAATAAGTACGACCCTAAAGTTCGGTGGTCATTGGAGTAATTTAACTTTTTTTTATTGTTTTAGTTTTTTCTTAGTTGTCGTTTTTGGGTTTGGATGGTCTCGTTTAGGACTCTTTTCCGACGTCTTTGCTTCAGACGAGGGCGTCTTCTTTAGGTGGTGGTGTGAAGACCGTCCGACGACGATGGTGGTTGGAAGAGGCTCCATTGTTTCATTTATCTGTTTCTTTTTCGTTTCTTGGGCGTCTTGCCCTTTGTTTGTTTTCTCTGCAAGTGAGGTTGTGCGTGGTAAGGTTTTCGTTCTTGTTTGATAGCTTGACTTTCTAGCTCCGCCTCTCTATGTCCCTTTATACTCAGCGGCGGCAGATGAAAAAAATTGAGAGAGAAACGAATTTAGCGGCTGAGGAAGGGAGTGAGAAAGAAACCCTATAAACTATATATACAGTGGCATTTTTGTTAATAAGTTAATATATATAATATAATTAAAAATATCCGGGTCGGGTCGAAGATTTTTTACTCTGAACCCGACCCTGAAAATCTTTCACAATAAATCTAACCCGACCTAAACTTATTTTTTTTTTAAAAATCCGCACCTATCGAAACGAGGCGGATTGGAACCTGTTGTGCGTCCTTTTAAAAGACTATTGTGAAGATAATGTGATTGTTTGCACTTGATGCTCGGAAAATCTCACAAAATTTTCTACTTTATTAATTTAGTGTGGACATCTATTTTCTAGATTATATTGACATTATCATTATTTTGGGAGGAGATGCATTTTCGTACTTTGGGACATTTGAAATTATAAATTTCTTTTTCAGCATGCATTTTATGTCGGTCATATTCAGATTATTTATTTAAAATTTTGGATTTGTATTAACGTTAGAGGTTTTACAATTTATTAAATGTTAGATTATTTTTCAGTTGTTATACTACAAATTATAGCGTATTTATGTTTAAAATAATTTACGTGACGGAGAAGTTTTAATTGTGACCTTCGGGGGTTACACTATCAACTAGGAAGCAGATTAAGACAACATAACTAAATCTCAGGCATGCATGAAAATGCCTTCAATTAGATTGGGAAAAAGGCTATAAATATTGCCTACTCATTGCAAACTGATGTTTCTAATGAACGACTTAAATACTTTAAGCTTTACAATCTACACCAAAAAAATGTTAATGTTGAGGTAAAGCCGGTCTCTTTTCCAACATCTCGTAATGAACAACAAAATTGTCCTGCAGTAAAAGCACAAATACAACATTCAGCAACTACAACTAGAGGCATGTACCCAGATAAACACGGTAGGGGATATATAATAGTTCCTCTAACCTTGCGGATTGTTTCGAATGACTTGGGATCAAAACAATGATAAGAACCTCTCTCGTACGTGTTTGTCTTAACCAGTGGCTCTACATTGGGGACTCTTATGAACCATGCCCGGTGCTCCTTGTGGTAAAACCAGCCTCTATTATAACTGCCAATACAAGATGAAAAATGAAGGTTAAAAAGAAGTATAAAAGTTTCAACAGAATTCATTTAGTAGAGAGCAATATACAGTTCATTTGCGGCATATAGTTGAGCTTCGTCTTTTGGCATGCTGCATTACAAACAGAGAAATACAGATGGCTAAGAATAAGATCTCAAAATATACGGAAAAAAGGTCATTAAAGAAAAACACCTGTAAAATATATAGAACAATGTGTCCACAGTGAATTTTGAAAAATAGCCTTGCTGCATTCACAAAAAAAATCAGAACTATGGCAGAAAAATCACATTCTGGCAGTAACAAATGTGGAAGACAGCTCACATGTAATGGGGGTGGTTGCTTGGCATAATAACATTGTGGCACAGTGAACTCCGGGTCACCCTTAGCTGGTTCATCAGACCACGGAGAACGAAAAGTCTTGTGAAGATTTTCAGATGAATTTAAGTTTAAACCAAGTGTAGTAAGATCAATTCCGAGAGCAAGAGAAGTTAACTCAGGATCAGTCATCTTTATAACGCTTTGCAAACCAAGTAAACCAAATGGATCTGGATTAGACTGTGCAGCCTGCATCGACTTCATGCCTGGTTCCCTAAATGATTGATTGACAGCTGATATCTGTTGAAGACGGAACTGGGAAGGGTTCTGATGTTGCTGATATTGCTGGATGAGATGGTCATAACCCATTCCAGAAACTGTATTTGAGGAATTTAAAGGTCTTAGCCCAACTCCAGGCGGTCCATTAGCCTAAACCAAATATGAAAGAGGATGTTGGGAGTAATTCCACTTAAAACCTATCAAATAAGTAAGAAAATAATGATGATGATGCACAAATTAAATGCACAAAAGAATAACGTCCAACAAAAGGAAGTCAAACTAAATTCTTCAACTCTAGATGGATCTTTTCGCAGGCTGTTAAAAGAGAAAAAAGGGGCGAATTTCACTTTCTTTCAGTTTGACCAACAATGAGTCTCAATTCAACCCAGCCACTGAAACACTCATCAAATCAGTTATATCTGTGATCCCATGTACCGTTAGAGAAATATGCCAAAAAATTCTATTTCCTCCTACCACCTAATACCTACCTAATTACATTGCAAGAAACCATCAACAGTACAGACTATCACACCTGTGAGTGGTAACTCGAGTGTGATGAAGGGAAAATATCTGAGCCATGTAAATGGAGAAGATCTTGGTTGTTTACAGGTGAAAAGGATACCCCACTACCACTGGCTGATGGAGCATGTTGCAGTTGCTGCTGTGGGCGATGGGATGAATATGATCCACCCAAATTAAATCCTGCCGATCTCCCCATCTGTGCAAATTGCATGCAAATATTTGGGAAAATCTCTCACAATATGCTTTATTTCTTAGAAAATGAAGAATAGAGAAATACATAAATGATAATATGCACAGAATGCAACTATTAAAAAATATATATAAATACACTCACAGAGAAGTGCTGAGATTGCATCATAGACATGTTATTGTCATGAAGTTGTTCTTTCTGGTGCAAATCCATTGCATAATCAGCATTACCACCTGTAAAAATATACATATTATATAATAATGACCAAGAACATAATGATTTAAAAAACCCTAATAGCACCAAATAAATGCAAAACAAGTTTATTAAATGCAATGATAAGACTGCCAAAAAATCATTAAACAGCTAATGTACTGGAATGACCACAAAATTAAGATATAACTCCAAACTGGATTCCAGTGCACACAAAAAGCAGGACAGATTTCTGTCTACCAGAAAATAAATTGCATTAAATCAAAACAATGTTAAAGAATATCTGTGCACCTTTAAATCCAGGTAAAGCAGGGAAATCTTCATTTTGAATGCTGAACTCTTGGTTTTGTTGAACAATGGGACTAAGACCTTGTTTTCGTAATGAACCTGAATTAGTTTAATTTAAAATGTTAGGACTCCAATACAAGGGGAAAAGGGACGAATAAAAGTATCAGAAAGCCTCTTTCTTTAGTTACCCAATTGTCCTTGAGGCCCTCCAGCAGAATTAGGACGACTTGTCAACTGAGGGAAATCATTATTTATGTCAAAAGGAGAATTGTCATTTGAGTTCACATCATTCAACATTCCCATAGAGCTCAGATTGTTCACAGCTTGAACATGGCTCTGGGAAAGTGGACCCGCAGCAGTCGGATAAGAATTGCCTAAAATTGAAATTACCTGAGGAGATCCTGAATGCAAAAAAGTATCATTCAAATGAAGTTCTAGTGCTAAAGTAGTAAATCCACAAGGAACAAATTCCATAATATAAAAGGTAATGAGAAAATTATATAAAACTGAGACATATATCCAGCATTCGTTCAGAATAAGAACCACATTACTAGTGAGCACTGAGCAGCTATGAAGAGCAATGCAAGACAAGAGACCAAGGCAGAACATTAATAGAAAGAAAATGAATAAGGGATGGTAAATTAACCAAAATTTTGGGCCATTGTACTGATTCGTGCCCAGTGGAAATTATAGCCAGCAACACAAGTAAACATCAATCTTTTGTTTAAGCCAACAGCAAAACAGAGGTAATTGTTCATGGTAGTGTACCTTGAGGAAGCACACCACTCATCAACCGATTCTGTCCTTGCATTGTTAAACTTCCAGATCCACTATTGGCACTTAAATTCAGACGAGATGCAAGACCGGGTACAGATAATCCTCCACCAGAACTAATGCTCCTTCCAATGTTGCCCCCACCAACCATGTTTCCCATAGAACTCGTTATCCTAGGACCTGCATTTCCCAAAATTGGGGATACTCCCAGTCCTGGAACAGCATTGCGGTTCCCAATTGCTGCAGAGGTGGGGAGAATGCCAGGTATAGAGCCACCAACTCCATTTGTGTTACTACTGAATCCAGGGTTTCCGACAACACTAATACCTCCTCTATTGGTTACTCCTGAATGACCATGGGAGTTGCCATGAGATAACTGCAAAATGGTATTCATAAGAAAACGAAGTACATTTGACAAGAATGTAAGAGGTTATTTCCTTACTATCATCTTTCAGTTTTATGGGTGTTTGTCCTAATGACATGCAAGAAGGGAGAAGGGGAGAGAAAACATGTAGCATTTCTTTTGCAGCAATAAAAAAAGGAGTTAAACTACAACCTGGTGGGAACATTAGAACTACCTGAGAAAGTGCAGCCGGGAGATTATTTGATGCAAATCTTCCACCAGAAAGGCTCCCGGTAGGTTGTTGAACCCCACCAGTTGGAACATTACTTAACGATGAGTTTCTTGATGCGAGTGTACCAGGCAGGTTGGGAACATTAAAGCTACCGTGAATATTGTGCAGTCCCTGGATAGAACCTGCAAAAACAAACAATACAATTGCATGAACTCAAAAGAACATAGGTGAAAGGAAATCGGGTAAAATTTACTCACCACTGTGATGGAAAACAGGGGACGCAGCACCAGACTGACCAGAGAAAGATGTTGCAAAAGAAAGTCCGCTACTGTCCGGAAGATTAGATGCTGACCCGTTGATAGATGACTGCAACAAGATGCACATTATACTGTCCGCACATGTAATACAAAAGAAAAGAACACAAAATTTCAAAGCAATTTATGGAACGTCAATGATCTATAATACCTAGGTTATCACAAGCACATATACATAAAAGGAACAGTTATCTAGTTATCTTTTGCCAAAGAAACTAAGTTCACCTGCAGAGCCAGAAGCCACAGCCATCATTTAGACAAATGAAAATTAAGAAGTCCAAAAACAAGAATAATGTTCAAAGAGATAGCAACTTCAGATAAAGTATCAATACATTAAGTAACCCCGACATTGCAGCACAAGCGTTAACAGGTCATGCAAAATTTCATTCCTCGACAAGCAGCCTATCAGTGTCCTGACTGAGTGTAAGTAAATCTGCAAAGCTGCTGCGGTGATTATAGCCTGAAAGGACAACACAATTGGAATTTGTAAGAAACTAACACGAAAATAACAAAAAAATGAAGCGACAAATGCACATAATGTTGACGCTGGACCAAACCGAATACTAGCAATACACATCGAAGATACTTAATATATGTAGAACAACAATTCAAACAAAAATAGATGAATTCAGATGATTCGAGATCGATTCAGAAGAGAGTACCTGAAGATAGATCAACGAGTAATAGATTATTATTTTTTCTCTCAAATTTTTGAACTTTTAAGGATCTCTTCAGAACTGAGCCAACGAACGAGCATTTGCGTTTTATGTTTAGGTCCAGTTTTCCTGTTTATTTTTGCTTTTCTGTTTTGCCCTAAATCTAATGAGCCAAGGGAAATAGAATGCAGATAAGGGAAAAGTGAAGAGATAAATTGCAAGAATAGCCACCAATTTTAGTTTAAACATTCGTAGGCGTAGCAAGTTAAAGTGTCACATGTTTATACAAAATTTACTATATTAATAATTTACATAAGGGAAAACTACCCACTGACCACCAAACAAATTAGAAATTATATATTTGGTCCTTATTATTTACACATTCTTTTAATTTAGTCCTAATTTTAAATAAAATAATAAATTATTTAATTAAGTGGTGACATGTGTCAACACTTTAGAGGAGAAAAATAAATTTATCTTCTATACATTTAGCAAGAATCGAACTTAAGTCTCTTAGGTGTATAGCTAATGGCTTTACCACTACACCAAGCACAACTTTATGTTATAATACTTCAGATATAATATATATATCTCTTATTAGTTTCTACATTTATAAGCCAAAAGCTCAAACCCTAAACACTAATTTCACATATATAAATTCTAAACCCTAAACTCCAACCCTAAATATTTCAAATTAATTTCACGCTAAATATTTCAAATTAAACCTTAAAGCCCAAAAATTTCAAATTAATTCCACGCAAAATATTTTAAATTAAACCTTAAATATTTCAAATTAATTTCACGCTAAATATTTAAAATTAAACCCTAAATATTTAGCATGGAATTAATTTAAAATTTTTAGGGTTTAAGGTTTGGTTGGGGGTTTAGGATTTAATTTGAAATATTTAGTGAAATTAATTTGAAATATTTAGGGTTTAGGGTTTAATTTGAAATATTTAGCATGAAATCAAATTGAAATTTTTAGGGTTTAGGGGTTTAGGGTTTAATTTAAAATATTTAGCATGAAATTAATTTGAAATTTTTAGGGTTTAAGGCTTCGGTTGAGGGTTTAGGGTTTAATTTGAAATATTTAGCGTGAAATTAATTTGAAATGTTTAGGGTTTAAGGTTTAATTTGAAATATTTAGCGTTAAATTAATTTTAAGTTTTTAGGGTTTTGGGTTTAGAGTTTAATTTAAAACATTTAGCATGGAATTGATTTGAAATGTTCAAGGTTTGGGGTTTAATTTGAAATATATATATATGTGTGTGTGTGTGTGTGTGAAATTAGTGTTTAAGGTTTGAGCTTTTGGCTTATAAATGTAGAAATTAATAAGAGGTATATATTATATCTGGAGAATTATAGCACAAAGATGTGCTTGGTGCAGTGGCAAAGCCATTGGATATACACGTGTCACCACCTGATTGGAAGGGGAAAATAAATTAATAAAATCAAATATAAATAATTAAAGTCCTCCAATAAGGTGTTGACACGTGTCACCATTTAATTAAATAATTTATTAATTTAAAATTAGGACTAAATTGAAAGAATGTGTAAATAATAAAGACCAAATGTGTAATTTTTAAATTTTTCCGTCAATTGCCACGTGGCAGTTCCGTCACTCCACCGTTAGGTTTTTAACGGCGGTGGTCAAAATAGGTTGATTTTATAAGTTCGATGGTCTAATTGACGTTTTCTATAGTTCGGTGGTCTAAATAAGTATCTCTAATTTATTTGGTGGTCAGTGGGGTAGTTTTCCCTTTACATAATTACATTGTATAACTTTATTAATATTTATGAATTAATGTTTACTATATTCAGTAGTTATATATTTTCAACGCAGTTGTATTTACAACATAATTACTCGTATATAATTATAATATGTTTATAATATGTTGATGATAAAAAAAAAATTAATAACAGAAAAGTTATAATATGTTTATGATAAAAAATTATAGGGTAAACTACTTCATTGACCACCATATTATTAGAAAAGTTACGATTTGACCACATTATTTTTTCCGAAGCAGTTAAACCACCAAACTATTTAAATAGTATCAATGAGACCACCAGCCGTTAAAAATAACAGAAAAGTTGACGGGAATGTTAAATAAAATTAATATAATTACACATTTGGTCTTCTATATTTTAAAAATCTATCAATTTAGTTATAATTTTAATCTAATAAAATAAATAAATTATTTAATTAGGTGGTGACACATCATTATTGAAAGATTTTAATTATTTTTATTTAATTTGATTAATTAATTTCTTCCTCCAATCATGTGATGACACGTATCACCTGATTGGAAAAGGGAAAATAGAAGCAAAGAAAATGACCCCAACAAGAATTGAACAAGTGCCCTTACACTTAAGGGTGATGGTCAGGTGATGGTCAAGTGTGCTTGGCCTAGTATAAATATAGAGGATATTCATCTTATGAATATCTTCATTTATAGGGAATATTATATATTAATTGAGATTTTAATGTATTTTATTATTAAGGTTTAATATTTATTAGAATTAGAGTTTTCATCTTATGCATATAAATATAGAGTTTGGAGAAAACATTATACATAATTCTACATTGAGAATATAATACAAGTCTCTCTTTTTGTCTCTCATCTTTATTTTTGTTCATCTCTCTTATTCTTATTTACTTTATTTATAACACGTTATCAGCACGGTCTCGCTCAATTACTGTGGTTCTTATTGTCAATTTTCGAAAAAGATTTCAACATGATATTGGTGACTACATCTACCGTATATTCAACTTAGCTTAAAAAGTCTGGTATATTTTTCTTATTTATATATCGATATAGTGGTTGGTTAATCACTCTTATATTAATGTCAGTATATTTGATATATTATTTAATTATTATTATTTTGTTCTAATATTCAATCATGTATTTTGCACCGAATTTATACATATACCTTCATGAACAAATATTGAGCCTTCAACGAACCTACGAGATCAACATAGTTTGAAGATTATAGTGATAGAATGACCAACCGCTACTTTAAGGAAAATGAAGAAAGCGATGGTGTAAAACCCTAAATTCGGATGTCACATTTGAGCCTTAAGTCCAAACCGTTTTCATAAAAATTCTCAACTTGGTTTAGCCCAAACAATGTATTTTCTAAAAACATTAAATCCAATAGTTGAAAACATAGATAAATACAATTTCAAAAATAAAAATTACATACTCTACCACGTAAGGTCCTATGAATACATAATCCACTAAACACAAGTATTGTACTCTGGAAATCACCACATGCTGGAATCTCATATTGGGTTTTAGCATTTAGCTGCTTGTTTCCTACCCTGATGTATCACGTTGTGCCGTGGTTCTCTTCTTTGTTTCTGCGGCCTTTATGTTTGTGGTTGCATTTTATTGTTGTTTTGTTTGCTAGGTTGCTTGTCCCCTACGTTGTAGGACCATATAGTTTTCCCCACGTGGGATCTGGTGTTGTGTCTTCGGTTGTATCCTTTTTTCTTTAAATAAATGAAAGTTACCTTTGAACAAAAAAAACACATATATTTGTTACAGCTCAGAATATATATTATGTTAAGCTTAGCTCAAAATACTAATAATAGTACAAAAAGGTTCACATGGGTAGGAAATAAGGATAGGACTTTTCCATTATTGAATAATAATAATAATAATAATAATAATAATAATAATAATAATAATAATAATAATAATAATAATAATAATAATAATAATAATAATAATAATAATAATAATAAAGGGAAAACTACACCACTGACCACCAAACAAATTGAGGATACCTATTTGAACCACCGAATTATAAAAAACGTCAATCACATCACCGAACTTATAAAATCAACCTATTTTGACCACCGCCGTTAAAAACCTAACGGTGGAGTGATGGAACTGCCACATGTCAATTGATGGGTATATTTAAAAATTATACATTTGGTCCTTATTATTTAATTAAATGGTGACACGTGTCAACACCTTATTGGAGGACTTTAATTATTTATATTTGATTTTATTAATTTATTTCTCCCTTCCAATCAGGTGGTGACACGTGTCACCACCAATTTAGAGGAGAAAAATCAATTTTCCTTCATATGCGCTGGGGAGGGTTCAAACCTGGGTCTCCCAAGGGTAAAGCCAATGACTTTGCCACTACACCAAGCACAATTTTGTGCTATAATTCTCCAGATATAATATATATCTCTTATTAGTTTCTACATTAATAACCCAAAAGCTCAAACCCTAAACACTAATTTCACATATAAATCCTAAACTCTAAACTCTAACCCTAAATATTTCAAATTAATTTCACGCTAAATATTTCAAATTAAACCTCAAACCCTAAAAATTTCAAATTAATTCCACGCTAAATATTTTAAATTAAACCCTAAACCCCAAACCCTAAAAATTTCAAATTAATTTCACGCTAAATATTTCAAATTAAGCCTTAAACCCTAAACCCTAAATATTTCAAATTATTTCACGCTAAATATGTCAAATTAAACCCCAAACCTTAAACCCTAAAAATTCCAAATTAATTACACACTAACTATTTTAATTTAAACCATAAACCCTAAATATTTCAAATTAAACCCTAAATATTTAGCATGCAATTATTTTGAAATTTAGGGTTTAAGGTTAGGGTTTGGGAGTTGGGGTTTAATTTGAAATATTTAGGGTGAAATTAATTTGAAATCTTTAGGGTTTGGGGTTTAGGGTTTAATTTAAAATATTTAGCGTGGAATCAATTTAAAATTTTTAGGGTTTGAGGTTTAATTTGAAATATTTAGCGTGAAATTAATTTGAAATATTTAGGGTTAGAGTTTAGGATTTATATATATGTGAAATTAGTGTTTAGGATTTGAGCTTTTGGGTTATAAATGTAGAAACTAATAAGATATATATATATATATATATATATATATATATATATATATATTATATCTGTAGAATTATAACACAAAGTTGTGTTTGGTGCAGTGGCAAAGCCATTGGCTTTACCCTTGGGAGACCCAAGTTTGAACCCTCTCCAGCGCATATAAAGGAAAATTGATTTTTCTCCTCTAAATTGGTGGTGACACGTGTCGCCACCTGATTGGAGGGGGAAAATAAATTAATAAAATTAAATATAAATAATTAAAATCCTCCAATAAGGTATTGACACGTGTCACCACTTAATTAAATAATTTATTATTTTATTAATTGAAAATTAGCACTAAATTAAAAGAATGTGTAAATAACAGGGACCAAATGTATAATTTTTAAATATACCCATCAATTGCCACGTGGCAGTTCCGTCACTCCACCGTTAGGTTTTTAACGGTGGTTGTCAAAATAAGTTGATTTTATAAGTTCGGTGGTGTGATTGACGTTTTTTATAGTTCGGTGGTTCAAATAGGTATCCGCAATTTGTTTGGTGGTCATAGTGTAGTTTTTCCTTATTATTATTATTATTATTATTATTATTGAATGCAATAGTATCAGTGATATTATTCAAAAATTTTGGGTCGTTAGAGTCTACGATAGTATAGACATTATTTGTTTTGAGACTTTTTGATGGGTTGATTGAACTTCAATTTAATTAAATTATGAGAATTTTTGACCAAACTCACTTTCCTTAAAAATAAACAATAAGTTGAGAGCAGTTGCCACTTGCCAGTTGCCACTTTATTTTTTTTCTTTTGTCAAATAATTGTAATATATCTTTGTTTGCCACAGGTATTTGTTACAGCTGTAGCCTCTTTGTTACCCACTTTTAGAAAATGTCAACTACATATAAATTCTCCATTCCCCATTTCAATTATTTTATATCCCTTTTATATTAGTATTCTTATTTTGTAAATTTGATATTTAACTCCACAAGACTACGGGTTGGATTTTATGTCTTATATTGAAAACATTTTAATGTTTTCTAGATAAGTGGATTTATGAATTCCATTACAGTCAGAAAAAAATGAAAAATAAGTTTTAAATGAAAAAATATTTTTAATATAATGTATGTTATTTCACGTTGAATTTGATAAAAATAATTTTTTTTATAAAAACTTTTCTCAAATATTAAAAAAATGGAAGAGTAAATAGGGACGGACTTTAGGTTTGGAGTGGTGAACCTATAAATTTCTAAGGGGCGAACTTATAAAAATTTAGGGGACGAAAATAGATTTTCAATAGAAAATAAATAAAAAAATTCTAAGTTTTTTTTTAAATTGTATAAGAATTTTAAATTTTTAGAGGAGCGCCAGCCCTGTCAACCCCTTCGATCCACCCCTAAGAACAAATATCCTTCTGTTACTTACCTACCTACCACCGTTAAAAATACATAACAAAAAACCTTCTCCCCATAAATTTCCAAACTTTAATTGGCCCTTACCTGCATATGTTACATTTTTCTTTCAATATTTATTATATTATTTTCACTTTCTTACAATACTTATTAAACCAAAAGACCATTTTCCTTTTTCACCACCTTTTGACCCTATGTTGTTACCGGTTTTATTTATTCATTTTGACTTTCCATTAATTTAAGAACATGAAAAATAATAAAACATCTAGGAGTACTTTTACCCAAATATCACATTTTTTATTATTTACGTATTTGATATTTAAGAAAGACTAATCATCGATTTAATATCTTTTGTAAAAACTCGTCTGATTAGTATGATAAATTTTACATATTTTTAATTTTTAATAGAATTTGTCATAATAGTACGACGAATTTTATATAATTTTAGTTTTTAATGAGAGCAATAGAGCCTTTAGGCCTTAAAAGAAACAAAAACACATAAATATGAACATACTATATTTTAAGTTACCTTAGAAAATTAAAAAAAAATATTGAATTGAGCGTACCAATCAGGTGAGTTCCTGTAAAATATGTTAACACGGGAATTAAATTTGTAAATAATATTAAAAATCAGCGTATTCGGATAAAATGGACATATATGGAATATGTATTGTCAATAAACGTGGTTGTCACCTAGTTCAGACCAGCTTGTGCCTTGTAAGATTTGGGGGATTCTATTTCTATCTGTATACAAAATTCATCTGAAACTCTGACAAAATTCCCTTGGAGGTGCACAACAGATTTCACTTCCACTCAAAGGGGATCTTCTCATCCAGCTTCTCCACAAAGGTTCCATCCATTCATTTTTTCCCACTTCTCTTGGTATTTTCTTTTTGTTCCTTTTTTTTCTTCTTTCAATTCAGCTGCTTTGCTTTCTATCCTGTATAAGAACATATATTGAAGCCCGAGGATTTGTTTTGGTGCCAGCTTTTGTGTTCTTTTTGCTAGTAATCTCTACCTGTTTCTGTAAGAACCCTGGATTTCAGCTATTTGTGTTTTTTTGTTAATCTTCTAGGATTTTGAAAAAAATGGGTTGTAAAATGTTTGGATTGTTTTTCTGGGTTTCTTCAATGTTGTGTTTGGCATGCTTTACTAGAGGATTTACACCTGCAGACAATTACCTTATTGATTGTGGGTCGCCTACTAATACTACTGTGGGTGATCGAGTTTTCATGGCTGATAACTTAGACTCAAAGCTCCTTTCTGCAACACAAAGTGTTATTGGGAACACTTCAAGAGCTGCAATTACTTCCTCTGACGATTCCCCACTCTATCAAACTGCAAGAATCTTTACAGGTGTCTCTAAGTACACGTTTTCAATCAGCCGTCGAGGAAGGCACTGGATTCGCCTCTATTTCTATCCGTTTGCTTTTGGTAATTATAATATGAGTTTGGCCAAGTTTGATATTTCCACAGAAAACCATGTTCTTCTCAGCAGTTTCAGTGTGCAAACTCCAGTTATGAAGGAATTCTCTGTTAATGTAACCATCAATAGCCTTGCCATCACGTTCAGTCCTTCGAAGGATTCATTTGCTTTTATAAATGCTCTAGAAGTTGTTTCGGTCCCGGATGAGCTCATTCCTGACACTGCCGGTTCTGTTAAATCATCGGTGGGGTTCCAAGGCCTAACGTTGCAGGCATTAGAGACAGTGTTTAGGGTGAATATGGGGGGACCTACAGTCTCCTTTGAGAACGATACCCTTTGGCGAACATGGGTTCCTGATCAACGTTTTCTCGTAGAAAAAAACCTTGCCGTAAGTGTATCGAATATTAGAGCTGTTAAGTTTGTAGAGGGTGGGGCAACACCAGATATTGCTCCAAATACTGTCTATGGTACCTGCATGAGGATGAACTCTGCAAATGACCCCAGTAGCAACTTTAATGTGACCTGGGAGTTTGATGTGGATCCAGGATTTCGGTACCTTATTAGGTTTCACTTTTGTGATATTGTCAGCAATGCTCTTAACGAGCTGTACTTCAATGTTTTTGTCGATTCCTTGATGGTTGTTCGGGACCTTGATCTGAGTACTTATTTGGTTAATGTTTTAGCTGCTGCATATTATATGGACTATGTTACAGAGTTGGCTTCTAGTAATAAGCTTCGAGTAAGCGTTGGCCCTTCTAATTTACATGGCACTGACCCGAATGCCATATTAAATGGGCTGGAAATCATGAAAATGAACAACTCTGATGGCAGCCTTACTGGCTCGGCAACTGTCGTTACTTCTGGTTCAAGTTCAAAGAATAATGTTGGTGCTATTGTGGGCGCAAGCATTGGGGTGGCTTCTGGAGTGCTGTTGGCCGGAGTTATCTTAATAGTCTGTAGGAAAAGAAGTCGACGGTCGCCCCAGGGGCAATCAAAGACATGGATGCCGTTTTCAATTAACGGAGGAACTTCTCAAACTATGGGGAGCAAATACTCCAAAGGAACAACTGCCAGTCTCAATTCCAATGCTAGCTATCACATTCCTTTTCTGGCTGTTCAGGAAGCCACAAACAACTTCGATGAAAGTTGGGTTATTGGAATCGGAGGTTTTGGTAAGGTATACAAGGGAGAACTGAATGATGGTACAAAAGTTGCTGTTAAAAGGGGAAATCCACAGTCCCAGCAAGGACTTGCTGAGTTTCAGACTGAAATTGAGATGCTGTCCCAGTTTCGACACCGCCATTTGGTTTCTTTGATTGGCTATTGTGAAGAAAAGAATGAGATGATATTGATTTATGAATATATGGAGAATGGGACACTCAAGAGTCATCTCTACGGCTCAGGTCATCCGAGTTTAAGCTGGAAACAAAGGCTTGAAATATGCATCGGAGCTGCTAGAGGACTCCACTACCTTCACACAGGCTATGCAAAAGCAGTTATTCATCGTGATGTGAAGTCTGCGAATATCCTACTAGATGAGAATTTCATGGCCAAAGTTGCTGATTTCGGGCTGTCAAAGACAGGTCCTGAACTTGATCAGACCCATGTCAGTACGGCAGTGAAAGGAAGTTTCGGATACCTGGATCCGGAATATTTCAGAAGGCAACAGCTGACAGAGAAATCGGATGTATATTCATTTGGAGTGGTTTTGTTTGAAGTTCTTTGTGCAAGACCAGTAATAGATCCAACTCTTCCTAGGGAAATGGTAAATCTAGCTGAATGGGCAATGAAATGGCAGAAGAGAGGACAGTTGGAGCAAATAATTGATCCCAATCTCAAAGGAACCATCAGACCTGATTCTCTTAGGAAGTTTGGAGAAACTGCCGAGAAATGCTTAGCTGATTTTGGAATCGACAGGCCCTCCATGGGAGACGTCTTATGGAATCTGGAGTATGCTCTTCAACTTCAGGAGGCAGTTGTTCGAGGCGATCCTGAAGAAAACAGTACAAATATGATTTGCGAGCTTTCTCCACAAATCAACAATGTCGGTCTGCTTGATCACACTGTTTCTTCTGCGCAGTTTGAGGCTTCAAGTGTGAACGACCTCTCGGGTGTTTCAATGAGTAAAGTGTTCTCACAGCTGGTGAAGTCTGAAGGCAGATAACTTGTACGAGACGGAAAATCCTATTAAGCTTCTAGCTTCTCTTTGACAATGCCTGCATGGATTTCTCTGATCCACTAGAGCTTGCCACATCCAAGTAGATAAGCTGCTTTGCTTAATAACACAGAATGGTCAGAATTCCTTTTGCTTTTTCATTGTTAGTTTGTGGGTTCAAAATTATTTGTGTTCTAAAATGGAACTGCATTTACAGGAGGAGTGAGCTTTAGGAAATTGACTGAGATGTTGCAGTTTAAGGTTTTCCATGTATCTTTTGTTTCTATTTGCCATGCTTGTGACTTTAATTTGCTATAAGGTACGCCATTATTTTCAGAGTAATTCTCTTCTTGAATTTATCAGATTTTCCAGTCTCTGTGTAATTCTTCACTTTATCTTGCTGCATCCACATTTGACATGAAAAGTAAATAAACCATCTTGCAACATATCTACAGAGGAGGCTGTTGTAGATATTAGAATTTGAACCTAAACCTCTTACCCTTTTCAATGGTAAACTGCAAAAACTTTACTGGGTGATAAGTATTAAGCTTCCAAGTGGGACAGCCTACAACTATAATTCAGTTGGCAAATAAATATACTTATGACACTCGTTGATTATGATATTTGCTGATAAAATACCATACTTGTGCTCCAAGAAACTCAGTTACTCGGGCCTACTCGTGTAAATATGACGAAATTTCTCATATTGAAAAAAAAAAGAACCATATCATCAAGAGCACCCAAAGACGTTATTAGAGCAGAATGAAAAGGGAAATGGCCCACTTTGTACATTCACATCCCTTTGGATTTTTTTAACAAGATAAGATTTTATTGAAATAAGAAAAGATATAACAAAACTAGCCTATTTGCAGACTGTTTCGCTAATATTTATGAAAATATCGACAAATTGTCATAAACGAATATTTAATTATATAAGATCGTCGACTTTAACTGATTAAAGACGTTAAAGACGTGCATTGTGATTATCGCTACACGAATGTCAATCTACCATAAAGATAAACAATAATTATGTCATAAGACAAACGAAAAATGTGCCGCAAGACAGAAAAATCATACTACAAAGATAGGCAAAACAAAACAAAAACTTGTGACAAAAAAATCCAAAACAAAGAGAATTTTTATTGAGAAGAAATAAATAAATAAAAGAAAAATAAAAAAAAAATCAACATTGACAACCAACACAATTGTTAGCATAGAAGAAAAACTCAAAAATAAACAATAATATGAAAGAGAGAAAAGGAGCGACTAACTTAGTTTAAAATTATATTTTTATGAAATATCTCTTTAAATAATTAATTTTCATTAAATACCGTTAAAGGAAAAATTATTAGATTGACTCGTTCACCACGTCATCCATGGTCCATCCAATAACATTCACTCATTTCAGTATAACTTCCAAGTAACTACCAACCCCTTAATTACATGTATGAGCCATACTCATTTAATAACTTTTCATATTCAAACTCATTTAATAACTTTTCCCGTTAAATATTATTATTTATGTTATTTGGTCTTAAATATGAAACTGTTCAGAAAAGTTTGAATATAAAAACTCTTCGCAATGTGCTGCTTTCTTTTCCCCAAATCGTTATGTCAGGAACTAGAGTCCATCATGGCTCGTTTCTGGTGGCAAAGAAGTGTTGAGCGTCGTGGTATCCACTGGTGTCGTTGGAAGGATTTGAGTGTCCCGAAGGACTTGGGGGGGATGGGTTTCCGTGATCTGGCGAAATTCAATATTGCCCTATTGGCTAAGCAAGGATGGAGACTGGTACAAGACCCATTGTCCTTGTTAGCAAGGGTACTCAAGGAAAAATACTTCCCCACTACGACTTTCTTGAATGCATCCCTAGGGTCAGCACCTTCACAGATCTGGAGAAGCCTATGGAGCGCTAAGGGTCGGAGGGTTGGTACGGGTCATTCCATCAATATATGAAATGACTACTGGTTGCCAGGCAAGGAACTGAGGAAGATTGAATCTCCTCCACACCCTCTATACCACAGGGTGTCTCAGCTACTGAACGAGGAAAAGAATGGTTGGGATACAGAGATTCTAGCGCAACTTTTTACAGAAGTAGAAGCAAGCAGTATCATGGAAATTCAAGTCTCAGCTAGTGGTAGGGAAGATTTAGTAATCTGGGGCTTGGAAAACACTGGTATCTATAGTGTAAGCAGTGGTTATAAAGCTCTGATTAACTACGACCCTCTAAATGCAGCTGATTCCTCAGTGTTCAAGTCCATTTGGTCTGCTAATCTACCAGAGAAAATAAAGATTCAGGTATGGCGTTTTGTCCTAAACTACGTCCCTACTAGAGAAAATTTGTTTACAAAACGTATTGCCCCTGATCCATACTGTCAGAATTGTCAATTTGTGATAGAGAACAATGTGCATGTGGCTAGAGATTGTGACTTATCTAAATCCAGTTGGCATGCTCTTAATTTCTCATGGCCTAGTGATTATAATGATGTTAGCTTCTATGATTGGTTTCAATGGATCATCAACAACAATACAAAACAGAAGATTACAGAGGCCCTTGTTCTAATATGGGTATTATGGTCAGCTAGAAATAAGCAGTACCATGAGGGTTTGAAGCAGTCTACCTTTGATGTGGTTACTTTTGTAAGAAGCTTTTGTACTGAGTGGTCTATGGTCAACTCTTGCCTACGGGAACTGCCACAGGCCCAGCTGAAGTCATGGACGGCTCCTCCGCCCTCTCTGTTGAAGGTAAACGTCGACTCCAGCTTCAGTAGGCTGGAACGAAAAGCTACAACAGCTGCAGTCATTCGCAACCACGAGGGCCAGATCATTGGTGCGGCTCGCCGCGAGATCCAGTCGGTTCCATCGGCGTTTACAGCTGAAGCACGGGCGGTGCTCCACGGGGTTTCCTTTGCAAAGGATGTCGGGTGTACCTCAATCCAGGTGGAAAGCGACTCATTAACAGTAATCAAAAGTCTGAAATCAAATAATTTTGATAGATCGGAAATTGGAGCTATTACCTGGGATATCAAATCGGAAGCCCGCCGTCTAAGATTCTGCGAGTTCCTGTTTACACCGAGATCTGGTAATCGAGCGGCGCATGCACTTGCTTCTGAGTATAGATCGGAGCTTCCGAAGGAGTACTGGCTCGAGGAGGTCCCGTTTGAGGTTCGGTCGGTGGTAGACGCAGATCGACGGTGGTCAGATCCTCCGTAAAACACTCCCTCTGTGGTCGTTTTTTCGGGTGGTTTGGAATACATGCACCAGCGTTTCCTCCCCCTTGCTTCCAGTGGCGGTTCCCTTTCACCGACTCATTCGCATCGCCGGAAGTCCAGTCGCCCGTTTGATTTTTCCCTAGCTTTATCATTTTTCTTTTCGTTTGTTTAACCCTTGTCTGGTCTTTTCTTTTCTTCGTGCGGTTTTGGTTTTTTTGTAATCGGTTGGTATTCAAGGCTTATCGCCTTGATCTTTGTGCACTTTATTGTTTTAATTAATAAAGCTTATGGGCGGCATTTTATTCAAAAAAAAAAACTCTATTAAAAAATATTTTTAAAATATGAAAAAAAAAACTTTCTAAAAAAATAAATATTCATATATTCAAAATGTACATTTACTGAATTCGCATCGACTTTGATAGATACAGTGCATTCTAGGCTTGAAATGGGCAAAAGTCCTGATGATAGCAAATATTACAAACACATAAATACACGTAGTTAGAGTTAATCCGAGATAAGTAAACACCACTTACTTTCCTTTAAAACTCGTTGGCTTAAGCATCGAAGCATGCTGAAAGTAACTCCGGCACCGTCTAACATTCTGTTCCCAACAATAACAGAACTTAAGGTAAGAGTTTGATGGTTAATTTAAAATTTTTAAAAATTTAAAGATTTAAATTAAAATTTTCAAAAAATGAGGGTTGAACTAAAAACAATTAATAATCCTGAGAGATTTAATAAAATCTTTTAAAAATTATGATAGGAGATTCAATTAAAAATATTTAAAATTTTGAAGTTTAATATAAAATTTTAAAAATCTAGAAAAATCAAATTAATTATTTTTTAAATTTTAGGGGTCAAGTTACAACTTTTAAAAATTTTGAGGGAAGGATCCGACCCTAGTTTTCAACTTGAAGACATAATACTAAAGGTTAATTTAGTATTCCTTTTAGAAAGTGTCGTAAAAAATATTTTTAAAATTTGTTTTTGGACTTTTTGGTTTAAGATTTGAGTGTTTATTGTTGTCAAAAATTATTTTTTAGAAGATAAATGACTACTTTAGGCATAATATTGTAAGTTAAAAATATGGGTTTATGGGTTACTTTTGTCCTTGTAGTAGTTTAAAATTACTAATTTTGCCCATGTAGTATTTTTATATCAATTTAGTCCCTGAATTAATCCAATTGCATCATCATTGCCTCTTGACCAACAAAAATCAACGTTGACTGTTACGGTGTTGACGTAACGACCAAAGCTGCTGACGCGACGGTCCACGTGTGAAGATGACGTGACATAAGAGTAAAAATAATTTTTTTATGGAGTTTGAGGGTAAAATTATATTTTTGAAAAAAAATACTTAAGAGAATATTATAATTTGAATCATTCAAATAACATAAAATATATAAAAATAATAAAATATTTTTAAAAAATAAGAACACTATTAAAAATATGTTAATAAAAATATCTCTTCTTCATATGCTTAAGATTTAAATAAAAATTATTTTTTAGAAACAAAATTTATATAATTACATATGGATATAAATATGATTAGTTAAATCATGTAAATAATTGTGTATTAGTTTCTCTTTCATTATATATATATATATATATATATATATTTCACCACAGTAGTTAAAGGCGGCAGTTAGGCTCATTTAAATAAAAGCCGAGAAATTTTAAGAGATGTAGTTTCAATGCCGTAAGACCAAGCAATTAATTAAGTGAGATGCAATAAAGTTTGAATGTTAAATAAGAAATTGAATAACTAAAGTTTTGATATAATAATTGAAAAATAGTTTTAAACTAAATTGAAAAGATTTCAAAAGTGCTCTTAAGTCCAAACAACTTGAAAATAAGTTTGTGAATGTTTTTAATGGTTTTGGCAAGATTTGAAACGTTTTTAAGTAGCCAAACTAGGGTTTTTAAGGTACCCGTTTCGATACAGGGTAACCTATTTCGAAACAGTTTGAAACTGCCAAAACCCGTACCGAAATAGGGCTTGCCCGTTTCGTTACGGAGGGTTTTTGTTTCGAAACACCCCTTTGGTGTTTCGATACACCCAACGATCAAAACCACCCCAACGGTCGAAATTTCCCAACGACTTTTTAAATACAGCTCAACGATCACTCGTACCAAAACGATTTGTAACCGATTCGATACAGCTCATACCGTTTCGATACGGCCAGAGGCGTTTCGATACGGCTTGCTGCATCAGGCTTCAACGACTAGTTCTGAAGAAGGCCGTTCCGATACAGGCTCGCCTGTTTCGAAATGGACATCGCCAGAACTGCAATTAATGAGGGAAATAAAGTCTCAAACGGCTCCAATTCAATCCCAACGGTCCTCAACGACTAAAAACTCAATTAGGGGTATAAAAAGGACCTCCAAGCATCAAGGATATGTTAATGCTTCAATTGTTACAACATTATGATGTCAAAATGTATTTAGAGCTTTAATTATAAATTCATTGTATAGACAACACTAGTGAGTTTAACATTGTCAAATTTGCTCAAGTGTTTAGGTTTTCGGTGAGTGCTTAATAGTGCAAACAAATACCTATTAGAGGGATTTCAAGTTTGCTTAGAATCTCTCTTGTAAGAGAGTGCTTGATCAAGCTTTGGGTAGAAAGCTTGATCGTTGTAACGGTTTCCTCCTAATTCGAGAAAAGGAGACGAAATTTTTAGTGAATTTGTGTTGAAATCCTTAGTGGGGAGCTAAGGTAGTGGATGTAGGTGATTGCTAGAAGGCCGAACAACTATAAATCCTTGTGTCTATTGTCTACTTTTCACCTCCCACAAAATCACCCAAATATTCAATCTTCTCCACACTTGGCTAGTTAGAATGGTTGAAGGAAATCGAGCACGTAAAACTCAAGAATTGGTATCAGAGCTTGACTCAATTGAAGAGGAATAACATCCTATTGAGGCGATCCGGCAAGCTCAAACAACATTTGTAACGCCCCGGTTTAAGGCCTAGGAGTTATCGGTTTTGATCTAGGACTAGTTTCGGGTTAAATTTAGATTAAAATGCTGATTTTATAAAAAAAATACTATTATTTACAATAACATCATTAATGAAATTTGAAAAGGGGATTTTGAGATTGAAGAGTCATATTCATTGCAAAAAAGAAACCTAAAAGCTTAAACTTTCTCCTAAAAGCTATCCACCACCTCTTCCTTGGCTCAAAGGTTTTTCCATAGAAGATTTTCAAAGGTAATCATCCCTTTTACCTTGGCTTTTACTTATTGAATCTTATCTTTTTGGAAACTTAGCAAAGTATTGATTTTTCACTTTGGGTTCGAAAGTTTTGATGGAAAAGAGATGTGTTTGTGAAATTTTTGTATGGGTTTTTAGTGGGTGCTTGGTGGGATGTTTTTGAACTATTTTTGGTTGCTAAATAATGTTAATAAGTAGCTTAAACCCATAAAACCTGAAACTAGGTGCAGTGGGTAAGTTTTGAAGGTGAAAAAGTGGTGTTTTTGGCTTAGTTTTGGGGTAAAACGATGGCTGGAGGTATAAGGACATAGGATGAGTGTTTTTAGATGTTAATTGGTTGATTTTGAAGGTTAAAATGTTGGGTAAAGTCAGATTGTGTTTGGATGATGTTTTGGCAACGTTTCGGTTGATTTCGACTTTGAATCGTTGAGAGAATGTTGTAGATTTGTGAACTGATGTTTGATAGTGAATTTATGAAAGAGTAGGGGAGTAGTACTTTGTTTTTAGTTGATTAGAAACAGGGGAAATCAATTTGGGATTTCCGGACGAGAATTTGTAAAGTTACGGAAGCTTGAAGGAGGATCGTTAGCATGTTTGGGTTTTGAGCTGGTGAGTGGTAATGTTTTGAAGTTTAAATTGATGGTTAGTCATTGTATACGGTGATGTGTAGTCCCACTGGTAGTGACTAGTAGATGAGTACGATGATGTGTAGTCCCATCGAAAAAATGCTAGTTGTTGTGTACGGTGATGTGTAGTCCCACCGGGAATGGTTATGCATGTGCAAACCATGTTTCGTCTATGCTTGCGTTTAGTACATCTCTTTCCTAAATGGTTTTGCTTTTAAAACTAAGATATATGTTTTAAATTGCATTGTTGTTGTGTTTTAGAGCTCCGTTCACTAAGCTTTTAAGCTTACGCTCTCTTTTCCCAACAATGCAGATGGTTAGAGGCTCCGGGAGGCAAGTGGGCAAGGGAGGAGTTCTTGCTAGCTCAAAGTATGGTTTTACTAGATGTAATAACACTTAGGCAATGGGATTGCTAGGTCTATTGTTAGGGAGTTGGTGTTCAAACTCCTATGTTTGGCTCTGTTTAAGTTGCTAGCATGTTTTGAATGTTGATACCATGTTATGTTGAGGTTTGTTGTGGCCTTGGATGAATTGCTATGCGTTTTGCCTTGTTAGTGTTTTTAAGCTAACATGTTCTTATGTGCTTTGGGCTTGAGACCCATTTTGTTGCGTGTATGCATGTTTGAAGTTGTGTTTAGGATGTTTTGCCTCTAGATCGTTTGTATAATAAGTTACCATGTGGTTTGTGATGTTTCGGGGCAAGTTTTGGGACGTTTGGAGATGCCAAAAATATGTTTTCAGGCCAAACTGTGTCCAGGCGTTTCGGAACGCCTGATATGGTTTCGGAACGGTCGAGCTCTAGGGGCACCTGTATCGGAACGGGGGTGGTGTCGTTTTGGTACGATTTGCCACTAAAGGCTCCTGTTTCGGAACCATGTAGGGCCGTTTCGGTACGTTTGGCCACTAGAGGCTCCTATTCCGGAACTAAATGGGACTGTTCCAGAACGGCTTAATGTTACCTTTTTGAATGAAACCCGCGTTTCAGAATGGGCAGGCCTGTTTCGAAACGCATGTAGTTAAAACTGTTAAAAGGCATCTTCGAGAGTTTCCAAATGTTTCGTTTTAGTCCCTAATGCTCTAATGCTTCCTAGTTGAGTTTAGATGTGTCCTTTGTGATGGTTTTGCCTCGTGTGCATGAAACATGACTAATAAGCTAATTGGTAAGTTTAAATTATCATATGCCCTCTAATTGATTCGTATTTTGCTTTCGTTTTTCCGCTGTTGCCTTCACATATAGGATTAAAAGTGATATTTAGACAATATAAATAAAATTAAGAAAAAATAGGGTTGCTAATCGGGGTGAGGCCTTAACGGGTTTCGCTTCGGTTTTCCCCGTGTAACCCATTCGGTTCGGTCTGTTGGCTAGGCCGGGACGAGGGGGTTACAACATTTCAAACAACCGGTTCAATGGCGCAATCCATCGACAAGCCGCCCTTCTTCGATGGGACAAACTATGCTTATTGGAAGACGAGGATGATGTTCTTTGTCAAATCCAAAGACTACAAGCTTTGGGACATTATTGAGGATGACCCGTTCGTTCCACAATGAAGCAAGGCAGATTGGAGTGCCGACAACCGCAAGAAGATGGAACTAAATTGCAAGGCTTTGAACTTCATCTTTTGTGCACTTAGCCTCAACATCTATGAGAATATGTCTTATTGTGAGAGTGCCAAGGAAGTTTGGGACAAGCTCGAAGTTACATATACGAGGGAACAAACGAAGTAAAAGAGACTAAGATTGGCCTCCTCAACCATGGGTATGAGAACTTCAAGATGGATCCGGAAGAGGACATTGAGAAGATGTTCTATTGATTCTCCACCATCACCAATGGACTCAAAGGTTATGGAGAAGTCATTCCGGAAGAAAAGCTTGTTCGAAAGCTTATCTATTCTCTTCTCGAGTCACGAGACTCGAAAAAGACCGCCATCATCGAAGTCAAAAATCTCAAGACCTTGAAGCTTGATGAACTCACGGGGTCACTTCTCACTCTCAAAATCATGAAGAAAGATAAAGAAGAAGCAAGAGATAAAGAAGATGGGGAAGAAGAAAGTCATGAAGCTTGACATTAACACTAATGCCATTACTCTCAAAACCTCCAAGTGCAACCATGTTGATACAAGTGAGAAGGAGGATGAAGAAGAAGTGATAGTTCATCCCTTCAAGAAGTGTGCCCTATTCATGAAGAAAGCAATGAAAGAATTAGAATGAGAATCTATGAAGAAGAAGAGGGCAAACACTTCAAGCCATAAGAAGAAGGCATATGTGGCTACTTGGAGTGATGAAGACTCCACCGACGATGAACAAGCCAACCTTTGCCTTATGACCATCGAAGAAGATTCAAGGGTAACTTCTAATTTATTTACCTCATGTTCATATTCTTTTGATGAATTACAAGATGCCTATGATGATTTGGTTTTAGAGTTTAAAAATCACATTTTAAAAAACAAGAAAATTGTTTCAAATTTGAAAATTCAAAATGATTTGATTTCTAAAACCAAAATTGAACTTAAAGTAAAACTCAATGAGTTTGAACAAAAATGTGTTGATTTACAAAAATTGTTTCATAAAGTTCAAGAAGAAAAAGATTTGATTTCTAAAGAGCTTGAAAAGAAAAATAATTTTGGAAAATCAAACTTTTATGTTAGACAATCTAGTGCCCTTAGATTTATAAATGGAAAATGTTTTAGAAGTGTTTGGGTCCCAAAAGGACTAACCACTTCAACTAAAAAGGATGAAATTGAAAAATGAATTCCTAAGGGGACTAAATTTTGTGCTACTAATGTCTATGGGTCCAAAGCAATTTGGATACAAAAAATTACTTGATTGTCTTGATTAGGTGTGATGGAGATTGATCAACAAGTCCAAATTTGAGGGAATCTCCATGCACACAAGAAAGAACACTTGAAGAAGGAAGGCTTCACATCCTCCCTTGAAGTTCAAGTGTTGGTAAAATCTAGTCGTTTTTATTTGTTTGATTTGATTTAATTTTTTAATTCAACTAGATTATCATATATGTTGAACTAACTCTTAATGATGCTTTGAGTAAGAGAGAGCCATTTTAAAACAAAAATTCTTATTTGTGTCAATTTTTTCTCTTAAGTTATTTTGAACTTAAAATTATTTAATATTTTTTGATATAACAAAAAAGATGGATAAATGATTTGAAAAATTAATTTTTCAAAAGAATAAAGGGGAGCTTTAGATTCTTTTAATTTTTGAAATCTCTTATTTAAAATTTTAAAATACAAAGGGGGATAATCCCAAACAATTTTTCAAGTTGGTTTTATTATATCAAAAAGGGGGAGATTGAAGAACTAATGTTTTGATATAATAATTGAAAAATAGTTTTGGACTAAATTGAAAAGATTTCAAAAGTTCCCTTAAGTCCAAACAACTTGAAAATAAGTTTGTGGGTGTTTTTAATGGTTTTGGCAAGGTTTGAAACATTTTTAAATAGCCAAACTAGGGTTTTTAAGGTACCCGTTTCGATACAGGGTAACTTGTTTCGAAACAGTTTGAAATTGCCAAAACCCGTACCGAAATAGGGCTTACCTGTTTCGATATGGAGGGTTTTCGTTTCGAAACACCCCTTTGGTGTTTCAATACGCCCAACGGTCAAAATTTCCCAACGACTTTTTAAATGCAGCTCAACGGTCACTCATACCGAAACGATTTGTAACTATTTCGATACAGCTCATACTGTTTCGATACGGCCAAAGGCGTTACGATACGGCTTGCTGCATCAAGCTTCAACAGCTAGTTCTGAAGAAGGTCGTTCTGATACGAGCTCACCTGTTCCGAAACGGACAGCACCAGAACTACAATTAATGAGGAAAATAAAGTCTCCAACGGCTCCAATTCAATCTCAATGGTCCTCAACGACTACAAACTCAATTAGGAGTATAAAAGGGACCTCCAAGTATCAAGGATATGTTAATGCTTCAATTGTTACACCATTATGATGTCAAAATATCTTTAGAGCTTTAATTGTAAATTTCTTGTATAAACAACACTAGTGAGCTTAACATTGTCAAATTTGCTGAAATGTTTAGGTTTTCGGTGAGTGCTTAATAGTGCAAACAAATACATGTTAGAGGGATTTCAAGTTTGCTTAGGATTTCTCTTGTAAGAGAGTGCTTGATCAAGCTTTGGTAGAAAGCTTGATCGTTGTAACGGTTTCCTCCTAACTCGAGAAAAGAGGACGGAATTTTTAGTGAATTTGTGTTGAAATCCCTAGTGAGGAGCTAAGGTAGTGGATGTAGGTACTTGTTAGAAGGCCGAACCACTATAGATCCTTGTGTCTATTGTCTACTTTTCACCTCCCACAAAATCACCCAAATATTCAATATTCTCCACACTTGGCTAGTTAGAACGGTTGAAGAAAATCGAGCACGTAAAACTCAACAGAAATGCATGACTCAAATGAATAGTCTAATTCTGAATGGCAACTACTACTGCGTTGCTTTCCGCCAGGATAGTTGAGAGAAAGAAAGTAGCCAGATATTGACAGATATTGACGAAGGTTTTTTTAATTTTTTTTGATATTTTATAAATGTTTTCAACTTTTAATTAAATAGTTTATAATTTATCAATTTATAACTTCTGATCTTTTTAATTTAACTTTTAATTTTTTTTGATATTTTTAATATTATTTTTAAATAGTTTATTGATTCTATATTTTCAATGTTATTTGAATATTTTAAAATTTTATTATTTTCTTAAATTTGTATTTTTTGTCTAAAAAATCAATTTTGTCTTCTAACCTAATCAAAAAAATAATTTTGCCCTCATACCCGGTAAAAAAAATTCAATTTTGCCCATCCGTCACATCACCTTCACACATACACCGCGGCATCATTATTGTTTGCCACCGCGTTAACACCATAACGATCAACATTAGCTTTCGTTGGTCAAGGGGCAACAATGATACAATTAGATTACTTCATAGGCCAAATTGATGCAAAATATACTATATGAGCAAATTTAATAATTTGAGACTACTACATGGGCAACATTAGACTTTAAGTCAAGAATATATATTTAAATGATATTCTAATTATTCGATGTTAACTTGAATTACGATAAAAATAATTTTAACAATTGTACACGTCTTGTGAAAATATATAAAATTTAAAATAAATTTTATATAAAAAATTTGACATGAAAAGATATACAATTTTAAAATTAATAAATAATTTATTAATCATATAATTATGTATTAATAAAAAATTATAATTTTATAAATTATAAAATAAACAAATTATAAGATAGCGATTAGAGGTTAAAATTATAATTTATCTTCTAATTTTCTTTCAAACGCAAAATCTAGAAATGTCAATTTTGTATTTGTGTTGAAAACATTTTTTCTGTTTTCCTTTTCTTCAAAGATTATTTTTTAACATTACTTATTACTCTAAAAATGCTTTCCACTCCAACATAATTTTTTTGAAAAGCAATATAAACGGAGATTAAATTACCTATCAATAATTGTTTCCGGCCATCATCTTGTATTGATGTACTAAATACAGAGAGGTGATTAAGAAAAATATTAAAATTCCACAGTCGATTAACCCAAGAAAAACTTGCTTTGTAAGTTATATACTTTCTTTTGGACCTTTAATAATAATAATAATAATAATAATAATAATAATAATAATAATAATAATAATAATAATAATAATAATAATAATAACCATGATTGTTCTATAGTATGTTTGAGCCTAAAACCTCTTTTCTTTGGGATTACTTCTTCAATATCATGATGACCCGAAACTAGTGCTGCCTGCCCCTCTCTTCCCATCCCTTTCAAGAAACGAAAGAGAAACGGAACAAAGAAAGTTGGGCATTTAAAAGCTAAAGTCATGTTAGAATTCCTCTAAAATCACCCCCTCCACTGCTATGACGTCACCATGTTCACCCTCTTGTCTTTATCTTTTATTTCACAAAAAATGCTCCTCTTAGAATTTTGATTTTCCAATACTTTCGGGATTTTTTTTAATTGAAATTGGGTGATGACATGTGTTGTCATTTGATTGATTAATTTTATTTAATTAATTAAAATTAAGACTAAATTGATATAATAGGTAACTAACAAGGATCAAATATATAATTATTTAAATTTCTGTTAACTGCCACATCACCTTTTCCGTTAGGTTTTAACCGTCGGTGATCAAAATATGACCAATTAAAAAATTTAGTGGCGTGTTTATCTATTTTTTTAGTTCGGTGATCAAAGTAGGACGGACCCCATAATTAAGTGATCACACATATAGTTTACATTTTTGGGGGGAAAATTAACCATCCCGTGAATTTAGAAAATTTTCTAACTTGGCTTGTTCCACATTAGTTCTTGAACTTGATTTTTAGTTATTTTGATGGTGTGATACTTGAGATTGCGTCAAGTGTCACAATTTCAAAAAAAAAAAAAAACAAATGTTAAATTCTAGAACAAATGTGAAAACAATTAAAAACTTAAATTAAGAAAATTTATTAAATTCATAGACTAAAAATTACTTTTATCCCATTAGATGTATGAATGAAGATAATGTAATTGAACTTTATACCTAAGGGGACGTTTGGTTCATGGAAAACATTATTACCTTTGGTAATAATCTTTTTCGGAATAACATTCTCATGTTTGGTTTGAGAGCATTCCCTCTACTGGGTAATAATCTTTTTCCAATAGTGCCACATTTTCCCCTAAATGGTGGGAATGACATTCCCACCAATTTCTTAGGTATTTGTCAATTTCCACCCATTTAGACTATATTGTCCTTAAGTTAATATATTTTGTTTATATAGATCCTTTATTTGAATTTTTAATTAGATGATTAATTATTTGTGGTGTAAATTAATTAAATATTTTTACACAATATTAATTTAATATTTAAATGGCGTTACACTTATTTAAATATTGTTTTAGTATTTAATATATTTTTATTAATATTATATTTATGATGATTATAGGTTATATGGTGGATTGCATATTTGCTTGAGAATTAATAAGATAGTAGTTGATGTTTTTAATTTTATTTTTTAATTTATAAGATGTTTATCATTTTATAAAATATTCTAGTAGGTTAAATTTATGATCTAAATTTTTTATCACTGTTTTACAACTTTTAGATTTATTTTATTATTTACTTTAATTTATTTGACAATCTATCATAAGAAATAAAAAAAATTATGAAATTGAAATGTTAAACGTTTAACATTTGAAAATTCAAAAAATTATGTTAATAGAGAGTAACAAAGATATGAAAATATAAAAAAATATTTTTAATTTTTTTAATCTAATAGTTATATTAATGATATGATAAATATATAATTTTTGCAAATTTTAGATAGTATAACAAAAAATAGTTCTATGACTTTTTATGTAGATATTTTTAACTTAATATTGAAAGTTTAACATGTTAGAAAGAAAATATAACACATGGATAATTTGGTAAATTTTACTTCTAAGTAATCTTATATTTCTCCAACCAAACGCAGTAATCTTACATTTCTGCCAAATAAACCAAACAAGGTAATGTAAAATTCTCAAGGTAATGTTCCGGGAATCTCATTCCCAGAGGTAATTATATATTCCGTGAACCAAACACACTCTTAGAATTTTCTAATGAATAATCTTAATAAAAAAGTAAATAATACATATCTAGCAAATCCGACTTCGATTAATTTTATATATTATTAAAGAATTAATAAAATATGAATAAATACTACTTTACAATTACCTCAAAAAGCAACCCAACCATTCAACATGACTATATATTTTATTACATGTGTGTATATGATATCATCTCTCCATTTCCATTAATAAAGAAAAATAAAATTAGAAAAAGGGGAAAATCAAAAAAATAAAAACTTAATGCTATTAGAAAGTCATTTAGAAAAGAAAAAAAAGAGAGGTTTTGATGGCCGAAGATGGTTTCAATTTCCATGATCAGCCACATCAACCTCGGTGGTGCAAGACAACAGCCTGCGAAACACGGCCAACAGGGCAGCACAAGACACCTCTTTGGCCCTTCTCAGCGCCGTTCGCTTCTTCTTAGACTTGTTTTCTCTTCTTTCCTTCTTATCAACTCTGCCAAAGCATTTCGTTTTCTCAGGCTCGGGTTCATTCGTATGAAACGTATAGCTCCTCAGGTACATTTGCCTGCACGAAATGCTATCAACAACGGCGGAACGTGCACGGACGCCCCCGCTGCTGCGCCTGTCAGAGCTCAGTGATCTGATAAACTCGGCATCCGATTCCGGCCATTTGTAGAGGTTGACGTATGTTGGCCTGACCGGGACCCCAGTGTCATTGATGCAGTTTGAGATACATGTTGAAGCCATTTGGTTTAGGGAGTCTGGGTTCAGATTTGAACCGATAAATATGGGATGCTTTTGAAAGACTATTTCAATGCTTCAAACGGAAGTTAGATATGAAAAAAACCTGTGTTTATACAGTGTTTCCTATGAAAAAAAAAATTGTAATGATTTGTCATCATTTAGTGAGTGTATGCATGAAGAAAACATCTTTTTATTTTGGGTCCATGCTGCTAAGCCGATTTTTTTTTTTATAAAAATAATAAACCAAGTAATTTAATTGTTCTGTGTCGGTAAACAAGTATTAAATACCAAAAGATGTTACATATTCGATGTTTTGTTCTCAAATATTTTTGAAATTTTGGAGCCGTTTTGGTTCTATTAAATAGATTTATGAGCCATTGCGGTTTGAGACTATTCTTTTTAATTTTAATAGCAAGGGAAAATAGAAGATGACCGTTCATGCTATATATATAAGATAAAATACTTCGCAACTTATTTAGTTATAATTTTATTAATGAACTAAACAAGTGATGCGAGTGAAAAAGATGATGATATTCATCTTAGAAAATTTGAGTTTAAATTGTTTTGGCTACAAACATTGGCGGAATTTGAGGTCAGTTTAATTTTTTAAAAAATTTAGAGGCTTAAACTAAAATTTTCAAAAAATTTGAGGGCTTCACTAAAATTTCAAATAATTTCGAGAGATTTAATAATAACTTTTAGAAATTATGAGAGGAGATTTAACTAACAATATTCAAAATTTTGAAATTTAATATGAATTCTTTAAAATCTTGAGGGGTCAAATTGAAGTTTTTTTTTAAATTATAGGGGTCAAATTGCAGTTTCTCAAAATTTGGGGGTATGGCTCCACTAGTCCTTACATGTTCCGCCACTGTCGGCAAGGTGTGTACTTGTCAAAAGGTTAAAAATATATTTAAACATGTACTATGTTGCAATCACCTTAAGACCATTAAAAAGTTATAGTTTTATTAATAAACATGATATATTTTTTTAAAAGTGATAATTCAATTATTTAATTAAAGTTATATTATTTTGTCGCTAAAATTAAAGTATGACATGGTGTAATAATAATTTTAGTCTATAAACTTTATATATTCTATCAATTTGGTCCTAATTCATGAATAATTTAATAATTTTTTTTTGTATTTAATTTTTTTTGACATTTTACTCTCTTGTCACACCTTCTAACCACTCGTCGCACTCATGCTACAACTACTATTCCTTAGTTCATAAGAGTCCGACTCTCTATCCCTAAAAAATTAACTCGAGTTCTATGTATAATAGGAACCCAACGAGTGGTTCCGGTGAAAAAGATGATAATGTTCATTTTAGGAGATCCAGTTCGAGCAGTTTTATCCACAAGGTGTGTGTACCTTATCAAAAGATTAAGAAAAGTATGCACATGTACTACTTTGTAATTACCTTAACACTATATATATATATATATATATATATATATATATATTTGTTTTTTAATAAATATATATTAGGGTACACTTCACTGGAGGTCCCTTTTGTTTGGGGCCTGTTCTATTTTGGTCACTCGATTTGAAAAATGATTATAATGGTCACTTACGTTCTCGATCTATTTTATTTTGGTCACTCTGCCGTTAACATCCGTTAGTGTGATGATGTAGCACGTTAGTCAAAAGAATTAATTTCTAATTTGACCCTTGAACTTTAGACATAATATTAATTTAACCCCAAAACTCTCTCAACCTTACTCTTAGCCCCCTAAACATCCAACAACTTCATGAAAATACATCATAAAAAAATTCAAGTACCCTATACTCTGTTCCCAAAATAATGCTTCCCTTTGAGCTAATCTTCCATAATTTTCAGCTGCTGCTGAGTTTCTTCAATGGCCTCCTCTTTTTCCTTCCCTATCATACAACCCAACTTGGCTACCTTCGGCAAAAGCAACAAACAACATATAACATTGCATTTTATAAAGGTTAAACTGTTGACAAGGTCCTTATGATTTGCATTTGTTTTTGTAAATTTGTTAATAGACATGGTTCGACATGTTCTTGTTCGAGTCGGTTTTCGAGGATGAGTCTTAGATGCAAGTATGTTACAAATATATGTCTATATGTTCAGGCAACATGAAAAAAGAGATAACAACTTACTGTAAGTGTAGCTCCTATGGAGAAATCGTTTTAGAATGTGCTGGTCAGAAATGTTGATGATAAAACATTATGGGATGCTTTGGATGAAGCTGTCTTCCCAAGAATCAAAGTGCCGATGCCAATCGATGAATCTACTCTATCCACATTTAGTAGTATTTTCCAAGGACGACCTCTTAATAAAGGAACTTCAATTTTCTTGACTCGGCCTGGCCCTTTCAAAATGCTAGTGAAAGCAACTTAAATATGGACATTAGAAAACACTATATGTGCTCAACCCCTTGTGTCCCAGTGGCAAAGAATGATGTTCATCATCATGGTGACCCGGGTTCGAGCACCAGTGTTGCCATGCTGTTTGTGTCTTCTTAAAAAAAGACTAAGAAAGTTTGAATAGATGCTACCCTTGTATGGTTCGTGACAACAACTAAGAATAACAATAAGAATTAGGTTGACTAACATGTCACCTCAGCACACTAACGGATGTTAACGGCACAGTGACCAAAATAAAACAGATCGAGAACGTAAGTGACTATTATAATCTTTTTTCAAATTGAGTGACCAAAATAGAACAAACCCCAAATAAAAGGGACCTCCAATGAAGTTTACTCTATATATTACTGTTCACCTATCAAAATTACAAGTCATATGATATTTTTCATTTTTACTATAAACTTTAACTTTAGTATATACAATACAAGATTAATCTTTTAAAAGATAGATACTTAAGCTTTTTATTTTTATTTTTTGCTTTCATTTTGAATTTTATGTATTTTTTGAAAATGAACTGTTATCTTTTTCTATACACTTCCAAAATAAATTTGAAAACATTTATGATATCTTCAAAAAAAAAAAGAATTTTTGGATTTTCAATTTCCTTTTAATATTCTTATGATTTTTTTACAAGAGGAAAACCTCCTGCTTGTATGCAATCGGTATCGTCATGTTTATCCATATGTACATCATTCCTTGTTTGTCATGCATAATTATGTAGCATCTGTTTGGATTCAAGAATTGTGTTAGTTGAGTTTTGGTTCCTTGAATTGAGTGAAAGATTAATATATTTAGGTAATTTTAACGATTTGTTTCGCGTCTTCTGCTTCTTGAGGCACGATTAATTAGCATATACTCGATTGAATGAGTCTTGTCCAAGAAAACTCCCCCTTAATTTTCGTTTTACATCCTATAAATGTACTCCATTCTTTAAAACCGACACTGTCTCAATCTCCTTTTCACTTGTCAATCTCTTAACCAAGCTCTATCATTTGTTTCACTGGTCCGACATGGATTCGACCTGCCCATCCCAGAATGGTTCAACTCCAGATGCCACACTTGGGCGCCACGTGGCTCGCCGGCTTGTTGAAATAGGGGTTGAGGATGTATTTTCTGTTCCCGGTGACTTCAACCTGACCCTTCTTGATCACCTTATTGCTGAGCCAGGGCTGAAAAACATTGGGTGCTGCAATGAGCTCAATGCCGGGTATGCTGCTGATGGATACGCCAGGTCTCGCGGGGTTGGTGCATGTGTTGTCACGTTTACTGTTGGTGGCCTCAGCATTATCAACGCCATTGCCGGTGCTTACAGTGAAAATCTTCCTGTTATTTGCATTGTCGGAGGACCCAACACCAATGATTATGGGACTAATAGGATCCTCCATCATACCATCGGTTTATCAGACTTTAGCCAAGAGCTAAGGTGCTTCCAAACTGTTACTTGCTATCAGGTATGAGTATGTCGAGAGTTTTATTTTTATTTTAAAACCCGAATTGCACTCTTACCCTAAACATAAATACTGATTTTGGGTCTAATTCTAGGCTGTGGTCAATAACCTGGAAGAAGCGCATGAACAGATTGATACAGCTATTTCCACTGCTCTGAAAGAGAGTAAGCCTGTATACATCAGCATAAGTTGTAATTTGCCTGGAATAACTCATCCTACTTTCATAAGAGAGCCCATTCCATTTTCTCTAACACCTAGGTACAGTTTTTCATCTTTCTGAATTGCATGAAATCAGTTCCCTATGCATGGATATAGGTTCTGAATTTGCGGTTACAGGTTGAGCAACAAGATGGGCCTAGAAGCTGCCGTAAATGCAACTGCTGCCTTTCTGAATAAGGCAGTAAAGCCAGTGATTATAGGAGGGCCAAAACTTCGAGTAGCAAAGGCCCGTGAAGCCTTTGTCGAACTGGCAGATGCTTGTGGCTATCCGATTGCTGTGATGCCAGCAGGAAAAGGTTTAGTGCCAGAACACCACTCCCGGTTCATTGGCACTTACTGGGGAGCAGTAAGCACTACTTTCTGCGCTGAAATTGTAGAATCTGCTGATGCTTACTTATTTGCTGGGCCAATATTTAACGACTACAGCTCGGTTGGGTACTCACTCCTGCTTAAAAAGGAGAAAGCCGTCGTTGTGCAGCCTAATCGTGTAGTTATTGCTAATGGACCAGCTTTTGGGTGTATCCTAATGAAGGACTTTCTCCAAGAACTTGCGAAAAAGCTAAATCACAATGCAACTGCTTATGAAAACTACCAGCGTATATTCGTTCCAGATGGTGTTCCTGCTAAATCCGACCCCAAAGATCCTTTGAGGGTTAATATCATGTTCACCCATATACAGAAGATGCTTTCAAGTAAAACAGCTGTGATTGCTGAGACTGGGGATTCCTGGTTTAACTGCCAGAAGCTGAAACTACCAGAAGGCTGTGGGTATGTAACAAATATTCTAGTATTTAAGGCTTGTTTGACATTTGACAAACAGAAGGGGAAAAAGTTGGTGTTGCAGGTATGAATTTCAGATGCAATATGGTTCAATTGGGTGGTCTGTTGGAGCAACTCTTGGATACGCTCAGTCTGTTCCAGACAAGCGTGTCATCGCTTGCATTGGCGACGGAAGCTTCCAAGTAAGCCTGGATATTTTGCATGTTTCCATTTTCCAAAGCCTTCCTTTGTGTCATATTTTTCTGTATTATCCTTGGCAGGTGACAGCACAAGATATATCCACCATGATGCGATGCGAACAAAAAAGTATCATATTCTTAATAAACAATGGGGGCTACACCATTGAAGTTGAGATCCACGACGGGCCTTATAATGTTATCAAGAACTGGAACTACACTGGATTAGTTGATGCAATTCACAACGGTGAAGGAAAGTGCTGGACAAAAAAGGTTAAATGTGAAGAGGAGCTCATTGAAGCGATTCAAATAGCCACAGGGGACAAGAAAGATTGCTTGTGCTTTATTGAAGTCCTTGTTCACAAGGATGACACCAGCAAAGAGCTGCTCGAGTGGGGATCAAGAGTCTGTGCCGCAAATAGTCGTCCACCAAATCCTCAATAGACACCTTTTCTAACTAACTATTACGACCATAATAATCGGATCCAATCGCTACTTTTGGATATTATGCATTTTTCCCGCAATTTACTATTCAATTTATATATTACATACATTTAATTTAATCAAAAATTTCAAATATAGGTGGTAAAAATAAAAATAATTAATCAAATTGATAAAGTTAGTGATTATATTTTAATTTTTCTAATATTAACAATAATTTTTTTATTAAAACATCAGTGACCAAAAAAATAATTTATCCTGTAAAAATCAATTCAAATTGCCAACACGATCCCACCAGCGATAGGCTTATTATTATTACTTTTAGATTGGATATAGATCATAATATTTTAAATTTCGAGAAAATTTACAAATTTAAAATTTTATGGATATGAATTTTGTTATATTTAGTATTTTGATGCTTTTTATATCCGAAAATTTAGAAATTAAAAATTTTCACATATACGAATCTTGTTAAATTTGACAATTTATTGCTTGTTATATTTGAAAGCCCGAATTTTCTATAGATACGACCGTCAAATCCAAAAAATACTCAAATCAAATCATATATCTGATTTTTTTTCAAATCGATAACAGAATACTATTTTACCAATCCGAAATTTCAAATATTTGATTTTTTAAATCGAAACATATCAAATATCCGAAAATGCACACTCCTACATATAGCATATTGGCACTTACATTACATTGCTTAAATGTTGTACATGATGGTATATTGCTATTCCATAGCTTTACATGCTAGACTACTTCACTAAGTTATAGAACCTTACATTGTTTGTTTAATTGTATTGCTGGACATTGATCTTCCTAGACTAGATTGACATTATTATTAATATTGCTATTCCATAGTTTTGAGCAACGTAAAAATAATGGCATGGAATTTTTTAACTGTTTTATTTTAATTATTTTCTATAAAAAAACTGAAATTTTTATTTTATTTTTTAAAAGTTCTCGTTGAAGTCAACTAACAACTAAAAATTGTTAAAAGAAGAAAAAAAAATTGCACCGTTTTCCCGCTCAAGATATACTCCATCGGCATGCTTTTCCTAGGCGGCAAAGACGACCGTGAGGCTTTAACCTTAGCCAAACGAATGGTCTGTGACCCTAGAGTGAATCTGACCGTGATCCGTATCTCTGCTCATCGAGGCTACATCAATCTCCTGGACTGGGACACAAAGCTGGATGTTGAGATTTTGAAAGATATTAGGCAAAATGATGTTAGTAATGGTTGCAACATAACGTATATAGAACAAGTTTCAAAGCATGGACCGCAAACAACAAAGATCATTCGATCTTTGGTGGGTGATTACGACTTGATCATCATAGGCAGACGCTACGGGGTGGATTCGCTCCAAACAACGGGTTTATCAGAATGGAGTGAAATTCCTGAGCTAGGTGTCATGAGAGACATCCTTTCATCCACAGATTTAGATTGTAGAGCAACTGTACTTGTGGTGCAACAACATTACATAGATGTATGCAGACATTAATGTTACACATAGGGATGTAAACGAGCCGAGTCGAGCTCGAGTAGCGCTAAGCTCGGCTCAGCTTGTTAAGATTTCGAGTCGAGTTCGAGCTTGAGTAATTTCTAACGAGCCTGAAAAATCTGAGCTCGACTCGGCTCGTTTAAAACTCGAGTCGAGTTCGAGCTTGATTCGAGCCCAATCGAGTAACTCTTCATCTGTCACGTCTCATTTAAAGTCTTATGAAGAAAAAACTTCGATACACAAGTTGTGTAAACTCAAGCTTGTTAATTTTAGGGTTTAGAGTGTTAGTTTAAGGTTTAGGTTGTTAGGTTTAGAATTTAGGATTTAAATTGTAGGGTTTATACTTATGTTTGGGGTTTATATTAAGGGTTTTAAGTTTAAAAATTTAGATTTTAAATTATAAAAAATAAAAAATTTAGTATATTATATTTTCGAGTAGCTCGTGAGCTTTTTCGAGTTGGGTATTAAGTAGCTCGGCTCGGCTCGTCAAGAACTTAAGCCGAGTTTGAGCTCGAGTAGCTCACGATCTGGCTCGTCTCATTTACCGCCCTAGTTACACATGAATACGCATGAATGAGGATATCTGCTCTATGGCTCTCCACAATCAAACGTCCCTTGTGGTTCTTCTTGTTGAAATATACAACAAAATATCAAAGGTCTATCAAAGAAGAAGCATAAAAGAAATATAACAAGAAAAGAGATGAGAAATTCATCCTTGGCTGATTAATGAAAACCGCGATTATAAAAGAATACAAATCTGCTTTATATAACACTCCTTCTAACCGTTCTTCATCTTGAAGACTCATATTTGCCTCCAAAAGTTAGCTGCAACAATAGTAACAATTTAAATTTTTTAGCCGCCAGCTCAATCATTTATTTTTCGATATTTCATTTTGTTGAGTGTGCAAAAGTTCTATCTTTTATCCCCTATTTAACCCATATTTTTGCTACATTTAAGCATAATTCATTGCATTTTAGGATAGATTTCATATATACATCACAATTATATAAAAAATCACAGTTGCTACTGATTTTGGTTACTTTTGCAGGTAGCTGCTGTAGGCTTGTAGCAGACTCAGGGCAGTGGAGAAGCAGAGCTGGAACACAAGACTGAAGTCGAGAAGGACGACGCTGTCGTGGCAGCCAAGGACGACATCAATGTTGAAGGGAAAAGTAAAGTGGAGCTCGACAGAAAGAGGAAATTAAGCCGGTCTGTCGTGGGTCACTCCTATATTTTTCTGAGCCCTAGATCAGAATGAAGGCCAAGCTCAAAGTTCAAGGAGGAAACCCAAAGCAAGAAAAGAGGACGAATTAAAGGCATCTACTCTGAAGATTTAGTCTTTAATAGAGTTGTACTTTAATTTAAACTTGTATTCTTGCCATATTAGAAAACTTGAACCCAAGGCCTATATAAAGGCATGTAATTCGACTTAGGAAAGGGACATCTTATTCTCTAGCCGTCTTCCCCAAAACCCTAGTCGTTTTCCCCCTTCTCATTATGTTCTAAACTTCCCCTAGGGCTAAGGGTTGATTCTGTAAAGTAGTTGCAAGGATTGTACTGTTTTAGGATTTTTTTATGTTCAATAAAATAGACTTCAAGTTTGCTTATTCTGGTTTTCAACATCTTACCAGAGTATCGCGAGAGCATTGTGAGATTTTTCATTTACTTAATATCGGGAGAGTTAGGTATGCGAAAGGAATAAGTACAGGTTCTCCAGTTTATGGTTGAACTATCTCGGACCTAGGGATAGGACGAGGTTAATCGGCTAAGGAAGAATTCAACAACATCGGTGTTCATCCTTCGATTCACGCCGGGAGGTATCATCTAAGACGTGTTCATCGACAGACTTGGACCTAGGGATATGACAAAGCACAACAGGGATTCTTGCCAAGCTTGAAGTATAGAGTTGTGCGATCGCTGCCGCGACAACAACAGACTGAAGCCACCGCAGGTGCTGTCGCGACAGGAGCGACGACAGAACATGAAGTCCTATACAGTGCAACACCTGCACTACTGAGCAAATAAATATCGGCCTATTTCTTTATCCTGAATCTTTTAATCTTTTATCTTCAGTATTCTTCAATATTTCCTTACAAACAATTAAATTATCTTCTTTCTTTATTGTACAACAATCCAAGGTTAAAGCTATTTCCAATCCTTGTGGATTCGACATCCGATACTTCGTGTATCACTTTACTACTAGCGTCGTGTACACTTGCACTCTATTGCGATAGACTCTTTTACACGCAACAAGTTTTTGGCGCCGTTACCGGGGACTGGCAACATATCTTTACCCTACTTTTACTGCACATTCTTTTAATTTTTCTGTTTTTATTTAGATTGTTCACCCTGTGCTTTTCACAAGGTTTTTCGTTTGCTTATGCGCAGATCGAGACGAGGCAAGGAACCTGAGTATCAACTAGACCTTGAAATTGAACGCTCGTACAATCTTAGGAACCGAGTTCGTCTTTTGATAGCCAGAAACGATTATCTTGAAAAACAATTAGAAGTCATGCATAACGGGAGGAACAACCAAGGGAATCCCCAAGATCCTGAAGATCCTATCGAAGATGAAGGAAACGGACAGCCTGACGCTGTCGTGGCCGTACGTCGGTCATGCCGTGATTACATGATCAATGATCATGTGGAACTGGAGACCACCCTGCCAGACGTGGAAGCTGAAAATTTCTAGCCGAAACCTGTGTTGTTCAGCATGATTAATTCTGCTGGCCAGTTTAGTGGTGCTGTTACAGATGATGCCAGAGAACATCTAAAAACGTTCCAAGAAATCTATGGATCGTTTAGAATACCATGAGTAAATCCAAAGATACTGAGGCTTCGGTTATTTCCTCATTCATTGAGGGACAGAGCGAAAACTTGGTGGAACAAACTAACGTCGGGTTCAATAAGAACTTGGGCAGATCTAACTCGTGAATTTTTATCTTGTTTTAATCCTTCCCATTTATCTGAGCGATTACATAACAAAATTGCTACTTTTCAACAGGAAGATGACGAGCCAATGCACGAGACATGAGACATGTTCACTACTCTTCTAAGGAATTGCCCGATGCACGGATTCCCTGTTTGGAATCAAGTCATAAAATTCTACAATGCTGCCAACACACATACCCGTATGAGGATAGATTCAGCAGTCAATGGATTGCTGTTGGACAAAGATCTAGATGAAGCCATGGTGGTATTGAAAAATTTAGCGAAGAATGAAGAGCAATTTCCCACAATGAGGAAAGGTAAACGAGTGATAGCTGTGAAGGATTATGAGGCCGACAATTCCCTAAAGACACATGTTGCGTACCTCACGAAGGAAGTAGAAAACTTGCTAAAGAAAGATTCACAACCGGTCTACGCTGCAGAAGAGGTATGTGGTACTTGCAGTAGGAATCACAGTTCGGAAGACTGCCCGTTACAGCTAGAGGAAGGGATGTACGTTGGAAACTATAACAAGCCGAGAAACTACGACTCCAACAATTACAATCCCAACTAGAGGAAAGACCCCAAGTTCTCCTGGAGTAACCCAAACAACGCCCTGAATCCTCAAGTACAGAACACTCAAAATCAAGGGGCACCTAGAATTCTGACACGACAGCAGCCGCAACAGCAGCCAACAGCCGCACCTAGTATACTAGAGCAGACTTTGGCCACATTCATGTGACATGCAGGAGCTTACATGGCAAATATAGATCACTTCGTTAAAAAGACTGAGTCGTTCATGGATAAAACAGAGATGAGAATGACTAACCATGAATCTACAATGAAATCACTAGAGACACAGATGGGTCAGGTTTCCCAACATATTAAGCCAAGAAAAAAGGAAGGATTCCCTAGCGATACTGAGGTCGCTAGACAACCCACACATGAGCAGTGCAAAGCAATTACAACAAGGAGTGGGAAACAACTGCCAGGGCCGGAGAAGAAAGCTGAACCGGTTAAGGAACCAGCCCTAAAATCGACTGCAGCGAACGCTGCCCTGACAGACGATAAACAACTTGCTGTCGCCACACTTGTCACGACAGCAGAAGGGACAGAGGAGAAGGATGAAGAACCTAACCCTCCTCAGATCCGAATACCATGTGAAGGACGAATTGAAGATTATCGTCTACCACCTCCTTTCTCACAGCGGTTACAGAAGCAGAAACATGAGTACCAACTTAAAAAGATCTATGATATTTTTAAGTAGGTTCACATCAATATTCCGCTATTAAAGGCCATCAAGGAGATGTCCGGTTATGCCAAATTTCTCAAGGATGCTATGTCGAAGAGATCCAGACTTGGGGAATTTGAGACAGTTAAAATGACAGAAGGATGCATGACTATTCTACATAGGCATCCACCCCAGAAAAAGAAGGATCCTGGGAGCTTCATAATACCGTGCATAATTGGTGATAAATTCTTGGGTAAAGCACTTTGTGATCTAGGTGCTAATATTAATTTAATGCCAAAATCTGTGTTTTAGAAATTAGGTATTGGACGAGCACGACACACGACAGTTATGCTGCAACTGGCAGACCGCTCTTACGTGCAACCAGAAGGGAAGATTGAAGATATTATATTAAGAGTGGATAAGTTTATTTTTCCTGCTGACTTTCTTGTTTTAGATTGTGAAGCAGATGAGAATGCACCAATCATCCTGGGGCGACCATTCTTAGCCACAGGCAAACCACTGATTGATGTAGAAAAGGGAGAACTTACAATGAGAGTGAATGATCAAGAGATCAAGCTAAATGTTCTCCAGGCAATCAAACATGCTGATGAAGAAGAAGAATGCAAGGCTATCACTGAAGTAATCCTTGACCAACTCTGCATCAGGTCGAGCTGCCATGACATCAAGTTTGGTCACTGGCACAACAACCATCTGGAAGACTGTCACGGTAGCGACGACGACAACAGCTCCTCAGATTCTGACATATCTGAAACTGAAGGTCATGAGGAGGTAAACTGGATAAGCAATCGTCCAGGTAAGTTATTCGAGCCCTTAAACTATACCTTGAATTAACACATCATCCTAAAGCCCTCAACTGTAGAACCACATGTTTTAGACCTTAAGCCCCTGCCAGGGCAGCTCAAATATGTTTTCCTTGGATTAAATGATACGTTGCCCGTAATCATCTCTTCCAAGTTAATGCAGGAACATGAACAACATCTGATAGGGATGATTCAACAGCATAAAAAGGCTATTGGATGGACGATAGTTGATATCCAAGGCATCAGTCTGACACTATGCATGCACAAAATTCTCCTAGAGAATGATCATAAGCCGACCATTGATGCCCAGAGACGCTTAAACAATGCTATGCGAGAAGTGCTTCGAAAAGAAATTATCAAATGGCTTGATGCTGGGATAATTTATGCCATCTCGGATAGTAAGTGGGTGAGCCCGGTGCAATGCGTTCCTAAAAAAGGGAGGAATAAATATGGTGACCAATGAAGAGAACGAACTAATCCCAACCAGGACTGTGACCAGTTGGAGGGTTTGTATGGATTACCGGAAGCTTATAAATAATATATAAGAGATCTCAAAATAATTCTTCGGGAATTATAAATAATATATGTTATCAATTAGCATATGAAATAAGACAATGTGAAAATAAGCTCTAGTAGCCAAAAAGTCAGTTGAAAGCTCTAGAAGAACTATATATTGCTACCAAAAGAATAATTTTCATTGAAAGCTACGAAAGAGATAAATATATTCCTATTCAAAGGAACAATTTTTTGAAGACAATGTATTATCAAGTTTCAAAGAAACATGTATTTCAAAATTTGTACCACGCTTGTTCGAGTGAGATTGAATCACATGTTATGGTAAACCAAAAAGTTTACAAAGATACACACACACACATATATAGTTGGCATGATTAGTTAGACCATCCAGATCAATAATGATGCGGAAAATTACTGAGATTTACATGCACCTATATTAAAAGAACATGATGTTCTTGTACTAAAGTTCTTCTATTAAAGTTGAGACTGCATGTCTTGCGTATCTGAATGAAAAATAGGCTCGTTTATCCACAAATGTGGAAAGCTTTATATGACTTTACTATATGCATCAACACTCTTTATCAACTTACAACCAGAAGTTTGTGAGATTGATTAGAAAAAGATTCAAATTTTGCAGTTAGACTATTCGTCTTGCGCGGTTTACATCAGTTTTAATAATTATTACAATGCCTATTGATTATGAAAAATATGGTTTAAGAAAATTTTAATTGGGTGCATTCTCTTTAATAGCTAAATTATGAGAACAAAAATATTCATCTAAATGGTATTTCGAATATAGCAACATTTATATGCATCAAACCAACGAGTTATAATAAACTCCCCATTATAATTAACTTTTGGACAAAAGTCATGTTTCCCATTTTAGAATTTTTGAATGTGCGATATGTAGTTGAATTGCTCCACTGCACACTGCACAAAATGGGTATATAAAAAGGGTTGAGAATATATATTTAATATGAGTCTCCTTTTATGTTTAAATTCTTAAAAATTAATTGGAGAATCATTTATGATATGTTTTTTCTTAACATCAGGGGGAGACAATAATTAGCCAGATAAAGAAAGAAAATAAATTATCATTATCTAGATCCTCGTATATGAACCAAAAGTTCATAAGATAATTCATGTAATTATATGTCAACTGCCAGACATATTTGTTGACTTAATGAGGTTAATCAAGTCTCATATACTAGCTAATATGCTCTAAATTTGAATTACACGTGAAAGCAAATATATGTAAATCATCTCTGAAGCATGATGGTTGAAATTGGTTTCAATGATCGAAATTCTTGTAAATGAAAAGTAATATGAGATGATCATATATTGGAGGCGGGTGCTCCTGAAGAGACAAAAGATATAATATAATAAAACTCTAGAAGAGTTTTAGGTACCTGAAATAAATATTAAAAAGAGATCTCGACATGTCACTACGAGAAAATGATAGAACTGAAACGTTCATGCAAGGCATTGATGACATGTTTGTTATGATATTCAGAACTTCTAATAACTAGAATATTATCCACATATACTACTATATATGTAATTGAAGGATAAATATTACTCATAAATAATGATGTATCTGCTGTTGAGTCTTAAAACCCTAGATGATTCAAAAAAGAATTTAATTTAACAAACCAATTCTTTGGGGCTTGATGCAAGCCATATATTGCTTTCTTTAGTTTGCAAACTAAATGTGTCTCATCTTCTTTGTGATACACAAACCATTCTGATTGATGCATATATGTATATATATGCATCAACCATAATGGTTATATATATATACACACACATCATCATCTTGTAAATCACTCATGAGGAACGCATTGTTAACATCAACTTGATGTATATTCCATAGTTTTGTGACTGCAACAGAAATAAGAACATTCATCGAGAAGACTCTAACCATTAGACTGAATGTGTCCATGAAATCTTGTCCCGGTACATTAGTGAAACCCTTACCACTAACCTTACCTTGTAACGACCAATTGAACCATTTGCATTATATTTGATTGGAAAAAACCACTTACAGCCAATTATGTGAATTAGTTGGATCAGCTTTGGGTTGCACTCCATTGTGAGCTAATGAAATAATAAGTACCGCACGAGAAAGAGTAACATCGGTTCATTGAACACAACATTTAGAGAGATAAAAACTCTTACTTGGTCATCTAAACATTGATATCCATGATATATAGGTGAGTAGCCAAGAAATAAACATGGTTTAGATCGAAAATCTAGCTTGTACGATCCTAAATGAGGGTAACATCCACAACCAAATACCCTAAGAAACCCATAATCAAGTACTTGATCGACCAGTAAGATTTTGATAAAGAGGCACGTTTCCAAGACTCTTTGAGGGAAGTCTATTGATAACTTGAAACGTATGGCCAAAATTTTAAGGGCGTAGCAGCTTGGACAAGCAATGCAAGCGTCATTTCCACAATGTATGAATACTTCCTTTGTACCACGCCATTTTGTTTGGACGTGTGAGGGCAAGTGATACGTTGTTGTATACCGCAATATGCTAATATATTGTCAAGAAATTGAAACTCCCCATCTCCATCAGTTTGCACATATTGTGTACTCGTGTTATATTGATTCTTTACCATAGCATAAAATAACATGAAAGCTTTAATTGCTCTAATGCCTTGTTTTTAGTAGATATAACCAACAACATCTTGAGTACGTACAAATCAACAAAAAAAGAATGCAAAATTAAAAACCATTTTATGGTGTAGGTGAAGGACCCCACAACTCGCTTTTCCACTAATTCAAAAGGTTTAGGATACACTGTTACAGAAGACTTAAATGGAAGGGGACTCTTGCCCATTTGACAAGTTTGACAGATAGTTTAATCTCTTGTTTGCTTATGAGTTCTTGCTTATTGTGCATAAATGTGGACTTGTGTAGTATGTGTTCGCTATGCATGTGATATATATATATATTGATGTTGTTTATTGGTGATGATATGTTGTGTTGCATAATTGTGATATCATGGTGAGACTTGCTTAGTATAATTGGCACTAGTTATAATTACCGAATATAAATGATCGATTATTAGGATAAGTGTGCACACGGTAAGAGTCAAATTCGCGCGTGGCCTTGGTGACGTGTAGTCATCAAGAAGGAGTACGGTGAGGTAATATTCCACCATAAAATGTTAGCATGTGATGATGAGTGTAATCCCATCTATGAGTAAAATCGGTGATGAGTGTAATCCCACCGGAAGGTAATATTGTTGATGAGTACGTTGGGGGCGAAAATCCCAACGGAAGTTATCCACATATCCGAGTAGTATATGGTTGCCAATATACTTGTTCATGTGTGGTTGTTGTGTAAGATAATTGTTATATCTTGTTTAGCATAACATGAGGTAAGATGCCATGTTCATGCATTCTCTTAACGTTTGGCTATGTTGTTATGTTAGCGCAAATGCATGCCTTGTAAATGTCTTAAGGATATCATGCTTTGAACCCTGCATTGTCGTTGTTTTGTTTTAGAGCTCCCTCACTAAGCTTCTAGCTTACATTCTCGTTTTCGACAATGCAGATCATTAGTGTGGAGTTAGCAAGGAGCAAGGAAAGGGCATCCAAGCATGTGGTGGTTGCTCAAGTATGGTTTTAGTAAATAATGTAGTAGTTAGCAATGAGGATGCTACGTGTTGTAGGAGCGTGTATCTAGACTCCTATGTGTCGGCTTTATGTTGTTAATGCTTTTGTGTTGTGGCTTGTAAACCATGTCTATGTTAATGCCTAAGTGTTTGTAATGAAGGCTTATAACCGCGTTTTATGCTATGTGATGTGGATGTATGTTTCTTTGAATGAATGGCCTTGTTACATATGCTTTATGGTTGATCATGCTTGTGGTAGGACGAAATGCCTATTGATTATGTGTATGTTTGCTGTCTCTTGATTCTTGATGTTTTGGGGCACTTGAAGATGCAAAAAACTGTTTTCAGAGTCACACAGAGTGCAGTCGTTTCGAAACGTTTGGGGTTGTTTCAGAATGGGTGTAGCTCCAGGGATACTCGTATCGAAACAGTGGTGGTGCCATTTCGATACGATTTGACGCTGGAGTGCCCATTTCGGTATGCGTTTAGATACAGTTTGCCTCTGTGAGTTCCCGTTTCAGAACCTGTTCCGGAATATTTCAACACTGGAGACACTCGTACCGGAACGGAGTGGACCGTATCGGTACGGCTTGGTCTGGCTTTTAAACTGGAGCCTGCGTATCGAAACGGGCAAGCCTGTTTCGAAATGCCGGCTTGTAATTTGGGCTTTTTAGCATCTTCAAAGGTTCTCGGATGTCGGGTTTTAGTCTCGTTGATTGTATGCTTCCTTGTTAAGCTTATACGCATCGTTTATGTATGATCTTGGTTTCGTAAGCATGCAATCGGACTAACTTGATACTTGGTAAATTGATATTACCTTACGCTTTGTTTGTATCTTTCGTTCTCGTTTTTCGCTGTCGTTTTCACACATAGGACTAAATGATACATTTAGACAAGATAATTAATGAAAAGTTTTCTAGGGTTGCTAATCGAAGTAGAGCTTTAATGAGTTTCGTTTCGGTTTTCCCCATGTAAACTGTTCGTACCGGATATCACTTATGCATTTTAATATGGTCTAAGAAAGAAATTATGTTAAATTAGTGGAAATATGCCTTGGAGCTTTTTAAAAATGCTGGTTTAGAGGGAGCTAAGCCAACTTTAACCTATTAGAGCAGAATTTAAAGCTTACTATAGCAAATTTTGATGAATTATTACTGCAACGAATTGATGATCCAGAAGAGGAAACAATATTTTAAAGATTAATTAAAAGATTAATATACCTTACACATATACGACCTGATATTACTTATGCATTTTAATATCTCAGTCAATATCTACAGTTACCGAAGAAGTCACACGTTGAACAACTCTCATAATAGTAAGGTACATTAAAGGAAATCCTAGGCATGGAATATTATTGAAAATTACAAGTTAGTGCTAACACATGGCCTATTGTAATAATGATTGAGCTTTTTGTCCATTGTCAAGAAGATCAGCTACTGATTTCTGCATTAAACTGAGAAATTCTTTTGTCTACTGGAAATAAACAAATCAAAGTATCATTGCAAGATCTTTTGCTGAAGCAGGTTACATGAGCATGGTAGCAACAAGAACATAAATTGTTTGGCTTAATGGACTACTGGAAGAGCTTGAAGTAAATGCAACAAAATCAACTCTATTATATTGTGATAGCAAGGCTCGTTACAGAAAGCTGCAAACTCACTATATTATGAAAGGACAAAGCACATTGAAATTGACTATCATTTTATTAGAGAAAAAAGTCCAAGAGGCTTTCATACACATGAAGCATGTGCCTTCAGTAGAACTCGCGGACATTTTGACTAAAACCTTGAGTATTCAGCAACACAATCAGATATTTTTCAAGTTGGAATTAAAAACATTTTTCAACCAACGACAGGACTTGTAAATTTATAATATTCACGAGAAATATACAAGTGAAACTATTGACATTTCTCTTTTTCTTTCAATACAAAGACGTCTGAGAGGCTATAACATTAGCCAAAAGAATGGCATGTAACCCTAGAGTGAAGCTGACCATGATCCATCTCATTCCCGATCAAGAGCCCGTGAAGGACATGGACTAGGACATGATGCTGAGATGTTGAAAGATTTTAAGCAGATTAAAGTTGTGGCGGTGCAACCAGGGACGGACACAAGAGGTGCTGGGGGCAGCCGCACCCCCCTAAATTTTTAAGTTCCATTATACTTTATATAATTCTTTTGTATTTTCTATTGATAATCTTATTTTGTACCACTAAAACCTTGTAATTTCGCACCTCCTACATTTCTAATATAGTTTCCTGATAGTTCGCACCCCCTTACATGAAATCATGCATTTGTCTCTAGATGCAACGTGGCGTATACAAAAGAAATTTCAAAATACGAAAAATAAACCACAAATATCGTTAGATCGATTACGGATGATTATGACCTGATCATCATCGGAAGACGTTGTGGGTGGATTCAGCCCAGACGACATGTTTATCGAAATGGAGAGAATATCCTGAGCTCAGGTCATCCGCGACCTCCTTACATCCACGGTTTTAGAAAGCAGAGTATCTGTATTAGTTGTGCAACAACTTTATGTAGTCTAATTGAATATAAAACATGTTTTATGGGATTTATGTGACTAGGTTGTCTGTTAGAATTATAACAAAACTAATTATAGCATGTGATTAGGATATTCAGAAGTTTATGGTTTAGTCATTAGAATACACTAATAACTGGTTTAGATACTTAACGAGATTAATTATTCAGCAAATTAAACTCATAAACTTCTATTATACACTGATCTGAAATGTAAGGAAAAACAAGACAAAATATGAGCTATAGAGCTCATTGTGGTCGCAACGTGCATAACGTAATCAAAGAATATACATGTATAGGTTTTAACCATGAATCGTGTTGAAAATAAAAATTCAACCAAATATCAGATTATTCATTCAGAATCAGACAAGAAAGAATAGACATAAAATCAGACAATACATAACAGATGCAGACTCGAACAAGACATAATAAATGTAAACAAGACAAAACGAATCCAAACAAGAGAGAACGGATGCAGACAATAGAAAATGGGTGCATACTCGGGCTAGTAAGCCTCTATGTACCCATTCATCCACTACACACCATCACCGAGTTAACCCCAAAATTCGGATGCAACTTTGCACACCAACTAACAGTGTCTGATTAATTACATAGACGGATATATGAGCGACGTAATGCAAGTTCAAATAGTACTTCCTCCTTAACAGCATAGATACGCACATGTTATAGAGTTCAGAACATTTAGGCATGCTAAACAGACGTGCACATATTATAGAGTTCAGATATACAAATAATTCAATAATGCATGTCATTCATAGTCGTGGTTCATATAACTCAATACCATTTTTACACGGAATAGATCATACATGTAGTTCACACAAAATCACGAAACAATAAACATACAAAAATTGAGTTACGTTATCTTAGAATCATACTCCATGAATACACAAAACATAAATGATAACAACAATGGAAATGCATGATTGTCAGACACTATCAAATCAAAATAATAATTTTATGAAACAAAATAATTATAGTAATTTCAATACTGTTGCTTGCACATGGATTTATAGTAATTTCAAACATAATGCATCGTTAACTAAAGAAATACAGGTTTTATCAGTTCATAAATAAAACATAGTATATTAGACAATTAATCCCCACTTTCTTTAGAATTTCAGAATGGCACCAAGTTTCTGAAACTTACAATTAAGCCATGAAATCTCAAATGCATCCAATTTAGTTCCACTTTTGTAATTTCATATTTAAACATCTAACTTTTAGGCACGGTTTTGGGATATTAACAGCTTTGTAATTGAATTAGAAAGCTCAAAACATTTAGTCTCCTGTGAATAACTTGTGATAAGTTATACACCAACCTAACAAATAACGATGATTATCTGTCCGTAAAGTATACAACAACTTGAGTGTTTATATTTTGATGACCATCTTAGTTTTGAAATGTCGTACAAATAATGGCCTAACTATGTTTGTTTGTTTATTGTTTAATTTTATTTTAATTATTCTCTGTTAAAACAGCTGGAATTTTTATTTTATTTTTTAAAAAGAACTTTTGAAGTTAACTAACAATTAGAAATTGTTAACATTAGCAAGAAAAAGAAATTGGTGCCAACTATCTGTGAGAAAAATTTGTTGCCAACTTGAAAATTCAAGTTTGCATTCTCAAAATAAATAATGTAGAATCCATGAGAAGCTTTTCAATATTGCACTGCTCTTTCCCTTTGATCCAAATCTAAAGTATTTCCTTGGTTGAGAAACATCGGCGGCGACAATGACTGAAGCGCCAGCACCAGCACCGCATCCTCTTCCTTACGGGAATGAAACAGTTTGCACCATTTTTCCGCCCAAGATAAACTCCTTCGGTGTCTGGGAAAACCAGACTTCTCCGTCTCAAATCTTCACGTATTCGATACCGCTTCTGGAGATACAAATTCTCTTGGTATTCTTGATCACTCAACTCATTTATTTCATCCTCAAGCCTCTTGGAGTCACCATCTTTGCTTCACAAATGTTGGTATGTTAAGTCACACGTTTCTTTTATCTGTATATATATAGGGGTTTCTTGCATAGAAAGTAACCAAAACCCTAGCTTGATTTGTAATTAATTTATTTCGTGTTCGACTAGGCCGGCATGATCCTGGGGCCTGCAATGCTGGGGAGAATAGAAGGAGTCTACGAAAAAATCTTTCCTCAGAAATTAGGCTTGGAAACTATTGATAATGCAGCATTGTTCGGTTTCGGCATATTTTTGTTTCTGATGGGTGTGAAAATGGACTTGAAGATGGCGTTTAGAACCACAAGGAGAGCCACAGTGATCGGGATTGTATCCATCTTATTTCCTTTTGTGGTTGGTTTAGTTATTTTCGAGGCCTACAAACTACCTAACCAAAGCATCGGCTTGAAAACCGCACACTTGCTGGGAATTACAATTGAATCTTTAACAGGGTTTTCGGTCGTCGCATGCCTTCTCAGCGAGCTCAAGATCTTAAATTCAGAAATGGGGCGACTGGCTCTATCATCAGCATCCATAAGTGACTTGATCAGCTTAGTCCTAGTTTACGCCGTTGCCTTGTCAGAATATTGGAGCATCGTGTCACCCATGTTCGTTGTACTGCATGCAGTACAAATGGTTCTTTTCGTACTTTTTATTTTTCTGGTGTTACGTCCATTGATGTTATGGATAATTAAAGCAACACCCGAAGGCAGACCGATCAAAGATGCGCACATTGCACTCGTCTTGATATTAGCTTTAGGGTGTTGTATGTTTACCAAATATCACAATGACTCTGCTTTATACGGCGCTTTTATCTTCGGTTTAGCCGTCCCCGACGGACCACCGTTGGGATCCGCCTTGGTAGAAAAGTTTGAATGTTTTGTCAATGGTGTCTTTCTACCACTCTATGTAACCACATCTACAATGAGAGTTAAGCCAAACATGATGTTCGAGGATTCGTCTACCCTAACATTCTCTGTCGCTTTCGTTGTTTCCACATTCCTTGCCAAATTCATATCATGTTTCGTAGCTTCATTTTGGCGAATGATGCCTTTGAAGGAATCTTTGGCTTTTACTCTAATTATGTGCAGCAAAGGCATTGTGGAGCTCTCGTATTTCAACAATTTCAGAGACAATAAGGTATGAAATTAAAACACACAGTAGAAAATTTTAATAATATAAATCTTGCTTAGCAAAAAAGGTATGAAATTAAAACACACAGTCGAGTCGATTGTCATGTGTTTATAGTCCTAGATTTTATATTGATTAACCAATGGTTTTCTTTTCATTTCTGCCATAGATTTTGTCGGAAGCAAGTTTTAGTATGTTGGCCCTTGGTGTTCTAGTAAATGCAACGATAATCCCAGTCCTGGTGAAGCTCCTTTACGACCCTGTTTCGAGAAAAGTAGGTGCCTCAGAGAAAAGAAGCTTGATGCAGCTAAAACCAGATTCCGAGCTACGAATTCTTGCAAGTATTCATGGACCTGAACATGTCCTAGCCTTGATAGACGTGCTCGATATCACATGCCCTACAAAAGATAGTCCTAACGTTGTTTACGCGCTTCACCTGATTGAACTGGTGGGTCGTGACTCTCCGGTCTTTATAGATCACAACGAGAATCAATCGACGGGTTCCTTCGAAAACATTATTGCTTTCAATCGGTACGAGCAAAACAATGGAGGATTGGTGAAAGTGAACACATTCACAGCAATCTCTCCGCATGAATTGATGCATGAGGATATCTGCAGTTTGGCCCTCGACAAGCAAACATCCTTGGTATTTCTTCCATTCCATAGAAAATGGTCCCTCGACGGATCTGTTGAAGTTGAAAACAATGTGATAAGGAATCTCAACTGCAACGTCCTGGACCGACCCCCTTGCTCTGTAGGGATTCTTGTTGACCGCAGGAGTAAACCGTTGAAATCATCTTCCTACTCAATCGGCATGCTTTTCCTAGGTGGCAAAGACGACCGGGAGGCCTTAACCTTAGCCAAACGAATGGCCCGTGACCCTAGAGTGAAGCTGACCGTGATCCGTATCTCCTCTGGTCGAGGCTATGACAGTCTCCTAGACTGGGACACAATGCTAGATGCTGAGATTTTGAAAGATATTAAGCAAAATGATGGTCACAACATAAGGTATATAGAACAAGTTTCGAAGCATGGACCGCAAACAGCAAATATCATTCGGTCGTTGGTGGGTGACTACGACTTGATCATCGTAGGCAGACGCTACGGGGTGGATTCGCTCCAAACAACGGGTTTATCAGAATGGAGTGAATTTCCTGAGCTAGGGGTCATGGGAGACATCCTTTCATCCACAGATTTAGATTGTAGAGCAATTGTACTTGTGGTGCAACAACATTATGTAGACGTATACAAACATTAATGTTACACATGAATATGCATGCAAGAGGATATCTTCACTATGACCCTCGACAATCAAACGTCCCTTGTGCTTCTTCCATTCCTTAAAAAATGGTCCATAGACAAAACTATCATCAAAGACGAAAATAGTATGATAAGGAACTTGAATTTTAGCATTCTGTGATGATCCCCATGCTCGATAGAGATCCTCGTGGACTGATACTACGCATCTGGACTCTGGAGGTGGAAGTCGTTGAAGTCGTCCGCGTACTACTCCATCGGCATGGTCTTCTCAGAGGGCAAGGTGTAGAGATGGATGAAATTCCTCTACCCCTTTTCGGTGCCCCTACATATGCCCTCACGCTCAAAATTAACTTTAGGGTTTAAGATTTAGGGTTTTAGGTTAGGGGTTGTGGTTAGGGTCACTGGCGGATCCATGTATTGGGTAGGGTGGGCCTGTGCCCACCCTGAATTTTTTGAAGTTTATACATTTGCCTTTAATTTTCTAAATTTTTATGTATTAGTCCTTAAATTTTTGTAATATTCAAGGCTTGTGCCCACCCTGAAATTTCAAGATTTTATTTGTGCCCACCCTCAAATATATTTCTGGATCCGCCATTGGTTAGGGTTTAGGGAATTTAGGGTAAGGTATATTTTTTAGGGTATAGGGTGTAGGGTTTAGGATTTAGAATTTAGGGTATAGGGTGTAGGTTAGTATAGTTAGTTATTGATTAGTTAGCAATAATCAGTTAGCTAGTTAGTTACCTTTTATTAATTGCAATTAGTATAAATACATGACTTGTAAATTTATAATATTCATGCGAAATATATATGTGAAATTATTATCATTTCTCTCCTTTTTTCAACATGAATCCTCCATCTGCTCACGTTTTCACTCAAGCTCAATACAAATAGATTTTGGAGCTACTGACTAAGACATCTTCTAAACTACTGCAAATCTTGCAAGTAAGAGCTTGTAAATTACGTATTCATAGCTTGTTCTACATGGATTTTGGATATTGGTATTACTGACCATATTTCATGTGATTTTCATAGTATGATAAATCTTTTTGCATGTGCTCCAAATTCTCGATTTGTTCATCTACTTGATGGTAAACGAGTCCCCATCACTCACATTGGTTTTTTCTCATCACATTTAGATTTTATGATTCATGATGTTCTTTTTGTTCCTGAATTTACCCATAAATTTACTTTTTGTGTCAAAATTAGCTTAGGAACTCAATTTTCGTAACACCCCATTCCCGGTCTGGTAGAAAACTGGGTTGAAGAATGCTACCGATGTTCGATACGGTAAAATGTACATGATTTCCAATGGTTTAACTGTGGTTCTAAGTTACACAGTAATTCAATAGCATGTTCAATGATTCAGAGAGAGCTATAGATCAATACAAGATGGTATTATTCATTTTAGGGTCTTATTGCAACTTTTACAAGTTTTAGAGACTAATTTGTAACATCTATGAATTAGGGATCCTTAAAAATAATTAAATTAACCTATATAAAATTCAATGTAAATTTAACACGCATGTCAAATTTTATCAAGTTTTGAACTCATTTACTCATTCAATTAGCCAAATAAAATTTAGTGACTAATTTGCAAGTTTTACGACCTATTTCAGTAGTTTTAACTAACTTACTCGTATCAGTACCAGTACTCAAGGGTTCGTACCAGCACGCCTTTTCAATGATCATTAAGTTAGTTATGATTGGTGTACAAGTATCGGTACATGGTTTAGTTGTATCGGTACGCAATGCATGACTTAAGTATTAGCCAATTCCAGTAGCGTTTTTCGATATCGATAAGATGATAAACCGTATTGATATCAGGTTTTTATACATATGGGGATCGGTGCGGTCCCTTTTCGTACCAGTACCCTGTTCATTTTACAAATTCTAGTGATGAAAATTCATACCGATACGCCTGGACCGGTATTAGTACGTCTTAACAACTTGATCCAATAATACTTACTCGTACCGATACACCCATACCCACATCGGTATACCTTGTTTTGTAATGACAGATTGCATCTGGTTGTTACCATTTTAACTAATCAAATAGTGTCCAATTTCAATGAAATTTTGCAGGCAAGTATAATTACCTAAATCTTGTAGCATACCAAGTTTCATAGCAATACGAATCTATTTACCATGTTTTTACCTTTTTAAGCTAAATATGTCATTTTTTCCAATTTCATACAATACTAAAGTCACTTAAGGCCATTCAAGTTCACAACCACGTACAAACAGATAGCTATAGCAAAAAGCTCATATGTGACTTGAATAACTATATTGCCACTGTACTATAAAGCAATAATTCTTTTGCGTCGAAAAATTCTGACTATCTCTCAAAGTTCAGGTTGTAAAAATTCATCTCGAAAAATTTTATGAGATTATAAGTTATGTCTTAGTTTTAAAAAGCGCATCTAGGCGTAGTTGGGCGACCGAAGAAACGCCTCATATGACCAAGGCGAGGCGGCATACGACGGGCGAAGGTAGGCGTACGCCTTTGGCGCTTTCTAATGGGCAAGAGGCGCTGCGCTTTAGGACTTTTTGAATTTGAAAGAGCAAAACTTTTGAGTTAAAGAAGAACAAGTGGGTTAGTTTTGGTGAACCGATTGTTTACTTTACTACATTTATTATGTTTTAAAAGTTGTGTTAGTGGCTGTTGGCCTGCATTCTAACGGTGTCAGGTTTTATTGTTTTAATTCTTTTCTCTCACATATTATAAAATAAAAAACATGTATTAGCTTCAAGGACCTTTTGCGCCTCGGAGCGCCTAGCGCCCTTTAAAACTAAGGGTTCTATTTCATTCCCTATAATGAATGCAAACATGGAAAATCAATATTCAATTAGTGATATAATTCCGACATGATCTAAATTACTTCACAATTGAAGTTATGTGGTCAAAGTACCAATGATGAGGATATGTTAATAAAAGCATACTCCACTTATCACGCAAATTAATGTTTTCCACATACACAATATCGTGATAAAGGTTTAAAAGACCCATTGATTCCACTTCATTCCCTGAAGTGAATATGAGATTATATAACGGAAAGAATAAAAGTCACATTAGTAGCTGTGGTCGAGATTGAAGCCATGAACACAGACATGGACAATATGGTTATTTTAACAATGTTTATACTCACCATAATTCAGTTTGTAAGGGTGACAAGAGTGACAAAGATTATTCTAAAGAAGTGAAATCCTTTTTATTATCAATGCAATGTTGTAAACTATTAGTCTCGTACTTGTCGTACACTGAAAAATCAAAAATTATTGAATGATAAAGGAAAGAAAATAGAAGCAAATTTTGTTTGCAAAAATGACGAAGATGATATTGGTCCAACTCATTTGGGCGTTGTTGATTTATTTATAAATCTTGAAGGGAATAAATCATCTTCTAATTATTCTCATAACCTTGAAGAGAATTATTTATCTTTTAATTTATTTTGCTTTATATTTACTTACTTTACGAAATAATTATTTACATATTATATTTATATATATATATGTGTGTGTGTATTGTGACATTTATTTATTTTGTTTAACATGATTATTTATCAAATGCAATCTATGGTGACGATTTATGCTTAGCATAAACATAAAAAATATTTTCACATTTAAATACAAGGAAAAATGTGGGTATTATATCTCAACGTACTAAAATTATTGAGGCTCCGGAAGAGCAATACATTATTAAGAGAAATTACATTATGGAAGGCGCTAATTGTGAATATTGTAATAATTACCGCTAATGGTAATATCATCGTCACTATCATAACTGAAAATTTTAAGAGAGTAATAAGAGCTCTCAAAATAATTCTTCGGGAATTATAAATAACATATGTTATTAATTGGCATATGAAATAAGACAATGTGAATATAAGCTCTAGTAACCAAAAAGTCAGTTGAAAGCTCTAGAAGAACTATATATTGCTACCAAAAGAATAATTTTCATTGAAAGCTCCGAAAGAGATAAATATATTCCTATTCAAAGGAATAATTTTTTGTAGACAATGTATTATCAAGTTTCAAAGAAACATGTATTTCAAAATTTGTACCACACATGTACACGTGAGATTGAATCACATGTTATGGTATACAAAAAAGTTTACAAATTCAAAGATATATAAATATATTTATATATATAGTTGACATGATTGTTTAGACCATCCTGATCAATAATGATGCGAAAAATTACTAAGATTTACATGTACATATATTAAAAGAACATGAGGTTCTTGTACTAAAGTTCTTCTATTAAAATTGAGACTGCATGTCTTGCGTATCTGAATGAAAAATGGTCTCATTTATCCACAAATGTGGAAAGCTTTATATGACTTTACTATATGCATCTACTCTGTTTATCAACTTACAACCAGAAGTTTGTGAGATTGATTAGAAAAAGATTCAAATTACGCAGTTAGACTATTCGTCTTGCGCAGTTTACATTAGTTTAAATAACTGTTACAAAGCCTATTGATTATGAAAAATACGGTTTTACAAAATTTTAATTGGATGCATTCTCTTTAATAGCTAAATTATGAGAATAAAAAAATTTATCTATATGGTATTTCACATATAGCAACATTTATATGTATCAAGCCAACGAGTTATAATAAATTCCCCATTATGATTGACTTTTGGTCAAAAGTCATGTTTCCCATTTTAGAATGTGCGATATGTTGTTGAATCGCTCCACTACACCGCACGAAATGGGTATATAAAAAGGGTTGAGAATATATATTTAATATGAGTCTCCTTTTATATGTAAATTCTTAAAAGCTAATTGGAGAAACATTTATGATATACTCCCTCCGTCCCATAATTTTTGTCCATTATTGACTTTTTTTGGTCAATTTTTTTCAACTTTGACTCATAATTATTTAAAATGTATTATTGATAAAAATATGAAAAAATATATTTTAAAAACCTTCAATCGAGTAGTTTTTAAATATATATTTTATAAAAATTAATTATTTAAAATATTCAATATAATAATAGTCAAAGTTTAAAAAATTTGACTTTCAAAAAGTTAATAAGGGACATATTTTATGGGACGGAGGGAGTATTTTTTTTCTCGTTTGTCGTAAGCTTTCTTGTGAGCCTCGTGTGTATTGTTTATGTGTGGTTTGGTTTTCATAAGTATGCAATTGGACATAACATGTCACTTGGTAAATTATATTACTGTACGTTCTGTCTGTATCGTCTTGTCCTCGTTTTCCGCTGACGTTTTCACCCATAGGACTAAACGATACATTTAGACATGATAATCAATGAAAAAAATAGGGTTGCTAATCGAAGTGGAGTCTTAACGGGTTTCACTTCGGTTTTCCCATGTAACCTGTTCGGACTGATTTGTCAGCTAGCTTAGAACGATGGGGTAACATTTGTTGGTATCAGAGCCTGAGGTTTCCGCGACCTCGGGTAGGTAAGTAAGGTAAGTTTGTGGTGTATGTTGTACAGTGAATGTTTTGATATGAATGCTTGTTGTTTTTTGCTTGCATGGTGTTTGAAAGCATGTGCTAGTATCGTTGTTGTGTTGAGGCGTAGTGTCGAGTTCTCATTGCTACTATTACTTATTTGAGAGATTTTGTAAATGAATATACTTGAGCACGTTGGACCCTTGCGTTTGCTAACTTAATCCTTATGTGTTTGTTTGTTTGTAGTTGTTATCTTGCTAGCTATGAGATGTGACCTAGAGGCAGGCCTAGAATGGTTCATCTGGGACCACGGGCAACAGCTCCAAGAGTTGAGCCAGTTGTTGAGGCGCAGGCTCCTCTACCTCCTCATTCTCCTCCTCGTCAAGCAGGAGGTGAGGCGAGAGCCAAGGGTGTAGGACCTCAGGTTGGTCAAGGTCCGGACGGTATAGATTTGGCTCCGTTAGTCCAGGCGATAGCCGGGGCTTTTCAAGCAGTTGTGGCTGGGGGTCAGGCAGTGGCACAACCTCAGGGTGAGGGCACCGATTTTCCACTTGAGAGGCTTCGCAGTTTGGGAGGTGAAAAGTTCCGAGAGTTGGCACCCGAGAGATCCGAGGCTTGGTTTGACAAGACTACTCGTATCTTGTCTCAGATGGGTTGTACTGGAGCACGCAAACTAGGGTGTGCTGTATCTCTGCTTCAGGGTGATGCCTACACTTGGTGGGTCACCATTAAGATGCCTAGATCACTTGGGAGTTCTTATTGTCAGCTTTCCGCAAGAAGTATCTGGGTCCCCGTTATCTTGATGAGAAGAAGAGAGAGTTCATGGCTTTGCTTCAGGGGAACTTGACCGTGGCCGAGTATGAAATCTGGTTTGTCAGATTGAGTTAGTATGCGTCTAAGCTAGTTTCTACTGAGAGGGAACGATGCGACCGTTTCCGCTACGGGTTGAGTGAGGAGATAAAGAGGTACACTTTGGCTACGGACTACACAGACTTTGATGTCTTGGTCGCTAGGGCCAAGGACATAGAGCACAATTTGGGTCTGACCAAACGTTCTAGTGGTTCTAGTTCCGAGAAGAGGTCGGGCGACTTTGATAGAGGTGATGCCTAGAGGCATCAGGACAATAGGCATCATTATGATCATAGACGTGGTGGTGGTAACCACGGTAGAAGCCATCAAGGCCAGTGAGCTGGTGGGCGTTTGCCCGAGTGTGCTCGATGCGGGAGGAATCGCACCTGAGAGTTTTGGGGGACTTTCATTCTTATGGACAGTCTGAGGACAAGGTCATCCTTTATACTTACCACCAGCAGGTGTTGGGTGTACAAAAGTTCTATATTTTACCCCCTATTTAACCTATATTTCTACTGCATTCAAGCATAATTCATTGCATTTAGGTAAAGTTTCACATATACATCACAATTAGATAAAATAACACAGTTTCTACTGACTTTTGCTACTTTTGCAGGTAGCTGTTGTGGCAGACTTAGGACAGTGAAGGAGCAGAGCTTGAACACAAGTCTGGAGTCGAGAAGCAAGACGATGTCGTGGCCACTGTTGTGGCAGCCATGACGACAGCATTGGTGAAGGGAAAAGTGAAATGGAGCTCGACAGATAGAGGAATTTAAGCCGGTCCGTCGTGGACCACTCCTATATTTTTCTAAGCCCTAGATCAGAATGAAGGCCAAGCCCAAAGTTCAAGGAAGAAACTCAAAGCAAGAAAATAGGACGAATTAAAGGCATCTACTCAGGAGATTTAATCTTAATTAGAGTTGTACTTTAGTTTGAACTTGTATTCTTACCTTATTAGAAAACTTGAACCCAAGGCCTATATAAAGGCATGTAATTCGACCTAGGGAAGGATATCTCATCTCTAGTCGTCTTCCCCAAAACCCTTGTCATTTCCCCCCTTCTCGTCATGTTCTAAACTTCCCCTAGGGTTAAGGGTTGATTCTGTAAAGTAGCTGCAAGGATTGTACTGTTTTAGGAATTTTCTGATCAATGAAATAAAACTTCAAGTTTGCTTATTCTGGTTTCAACATCTTGCAAGAGTATCGGGAGAGCATTGTGAGATTATCTATTTACTTAATATCGGGAGAGTTAAGTATACGAAAGGAATAAGTGTGGGTTCTCAATTTATGGTTGAACTATCTCGGACCTAGGGATATGACGAGGTTAAGTGGCTAAGGAAGAATTCAACAACATTGGTGTTCACCCTTCGATTCACGCCGGGAGGTATCATCCAAGAAGTGTTCATCAACAGTACTTGGACCTAGGGATAGGACAAATCATAGCAAGGATTCTTGCCAAGCTTGAAGTACAGAGTTGCGTGATCGCTGCCGCGACAACAACAGACTGATGCCGCGACAGGTGCTGCCGCGACAGGGACGACGACAGAACATGACTTTGTCTTCAGTACAACACCTGCACTACCGAGCAAATAAATATCGGTCTATCTCTTAATCATGAATCTTTACTCTTTAATATTCGTTATTCTTCAATATTATTTGCCAAACAAGTTAAACTCTTTTCTTTCTCTCTTGTGCAACAATTCGAGGATAAAGCTATTTTCAGTCCATGTGGATTCGACATCCGATACTTCGAGTATCACTTTACTACTTGCGTCGTGTACACTTGCACTACATTGCGATAGGACTTTTGACACACAACAAGTTTTTGGTATACCATGAATCGATCCAAGGGGACTATTGATTATTGATATTGTTTGCTATGAAATCATGATATTGTCATTGATGACATGATACTATGTTTCTATTATGAATAAGGAACATGTTATGCTTATTGCATAATTAGTATTATGTTTATCATTGAAGCATGTCATTTGGCATACTATGTTCATCCATTGTATTTGTGACTACCTCACTAGGCAAAGTATGCCTAATGCATCTTATTGCATCCATTTAAGGTTAGTCAAGTTTTGAAGTCGAGATCGGAGAAGTTGAAGCGTTGCACAAGTCACAATCAAGCTCTAAGTAATGTATATTGACCCTTTGAAACTCCTAGTTGGTGGCAAGTCTATGTATAAGTATATTAAGTCTCTTTTTATACGCTTATGTTATGGTTAAGTGTCATATGTGTGATATTAAGATGAGTCTTCTATGTATTATGAAATGGCTTTAAATGCATGTTTTGGCACTAAAAGGTAAAAACGGGTAAACGGATTCATATGGCTCTAAAATTTAACATGCTAGTAGAATTTATGGTTGTAATGTTGTGTGTAAAGTTTCATTGCATTTGAATATTGTTTGATAAGTTAAAACGAATAAAAACTAACAAGAATTTGTCATTATAGGTCAGGCTGTATCGAAACGGGTGATGGCGTTTCGATACGGATAAGCATAATTGAACCTAAGAAAACAGGGTGTACCGAAACGGGTTAGTGACGTTTCAGAACATTTTGCTACTGGAATCTATCGTTTCGATACGGGTTCACAGCGTATCAAAATGGGTCAAAGTCTAAATTAAAGGCAATCAACCCGAACTGATACGGTCAAAGAAGAAAAGTCAACAAGGTTGACTATCGATCGCCCACCCGTATCGAAACAGCCTTGAACGTTTCGATACATGGTTAATTAAAGTGATTAAAAAGCTTAATATAAAGGTTTGCATTGTTCACTGTTTTTGAGGAAAAAAATGTCATTGCCAATGATTAATCAGTAAACGGTGTATAGTTTCAGAAACAACTAGACAAAGTTGGAAACAGCATTTTCGAGGAAAAGATGCCATTGCCAATTGCCATAGACATCTCCATCACGTACGGTTATTATCCTGTAGTCCAACCATTTGATTTTGTTTTCAGCCATGAAAATTAAATAGATGGCATAAAGACAAACTAATAAAGTATTATATAAAATACAATATTATATGACCTCTCACTGTCCTGAATAGAGAAATTTTGTTTTCTTATATTTCTGAAAGACGTAATGAGATGAAATTCAGATTTGTCAATTGCTTGCCGCGCCTGATACTTAAGGAATGATTCCGAGTATGAGTGTACATATTATTTTTCATATCATACATGCTTTAGTTGTTTTTACATGTTATTTTTATTTCATATCTTAGTTCACCCAAATTGTGGATATTTTTTTCGTTTTTAACTCTTAGATTCATATATTTAAATTTCTAAAATATAAAAATTATTTAGAAAAGTTGACATGGTGACCAATTTAGGGAATAATAATAATATAAATACTTCACATGTTAGTTTAGTTTCAATTTAAAATATGTATGCAATCAATTTTAAAATTCGCTAAAGAAGTTCATTAAAAATGGTTAAAATTTTACTAACGCTCCAAGTCCTTTTTCTGTTTGATCTCATGTTGAGTGCCTCGGAGATGGTGCAAACAGAGTGAACAATTGTGTTATGGGTAATTGTTCTATACACAAGCGCTTGTGGAAACTTTTTTACACAAGCGCCTTAGTTTTAGGGGTTAGGGACTTCGTTTAGGGTTTAAAATTTAGGGGTATAAGTGTAGTAGTTTTGAATTTAGGGATTGTTGATAGAATTTTGGGTTTATGGTTAAAATTTAGGGTTTATAGGTTAAAACCTAAATTCCCACCTATATTACCCTAAAACTAAACCCTAACCCTAAACCCTAAATTCTAACCCTAATTCCTAAATTCTAAACATGAACCCTAAATTCTAAACCTTTACACTAAAACCCCTAAACTCTAAACCCTAAACACTAACCCTAAACCCTATAATTGAGGCGCTTGTGGAAACAAAAACTTTCCACCGCCAGTGTATAGGATATTAATCCTTGTGTTATTGGTCCGTCACATTAAACAACTAGTTTAAAAATATATTTAGAGATGACAACGAGTTGGGTCTAGTCAGTTTTTTGGTCAGCCTGAATCCGACCCGAAAACATAGAGCTTCCATTCAAACCCAACTCGACTTGATATGTGATAAAGTTTTACTCGATCTAAATTCGACTCAAATTTTAGTATTAAAAACCGCACTTGACGTTAAACAAATAAAAAATATGTTTCTATTTTTTTTAAAAAAAATAAAGGGATAATAGGAAGAAAATATAAAGAGAGTTATCTATAGTAATTATCTCTATTCTTTTTATTTTTTTATTCAATAAAAATAAGGATGTAATTAAAAATATATATAAGAGGGACATTATAATAATTACCCCTAAAATATATGAAAAATTATATAAATATCTTAGGTCGGGTATTTTCGCCCCAAAAACGATCACAACCCGACTTGACATATGAATCTATTTTTTATTAAAAAAACCCAATCTTATTAATTCTAGAAATTCACGATACATCAATTATTGTTCGAAAAAGAAATATCGTTTGTCAATATTTTTACAACTTGATATAAAATTAAAACACAAATCTATTATTGAATCATAATTATGTTAAAATTATTTTTTATTGTTAATAAAAAAAGTTGGACTAAATTTGAATACAAGTGGAGTCTTATTTTCACAAAATTTAAACCATAAAATCTGATACGAGATGCAATGAACTTATTTATTTGAGAGAAGCATTGAACTTATTACAACTTTTGAACTCTACCTAATTATAGAAAATATAGATACAATTACACATGAACATAATGTTCACTTTAGGAGTGAAAAAGCAAGTGGTATCAAAAACAGTAGCAGCACGAAGGAAAAGCCAAATTTTTTTAAAAGCTGATTAGTCATAGTCATATAGTCATAGCAATGAGTGGAGGAAAAACGTAGATGACCTTGATTGAGAATATTCTCTTTTTTACCCCATTAATGGTTATATAAAAAATACCCAATTTTCGATTTAGTTAAGCTAAACTTGCTATTAGTTAAAAAATGAGTTTTAAATTCGCGCTTAGTTAAAGCGAGTTTTATGCAAAAAAAAATTAGTAAAAGGAATTTTTTTATTTTTTATTTTCCTATTCAACACATAATTCGCGTTTAGTTAAAAGAAAATTTAAAACTCGTATTTAGCCAAAAACGAATTTATTTGATGTGGATTGAAAGGGGATATTTTTTAATATAACTATTAATGGGGTAATTTTTCAATTATTTCCTTACAAAAATATTTCCTTAATTTCGGCTGAATGATTATTATAATTAAAATGGGAGAGGCTTTCGTCCTTGTCCTTGGCCCTGGCCCTGTCTTTATCTAGCAGCAGTAGTAACAGGACAGCATTATTTTCTTATTATTCATAAATTTCATAAACTTCACATCGAATGCATCGACAATTAACTATTTTACTGGCTGGTGGTGGCGGCAACTGGTACACATTAGATCATTTGAATTTTGAAATATGATTTAATTGTCATTCCTAAGGGTGAAAGTATAAAAAAAAACCCTTGTACTATAATCCCTCTATTAATGGACAACTTGATCTTTGTTCGTAAAAAATAAAATAGCCCTTAATAGATATCGATGTATTTTTTTTGAAGCATTAATTATATCTATACATATCAACGACATTTATGCTTTAACTATATTTAAACAAAAAAAAAATGATAACAATAACAATAATAATAGTTTAAAGCAATCGAGGTAATTTGTGAAAGACAATTTCCAATCCATAATATCTAAGGTAATTTATCTGAGTGATTATCTAACTATTGAGTCTGACTTATTTTGACCATTAGATTATAAAAGTTTAAAATTCAATTATTCAACTATTTAATTGGACCTGTTTTCACCATCAGCAGTTGAAATCTAACGGAAGAGTGACATGACTGTTAATAAAATTTTGTATAACTACACATTTGATCCTTGTTAGTTATATATTTTATTAATTTGATCTTAATTTTAATTTAATTAAATAAATTAATCATTCAATTAAATGAGAATCAAACCCTAGTCTCTTGGGAGTAAGTGGTGCAGTTTTACCACTAAATCAAGTGATCATATATGATATAAAATACACAATTTAATATACGTTTTAGTTTGTTGTTAATGCAAGAAAAAAATATGAATTAAAGAGACTCGAACATGACACATTTAAAAGTCATAAAACATATATTACACTGTACATCACCTACTATCGGCATGTCTCAAACTGAGTACCCCTCAATTTCAGCTCCTCTCACAATAGCAATTATGATTTGCAGGAACTGCGAACGTACAATCCAAATCACCTAGAATGGCCGTATGTTGTAGTACTCAACAAGATTGACCTTGCTGAGGTAGGTCTCTTACTGATAGGATTTTATCTCCCTTGAGAGTTTGTCGTATGTGCGAGAGTTATGCATATAACATGTCTGATATGTTGTCTCTTTTAACAAATCTAAAACATATGTGGTTGCTACCTTAGGCAAGGGATAAGCTTCGACATTTAACTGAAGAAATCTTAAAGATTGGAAGTGATATAGAACATTTTGAGTCGGAAATGAGCTCTAGATATGAAGTTCAATCATTGCCCACTGAAAGTGGCGAAGCGGGTATATTGTCTTCAGCAATTTCTGGTGAAGATAAAATGGGTAAAGGAATTGAGGATTATCCGCAGTCAGCTGCTGCTGTTGGTGTTAGTGTTTTGTAAGTAGTGTTTTCTTAAGTATTGTTGTTTTGCATCTCTAATTCCTTGGCTTATTAAAAATTACATCTTGATACTGCATTTTGAGGTCCAATATTTATAAGCAGCCTGACTGTAAGTTGTTTGGATATTGTGCAGGAAAGGCGTCTAAGTAAATGAGATGTTTACAAACTAAAACATATATTATATTGTGTATTTTATATCACAAATGACCAATTGGTTCAATAGTAAAAATAAATAATTAAATTTCTCCAATAAAGTGATGACACGTGTTAGAATTTAATTGAATGATTAGTTTATTTAATTAAATTAAAATTAGGATCAAATTGATAGAATATGTAACTAACATGGACTAAATGTGTAATTATACAAATTTCCATTAACATCCATGTCACCTTCTGTTAAATTTTAACAGCCGATGGTTTAAATAAGTCCAATTAAATAGTTGTGTGGTTAAATTTTAAATTTTTGTAGTTAGATGGTCAAAACAAGTAAGACTCAATAATTAAGTCATCACCCATATAGTTTATCCCAATAGTATTAGGCGTGAGTTCTGAAATACTAGTAGTATTTTTCTTTTGTTTCTCATTGTTTTTATAGGAGTTTCCAAATTTCAATGCGTGGGATGCAATGATAAACAAGCGAAGCTGTTCCAAAGTAAGTGGATTGAATCTATGGGCAGCCTCTATTCTCCGCCAGGATTCATAAATCATAGCAAAAGGTAATCATGTAGCGACAATTAATCTGGATCACTCGCTTTCTTTAATTTGGTAGCTCTAGTGGTTGATTGTGATTTGTGAAGTGCTCTCTCTTCTCTCGCATCACATATGCTTTCCCTTTCTTTTCCTGGGAAATGGAATAGTAAAATCCCCACGCCCTTTTGTTGGTCTTTACTTGATTATTACATTTACATGCCAAGAAATACAAAATTTTCTCTTGTTTACGTCTTTACTGGTTTTAAATTCTCCAACTTGTTTGTCCACACCCTCAACTCTAGGTCATATATGCACATACTCAGCTTGCTCCTTCAGCCCTCTGTATGCATCACACTATATATACATATAATTCATTTCTCTCAACAAATTAACTAGGTCTAGGCTACTTTCAAGCTGCAGAGGAAGGAGGCTATGCACCAAGCATGGTTTTGCAACACAAAGACGTTTCCACTTCATTCATTTCAACCTGTGAGTCTGATTTATCACTTTATTCATTTCCCCGTAATTACATGGAGCTGTATAACAAAACACATGCACTACTCCAACACAAATTCATCAAAACTAGTCTGGGTTTGCATTGCCACGGAGTTCATGACTTGAGTTTCTAGCTTCTTACTTATCAACTTCTCCCTAGCGTTGATGGATTACTGATATACCTTTATCTTGGTGTGTGCATAACTAATGGCTCTGTACACCTTGTTGGACTTAATTCATGTTCATTATATTCTTTGCAAAATGCAATTCTTGTTTTGCAAAGTAAGGTCTTTCTCTATGAAGGGAGTTGTGCCTTATTAAGCAATAGCTAGCTCCTAATATTTTTCTATTATTGCGTGACAGACTTGAAGTTTCTTCCGTTCCCGGTGACATTGATGCAGCTAAAATCACCATGTTTCTGGGAGGAAGTCAGCATAATTCTGCAACTTGGCTTCGCTGGAATCATATTGCTCCATTTTGTTCAAAATACCAGGTGGAATATTGCAGATCAAGCTGCAAAAAATCATCCCATTATTGCAAAAGTCAGCCTTTCTTATAGAGCCTCCACAGTCTGCTCTATTTTAATGCTGGGCATTCATGTCCTAAAGCTACTGATGCTGCTAAATAGTATGACTGACATTCGTTGCAATTCCAAACTTGAATCTTATTCTTCAGAGATTGTGCCAGTGATTCCATGGGCAGTAACCATAATTGTAGTATGCAATGTTCCTAAAAAAGGGCACATTAGATTTCCTTGGATTCTAAGAGCGTGGTGGGCTTTCAGCTTCTTTTTGTCCATTATCTCCACACTTGTTGATATCTGCTTGAAAACTGCACAGCACGGCCATCTTAAATTGCTAGATTATGCAAACTTTATCAGTCTCCTTTCATCCTTTGTCTTGCTGATTATATCAATCAGAGGGAAGACAGGTTTAGTCTTTATTGATTCCAATAACATTGCCGAGCCACTTCTTAGTGGAAAAACTGATAAAAATTCGAAGCAGAACAGGGGGTCTCTATATGGAAGAGCAACACTTGTTGAACTCATTACCTTCTCTTGGCTCAACCCATTGTTCTCTGTGGGAATCAAGAAACCCTTAGAAGAGGATGATATCCCGGATGTTGATGTTAAGGACTCTGCGGAATTTGCTTCCTTCGCCTTTTATCAGAATCTAAAACAAGTTAGAGAGAAAGATGGTTCGACAAACCCATCTATTTACAAAGCAATATTTCTGTTCATCAGGCACAAGGCAGCAATTAATGCAATGTTTGCAGTGGTAAGTGCAGGAGCATCATATATTGGTCCATATCTAATTGATGACTTTGTAAACTTCCTAGCTGAGAAGAAAAACCGGGACATAAAAAGTGGATACGTTCTCGCACTAGCCTTTCTAGGTGCCAAGATGGTTGAGACAATAGCACAAAGACAATGGATCTTTGGGGCCCGGCAGTTAGGCCTTCGGCTCAGAGCTGCTCTAATATCTTCCATATACAAAAAGGGGCTAGTTTTGTCCAGTCTTTCTCGGCAAAGCCACACCAGTGGAGAGATCATCAACTATATGAGTGTAGATATCCAAAGAATCACAGACTTTATCTGGTACTTAAATATTATATGGATGCTGCCCGTACAAATCTCATTAGCGATCTACATTTTGCACACAAGTCTAGGTTTGGGGTCTTTAGCTGCATTAGCTGCGACTTTAACAGTCATGTCTTGCAACATACCAATAACAAGAATCCAGAAAAGATACCAATCTAAAATCATGGATGCGAAGGACGAGAGGATGAAGGCTACTTCAGAAGTTCTTAGAAACATGAAGACCATAAAGCTTCAAGCATGGGACAGTCAGTTCCTCCGCAAGCTAGAGAGATTGCGGGAGGTAGAGTATGAATGGCTATGGAAATCACTGAGATTGGCAGCAACATCAGCTTTCATTTTTTGGGGATCACCAACGTTTATCTCAGTGGTGACTTTTGGTGCATGCATGCTAATGGGGATTCAACTCACCGCTGGTAGAGTCTTGTCTGCACTGGCTACCTTCCGCATGTTACAAGACCCTATATTCAATTTACCTGATCTGCTCTCAGTCATAGCGCAGGCTAAAGTTTCAGCAGATAGAGTTGCTTCCTACCTCCAGGAAGAGGAAATAGAGCAGGATGCCGTTGAGCATGTTCCTAAACATCAAACAAATTTTGATGTTGAAGTTGACAGCGGAAAATTCAGCTGGGACCCTGAATCAAACAATCCCACCCTCGATGGGGTGCAACTAAAAGTGAAGAGAGGGATGAAGGTGGCAATATGTGGGACTGTGGGGTCAGGCAAGTCTAGCTTGCTTTCATGCATTCTTGGAGAAATAGACAAGTTGTCGGGTACCGTAAAAATTAGTGGTACAAAGGCTTATGTTCCTCAGTCGCCATGGATATTGACTGGGACTATCAGGGAGAACATTTTATTTGGGAATCCTTTCGACAATAACAAATATAACAGAACAGTGAAAGCATGTGCTTTGACAAAGGACTTTGAGCAATTTGCTTGTGGTGATTTGACGGAGATTGGAGAAAGAGGGATCAATATGAGTGGAGGACAGAAGCAAAGGATACAAATTGCCCGTGCAGTCTACCAGGATGCTGATGTATACCTACTCGATGACCCATTCAGTGCCGTCGACGCTCATACCGGCACACATCTGTTTCAGGTAAGGATCCTGGACCATGACTACCTTTTTCAACTATTAACAAACATTAATCCAAACACTTGTTATTGTTGACTACACTTTGCAGGACTGTTTGATGGGAATTCTCAAATACAAGACTGTACTTTATGTTACCCACCAAGTCGAGTTTCTGCCTGCAGCGGACATCATTCTGGTAAGCTAGATAATCAAACATGCCCTTGAGATTTACTGTTCTGTATTCCAATGTCAGCATAAACGGGAACCAAGGAATGTATATGTATATTTCAATCTTGATTCTCACCAGGTGATGCAAAATGGAAGAATTGCACAAGCAGGCACATTCGAAGAACTTCTGGAACAAAACATAGGATTTGAAGTTTTAGTTGGTGCACATAAGAGAGCACTGAAATCTGTTCTGACAGTAGAAAATTCCAATAAAACGTTTGTAGATCCGGAAAGTGATGGTGAATCCAGCACAGATTCTACTTGTAATGCCCAAGTGCTAGAACAATCGGAGATAACAGAAAATGGAGGAAAGCTGGTGCAAGATGAAGAGAGAGAGAAGGGAAGCATAGGGAAAGAAGTTTACTGGTCCTATATAACAACCGTAAAAGGTGGAGTCCTGATTCCGGTAATTCTTTTGGCACAGTCATCATTCCAAGTATTACAGATTGCAAGTAACTACTGGATGGCTTGGGCTTCTCCTCCTACTAGTGAAACAGAACCTACATTGGGAATGAAGTTTGTTTTGCTTGTTTATTCACTACTTGCTGTTGGAAGTTCAGTTTGCATCTTGGTGCGAGCCATGCTTGTGGCAGTAGCAGGACTCTGGACGGCACAAACGCTCTTCAATAAGATGCTGAACACTGTACTCCGTGCTCCAATGGCGTTTTTCGATTCAACCCCAGCTGGAAGAATCTTAAATAGGGTACAATTTGGATAATTTTTATGCGTGATTACTGATTACATAACAAATACTAACTTGTTTTATTTCCAGGCATCTACCGACCAAAGTGTGCTGGACTTGGAAATGGCAACCAGATTAGGATGGTGCGCTTTCTCTATAATACAAATTGTCGGAACTATTGCAGTGATGTCACAGGTAGCATGGGAAGTGTTTGTCATCTTCATTCCAGTAACTGCAATTTGCATATGGTACCAAGTAAGTGGCACTTCACATTTATTACCAAGTTATATAGATATGTTTAAATTGGTATGCCATGCTCATACCCAAAGGAAAAAAATTATACCATGAGTCTGACTTACCACATCGATTATGGTCTCAACTCTCAAGTCCCAACCAATAAAAATCACCGATTTGGTAAAATATGGTCCCCAAACTTGTAAAGTTTTAAATTAAAAAATGGTAAAATTGCTCTTTGACCTCTTAATCTAATGAAATTGCTCTTTGACCCCCTAATTTGGTAAAATTATTCTTTTAGTCCCACTAAATAGAAAGTTTCCAATTAATAAAAGGCAAAATGACCTTTCTGGCCCCTCAACTTTACCAATTTACTAATTGGGTAAACTACATTGGTGATCCCTTTTGTTTTCAAACTGTTTGACTGTAGTCGTCGATTTTAAGAAAAGTCATGTTTTAATCATTTACGTTTTTGGTTTATTATATTTTACTCACTGAGTCGTCGTTAATAAAATGATGCGGCACATTTAAAAATAATAATTTTTAATTTAACCCTAAAATAGATAAAAATAATTTAACTTAAACTTTAAATAAAATATCAATTTAATCTTAAATTTCATATATTTTCCCGTGCGTAAGTAAACTCGTGATACCTCAGAAAACCTCATATGACTTCCTTTTATGGATTCTCACAGAAAAATAATTTCACTAAACTGACATTGTATTTTGCTTTTGTTGAAATACTGACACCAGTTTCTTTTTAACAATTTTGAATAATTTTTAGAGAGGCATAAGGTTAAAAATAGTCCCTCAACGTTTCACATTTTGGTCATTTTAGCCTTATCTTTTTTTTGTGCAAACAAACGCCTAACGTTTTACTTTTTGTTCAAATTTCATCATTGTTAGATAAAAACCGTTAGTCTACTAACGGTCAACGACTAAGGCTAACGTGGCATGTCTGCAGGACATGAGAGATGATGTGGCACTGTCACGTGACATTTTTGCTGACGTGACATTTTTAAAAACTTAAAAAATTAATTAATTATTTTTTAAAGAAAATATTTTTTAAAATATTTTTAATCAATCGCCACATCAGCAAAGTGTCACCTGGCAATGCCATGTCATCTCCTCATGCCCTGCAGGCATGTTATGTAAACCTCAGGCATTGATTGTTAGTTGACTAACAGTTTTCATCCAAGAAAAGTAAAATTTGAACGAAAAATGAAACGTTAGGCGGTTGTTTGCAAAAAAAAAATATGGCTAAAATGACTAAAATATAAAATGTTAGGGACTATTTTTGACCTTCTGCCTTTTAAAAATTCCCAATGACAACAAAAAAAAATCAATAATTGACTTGAGCATTTCAATAAGGACAAAATAATCAGCTTAACATATGTTATTGTTTCATCACATTTGAGTTAATTTGACAAAAATTTACACAAACGTGTATATCAAAATATTTTTGTATTTTAATTCCATCTAAATGGCGTGAAGAAAGCAAGCTGTGAAAGCATGAGCTTTTTAGCAAATTTTTACGCATAATTGTTTCAGCAATATTACATACCAACAGCAAGAGAGCTTGCCCGCTTAGCAGGCATAGAACGAGCTCCAATCCTCCACCACTTTGCAGAATCACTTGCTGGGGCAGCTACAATCCGGGCATTTGATCAAAAAAATCGTTTCATTCATGCAAATCTTGGCCTCATTGACAACCATTCAAGGCCCTGGTTTCATAATATCTCAGCAATGGAATGGCTTTCTTTCAGACTAAACCTACTCTCCAATTTTGTATTTGCCTTCTCATTGGTTGTGCTGGTGACGCTCCCTGAAGGAATAATTAATCCAAGTGAGTATGCTTTCTTTCTTAGAAAATTGATCCAAATACGGTATTCAAGGAAGAGGGAGAGGTAATGAAAATCTTTTCTAACAGGCATTGCAGGACTGGCAGTTACATATGGAATTAATTTGAATGTGCTGCAAGCTTCAGTAATATGGAACATATGCAATGCAGAAAACAAGATGATCTCAGTAGAAAGAATTCTTCAGTACTCAAACATAGCAAGCGAAGCAGCCATTGATATCGAAGACCGTAGAGTTAGACCCCCCAACAATTGGCCAGAAGTTGGAACAATTTGCTTCAGAAACTTGGAGGTGATAAATTTGCTTAAAAGAATGTTCCAAACATTATCATGAAATTGCATTCTCATGCATCCAACATCTATTGTGAAGTTTGAGATGCATTTACTAATTTTGACTGCCTTACAGATCCGGTATGCCGACCATCTTCCATCTGTCCTAAAAAATATTAGCTGCACATTCCCGGGAACAAGAAAAATTGGTGTTGTGGGAAGGACAGGAAGTGGGAAATCAACACTTATACAGGCTATTTTTAGGATTGTTGAGCCCAGAGAAGGGAGGATCATAATTGACAATGTGGACATTAGTGGGATAGGCCTTCATGACTTAAGATCAAGACTTAGCATCATACCACAGGACCCTACGATGTTCGAAGGAACTGTTCGAGGGAACCTTGATCCTCTCATGCAATATTCGGACAATGAAGTATGGGAGGTAATTGATTTTCATACAACTTGCCCTTATACTGAATTATGAGACTAAATATTCTTTTCACCACTAGCCCAGCTTGACTTGAAAGATAGACAAAAGTAAAATACAGATTAGTGTGGCATCAGGCATGCATGTGAAATTTCCATATGCGGTTAGTAAATCATACGAGTGTAAATGAACATAGTGTTCGATGAACTGTTTGTGAACCGTTCGTATAACGTTCGTTTATTAAGTTAAATAAACGAGTATATGTTCGTTTAATACACGAACAGAGGTGTGTTCAGTTCGTTTATGTTCACGAACAAGCTCGTTTATAAGCTCATTTATTGGCTCGTTTATTTTTCTATACTAAATTGAACACATGATGAAATTTGATGTTCAAACTATGAAGCCTAAGGAGCTTTAATAGTGGTGTAATTTTACCATGTTGACGAACATATAAATAAACATGTTAGCTAAATATAAAAGAACATGTTCGCGAACGTTACACGAAAATGTTTATGAACGCTAAACGAACATATTCGTGAACGCTAAATAAATGAATACGGGCACCTTCAAAAATAAATAAACAAACACAAACATAACCTTATTGTTCGAGTTCGATTCATTTACACCCCTAGAAAAACATCATATAGTTAGTAGTTGTTACATATTCATAGGTTGATTTATAGGCTAATTCATAGGCGGATTTATATTGTATTTTATGTGATATATTGAGTTACCTAGTCTAGGAATATTAGACATGTATATATACTCCTATACTGATTACAGTAGTTTCGGCCACAATCATTCCAGGTGATCGTTCTTTTGTTTTTTATTTAAAATTTATAGTTTATGAATACTTAGACATATGTATATAGGGTGTAAAATTCACTTTTACATGTTTTTTTGATAGTTGAATGGGTGAAATGGATGATTGAGATTAACTCTTATATTTTTTTCAAGTGATAATTTTCACATAACTCACTTTTAATCTTAGCCATCAATTTCATCCATCAAAAAATCTAAAAAATTTGTAAAAGTTAAAAAGTCTTACACTGTGTAGCATGTAACATGTTGATTGTTGTCAGAAGCACCACTTTTCCGGGTTAGAGTTTAGTTTTCCGGTTTAAAACTACTACGTTGATATCATAATCGTGGACATAACAGTAGCTGATATCTCAGGTACTCGATAAATGCCAACTTGGAGAAATAGTGTGTGCAAAGGAAGAAAAATTAGATGCCACAGGTCAGGTTCAAAAACTCGGGTATTGTTAATTCATTGAGTAGTTGTGTCATGTATGTGATTGCTAGTGAAAGCTACTGATATTACAATGTGTTGAACAGTGATTGAAAATGGGGAAAACTGGAGTGTAGGCCAAAGGCAGTTATTCTGTCTTGGAAGGGCATTGCTAAAGAAAAGCAGCATTCTTGTACTGGATGAAGCAACAGCATCAGTTGATTCTGCAACCGATGGAGTGATACAGGAGATTATTCATCAAGAGTTCAAAGATCGGACAGTCGTGACAATAGCTCACAGAATTCACACTATTATAGACAATGACCTTATTTTGGTTCTAAGTGATGGTAAGACTATTTGCATGCTTAGTGCTTACATGCACACACTTTAGAATTGTTCAAAACAAATTGAATCACTTGTGGCTTGACAGGAAGAGTTGCAGAGTTTGAGACGCCTGCAAAACTACTAGAACGAGAGGATTCACTCTTCTCTAAGCTTATAAGGGAGTACTCCATGCGGTCAAAGACCTTTCAACAGCTTAGAAAATCTGCATAATTACTCATAGAAGGTGGGAAAGCTGAAATTGAATTGCACAATGGAACATAATGATGCTAGAATGATCAACTAGCATGCACAATAGAGGAGACACAGAGTCGTCCAATCCTTAGAAACAAGTAGTATGCGATTATTTTATAATAACATAGCACGAAGGAAACAGTCAAGGAGTTAGCCCCCTGAGTCATAAATTCTTATCCTGAAATCTTGAAATTCTATGTAGCATAGCATCATGAGACTTTTGAATACTACTATTACTAATGCTCTTTGTTTACGGAGAAAAGAAATATTCGTCTAAACCCAAGATTATATATGAACACATACAATTCGATTTAAATTTATTTTGTTGTCGTTATTTCAGACGAGCAAGTCTAAATGGGCATTACAATGGACCCGTTGAAATTTTAAACGAGTAAAAAGTACAAAAATTGAAGTTTTGCAAAATGATCGTGTTGAAAAGCTCGTAATCAAATATATGAACTCATAAAATTTGGTTTGAACTTGTTTTGCGGTCGTTTTGTAGAAATTTTAGACGAGCATGTCTAAATAGACCTTACAATGAACCTGTTGGAATTTTAAACGAGTAAAAAGTACAGAAATTAGGGTTTTGCAATATGATCGTGTTGAAAAGCTCGTAATCAAATATATGAATTTATAAAATTTGATTTAAACTTGTTTTACTGTCGTTTTCGTAGAGGTTTTAGACGAGCATGTCTAAATAGGCCTTACAATGGACCCGTTGGAATTTTAATTGAGTAAAGAAATTGAGGTTTTACAATATAATCGTGTAGAAAAGCTCGTAATTAAATACATGAATGAACTCATAAAATTTTATTTGAACTTCTTTTGCGATCGTTTTGTAAAGGTTTTAGACAAGCAAGTCTAAATGAGCCTTACAATCGACACGTTAAAATTTTAAACGAGTAAAAAGTACAAAAATTGAGATTTTGTAATGTAATCGTGTTGAAAAGCTTGTAATCTATATGAGCTCATAAAATTTGATTTATACTTGTTTTGCGATCGTTTTTTAGAATTTTAGACGAGCAAATCTAAATGAGCCTTACAATGGACCCGTGTAATTTTAACAGGGTATAAAGTATAAAAATTGAAGTTTTACTATAGAATCGTGTTAAAAACTTGTAATTAATTATATGAACACATAAAATTTGATTTGAACTTGTTTTGCTGTCGTTTTTGTAGAGGTTTCAGACGAACATGTCTAAATGGGCCTTGCAATGGACTCGTTGTAATTTTAACCGAGTAAAAAATACAGAAATTGAAGTTTTACAATATAATCGTGTTGAAAAGCTCTTAATCAAATATATGAACTCATAAAATTCGATTTGAACTTGTTTTGCGATCGTTTTGTAAAAATTTTGTACGAGTATGTCTAAATAAGCATCTTAGTGGATCTGTTGTAATTTTAAACTTATTTTGTTGTCGCTTTTTATAAAGGTCTCTATTAAAATTCTAACATATGGAGGGATATCAGGCGAACATATCTAAATGAAACTTATAATGAACATAATATCAATAGATATCATTGCAATCAAACTTAATTAGTTCTACACTCAAGTTTACAACCTTTAAGACTATACTACAATAATGATATCAGTCGAGATTAATGTAAATTTTTTTTATTATTATTATTATGAATTTTCCTTTGTCATGAACATCCCTTGTCTTTAATCAATGGAATAGTCAAAAATACTAACATTAAAATATAATGTTACCTGCATTAAAATTACTTGAAAAAAATCATCATTTCTTCTTAAAGTAACGATTTTCTCTCTTTTTAAAAAAAAATTCTAATTCTAATTTTAATCCTAATTCTAAAAGGGACACTCTAAAAAAAGAAAGAATGATTCTAGAACCCATGACTTACAAAATATAATGAGAGAACAAAAATTAACAACTTAGCTAACCTACCAAATGTGCTTGCTCACGAATGCCTTCTCTTTGTTACTTGCAAAGCTAAATATGATCTTAATATATATATATTGAGTGATCTTCACTAAGTTTATATAAAAATAGTATTAAATGTGATTTCCTTGTAATTAATCTCTCTTTATTTGGATGCAATAGACCTGGCAAACTTGACTTAAAATTTGAGACTCAGACTGATTTACCTTCGAGATCTGATATAAACCCAAACATGATAATCTAAATTTGACCCGAATCCGAACCAAAATCAAACCGAATTTAGTTAAACCGAAAATTAACTTGAATCGAAATTAACCGAAACCGAAAATAATCAAAACCGAAAGCAACCAGAATTGAAAATCAACTCGAACCGAATAAACCCAAACCAAAAGCAACCCGGATTTAATTTCCTCAAATGTGTATGTTTTATTCTTATTTTGTGTTATATTACTAATTAACAATTACCTTTAGTAATAGTTTAATATCATTTTTTTCCTTTAAAAGATAATATTCATATATTGACTCAAATTGAAAGCTGACCGATATGATATTGACCCGACCTGAAAAGCAACCAATCCGACATTGACCCAACTCAAAAAAGTCAACTATTTGATATAGACCTGACTCAAAAATCAATTGATCCAATATTAACTCGACCCGAAATAACATAGACCCCAACTAAATCTGAATCAGACCTAAATCGAACCTAAACAGAAAGTAACATGAACCAAAAATCAACCCGACCCGAAATCGATTCGAACAACCCGCTTGCTACCTCTAGGATGCAGTACCCCTTGCCCCATACAAGGATTCATGTTCTTATCTATTTTTCTATAATTAATATTAGTCTGATAAGTATCTAAACTATACATGTTGCACATTTTTTGTGCTTGAACTATTTTTAGCTTGAAATAGATGTCTAACGTTTTATTTTGATAATTTTTAGTGTCTGGCCGTTCACTAGCATTAATTTTTTAAAATATATATTTTTTAATTTTTTATTTCTTTTTTAATTTGTTTTACTTTTTAACTTAATTTTAAAAAATCCCATAAATTCACTAAAATTCCCCAAAATCCGATTTGAGTCGATTCCATCGTCACTACCATTTACTCCACCACCCTCGTCATCAGAAATGTGAACGTCTATCAATTAGGATCGTCTCAGATATTTTCGGGGCACTGAGCGAATACTAAAAATAGAACCTTATATAACGAAAGCATATCTCATTACGAATTGAAATTCTATACCGTTATTTATGCCCCAACAATAAAAGTTAGGTTTAAATTTTAAGATTATGGTTTAAGGTTGTGATTTAGGATTAGGGTTTAAGGTATTGGGTGTAGAGTTTATGATTTAATATTCAAAATTTAGGGTTATGACCTAGAGTTTAATTTTTTTAGTGTTGGGCATAAAAATGGGCAACAAAAAGGGAATAATTTTTTTATTCATTCCATTACTTTGAACAATTAATTTAATATTTCAAACACATTATTTTCGTTGATAGGTTAATTAATTTAGGAAAGAGAATTATTTTTACCATTAAATTATTTTATTTATTTGATAAACTAAAAAATAAGAATCGAAAAATATGGATAATTAAATTTTAGGGGTCCTGACTGATTGAGGGCCCTAGCTGGTTGGAAGCCTTGAGCGGCCGCTCAGGGTACTCCCCTTTATAGTCGACCCTGCTACTAATATTTAGTTCGAAGATTTAAAACAGAGATATATCAATTAAATAATATAATAAATGTCGTTTAGAAATGTGAAGTCAAAAAGAACCATGAGAAGAAAAAAAAAAGAAACATGACATAGAGTAAAAAATAACATGCTACAAGAGCAAGAAAAAAAACATGTTGTTAGACTATTATGTATGATGACCTATCGAAGCTGAGCTGTCAATTCTGTTACAACCGAATTGTCATACATACATAATACTCTAATATATGTCACAAGATCAGACAAAAAAACACCTACCATTTCCATACAAAAAGGAGAGATTAACTAAACAAAATGAAATAACTGAAAGTATATTAAGAGAAGAGAAAAAACAAGAAAAAAAAACTAATGGCCGGCGACTAACGCGAGAATATTGTCGTTGTCGCCGCCGCCGGCAATGAAAATATACAAAACTAGAAGAATAACATAAGAAAGAATAAAGGAGAGATCGGCTAGGGTTTTATTGTGTTTTTATTAATAAAAAACAACATTTTTTTTATATTCATCGAAAGGTTATTGGGATCAAATCGACATTCATAACATGTTTAAGAACAAGAACTCGAGGAGTCTGGGTGGTGGTGAGAAGTATTATCGTACCCAAAATGCAAGCTGTTGTGTAATTTGGAGCCACACACAACAACATCATGGACCAGGGCCTTGGGTACTTTCTTTTTCTCCAAAACAGTCGTACCAATAGGAGTGCTGGACCATGCAGCAAGTTCCTGGTGACAAAACTAGGGGGGGAAATAAAGTATTGTCATATCAGGACAGCAGTCAAAAGCATGAACCTTTGTATGCATTGTTTAGTTCTGTCTCCTCTGGACAATCGTGACATGTCGGCTTTGCTCGACTTGTAACTTGCGAGAGATGCACCCAGTTTTATAAAAAGAGAATGTAATTGAGGAATAACGTTAGCCATATGTTTGTCTGGTTTCCCAATAGCAAAAATATCATTTTAATAAGATCCGATAGCAGATTACAGGAGTTTATGGCATATATACAATATATCTACAAAACCAAGGAACAAATTTCTTACTACATACACTAAAACTAAATGAAACCAGAGAAACAAGTGTAGACCTACACTCAATACTATGGCAATCGGCAAGCTAAGTTCTAAGGAAAATTACGCAGCATTATTACAGACAAACCAACCCATCCTGGGAAAGCTTGCCCTATTTCCCTACCCTCTAACCACCTTTAAGAAAGGGGTTAAAAAGAAAGAAAGAATAGAGTTCACGGTGCTAATGCATATTTGGAGTGCTAAAGAATGTATGAAAAGAGAGATCCAAAACGTATATGTCAAAGATACCAAAAAATCAGAAAAGACAAATATGATACAATTGGACAGTTCTCATGTCTTGCCCTTCCCCGTGGCGCCTTCTCTTTGATTGCGGAAGTGACCAAGAAGCTGTTGTGCCTGCAAAAGTATTGAAAAGAAACATATCATGTACTTTCTCATGTTCATCCAGAAAATTTCCTTTAGGTTAAACCGTAATCAAACATGTAAGTTGATAAGCAATCACCGAGTTTAAGGTTTAATGAGATCAGGGGCAGAAAATGCATTGCACGCACCATATCAGTAAAAGCATAAAAAACTAAGCATCATACCTTTTCCTTAGCTCTAGGGGTGCCAGACTGAGACAATGCAACAAGGGGTGGCACAGCACCTTCTTGCAAAACCAGGGTACAGAACTTGGAACTATTGAGGCATAGTTGCAGTAATACAGAGGCAGCGTTTTCCTTACTCCTAGGTGATCCTGATTCGACAACTTCAACAATTACCGGAATACCACCTTCTCGTACAATTGCTAAACGCCCTTCACTAATTGTTGACAGGTTCGAGAGAAGAGCAACTGCCTTGTCAACCATCCCACTCTCAGGATCCATTAGCTCGACCAGGTATTTTACCGCACCAGCTTGAACTATACGGGCCTTATTTTCATGAAAGATTGATAAGTTAAACAAAGCAGTTACAGCATCTTTTTTTCCTCTCAACGTTCCTGTGCACAGAAGATTTACCAAGGCTTTGACAGCACCAGAACGTCCGATCCTTGCCTTGCACTCTTCCAAGACAGAAAGACTGAACAATGTCGCAGCAGAATTTTCTTTGGCTCCAGCGTTTCCAGAGCTTAGAACATGGATCAGTGGCTCTATTGCTCCAGATTTCGTAATCATGGCCTTATTATCATCGTTAATCGAAAGATTTAAAAGGGCTGTAACAGCATGCTCTTGAGTTATCTTTACCTCCGAGTGTAATAGAGAAACTAATGGCACAATCGCACCACACTGGCCTATAATTTTACGATTGTCCACGTTGTGCTTTGCAAGAAGGCGCAATTCTGCAGCAGCAGTAGTTTGGACTTCATTTGACAGGCTTTGAAGGTTGTCTACTAGTTTCTTCACATGGGAACCAGTGGTCAAATCATCACACCCTGACCCAGAAAACGCACTCGAGTAAGCTCTGTTATAATTATCGTTACCATTGACTGCCTCTTCTATTTTTGTTTTGGAGACCTGCAACTGCTTTCCCATTATCCAGGGAGAAATTTCAGATTCTTTAGTTGAAGAAAAAGTGCCAAGGCCCTCGGATGAAATTCCAGCTAACTCATTCATTTCAAGTTTCTTTGACCTCGTTGACAAGTCATTAGAAGCAGGAGCGGAATCAACACTGTAAATTTCACTCGAGGCTGATTCAGTCCTATTGTGAATATATGGCCGATCAGGAGATAGATGGTCATATTTGGCAATCCCCCTCCTTTGGCAGCCATTGCATTCTCCATTAAATCTAGAAGAGATGTCACTCTTCTGCTTCTCTAAACCATTTCCAACTTCAAGAGAAGACCTTGATGTGGAACTACTACTGCTTGCAAAGCAATGGAAACTATCAGTATGGGTTAAATCTTGAGAAGATATATGATTTGAAGGAGAAGAGACCGAAACAAGTTTAGGATGTGCGGTATGGTTGGAAAGCTGCAAGTTGTTTTCCTCACACCAACTTGCTACCATTTCTTTGACTGTGTAATTTGGAATGAGATTTTTATGTGCAAGTGGTTGACAGGTTTTGGGGCAAATGGTTAGTCCACTATCAAGCCACTTTTGGATGGAGGCCCTTTCATAAGTTTGCCCAGAAGCCACGAGCACAGGATCCAGCATAAGTTCCAACGACATGGGGCAAAGGAATCGTGGAGGTATCAAAATTCCACTTGTGGGTTCAAAGTGATCAATCTTAAGCATATAGTCACGTATATGGGAGATGAGATCCATAATCTGATTGATTTGATCTATTTTCCCTTTCGCATTGTCGACTTGTGCATCCATTCTTTCTTTTGCCACAGCCATAGTTTCTTTTAGCAACTCCAGGTTTGACATCAAGTTCAGTGATCTCATAACATTTATCAGATGATCAGTGCAGGGAACAGCATCATCTTTTTTACTTCTCAAAGCCTCTCTTATGCTTTTTGATGGTCTCTCCTGCTTCACGCAATTGATTTCCCGCATACAGTGCTGAAACAGTTGACCTTCAATTAGTCTCACTACTCAAAGCTAACTCAGCAGTCAGCACTTGCCATCCAGCCGCCGTTAATAGTTTCAATGACATAGAATGATGAAAAAGATTTTGATTTTTTCATACCTGTGCACTGGTTATACTTGAAGTGGATGGTGATGACTGCATCAATCCATATAATATGTGACATATCTGAAGTGAAGAGCTTTGCATTTTTGTCAAAAAAGGTTCACTCTGGAGAACCTGCATGGTTTAAAAAATAAATAACATTTGCAAGATATAGAGCTTCTAGCAATCTATAATGAACATAAACAAATCAACTGGAAAGGAAATCATTATTTTCTAGCACTTCTATTTTCTTCCTTAGGGTCTAGGGATGTTTACACCAAGGGAAGATGTATTCAGTAAAAATCAAACATGAACTTACCCTGTGAATTTTGCTCATCTTAGGACACCAGTTCTCCATGAACTCTCGAGCCTTGTTAACGAGCACATCTAGCTCTTCTAACTCTTTATATAGGATTTCATCTGAAGGTATCTCTCCATCAATTACATCATCAAGCAGCGGTTTCAAAAGTTTCAACACAACTACCATATTCCTATAGTCCTCCTCAGCAGGAACAACTTTTATTGTCTGGCTTGATACCAGATGAATGAATCGAGATATACTGTTTACAAGACATCTCACAGAGGTTGAGTCCATCTGACCTGTATTTAATGGAGCATATCAGAATTAAAAAAAACATATGATAATTGAAAAAATTAAAAAGCTGATCAGGCAACATCTGCTTATAAGTGCAAGACTGCCCTTGAAAAATCTCAAGTTTGCATCTTTGGTTTTGTTGTCTTTTTCCCATAATCTAAGAATGTCCACTCAACTCAATCAAAGATGCACTGCTCTGAAAGTTATTAGTTTGCCAATGCCATGAAACCTGGCCCTATTTTCCATACGATGTAAAGAAATCCACTTGATTAAATTTCCAATTTAAATATATAAAAAAAATATTTTCCTACAAACAAAATGCTTTTGAGTTTAACTATTGCCTATGGGAAGAACACACATCAATTATTCTAGAAAAAAATATTTTTTTATACATTCATGGTATTTTCCATGTTGACTTTCCCCCCATAGAGTCTAAGGAAACTTTTGACTAACTTTCCAACAGAAAAGTAATATAAAATAAAACAAAAGATCAGATCAGATCTACACATCTTCAGAAAAATAATGGTAGCTTGGTAAGTGAAAAATGGCTTTTCACTTCAGTAATGGTAGCTACTAAAGTTTATTATGAAAACATTTTCATAGTTTATTTGGTTGTGGGTTGATAAAAGTGAAGTGTAATATATGCACACCTCCATTGTTTCTTAAGAGAACACAGATAATGAATTCTTAAAACTTCAAATGATGAATGACTTTTCACCCTTCAAATTTCAGATGAAAGCAGGACTATTTCCCAGAGCTGAAATCCAATTCAAAACAACAAAACCAGTTTCCATAATGAAAAAAAAAACACCCAAATGTTTCAGAGAAACTATAAAGCTTATTGAGAAATCCACATTTAAACACACAAAGGAAGCTCCTTTTTTAACAATGAAATGAAAACCTACCTCTTTCTTGAAGTTGGTTCAAGCCGGTAAAACAAAGAAAGCACAGATCCTGATGAACATTTGAGTAATGGTTAAAACAGCAAAACCTTCAATGGAAATGATCATATTCGAAACCTTTAAGCACTCAAGCTCTGAACTTTTTCATCAGCAAAGGCTGCAAAAGAAAAAGAGGGAGAGAGCTGCAGAAAAAAAAACTGATGAAATAAAATTGAAAAAGAAAAGAAAAAGTAAACTGGGTGGGGCCCTTTTTCGTTGAAGATTTGTTGGGTTATGTCTTATTGAGTTGAAAACTAATAAAGAGTGGGGAGACAGGAGACTTGGATTTAATTATGATTAAGAATGAGATTTAGTATTTAATCAAGTGATTAGATACAAACTAAAGGAATCATGATCATGAATGAATGAGAGGTTATACAACTCATTTCTTTCTTACGGTGGTACCTTTAGAAAGCTAGTAACTCCTTTATTTTCTTTGCTGTTGTTGACTCCCTTCATGGCGGAGCAAAATTAGACTTGAAAAAATTAAAATTTTCGATTTAACTCAAGGTAAAAAAAATTAACTCGTTTTGACTTGACTCGAAATTACATAAACTCTACTCGACTAGAAAAAATTTTAAATAAAATTTGAGTTGTAAAATAGAAATTCGAATAACTCGAAATTTTTAGTAATTAGTGGATTATTTTTAAGTTGTTTATCGTCCGTTGACAAACAATTTTTATTCACGGTGGGGATATTTTGACCTAAAATAAAAAGTTAGAGGCTAAATTGCTTAAAAAAAATAAGGACCAAAGTCACTATTTAGTCAAACGTTAGAATCATTTTTTGGGCTTATATAAAAAATTTAGAATGAGGTATTATGAGTAGATTAAAAACCATATAAAAATATTTTAAAAAATCATATATTTTAAAATCATATACTACTACATAAATTACTTCAATATTTCTTACAAACAAAGAGAATTTTACTCTACTAACAGTTAATTGTCTAGTAGGATGAAGTAGTAGATCTTTTAAGTAAAGTCAGATGTTCGATTGTTGATATTGTGGATGAAATAAATTGAGTTGAGAAAGTCACCACATAATGAATTTGTACAGTATTCGATCTAAATTAATAACAAATTGAATACCTGATTATATAAAAAATTGCTCTTTGTTGCATTAATTATAATAGGTTAATCCCATTTGATCCTATTGATGGGGTTGCCAGCTAAGGCCTAAGAGCATATTTATGTAAAGATGAAGAAGACAGGGTCCAATGTGCAGTAAGTGAGTTAGTTGCATCATGTCTCACCCTCCCTATTTCATGAATTGTAAGACAAGAAACATAACAAAAAACATGGATCCGCAACATTAACTGCCCCCTTCTGTTTTAGAAAACTCCAAAACCAGGTTGGGACACGAACTGCCCTACCACCATCCACCCAGCCATCTAGTAAAAATGATGTTTCAATCGTAGATGTGTGAGTTTTAGTTTGGCATTGTCAGTGCTCAGTCTTCCTCTCCTTTGCTTTGTACTTATATTCCATGTGTTGTTGGGTGGGAACAGAAAATGAAGTGGTTTGAGTGACATTTTTCAATGGATGAAAGGGCTGAAGTTGTTCCCCAATTGGAGAAAAGGGTTAAAGATTTTGAAGGCCTCTTGTCTTATCAGAGCAGTAATCAGTTTGGTTTTCTGTGTTCTTAAAACTTATCCTAGTCTTCTCAAGTGTCGGTGAGAGGGTCAATCCAGTCCTTTCACAAGTTCCTGAGAGTGAGGCTGAGGCTAATCTCAAATGGATGATTCCCAAGTCTAATTATTAACAAAAATGAAGAGTGCTTCATTGAAGCAGGAGAGATGGGCAGCAGCATTCAGCAAGGCATGTGGGGGTGAGAGGGTCAATCCAGTCCTTTCAATTATCGACTAATTCGGTTAATTAACTGAATTAATCGAACGAACAAACAATTTTATATTCGTTTATGTTCGTGTTCCTCGTATATGTGTTTGAAAATTCCAGAAATCAACCCAAATGAGGAAGAATACTCATCTTCTTTTTTATCATCACTAAATCATAGTCTTCAATGGCAAATATACAAGCAATTTTGCGCATACTCGTGAACATAGCATTCCAAAGAGCGATTGTTTTCCCATGGCAAAATATAACCTGACGACCAACTTTGAACTTCTTTTCCTCGGAATTTTTTATTTTGCATGTGCACTCATATGTTATAATAAAACAGCGATAGGGAAGAAATCTCCGGTGGCAAAGAACCTTAGAGATGGCGGCGACCACTAAGGTCTTGTTAATCGAGGAAGATGAAGCTATTTTAGGTTAAATATAAGATAAATATTAGCCTTTTAATTTATTTAATAGTTTGTTATGAACATAATTTTATTATTTTTGAATTAAAAAATAAAAACATGAAAAATTGGCACAAAAAAAGCATTTTTATGTTGTGAATAAAATAAAGAACAATAGTAAGAACAAGAATGGAATAACAAAGAGATGAGAGGAAAATTTATATTATTCTCAATAATCAAGTGTATACAATGTCTTCATTAGATCGTCTATTTATAGGCATAAAAATTACATAATACATTAAACTTTAATTAATGAAGATAATATTTCTAATAATAAAGTAAATCAAATCTCCTTAATAAAGTCTCTATCATTATAGACATCCACACATAAATATTTATAACATTTTAATAGATTTTATTATTATAAAAGAATAATTACTCTATAGGTACTAATAATTTTAAAAGTTATTAAAATAGTTAATGGTGCATATCGATGCATATGATTGATTGTATATTTCGATAAATGACGTTTACTCTAGAATTTTAAGAAGTAAAATAACTCCTCCATTAAAATTGTGCCATTTAAAGTTTCCTTGCTACGTTTGTTTGTCACATTTCTAATTTGTTAAGAATCTTTTACGAATTTTGTATGATCTTGTGAGTTATATCCTCCGTCAAAAATTTGTTTTCAACATTGTTTTTAGAGTTGGAAGATAAAATTTTAAAATTAAAATAAAACACATGTTTAGTAAAAAACATTATTAGATTCAATTGGTTGTCTGATGATAACAACGGAAGATCTAACGAGATAAAGTGTTAGATTCTTTAACCAATGAATCGGATATCGATAACAGCAAGATCCAATCCCATTTGCATTATTCTACTCTCCCAACCATTTGAATGAAGTGCCCCTCTGCTCTTGATTATTAAGTTCTGCAGATTCAGCTGCTGTTTGATGTGCTACCACTGCACTTCAACATCGGGCATCTAGAAGCTCTCCAACTATTCATTATTTTTAGCTTTCTCTTCCAACATATTCCGAGTTATGATTTGTAATTTTGTGTCAAACTTTCCTGTAGCTATAAATACTTACAATCACTTTGACATCTACCAATTGAATTCCAACATATATATATTTTTTCTGATTTTTGCGGGGGGAAACAAACAGTTTATATTTCCCCCCACAGAAAATAAGCCATAAATCAAAGAGGGCAAGAACCGGAGACTCGGAACAAATGAGGATCTCCAACGATCAATCAAATGCACCTCGGTCTCGAAATGTGTAGCTAAGCTATTCAAACTAGAAACTATAGACGTTCCATAAGCAATTATTCAATATAATTGAAACTCAAAATCCAACACAAGGCAGACACCCCACCCTGTTCTTTCCAAGGAAAAGAAAACATCATGAAATTTCCCCAGTTGCCTTGTATCTTAAACGAATAAAAGGCAATCGTCCTGAATAACACATGAACTTAAATACCCTCTTTGATTCTTTATTCTCCCCTTCATTTCAGTGTTAAACTAAAAATATACCCACAGAGGGGGGAAAAGGTGTAACAAAGACAATAGATACACAGTTATGTGTAGACAGTTTAGGCTTTGTGATTCTTCACCATGTCATCGACATCCAGCTCTACTTCCAACACTGGAGAATCCTTTCGCATGCTGTAATGACTGTTACACAAACATTATTTCCAACACAATCAACAAAACTTATACCTAACATGAAACCGATGGTTTTAAGCTAAATAATTACTATAACGGAGTTACCTATTCTGAACAGGACCATGATCAACAGCTGTTCGCAGACAATATATAGCTCGGCCAACTATGTCAGTCATGGGAACTGGACCAAATAATCGACTGTCCTTAGCTTCCTATAATCTCAAACAAAGAAAAAAAATAAGACAAAGCATAATGGAGGACATGGATCAGCTTCTTCAAAGCCATATAAAAAGTTGAATAACATTTGTTATTCATTATTCGGAATGGTACAATAAATATGCATGTAATAGCTCTCAAGCAGCCTCTAGAATCAAATATGTGAACCAGATTACTGTTTGTTTGATAGATTTATATAAGAATAACGGCCAAAACTTTTAGTGGTTGTATTACTAACATTTTATACCTTGGGCTTCAATTTTTCATTGTCAGCCAATACCCAGCACTGGTCCTTTTCAAGAACAAATGGCTCATCCTTTTCATCCTTAGACACCATTTCATATCCTTCAGTGGCAGCCAATCTTCTGACGAGATAGTTATCAGAATTGTCAGGGTCCTTCATGACAATGACATCCCCAACAAAAACTCGACTGTCCAGAAAAAGCATAAAGTTAAGAACTCTTGAAATCATATCCAAACAAGACGAGTAAATATGAAAGAGATATTGAACAGAAAATGATGGCGAGAAAGAAAATCATAACAAGATTCAGTTCAGAGAGCATTGATTGAATCATCAAACTCATGAGTGAGGATGACAAGTTAATATACCTTTTACCTCTCACAAATATGAGCTAAACTGATGCTCAGAATGAATATAATTATTAAACTTAAGAAAAGCATAACTTTCACAGAGGTTAGATGCACAGGTATTTAAATGGATTAATTATGATTCACAATGGACCATCTCAAACAAGAGTTATGAAACCGTAAGCTTATTTCTCAGGTGCTGTAAGAGCAGCATACTTTGGGTCTGCGGATGGAATCTTCCGTACAAGAAGAGTACCCCCTTGTTCTCCAACAGTTGGGGCCATCGCCTCTCCTTTACTCCAGTGTAAGTAAGTCAATTTTCCCTGAAATACATTTTTCCAAACAGTGTCCTGTAATTCCCGGTCACTGATTTGACCTCTCTTATAGCTCTGTTCCACATCAAGTTTCCTGTTAGAATAGTATAAAAAATTCTACCAAGAAAATACCTACCAAAAGTTTTGCAATTTCTGAAACCAATAAAATTTATGCAGCATAACAAAATGGAAGCATGAACTAACCATAGAAGCCACCTAAAATTTTAAAAAGCTCAATAGTCAGCAGAAGTATCTCTACATCATAAACTAAGCATGAAGACTTTACAAATATAGCTGATGAATCTTTATTCTATTTTTGAGTATTCCTCTAATCCTCTTTAAATTTCCCAATTTTTTGAGTGAAAAAAACTTAGTGATATGAAAAAAGGTCTAAACCCATCACCCTCTCATCCCCTACTACAGGATTTTCTTAATGTGATGAAATTTGCTGATGCAAGCTTATTTTTGAACTACAGAAAGACTCTAACTTTGGCCAGAGCATGGGACAAATTGAAAAAGAACCAAGAGGGATTGCTCTCACTATCTTCGCCAGGGACCAAAAATCTAATATATATTTTCCCTCTCCACCCAATTTATACATGATCTTCCACCTTTTAACAAACCCCACATTGAAATTACCCCATTTATATATGCTTTAAACCAAGAGGTCATCTTTTTTTCCATCAAATAGGTTTGAAGAATCATACTTGCATCAAGACTATAAAGCATTCCATAATGTATGTGATTCCCTTATAGCCTTTGCCCTAATCAAACCTATATTTGAACACTGACTTCAACATTTAGTCTAAAAACAGGTTTAAAGCTAAAAAAAAAAACATGTACATATCAATATCAATTAATATACGGAGTTGACATCATCATATTCAATGGATTTTCATACACTTGCTAAGAATTTCACTAAATGCAATTATTTTTTATGTAAAAAAATGCATAGAACATAAAGGTAAAAACAGATTATGCAATTCCAAAATCAGAACCATTATCATGATGAAACTACCCATGATCAAAACCCTAAATAAAAACTGTCTAACAATCCAAAACACAAAGTTCATGCATTAGAAAAGAAGAAATGGAAAACACGGGTGACTACCCAAACTCCAAAAGGGAAAAGTCTCCACATTCACCCAATAAAACAACCATAAAAAGAGCTCAAAATCCGTTTCTGAAAATCATCAAAAATACGAAATAAGCCATGCCCAATGCTCCGGAATTATAAGTTTTCCGCATATGGATTAGAGAAAACCTAAAAATGAAAAGTCGAAACCAATTACAAAATGTGAAGGGAGATAAAGATAGAGAAGATGCGACCTTCCAGCTGAGAGTGAAGGAGTACTCGATCTTGTGAACTAAGTATCGACACCAAGTCGACAAAGAAACCATTGCCGAGTTTTTACCGAAATGAATTGTTCGTTCTTTCTAGAGTTTCAAGCTGTACAGCTCTTTTTGCTAGGAAGGTTTTATTTTTCCTCTTTTACATTTTTGGGTAAAATACATTAGAAGTCGCTTAGTTATAAATTTAGCAACAAACATATATTTTTTCTTAAAATTAACAATTTAGTCCCATAATTATAGATTTGGTAACAAACATGCCACTTTTCTTCTAAAAGTAAAAATTTAATCATTCAATTAAAATTTTATAGCAATCAAGTCACTCTAGCGTTAAAATTGAAACATATGAGTAGATATATTAATACTTTTAATCCTGAGAACATATACATTCTGTTAGTTTGGTCTTAATTCAAAATGATTTAATAAAATTAACCATCCGCATTTACAAATTTTGACAATAGATTCTCTTGACACGGCCTCCAATCACTTTTTGCTCTTCATGCTACTGTCCCTCAGCTTAAGGGTGAGCATTTGACCGAGTTGAGTAAAAAAAATTTGAGTTATTCAAGTTGATGAGTCCTATTCTACGACTTAAATTTTAATGAGACTTTTCTGATTCGATTCGAATTTATGAAATTTGAGTTGGGTCGAGTTGTGTACTTTTGTACAAAATTAATTGAAATAGTTTATAATGTTGTTGTACATATTGATTCCAATTAAAACAACTTTCTCTGATTATATATATTCATATTATTTTTTCACGTGTGTGATTAAGATTTGTAATGTTATTACATCATCTAAAATCATAAAATATAGTTATAATTTAATTTTCAAAGAATAAATTTTTTAGGACAATAAATTGATGGAGTATAAAGGAGTCAAGTAATTGATAAAAAGAAATCATTTACAAAAAAATACAATTAAATGACCAAATTGAATAAAACAAAAAGTTAAGAAAAAAATCAAAATTTTAAATAAATCGAGTTTTGTTCACACTCACCTCAACTTGATAATCGACATACACATACATTTCACTATTAGACAACTGACGGACTAACATAACATATCAATTCAAAGAAATGCAAATTAAACAAATTTTGAAGAACCTATACATTGTTAGGATGTTCTCTTTGTAATATTGGGTGTGACTTTCTGTTTTTTTTTTTTTTGTATATCCTACAACTTAAAGAATTTGTTTGATCGAGTGGAAAAATTGAAGATGCAGGAAGAGAATAGGAAAAGAAAGTAAATTTTGAAGGTGGCTTGATAAGATAAAAAATGTGAAGAATGATAAAAATTTTTACGTATAAACAAGTTACTTCAATTTGAAAGGAAAAGAGAAAAAGAAAATATTTGGGAGGCCTACGTTAGTTTAAAATTATGTATTTTTATAAAATTTTATTTTTTTTTTCTCTCACTTTTTAACTCTACCAAACAAGAAATGAAAAAAAATTATATTTTTTTAAGTATTTTATTTTCCTTATCAAGCACACTAATAAAAAAAAATATATTGCCTATCTTTCTATTTTTTGCCTTTTAATTTTCTATATTCTAAAATTTTCCAATTTATCAAGTAAAGCCTAAAATATTTATAATACCGTTAAAAAGGTAAGTTAAGCAGCTAAACAGTTAAGCTTATAACTTGGTCTTATGAAGCATAAAGAAAATATGGCCTTCAACATTTTATCAACAATGAAGATTAAAGAGTGACGACCGGCTGCTGTGATACTTTCAAGTTTTACCACCCAATAACTTAAGCATCTTTGGAAAGCGGGGGAAATGCGAATGCAAGATAACCCATATGAGGTATATTGTGCATTAATATTTAATAATGTGGGTTGCAAGAAAAATAAAATATAATTTCATTACTAGTATTGAAATGGTGATAAGTGTACCTTTAGAGTTTCAGTGAGATGATAGAAGTCTTTCATACTTTAATAAGTGGTTGAAAATTTAATTTTTACTCTAAGTATAAAGTAACTTCAATATTTATGACTAACGTGTTAAAAATGGCTTGAAATGTAGGAGGTTTCAAAGCCATTTAATTTAAAATTAAACAAAGACATAAGTTTGATATTAAATGGTGCATGAGATAATTGTTGTTGGTCCCTAAACTATTAGGCTATTTACAAAATTAGTCCTAGATCTCAACTATAAATAGACCTAATCACTTTCATTTTATATGGTCTCAAAATCCCAACATCTCATCTCTCTCATTTGTTGTATTTGAAATTCTTAAGAAATTTTATTTATTTGTACCGTTTTAGTAATAGTAAAGTTATCATCCGGTGGAAGTGTCCGAGGAGTAAACGAATTTTTTTTGAACTTCGTAAATTCTGTGTGTTCTCTCCATTATTTATTTTGGTGGTTTAATATTGAGTTTTTCCATTGGATTACAATATTCAATAGTTTGGCGGGTTTGTCCGCAGTACAAATTTCGGTAATTTCAATCTTGACATTTCAGCTCAATTTTTCCTGATATATGTGTGCGTGTGTGCGCGCGCGTGCGCGTGCGTGTGTGTGTTGTATATGAATATAAAAAGCCGTTTAAATTAAAATCAATATGTATTATAACATTGTAAATAATTAGAATTAAATTTGTATAGAAACTCGAAAACTCAACTCGAATAAAAAAATCCAAATAAAGTTTGAGTCATAAATAAGGACTCGTAAAGTCGATTAACTCGAAATTTTTTTACTCAACTTGACTCAATCAAACACTCACCCCTATGGTCCTACATTAGATAATCAATTTCATTATCCTGCATACCAAAGATAACAATTTCACTCTTTGACGAGTTCAATTTGAGTCCAAAAAGAAAATAAAACTGCTTCAAAACACTACACAGTACACACCCTATTGTTCAATCTAAAGTACACTTTTATAAAGATCAACATATCATCCCAAAATAGAGATATAAATTTTAATTCTATGGCATTTAGGATGAAAGTTAAAGGTTTTCTTTATCTAGCTTATAAATTAATGATCGAATGTCTTCTTTGTGTGTGTTTTCTAAAAGAAAAACTTCATAATTGCAGTTGATTTACGTTCCTCTCTTTTCAATAAAGATGGAGAATTCATATTTTTTTAACAAAAAAAAAGTATCCTAGATATAAAGGGAGGGACGATTAAATGCCACCTCCAACTTTCTACTTGGTTAATTACTTTTTCTTTTGTTTACCCTCCGACACTTTATTTGAGAAAATAATCTTATTGTAGGACTTTAAATATATATATATATATATATATCGATGATTTTAATTCTGGTACGAAATTCACTACTTTCTAAAGTATATGATATAAGTCAACAATCTTTAGAGCAGGTGGTTAAAGTTTTTAGTTGACTTCCTCTCCTTTTCCTAAGTTGTAGATCCAAGATCTAGTAGGAAAATTCACTTTCTTTTCTCCTAAATAAAAATTATTCAAAAAAAATCCAATTTGGCGGATAAATTAACAATATAACCAATTATTTAATTAATTCAATTTGAGCGTGAGTGTGACAAAAAGATATTAATTAGCCGTTGTCAAATTATGTAGATCTAGTGGCCATTTTAAAACGCCCGTGGCTCTTTTAGTTTAGTGGCAATTATTTAATAATTTTCTACCGAAATGTTTGGCGGCTTAATCTAATAATCCCCGCAATAAAAATCAAGGATATACTATATTAATAGTCCCTAAATTTTTAGGTCAATTGTAATATGGTCACTGAACTTTTAAAATTTATAATATAATCACTAAACTTCTAATACGCTTTCATTACAGCCACCATCATCTACTGTTGAAAAAGCTAACATGACACATTAAGTTTAAAAAGAAACATTTTCCCACTCTATTTTCTCTTTTCCCTCCCATTTTCTTCCTTTTTTGTTACACTTATGTTGATTTTGATATAACTAAAATTGTTTTTAAGGACCAAATTATAAAAAATTGTAAAGTTATGAAATTAATTTAATTTGTCAAAAATATGTTCTAAACCTACAAAATCGTTTTCATTTAAATGTAACTTGAACCAAATACTTCTAACATCTATTAAAATCAAATAAAATCAAATTTTGTTTTTACAAAGTGAAATTTCGAAACCTCTCTAAATGTTTCGAAACCTTTTTGAAGAATTTCATCCCAAATTTTTCAGTAAGCTTTCAGGTTTCGAAATTCTTCTTAAGGTTTCGAAACCTTAGGTTAAGTTTCAATACTTTCCCCTTGTTGTTTCGAAATCACACTTCCAACGATTATATTTTGTATGAATTTTCAGTTGATGGTTTCGAAAAATTTTGAAACTTCTGTGCAGGTGAGCAATAAATGTTCGTCTTTAATGGCTTTCAACGACTTCAAACTCTCTCCGAAATCTCACAACAATTAGAAAAGTTAATGAGCATATAAAAGGAGTCGCCAAACAGTAATGAAGCATCAAGAAAGTCAACCCAAGTTTCCAAGAGATCAAATTCCAAATTGTACTCATTTTTTTATCTTTCTTGTGAACACTAGCTTGTTCTTTTATTGTTATTCATTCTCTAGTGTTCTTGAGTGTGTGAGAGAGCTTAAGGGCGCGTTTGGTTCTTGAGAATAAAAGTTTTTTTTATTTTTATTTTTTTAAAAATAGAAAATATTGACGAAAATGCATTTGGTTGTGAATTAGAAAATAATTTCTAGAAAATGAAAACAAAATAAGTAAAAATTTAAAAATATTAAAAAGCTATTTTCACTGTTTTCATTAAAAATATTTTAGAAAAATAAAAAATATGAAAACAAGAGATTTTTAAAATTTTAAGTTTATTTAACTCGAGAACAAATTCTTTTAATGATAATTTTTTACATCTTTTTAACCATTTATAATCTTTAAATACCAGTTTTTTTTAGTCTTTAAACATAAACTCTCCACTTTTATATCTCGTCAATTATTTAAATTCTTCTTTTCCTTTTCTTTTTGTCAAGTGAACAATTAAACCTACCTTTATTTATTATTTTTATTATTACTATTTGTAAATGAGTATTCATTTTTACTTTTGTTGTTTGAATTTTTTTGAGATAGTTTTGTTGTAATTTAGTATTAATATTTGTTTATTTGTTTCATAGGCGTATAGATATCCAAACATACTGAAATTTTTAGTATTATTTTGTGGACAAAGATACCATTTCATAGGCGAAGTATTGGTGTGTTGAAAAAAATTTGTTATACTAAGGAATATGCTCAATTATCCTCTTAGAAAACAACGTTATATACCGAAATTATGTTGTATTGTGCATAATTTTATTAGGTTGGAAGCTGAAAATGATAAATTGTTTGAATAGGGTGAAAAAGAAAATGAACAAGAACTTGATGACACGGAAGCAACTTTTTTTGGTTCAAACGAGGAGCACCTCACATGTGATATGTCACAAACTGCTAAAATGACTCAAGTTAGAGATGAAATTATAACATCATTATGGATTAATTATAGACAAATTTAAAAATACAGTCATTAAAAACTGGTAATAGTTACTTCTAGTGAAACACATTTTCTATTATTCTTATTAAAAATAAAAATTATTTTTATTTATTAATTTTTTTGTCTATTTAATTATATTTAATTTATTATATTTTAAATATTTTATTTTAATTTAATTATTTGATAATTACTTGTTCATTTTCATTTTAAAAAATTAGATACCAAACACAATTTCACTATTTTTATTTTAAAAACAATTTTTCATTTATATTAACCAAACATGTTTCTATTTTTTAAAAACTTGAAAATGAAAATGATTTTCTGAAAATAAAAATAGAAAAGATTTTCTAGAACCAAACGGACCCATGCACATTTTTTGTGAGAGTTTTCTGAGTTTGTTTCTTTTTACTTAAATTTGAGAAAGAATTCAATAGACTTTGGGTAAAAATCTATTGAATTGTGTAATGTTACTCTTATCATAAAGAAAGACAAATTGGTGGATTTGTGAAAAATCCTTAGTGTGGTAACTAAGCCTAAGCCTTTACCGAAGTCTCAACCCTTGAATATTGGATGTAGACTCCATTGAAAAAGTTGAACTACTTTAAATATCATTACAATTAGTTTTCATCATTTTTTTAAAATTTCAATTAACCTCCTCTTGACTATACTCGATCAATTGTTACACTCAACAATTCCCTTCAATCCAAATAAAAAAATGTTTTTGATGAGCATAAATTTAATTGTAAAATTTGAATACTATTAACAATGACTTGAATTTTTAAATCCAAAGAATAAAATACTATTACCGCAAATACACAAAATACAATTATAAAGTATTTGAAACATAATAAAATTTCTAAAACGCCATATCAATGATCGAAACGATTAGTCCCTTTCTCTTTAGCTTATGGCTTTTGATTTTTAAGAATCAATTTTTGTAAAAAAAGGAGGGAAAGGGGAAAAGAAGAAAGATACATGTTAAGAAAATGGGAGGAAGAGGAGAAAATAAGATGAATTTTTTTTTTATTTTTTAATAACACTTGACGGTCGTAAATGAAATGAAAGTAAATTAAAAGTTTAATGATTGTATTACAAATTTAAAAATTGATGACCATATTACAAGTGTCCTAAAATTTAAGAACTACTAATGTAGTTTACCTAAAATTAATGGTGAGACACGCAATCCTTTGAAATTCATATTTAAAATTTAAAAATTATATTATTTAAAAATAATTAAATTTTTTAAATGGGTTTAAATGAAAAATCAACCCCTAAATTATATCTTGTGTTTATTTTTAGCCCTTAAACTATTCTTTGGTCAAAATAAGCCCCTAAATTATCATTTTTGACCACTTTAACTTCAATAGTTATTTAAATCAAAAGAAAATTATTTCGACTAATAAGATGTTGACACATCACAAAAAAATTTTAATTAATAGATAGTTTATGGACTAAAAGAAAAAAAATGACATAATTTAAGTATTTATTTTGATCAAAAAAATATTTTAAGGACTTAAAGTAACTAAAAATAATAATTTAAGAATTTATTTTCACCAAAAATAATTTAAGGGCTAAAAAGAAAAAAATATATAGTTTAAAGGCGGATCTTTTATTTAAGCCGCTTATATATGATCATACACGGACATAAATTATACAAAAAGATAAAATCAATCCCGAGTGGAAATCTTACTTCCTCGTGTTAGTATTTTTAAGTCAAATACTTTGACTTAAAGCTGATTAAGCAACCAGGATTTTTGGTGTGGAAACCGGAACCAGATTATCAAAGTATGCCAGTCTTGACCAATACACCCATGGCAAGCACAACCCCACGTCATCGCTGAATGCTGCCAAAAAATATTCTAATTTGGAGCTCACAGTCACAGTTGAACATTTTCAAAATTTCAATATCGTTGAACACATGCCAGTACACAAGATCAATGATGATTTAATTTTTATTGATTCTTTTTCTTTAAAAAAAAAAACCTCCATCTCCAGTCCGAATCACCACAAGGTTAAAATCGAAAACAAATAAAGAAACAAAAGGGTTACAACGAATTAACGAGATCCATAAGTTAATTATAATAACTAAACTAGCTACTCAGAATTCTGGTAATTCTGATAAATCCCCAACTCTAGCAAAAAGATTATACCAGAAATCCATGTTGGCATCGGTATCATATAGATTTGAACCGTAGCCATTGGCTGCTTCCATCTTTGATAATGGGGAGCTTGGAAAGTAGTGGAGACAAAGTTGCGGGTCTGAACCGACGACTTCAAAATCCTCGGCCATGCTTGAGTTGTCAGCCGACAGTACTTCCGACCAGAAGTTCTCATCGATTTCAGACACGTGATCTGCGTGTGTCTCAATCTTGGTCGTGCACATGTTGCTGTTGTTTTCGGTTGTCGTTACTGTGGAAACCTCGCTGCTCGATTCTGGTGGAGAACCTGGCATATCCGCAGCAGTTACACCGGGGCTTAGAAAATTGATGGGTGCTTGTTCTTTTTTGATGTCTTTGGCTTGTCGCTTGTTGTCATTGGGTTTCAGCCTCTTCTTCAAGTGGGTGTTCCATACATTTTTAATTTCGTTATCAGTTCGTCCCGGTAATCTCGCCGCGATTGCTGACCATCTGTAAGAGAAATAAAATCAGAATATGCTTCTGCCGTGGATTAAACAATGCGATTATCATTACTAGTAGTTGTTTGTAGCAAGGAATCTTGTCAGTTTCACATGCTTTTATGATTATATCAGTAACCTAATTAATTAAAAAAATGGTTTTATGAAACCAACGCAGATCTATTTGGAATCGGTATCTTCAAGATCAAACTCCATGATGGATAGATAAAAACGCACCTATTACCAAGCATTTGATGTAAGTTGATAATGGTATCCTCTTCTTCCCGGCTGAAATTCCCTCGTTTAATGTCTGGCCTCAAATAGTTTATCCAACGCAGCCTGCAACTCTTCCCGCACCTCAATAAACCTAGAAGAAAACAAAAAGAGAAAGCATCAGCATAAGCTGTAGAGAAAAACCCAGAATTTATGAGTTAATCAAAACAAAGTAGAAGTAAATAATGACCAGCTTGTTTCGGAAGTGCTCGCCAGTTGCCATGGCCGTTGAGATTAATGTAATTGATGAGAATCTGATCTTCTTCGGGAGTCCAAGGACCTTTCTTCACTCCCATTTTCTCACAGCACGGAGCTCTCCCCATTCTTTTCTCTCTCAAACTGCTCGGTAATGGAGATGGAAAGAAGTGACTATAAGCTCAAAACAACAGTATTTATACACGAATATGCAGTGCACAACATGATGAGAGTCGAGACAAAAGCAAAAGTCAAAAGAGTACCATTTTCATCACACTAATATTATTTCACATTTTTCAAAAGGTATATCCACTAGATCCATAATTTCCAGGAAATCTCCTCTCTTTTTATCAAGTGTGGTCACGGGACCGGGATTCATCCATTGCTCAAATAAAACGTGGGCAAATATATTTAATATACAATTGAATGGGATGTAATGATTTATGTGCACAAGTGCATGCATTTTTCATGTAGCAGTTCATCAGCTCAACTACAAGCTTCCGGGGACGCAGTGTTAGGGAAATGATCGCTTTGATCCGGTGTTCAAAGGGGTGTCTTCGAAGGCAGCAATTGAAGGTTTAAATTTGGGTAATTTTAAGGATTTAGGGACTGTTTTTTAAAAATTGTAAGCTTTCGAAATTTTATGAAAAATAGGAAGTTTTTGTTTTTAATTTTTAATTTTGAAAAAATAAATAATTTAAATATAACACATGTCAAGCATTGATTGGTTAAATATTTTTTAACACCCATCAACGGTGACACCTAAAATTATAACTTTTAAAACTTCAGGCACCTATTTTTACAAAATAATATTTTAAGCACTTAAAGTTTAAAAAAGACATACTTTGGGCACCTATTTCTAGTTTAAGCCATTAAGTTATTTGTAGTAAAAAAATTAAAGAGAATGTGATATGGGTAGTTAATCAAAATTGATTACAAATTTTATTAGTTTAGCTATAATTTTAATTTAATTTAAAAATTAATCCTCCAATCTTATAATAATATTTGTGATCATATGATTGAAAGATTTTACTCTTAATTTTTTTTTGGATAAACTGTGAAGTATTATTTATCCAAGACAGCAGCAAAAAAATTACATCATTCTTACAAGCGATTTATGTAGAGAATGTCCATTTAGGAGATCTCACAAGTTGTGTATAATTTGCCTATTTACATCAGTAAAATGCGTGTACTTGTTCTGAACTCAAATGTGTACAATTTCTCTAATACAATTAAGCAAACAAATAGGATCTCAAGTAGTTCTACGAAATTTCTTTCAGTTTCTTTCTTCTCAAATGTGGTAGATATATGCGCTCCAGGCTAGTTTAATCAGGAAGACCAACAAAGATTTACCCTTCAAGTTTGCACTAAGCCATTGCAACTCAGCATCTCAATCATAGGCAGTTCTCCAAATGTTGCATAGATGCAGAATTGAATTCCAGATTTGTCTTAAAAAATACAGCAATCAAAGATATGGTCCCTGAATTCTTGCTCAATCCGACATAACAAGCAATGTTATTTCACAGTCAATCTCATTAGCTGTAGTCGATCATGAGTAGGCAACCGTACCATCCAAGTAATTAACGTATGCTTGGGTATATGCAGCCCAAACCATATAACTATGTGTCATGAAACCTTAAAATTCTCACCCTATATGCCATTCCATACCAAAGTCATGTCAACAGATCCAGTAGAGAGTAAGCCAAGCGCCTCTGCTCCGAGCTTTATCATTTTTTTGATGCTCCAGCTAAACCAAACCTTGGCATCCATTGTCCAGTAAGTCTTGTCCATAAAAATGTATGTTCGAACTCAGGCCACCCATAGTGAGCCCTTCACAGATAGTAAGCTTTTTATAAGCATTACAAGACATGCTTTATTTCACATTCTTAAATTTTCACCCTTAAACCACCTTCACTTTTAGGTCGGCAAATAGTTAGCCAACCCATACGGACTCTTTTTGTCGGTTCATCTTTACCTTTTTAAAAGAACCTCATACACAACTGATCAATATTTTGTATGACAAACTTAGAAATGATGACTTGCCTGCACCAATAATTAATAATACCAAACATAATTGTATTTATCAATTGCAATCTCCCAGCATAACTGAGATGTCTGTGAGCCCAATGCTCCAATTGGTACTTAACCTTTATAATCAAAGCTTCACATTCTTTTTCGGTTAACTTTCTAGTAACCAGGAGATCTTTAAGTATCGCACATGCAGTTTATCAATTGTGAATTCAGTGGCCAAACTCCAAGAAAGTTGTTGTTCATGTAAGACACCAACAACAAAAAATTTAGATTTGGCTGCATTCAACTTTAAGCCAAAAATATCATAAAAAAATCTTTAGCACATTCTGAATTTCTAAGATAAAATCTAAATTACCCTTGCAAAATATTAGCAGATCATTTGCAAAGCTCATATGGGTAACATTCACTTTCTTACACTTAGGATGAAATTAAAAAACTTCATCAACAGCCGAAATATTAAGGAGGTGAGAAAACACATTCATAGTTAATTCAAACAGATAGAGAGAGAGGAGATCCCCTGTCTGAACCTTTTTCTCCCCTTAAAAAAACTCACAAGGCTTCCATTTAAAGACATATAGAATCGATTACCAGTAGCACAAGATGCAATCTAGTTTCTAAACTTAATAAGCAAGCCAATAACTTCAAGAGGATAAATAAAAAATTTCCAATTCAAATAATCAAATGCATTTTGTAAGTCAATTTTTAGAGCACACAGGGGAAATACTCTTTCTTCTATATCCTTTAACTAGCTATTGTGCTAAAAGAGAGTTATCAACAATGTTCCTTCCTTTTATGAATGCAGACTGGTTAGGCAAAATCAGAAAAGGCATTAAGTTAGTTAATCTTTCAACTAAGATTTTGGTGATAGTTTTGTACACTACAAAGCAACAAGCAATAGGCCTAAACTCCTTAGGGTGACATGCATTAGGCACTTTAGGAACTAGGGTGATGACGGTAGCATTAAAAACATGAAGTAAAATTTAGGATTTAAAGAAAAACCTGATAGTTAAGATAAAATTTTCACTGTGTCCCATGCTTTTTTGAAGAACCATGAGATGTAGCCATTAGGTTCAGAGGCTTTTATCCTTTTACTTTTAATTTTATTTTATTTAATATTTTTTATCAAATCAAAAAAGAGAGAGAAATTTAGAAACTAAATAATCTAAAAAAGATTTAAACCCAAATCACCAATTTTATTAAAACTATTTACTTTAGTGAAAAATATAGAGGCAAAAAGAATAATTAATTAATACCCTGCAAGCAGCTGTACGACCCCAGTTGTGTAGTCCCAAATATTATTCACATCCAAATGCCAAATTTGACCTTTCGTTTTATTTTCCTAATGAAAAGGCATAAGACTTTGAAGAAGATGAAGAAGAAACAAAATAGTGTTCTAAAAGGACAGTCAATGCCCAAAATTCACACCTAAAAGGTAACGACATTTAGCTCATTCTCCATTAATATTTTGAAATGTTAGATTAGCCTTGACTTCATAATTTGGGATGGTAACAGGGCAGGACGGATTTTTGACCGTTTCGACCCCGACCCGATAAATAAATATCTATATTCAGCCCCTGTCTTGTCCCTGCCTTAAAATTATGTGTAAAAGCTCGTTTTCGACTCGATCCAACCCAGTTCAAATTTAAAATTATTTTGAAAGATGTGTGTGCTTTGTTAAAGGGTTAAGAATACGTATAAATAGATACTACCTTATAATCACCTTTAGACTATTCAAAAAAAATCTCTCTGTATTTTTCATCATCAACCAAATCCATAAACAAGTTTTTTCTTCAAAAAGTCTCTTTGAGAGTCTTTTGTTGTTCAAGATTTTTATCTTGTTCTTGTTTAAAAGTGTAAAGATCCAATTGTATTGCAACGTATTGAGGTGTCTTCTCCTCGTCTAGGTTGCCAAGGTGAAACATCCACCTTTTTTAGCTCAAAGTCTCTGCCTAGGTTCCTAAGGCGAAACATCCTTAAAGGGTTAGATGTTTCATCCGTATTAGACGTCCTTAACAGAGCTTTTGTTTCCACATCATTTAGTATCAGAGATCAAACATTCTCAGTTTACATGTCAAACCTTGCTTGAGACGTTAATCATCTCGCCTTTCAGTGAGTCTTTAAATGCTGACTAGATTGAGAGATAAAAGTTGACATGATCTTTTTCTGAAACTATATATGAAGAGAAAATTAATGTACAAGTCACTACCATTTAAATTTGGCGATTACGTCCTTATTTGGAGGAGAGATTTTGAGTCAAAACGCATGCAACGACATGAAGAACTCATGGCTGCTTAGGAGGACCGGAATTCAATCTTGAGACAAGAATTTCTACCTATCCATTATCCTTGACGCAAATTCCATACAATCACCCAAGTTTTTTCCCTCAACACTTCCACTTGCATACGAATGACCTAGATTTTGATTGCAACGTTTAGAGACAGTGGCGGATCCAAAAATCTTTTTGAAGGTACACACAAGTTAAAATATTTTTGAGAGTGGGCATAAGTTATAAAAATCTCAAAATTTCAGGGGTGGGCACAAATTATAAATTTAAGGACTAATTCATAGAAATTAAGAAAATTAAAACCAAATGTGTGAACTTTGAAAAGTTCAGGGTGAGCCTGTGCCTACCCAATCATACATGTGGCTCCGCCACTGTATAGAGATGAGTCTATTTGCATGCGGGGATATTTTAGGGTGCAATTGACCCCATAAAAAGGTACCTACTATATGGAAGAGTATTTTATAAGAAATTTTAAAATTGACCTCACTTAATTTGTTAGGATATGAGGTCAACAATATTTATTATAGTATTATGAAAATTTATCATACCACATACCTCACTCCAACTTTAATATATAAAAATCTTAACTACGTCACTGTCTATTTGACGATCTTGACCGCTGGTGAGCCACTTCAATAATCCCTCATGGCTCAAAGACTGGTACATTTTGAAATCTTTTAAAATTTAAAAACATCCACCTCCAATACATAGCATTTCAGGCCCTATTGTTCTCATTTGGACCCTTTCGTTCATCAACACTTGAATTTGCAATCGTTTGGGATCTTTAACTCTATTCACAGTCTCTGTGAGGGAATTAAATTCAGTTTGAGTAGCTAGCCAGACCCTTTCATCCAGATACTTAAGAAAGACTCATCTGAACTTTCCTATGAGGATGATTGCCTCTGATCAGAAATGGAACTCTGTTGGTTGACGAATAAATTTTTTTTTGTCCCTTTTGGATGTCTCTCTTTATGTCCCAACATTAAAAAAAATTAAATTATAAATTTTGACCTAAAATTCTAAATCTTAAATCCTTAATTATAAACTCTAAACCCTAAACATTCAAAATTACACTATGTACCCTATATCTTAATCATAAACCCTAAACATTAAACCTAATTTTTTTAATATTGCGGAATAAATAAAAACACTAAAAAGGAGTAGAATATTTTTATTCTTGGTTGACAATCCTTTCATAGCATGCAAAAATAGTTCATGATTATATTTAGATTCTATTCTTTATCCCCACGCTCAAAATTAACTTTAAGGTTTATGGCTTAGGGTTTTCGGTTGGGGGTTGTGTTTAGAGTTTAGAGAATTTAGGGTAGGGTGTATTTTTTAAGGTATATGGTGTAGGGTTTAGGATTTAAAATTTAGGGTTAGGGCTTAAAATTTATTTTTGCAGTGTTTTTTTTAGTGTTGAAGCATATGTAGATACACCGAAAAGTGGCAGACGAATTTTATCCTCGTATTATGTATATTATGTAAGCTTGCCATCAATTATTTATGTATATTTTTGGGTAAAAAAAGTTGCAGTCTGAGGAATTATATTCTATTATACATACATAGGTGCACATGCAGAAAACAACTTGGATTATAATAAGAAAAGTGAATGTATAAAGCATAAACTACTCATGAAGTTTCTAAATAAAATCAACCGGAAATCACCCTAAAGTATCTAAAAGTTAGCGTGCAAACCGTATTAATAATGTAGAGATTTGGGGCGTTTTTTTTATTATTAATTTTACGAAACAGGTGCCTACCCTATTTATTTATAGTTTTTTTTTAAATAATTGTAGGATAAGACTTAACCTAAACAACCTAGGCTAATGCTAATTAACCTTTAAGATAGTAACAATATATGGGACTGTTGAGTCCAATTAAATTGTTAAGCTTTAAAGTTGTCTGTTCATGGTACTAATTATCACTAGGGTGTGCATATCAAACCGTATGCGTTAACTATAACCATTAATTAATATAATCGTTATATTTTACAGATTAATTAATCGAACTCGGTTAGATAATTTCAATTAATTGAATCACTACATTAATTTCGATGCCCGTTTATAATATAATATAAGTATAATATTCATTAGAAAAATAATTTTATTATTTTCAAAAAAAACTATGAACATGTGAAAAAAATTGTATAGATTATAAATTAACATGTAACTGAATCGTTAACGATTTAAACAGTTTTTTAACCAATCGTTTAGAATAATGGTACGGTTAAACTAGAACACCCCTAATTATCACTATTAAGTATTACCTAGGCTATGAATTAGCCTAGGCGAACCCTTGCTTTTTTTTTTTTATTGCAAATGGATATTGTTCCTTCAAATCAAAACAGAAAAGGATTTCAAGACTAGAGCCCGCAGCATAATTATTAATCACCTTAATTCAAGATTGATCTACTACCTTTTTTCATCAGCTTACTTTTATTACCATTAAAAGTCCCGTTTAAATTTCACTGTAATTTACAAGTAGAATACAAATAGAATTTGTATGTTTTTTTTATAGAATCCGCTAGTTTTATTAAACGAGAAAATAATTAATATTACAATAAGCGTTTACAATTATCATCGTAAACTAAATATATAATTTAGATATATTCTTAAAATTAGCCACTTTAGATCATATAAGGACCATACATAAAAAATGTTAAAACCCTATCCAAATGACTCAAACGAATAATAGACACGAACAAATCTGACTGCATCGGCCAACGAACCACAAAAGGGGATTAAGCTATTGAAAGACCATCGAGAACCACCAATAAGAGAGGAGCGTCTTGAGAAACTATCCACGAGCGCAAACCGCGTATCCAAATTCAATATGAGGGTCCAATGCAAGGAAGATCAACATGATTACAAATAAGCGACATCTTGATCAGTCGTGAGCCCATGGCATCGTCAAATCAAACCCTAAGAAAAACATAAAATAAAAAAATGGTAAAAAAATGAAGAAGAAAAAAAACATACCAAAAGACATAGATAAACGTGCCACAAAGGTAGATTTATTTTTATTAAAAATTAAAAAAACAAATATGGCAATCAGCAACCAGCATCAAAATTGGTGTTGTCGCTGACTAAATAAAATAAAAAAATTAAACATGCGGCGCTCAATAGATGAAGATAGTTGCGTTAGAAGAAAACTAGAGAGCGGCTAGGGTTTACAAGGAGGAGAAAAGAAAATATTGTAGGTTTATTTTAAGATCCATGTTGTTATAACTTTAAATAAGAATCTAACACGGAAATAATAAATAGAATTTATATGTTTTTTTATATGTTTTATTAATAAAACAATAAAATTTATTAATACACATGGCATAACATCGTTAATAAAGCATATAAATGACACACAAAAGTACATACAAATTTTGTTTGTAGAATACAAGTGTATAGAATGAAAACAGTATCTAATTAAAATTCAAGATTTTTTCTAGTTTTTTATTGAATGTTGAGTCTCACTGTCTCACATGCATATTAATGTGCTTCATGAGAGATTGTCGTTTGTGGTTTCTGTAAAAAAAACAATACAAATACAAAGCTGAGCTTATAACTTAGAGCAACTCATAGTACATAAAGCCAGAGAGAGAGAGAGAAGCAAAAAGTAGTTGAGCTTGTCCCTCGAAATTATGGATCCTTCCTTCCCTCAGGGCCTAAATTCGGACATCTTACTAGAATCTCCACAAGTTTTGCTTGAATGTTTCTCATCAAATAACGAGCTTTTTCTCTACCAAGATTTTCCTTCATTTAACATCCTAAACCCCAAAAATCTGCCTCCCCAGCACAGCCTTTCTCTTTCTCATACTGATGGCTCAAGAGAATCATCAGAATCTGCTTCCTATGGATCATTCGTTTCCAGTTCCGGAGCCAAGAAACGAGAAGGAAAACTACACCCAAAGCAGGAAACATCATACAGAGGTGTTAGGAAGCGACCGTGGGGGAAATACGCGGCGGAGATAAGGGATTCAACGAGGCATGGCATTCGGGTTTGGCTGGGAACGTTCGACACTGCAGAGGAAGCTGCTTTAGCTTATGATCAGGCAGCCTTATCGACACAGGGTCCGAAAGCAGTGCTCAACTTTCCCATGGAAAGAGTTCGGGAATCGCTTCAAAACATGAATTACTATTGCCGGGAAGGTGCCTCACCAGCCGTGGAACTAAAGCAGAGGAATTATTTGCAAAGGAAATCGATGGGAAAGAGAAATAAAAAAAAGCAGCCGTTGCAAGCTAAGAAAGATGTGGTGGTGTTGGAAGATTTAGGATCTGAATACTTGGAGGAACTTTTGAGCACATCAGAAAGTAGTAGCTCTCGGTGAAAATACTACTATATTAGCTTGTTAATTAAATCTGTCAGCTTAATTACAACAGCCGTCATATATATTATTTTCATTTTCTCCACTATCATATAATTGACAAGTTAGATGAAATCTCAAGCAGCCTTTCTCCGGCAGGAGCCGCTCCGGGGTTTTTTTTTTCGGTTAAAAAATAGTGCCTGAATAAATTGTTTGAAGCTTAGACGCAATGTAGGGAATGTTAAGTTGAATGCATTGGATATTCTGCTGCTTTTCGTTCGCCAACTTTGATTTGAATATTTTAAATTGAAAAGCAAAATGTCGCTGTCTGTGGAATGCATTATACTTTTCTTGTTATTGGTATATTATAGTTTAGGTGAGGAATAGTCCAAAACGAATATTGACAACGGTCCTTACAGACTATTTACCAGACTAATTATATATATATATATATATATAAAAGAAACGAATTAAGTATGCACCCTAAGTATGCACCACTCTAAAAAAACAATGGGGTATGATGTATTTTTTTTAGGATTTAAGGTTTAAAGTTTAAGATTTAAAATTTAAGTTTAGGATATAAAATTCAATTTTTAGTATTGAAGCATAAAAAAAGCACCAAAATGGTTAAGATTTCTGTTCCTTTATAATATCATATCTAAATAAACATTTTACCTTTTAAAAGACACATTCTTGTAGTAATGTTGATCACTAAAACCTAGGATGATTTTTTTTTAAATCACCTTTTTCAAAAACAATATGAAATAAACTCTAAAATGAGGAGAAAAAAACAAGTTAAACAAAAGTGCAAGTGTCACATAGAGAGAGACTGGGGGTTGAAGGGACAGTTTCTCTTAAAAATTTAAAATTTATATATAATTTGAACAAATAAAAATTTTCTATGCATTTGTATATTAATGATTTATTTTTATCCCTAAAATTTTATAAGTTTGACGCCGATTTAGATGAAGTGAAATCTGTGCTTTTGTTTTCCTCGGATGATCTTAGTTATCTGGTATCGTCTTCAATAAATAAATAAATAATCAGGCTTGGTTGATCGTCAAAGCTGGTATGGGGATGGCGTGATAGAGAATAGTTTGAACGTGTCAGAAAAAACAGGAGTTGGAGAGAAAATCAGAAAGGATGTTTGACAATGAGCAAATATGATGCACGTAAATCCAAATCCCGCCCTCCTTTTTTTCTATTTCTGTTACCATCCTACAGTTTCCAAATCAAGCTTTCAACTGCTCAAGTTAAACCAAGAACAGTGAAGGAATGTTGTAGAAATAAATAAAAAAGGATTTACTATCAAATGATTCATTCGTTTCTTGTTAGTTACGTAGCAGGACAGGTGGGTGCTTTGTTTGTTAAATTACGACATCCCAAAAGAAAGCAAAGCTGTGTATACAAAACTAGAAGCTGCTCTGGTTTAAAGACACGTCCTCTGTGTACTGTAATAGTCTAACAGATAGCTGGGGGTGGCTAAAACTTGTGAATCTGGATTTTCTCCACCTTAATACTGTGGATTTTGATAAGAATCATCCTTAAGTAATAAGCAGTTTAGTGTTGCTTAAGTAGGTCTCGAATTCGAAGCTTTGCGCATGCAGAAAATTTCTGTTAGAAACTCATCCACCAAAATTAGGTGTACGATGTTGATCGGTTTGAATTAGTTAAGGCCAAACCTTGAAGAATCGAAAGAAGAATAATTTTATTTTTATTGAAAATGGTTTTATAAAATGGATTAGATTGAAAGGAAAATGGATTCTCGATGTTGATTTGACCGGAATTTGGACAATTTTTCTTAGGATAATTATATATACAAAGATATTAGAATGGCGTAAAGCCCAAATTAGTCGAAGAATCATCTTTATTATTATTATTATTGAAAAAGAAGGTTGGTTATCCGAGCACCTCGTTAAAAAATCTCCCTAACTTAAATTGGAGTAAAAAGAGTGTACCCAGTAACCTACATAAAATCATACGTTAAAATTTTTTTCACTAATGTCCGAATGAAGTCGAGGAATCTTCTTTCTACATTAAGAAGATATGTGATTGTGGAGATTAGGAAAAATTAGGGTTCGTTTAGTTAGAAAGAATATAAGTAATTTTTATTTTTATTATTTTGGAAAATATAGAACGTCTTATATGCATGAAAAAAAAAATCTTTTTTCCTCTTCTTTCTCTCTCTCTCCATCAACTTTTTACCTTTTTTTTATCTCCTACTATTAAAAATTCAAACACATTTATCTTCTAATATAATCAGTGGCAGAGTCAAAATTTTTATATAGTGAAGTTAGAGTAGATTTTGAGGTACGATAATTATCATACCACTGCAATATAAATATTTTTGACTTCATACCCAAACAAATTAAGTGGAGTCAATTCTAATATTTTCATGAAAAATTTTATACTAACTCCTTGAAAACCTCATTTAACTCTTTAAAAATTTCATACTACAACAAATCAAGTTGGGTCAATTGACCCCTAAACTATATGTGGCTCCGCCACTGAATATAATAGGACCAAAAATAAATAAAAAAATAAGGCCTTGTTTGGTAAATAGCGGTTTGGGCAAAAATTAGAGGTTTGACTAGTCAAATCCGTTAATATTGATGTTTGGTAAATAGCGGATTGAAAGAGCGGATTGGGGTGAAAAAACTAATTTTGAAAAAGCTCCTAATAGGATCTTTTTGAGATTAGAGGTTTGATATTAGAGTTGTAATGACCCTTTTACCCTTAACAATTACCAAAAATCTCCAAATAACCTAAATTAAATAATAATATTTTTTAATATAAATAATAACATATTAAATATTAGACTTATTTGTTGCTACTACTCATTTATATGGTGACATTTGTAAGTTAATTCTATTTTTTTATTACACATATTTATATGTGCATATAAAAAAATTAATAATTATATAAATAATAAATTAATATATAAATCTTTCAAATATGTTTAGGAAATTTATATTTTTTTTACAAATCTAATTAATATTTATTAGATACAAAATATTAATAATTGATAAATTATTCAAACAAGTATTAACTATAATCACGCCCTTATATGTCATTTTACTTGTTTAAATAATCAAACATCTATCGGCTATCAGTTAATTTTACCAAACACTTTTATACAATCAGCTAATACAATCCGCTAATCAAATCAGCTAATGCAATCAGCTATCAGCTATCAGCTAGTGTAATCCGCTATCAGCTATCAGCTATCCGCTAATTGCCAAACAGGGCCTAAATATATGTATTTCGCTTTGTTTTCACTTTAGACTCAAACTTTAAATCTCTATTTGAATCTATTTAATTGAGTTTCCAAATTTAATTATTTCAATTTAAACTTAAATCTTAAAATGCTTTAATACATATCCAAAAATCTATATTATTAACTCGAAATTGGGTCGTTACAATGGGTTAATTTCATGAATAGTATTTTTCAATTGACTGATGTCTCTTATTACATTTTAAGGACGACTTTGAAAATTCTTATAAGAAAGTAAATCCAGATGCAAAGGGCGTTACAGGGGTACTCGTTTCTTACTTTTTGTGCTAAAAATAGTTTTCATTATCACTTTCTTTATGAAAATTGTGTATTGAGCGTTTCATTGATGAAATTTAGGTTGCAAAAAAGGTGGTGAGAAATGGAAATTCATGTCTGATGAGGTAAGTCGTTGGTATTCAATTATTGTAGGGTAAAGTACAAAAATGGTCATTGAACTTTGTTAAAAAAACAAAACAATAACTAAACTTTTAAATCGTACGAAATAATAATTAAATTTTATGTTTTGTAACAAAATAATAATTGAGACGTTAAATCCCGTTAATCCCTTAACGAGTTGTGTCCGCCACATCTTCACCTTTTTCCCACGTCATATTTATAAAAAATCACATTTAATAAACCCCTAATTACTCAGAACCGATAAATCTACAAAAATGGCTATGCGTTCCCCCAAAATTACTCCCACTCGAACCCCCAATTCATAGCAATTTTTGGCTCCTATAGTAGAAAGGGTCGGCACATAATAATCTCCCGAAAAAGAGCTCTCACCAAAGCTATTCCCGCTCGATTGTCGTTCCCCAAAAGTATTCTCTTCATTAACAAATTTGCTAAGCTCAATGAAGCAGGGGCAGTGTTATTTGAAAATTTAAAACAAAAACATTGATCACTGTAAGTGCAAAAGGAGGGAAAATGAAGCCTTTTAAGTACTACAATTTGATATAAATAGTGATGCGAAGCCCACTGTGACATACTTAGATTTTACGTTACTATTCTCTGTCTAAAGCAGATCGGTTGAATATGTTCATTGTTTTTCTTGAAAACGACACTTTCTTCAACACCTGCAAAAGTCAAATAAGCTATTATTCAGATATATTCATCCAAAAATTGCTATGAAATTGTTCCATGTCTAAAATGTTTTCACACCTGTAGTTTGAGTGTGGAGGAATCAAAACCAAATCTTGGACCTTTACTTTCAATCTAGTTCCCTCGGGATTAAATTTGTACCATCAATGTGAACCCTTGGTCTATGTTGCACTTATACGGATACGGGGATAGGGACGGGAACGAAAAACGATAACTTCTAAAATTACAGGTACGGGAACGACAAGGGTACAACATATAAAAAAATTAAAATTATAAATTGATGTAAAAAATCATAAATAAAGTCCATACTTCATAGAAAATTAGAAAATAAAATACATAAATAAATTACAATAATAAAGTATCAAATCTCAAGATTCAAACAATAAATTAAGTCTAAAACAATATTAAACAACACAAATCAAACATTGTTAATATCTTCCCGAGCATCTAGCTCAACAGTTTACGGATAACACTTTAAGTAAAGTTTCACCCGAGCATCTAGCTCAACAGTATGCTTATATATATTCAAAGATGAATTCTGCAAGCTCTTCTCACACATTTAAATATTTAACAAAAATAAACAATGAAGTAAATTTTGACCAGAACATTCAGCTTAATAGCAATATCATATATCTCAATTCAAAGATGAAATCTAACCTTTACTCGGATGTTCAATTCAAAACTAAAATATAGAGCAAGTTGAACCCGAATATATAGCTCAATAGTATATTCATATCTCCTCAAAGATGAATTCTACAAGCTTTGCTTGCAGATTTAGTTCAATAATAAATATGTATATCGAAATAAAATATAAAAATATTAAAGCTTACAATAGTTGAGTTCGTTTGAAAAATTGCTACAAGCAATATGCCAATATTATGGAAAAGAAGCTATCAAAGTTAAGGTTTTACAAGCAACAGATTTGAACCACGCTAATTTTATTCAAAAGCTTAAACTCTGCAAAGAAGCTAAGGTTTTCTCTTCAAAGTAAAAAAGATGAACTTGTTTCAAGAAAAGAAAAATGCAATTAAAACTGAAGATACGTCGGAGATGAAGAAAAGAAAGAGGGAGAAACATACCTAATCGCCGGAGTAAGCCTTACGCCGGCCCCAACCCTTGTCCTTGGTTGGTGACAAACATGTCTGCCTCTTTGTTCTCTCTGATTGTTAAAATGAAAACTAAGCAGTGAGCACGACTGCAATTAGGTCTAATTTGGGAGTTTTTTAATTTTTTACTTCAAAAGGACAAAAATAACCTTAGGACGACATGTGCAGGTCACATACGTCCCCGACAAATTTCAGCCGTACCCTATAATCATCGGCCGTCCTTGTGTCGTCCCCGTACCGGGGACGTATTGGGTACTTGAAACGTGGGTTCTTAGTCGTTTTCGTGCTTCATAGCCCTTGGTATGTGGGAAATCTTGGACCATTCTTGCCCTTTAACTCTCATGCACTATTCTTTCAACAACGGACAATCGAAGATATACAGTGACCCAAGCGAGAGAAGCATGTTTTTTTTCCAGAAGAGATGTGAGCTTTGAACAATCTTAGATAAACAATTCCAGGAGAGAGGTGATGTGCTGAAAGCCCTTGGAGCACATGAATTCCAGATTACTGAAATAGTAAGGTAAGGTGTAGGAAATCTTGGACCTTTCTCGCCCTTTAACTCTTATGCCGGGTATATAAGGTTTGTGTTTTGACGCGTTTTCCAAGGTAGAAGATGAAGCTGACGGGGCATAAGTGGTGAGTTGGATCGACACAGTTACCTCGTCGTTAAAGGGTTAACGTGTTTTAACGTCTCAATTACTATTTAGTTACAAAACATAAAGTTTAATTGCCATTTTGTAACATTTAAAAGTTTGGTTACCGTTTTGTTTTTTAACAAAGTTTAGTGACCGTTTTGGTACTTTACCCATTATTTTAATTACGTAAGTGAGCTAGGTGGCCATATCGACATACGACAAACCGGCCTGTGAGTTGAAGTTGAGGGAGACTTTTGATATATTCAATACGTATGATAGGTTTTTATTTTGTAACCCTCTCGACCCGACCTAGATGCGAGACCGAATCGAACGGGTCACACGGGGAATATTGAAGTAAATCGGGAAGGTTTACCTCAATAAACGATCATATTTTTTCCTTTTATCTTGTCTAGATGCACATTATCATCATATGTGATTCAGACTCGCAGCGGAAGAAAATTCAATTCAATCAGACATCGATTTGACATTCAATTGATTATAAACATAGATTAGGGACCAATTTTTAATTTATTGAATATCAGGGACTTCATCCAATTTATGGTTACCAACCTTTAATTAGTCATATTACATGGCACTGTCAAATCTCAGCTCAATTCGATCATCCAAACACTTTTAATTGCATCCACAACATTTAGGGACTAAAACGTAAGAAAATAGAACTTCAAAGATTCCCAAACAACTATTTTACCTGTCACCGTATCGATACACCAAGCATCGTATCGATATGGTTTTTAGGTAATTTAAATTCCAGATTTCAGTAGCTCAAAACCGTATCGAAACGGTCCAGCGTACCGGTTCTCCCAGCCATTTTACTCAAAGACCGTATCGATACGGGTTTCCCCGTACCGATACGCTAAACCCAATTTGGCCTAATCATACCGATACGATACCCCGGGTACCGATACTCCTGGGCCTGAAATGTCCATTTTTACTGGTTTAACATATAATTAAGCCAAGCAATCCACCTAATCATTCTTCTAAGACATATACAACATTTCTAAGGATCGATCCTCAACCAAACATAGCATAATCAGCATCATATCATTGCATCATAATTCAAAAAGAATCTATAGGCATGCTTCATAAAACTAAATCAAGTAAGATACCAAAAACCATAGCAAAGCATAATCCAAACATCAAAGGCCATTTACATGTCCAAAATAGCAATATAAACTTGCTCAAACAGGGAGTTTACACATATCTCCCAAAAACACAATGGATTCCCCATTACCCTTATTACTCATAGTCTAAACCAAAAATATACTTTCAAGTAACAAAAGTCTCTTATGATCCATTGCTTCCCGCTTCCTCCCAAACTCTAATTCTCTGTATTGATGGACAAAGAGAGCGTAAGCACACAAGGCTTAGCGAGGAATGCTCAAAAACAAGACACCATCAATGCATTGTAAACCATTTTCTAAAACCACATTAAAATCTCATTTCAATTACTTCAAATCAACATTTGAAACATCATCCCCTTAAAACCATGCACTTTAATCAATCAAAAATTAGCATATTAGACCATATGCAATATGTATCATAAAATCACAGCAACTCACATTGCTAGCCTCAATTTAAGCCTCCCCATGCATAACATACCATATGCAAAGCTTAAAGAGTAAACATGTATAAATTTCATTATACAACACATGATACATCAACAATTATATTGGCTTACAAATGATCATTTACCAAGTTTCATTCCCAAAATATCATTTCGGATACACGGGTTCAACAAGTGTTCTCATAACACTTCAAGTTATCTTAATCGGAATAATGGTGCGATCACAACCAACAGGGACAACAACTCTAATCACCAGTTAGATGCTTAACCCACTAACGAGATACGGGACACCAACCTCCTCGATCATTAGGGTACTTGGATGGAGATAGGACACCAACCTCATCGACATCCAAGGCGACTTATTTATAGTGCACTCAATCCTATAGCCGGCTAACTATATCTGATAGCATTTTCAAAATCATTTCCATACCATCACTTGCATGCAAATATAATTTACATTTAACCACACACCTCACTGTTTCCGAAGCGTCATCATTAAATCATTCTCCAAAGCAACAAATCATGCTTTAAACACAAGTATAAAACATATACTTACAAGGATCACTTATCATGTACATCATTCACCATTTCATCATTAAAAACAATAAATCACATACTTTAAACATGCTTTACCAGTAGGTAACAAGTAATCAAAACCAAGTGCATAAAAATCATTTCATAATAGCACGACCGAGAGATAAAACCACTTATACTTACTTCCGAACTTAGAAAAGCGTTTCAAGCTTAAATCTAAGTTCCCCAAACCATCTTTAAAGCATTTGAAAGCTGAAATTCACGTTCTCACTCACCGAAACGCGAAACCTGGATCCGTCGATGCAAAACTAAGCGTTCGAAGCCTCCAAAGCTCCACTGATGTCTTTCAGACCAACCTTCCATGTTTTAACCACATAATAACAGAGGATTAATGCATCTCAATGCATTCAAAATCCTAGCAAGTAATTCCACAATATTGCCTTGCCAAAAACTATCAGTCGCCTATCCAAAAACAACATTGATTAACCTCAAAACTTAACCCAGCCAAAACCTAACACTTTCAACCATCAATTAACATTGATTAACATCCAAAATCATCATAGGAACCTAAACAACTAGAGATTCACATAGTTTCGGGATTACAATGTTAAAACATTTATCTTAACATTATTAAACTTTAAAATCATGATTAAAATCAATCATAAACCCAACAAAAAACATATCCAAAATGAATCTCAATCAATTTCACCAATTAAACCTCAATTGAACCAAATTTTCACAATTAAAACATGAAAACCCATTTGAAAACATGTATAAAGGATCAAGAACTTGAGAATTTCGGTTAAGAACATTACATTAGAGGAGAAAAATGTAGCTCACCTCCAATGGATGTTTCCCCCTTAATCTGGTATATTTTCATGTAAAAACAAGATTAAAACAATAAGGTTTTGATAGGAAAACAATAAGAAATCATTTGATAACAAAACATTAGAGAAATCAAGAGTTTACCTTAAGATTTTGAAGAAGAAATGGGTGTTTGGCTGGAGAGGATTTGAGAGAAAGTTTTTTAAAGAAAAGAAGTTACGTCAAATTTGTTTTAATGAAATAACCACCAATTAATTCCTCAAACCTATTTTATTAATTAAAAACCATTTAAAATAAGCCAATTAAGGGATAAAAGTCTGATATTAGACTTTGGGCAATTAGCTCCTTAAAGATTCAAAGTTCCGATCATTTTACAAAACAATCACTAAAACAGTTTACAAAGTTTACATTTTGGTTACTAAATCCAAAATGTCTGAATTCCAAATACCATTTTCCAAAATTGATTTCACGGAAACATTTTATATATTTAAAAGGATTTTAGATAATTTTTCTATATTTTTATTGCCTTCCAGAATAGGTTTTCCCTAAACTCATCCTGAAACTTAACCGAATCTCTAATCTCAGTCCAACAGACCCTAAAACCATCCCAAAACCTCTAGGCCCAAAACCAAGGCGTTAGATATTTGAAATAAGACTAATTTGATTGAACATATAAATATAGAGGATTAAATGTGCTATTATTCAAATTTCTATAATTGCAATGTTACATGTGTTAAGTCTTTTAATAGTTGAGTGACTGTTTTGTAACAAAACATGAAGTTCAATTGTCATTCTGCTATTATTCTAAGGACCTTTTAAATGCATAGAAAAATTCTTAAAATTAAATATATTTATATCAGACACATATAGGGATGGCAATGGATCAGACTTGGATCGGACTTTATAAAGTCCAAGTCCAATCCAATTAATAATCGAACCTAAAAAATCAAAGTTCGATCCAATAAAATATATAAAATCTAAATCTAATTATTTTTTTTCCTTTTTAAAGTAACAACTCAAACAAATATCTTTAAATAAAAAATATTTTTCATCAAACAAATATATTTAAACAAATAGCACAAACAAATCTCAACAAATATTACAATCCAATATAAAATAAATTAAAGTAACAACTTAAACTTCAACTAAAAAAACTCAACAACAAATAAATTATCCTTACATAAACTACTATTGTTTTACTAGTCTACTAACATAACTACTTTCCAAATCACAATTATAAAATGTCTAATAAATACTACAATCCAAGATGAAACAAGTTAAAAATATAATTAAAATGTAGCCAGCAACTCAATTTTTTCCAAGCTTGTCCCAATTCCGACAATTCACGACTTACTGAAGTTAATACATAAGCCCAAGCATACTTCAAAGCTTCTCATAATTCTCTTCACATTTAGTATATTTTTTTCATCTTGATCCAGAAATCATAATTAACGGACTGGCAGGAGGTTTGATAAAGACAGGGTCAACCAGAGCATAAACCTTTAAATTCTGGTGGTAACTTGTTTACTTTTGATTAATCTGTTTCGGTAGAAAGATGGCGAAACTGTGTAATGTATTACCCGGTTCTTTTTCATTTTTGTTTTGGGAGAGCATCAGTTTGTATTCCGGCTTATGTGTACTTTTTCCTCTACTTAAGATTACAGAGGTTTTGAATGAAGCATATGTAGAGAATTTGGGTGTACTCTATTTATGAGCGCAAGTGCACACTCTTGTCAAGTTATAGTATATAAGATATCGTCTCCCACAAGGATTGGACAGCTTGGTTCGAATTGTTGTTCCTGCACAAGTAAAGTAAATGCACAAGTAAGGTGAATGTTGAGAAGAAAAGTAAACTAAAAACACAAGTAAAAAAGGAAGTAATTAGGTTGATAGAGAGGGCAGAGTTATGCTGCTGCTTAGTGTAAAACTGCGTTGAATATGTCAAGTTGTTCTGCGCTGCCATGATCTGCTGCCTTGGCAAGTAATGACGGATTGAGGCTACGACAACTTTCGCTGCCACGACAAAACTCTGCTCTTGCAACTTTCGTTGTCCCGTCAGGTGAGACGGAGAGAAGTCCCGGCGGCAAGTCTGGCAGATACTCCAAGTTTAGCGAAGCAATTCTGAAGTGATCCTTCCTATGTCTAGGCAATGATTCTGTCACCACGTGATGTAGGCAATACCTAGCAATCTCAACATAAACCTAATACAGACAGTCAACGTTTGGTTGCTCCTTTTAGCCGCTAAAATTCTAGCTTATGTCTAAGCCGAATTAGTTAACACCTCGACATGATGAGACCATGCTTAATTCTTTCGTGAGTTTGACACTCTCGTGCCCGACAAATGGATTTCTTCAACTGGACTTTTAAAACTAATTGAAGAATTGAAGAACATGAATTAAGCAAACTTGGAATATTTTATTGCAAAAACAAAACTTGAAAAACCTAAACAACCATTCTCACAACTAATTTACAACATAACTCTTAACCCAATAGAAGTTTAGAACATAATGGTGGCAAGAAAACCTAAGCTATGCCTATAGAAAACCTCAGATTTCTCCCTCGAAATACAAAAACATGTGAAGTATATATAGGTCATAGTCTAGGTTAAGTCCTCCTTGGAGCAGAAGTCTTCAAAGAGCTTTTGCATTAAATGCAACTTTAAATTTTGATTTCTTTGAATTGAATTTGGACTTCTTTTCCCGTTGCCTTGCTCCGCAAGTAAGCTCATTCTTTCTCTTTGGGCGGCTCTGCATTCTACTACATGCGTTAGAAAATTGTGTGATCGGCACCATTAGAATCATGATTTTTTTACTATGTCGATCGGACTCCAATTCTCCAACTCCTCAGTTTGCTGCCATGGGCGACATTGGGCAGCACTAGGCTCACTTTGTTGGCCTCGTCTATTGCCTCAGCATCCTCTCTTCTAGTCTGTCCTCCTTATGTCAGCTTCTAGCCATGGAAAACTAAATATACACTAAAACAACATCTTTATTATACCAAATAACAAATATTCAATAAAATCATGACAGAATAAATAATGCCGTAAAATGCAATGTATGGACCTAATTATACCTAAAATGTACATGAAACAGCAATAAAACGAGATGAAATGTGTACAAAATATAGGACTGTTGTGCACTTTAAAATCAGGCTGGTGTTCATGGCCAAAATGGACACACCCATGAGAACTGAACAGAAGTTGGAAGATTCCTGTGTAAGGTATAATTTTACGTTTACACTGATAGCAGGACAGTTCAAAGACATCAAGTCTACTGGACAGCTAGTAAAGTATGTATATCTTTACAAGGGAAGGTTCAAAGGGTAATACCTACCTATCCTATGCAGGTTTCAACCATTGAACACTATTAAACCTTAACCCAGACAATTTTCATTCATGTGGGGATTGTTAGAAAAATGACATGGTTTATGGACATTTTTGAGCTTGAATTTGAATAGGTTCCATTAGTCAAATTATTTGAGACTAAGTGGATTATTAATCTACTACAAGAGTAGATGAAATGTGTATGTTTACATGCTCAAAATGTTCAATGGGTGAATGAGAAATTGTTGCTCAAAGTAACACCCATAATGTTGGAAAAAATGAGATGGAAAGTAAAATGTCCCAAACTTGTTGGGAACATAGATTTGGAAAGCTTTATATGTAGAAGCTCTTCATGTTATTGTTGGAAACAAGACAAAGGCTTGGACTAGATACTTTGGGCTAGTCATAGTTTAATTATATAAAAATCAAAGATGGGCCTTGGACTTGGATTTCAAGATAACTATTTTTTTTCTTTCCTGACTTAATTTTCCAACAGAAACTATAGAATTAACCCACCGTTTTATGGAGTTACAGACCCTTCAGCTGGTTGTAACCTCCAATTTATTTGGATTAATTCTGTGATAATTATCATTTTTGAATTCTGAAAAGTGCAACTCTTCATAAACTTAACTAGCAGATTAATTATGTAATTAATCATGTCCCCTGCATGAACACTATAAAAGGAGGCATCTTGTTCCTATCTAAAAGACACCACAAAAAACCCTCTAGCCAGATTGTTAATAGTGTTCTGCTTCTGTAAAGTTCGCCGTTGCAGTCAAGGTTGCTTTGCTCCTTTGGCTGTATTCTACCGTTGTATCCTGGGAGACAGACGTTCCATAGTAACTCCAACACTGGGAGGGGACGCATCTGTTTTAAGGACACTGTGATAGCACAGGCCTCGGTCTAAGTTTTTGATTGGTTACTGGTTTTTCCTTTGGTTTCTATTATCTTTGTTTTTCCAGTTTCTTTCAATTTCATTTACAAAATTGTTTTTAATATATATATATATATATATATATATATATATATATATATATATATATTGTTGTTCCTCTGTTTAACTTGCTTCGTTTGTTGGATAACAATATATATTAATATACATAATCATAATTTAACTTAATTATAATTTCAATATATATCTATATTTTTCAAAATCTAAGAGTTTTAATATTTTTATTCAAATTTATATATGGATCGGACTTGAATCAGAGATGAATTTAGATCGAATTTGAATTCGTACTTTTTTCGATCAATTTTGGATCGAATTTTTTCTTTAGATCAAATCGAATTCAGATTATATTGTCTAGACACATACATGTAACTAATACTGGTACATGAGTCTGATAACATAGCTTGTCCCAAGGTGCGATATTTTTTGTGTTTAGGTTGAGCTAGTACGAGCTCATAGATTGCCGCAAACTTTCAAACCCACGACCCTTTTGCCAATTAACCCCTACCTCAACCGTTTGTGCTAGGCACTACTAGTATCAAATTGTACAAATAAGTTCCATTTGAATTTTTTATTTGGACCTTAAGACCATTCATGTACCATTTTCAAAGTCACCCCTAAGTTACACTATAATTATTTTTTTTGAATTTTCTCTCCACCCTCTCTTTCGTCACTAAATGATCGATTTTTTATATTTCAAGACTAATTAGTCTCCGTAAGTCGTCACTAATCAAATCTTACGATTTGTCCCATTCCTTCATGGTTCCTCCTTGAAATCTAAGAGGAAACCTTTCGGTTTTCCCATAACTGCCACTCTCTCCACCGTGTCTACACTAGGTAAGGGCGTGGATGTCCTTTTCTTTCCATTCTTTTTCTTCTTTTTTTCATCTTTTTCTTTAGTTTAAGTTGTGAGAGCAAAGGTCAAAGCTGTGACCCACTTAGGCTTGGTCCAAACCAGTTGAAAAGGTCTTTTTAATTTTTAATTTAAATATTAATTAAATAAAATTTTTGTTTCTTTTAATTTTTAAATTTAAAGGTTTAATAGACTTTTACTTTTCTCAATATTTAATTTTAATTCTGTTCTTGCACGTAAAGCTCACCGACCGCGACTTTAGCACGTGTCATAAATGAATAATATTTTAATAAACAATTTTAAAAAATATTTTTTTTATAAATAATAAATTTGAAAAATAATTTATTTCGTAAATATGCCTATCTATAGGCTCGTAAAAAGCAAATAGACACCAAATAGATCTAGAAGCAGATTGAAGTACCCGGCCACTAGGGGTGGTAATCGGGCGAGACGAGAACAATTTTATATTTCTCACTCAGTCCCCAATACTTTTAGGGATAGTTTTTGGGAATTCTTATTCCATGTTTCGAGGATTTTTTTTCCATCCCCATACCCATCGAATTCTCAGGGTTTTGGGGAATCCACATCCAATAAAATTAAACAAAATTTACTTTACTGACCAAAATATATGATTAATTCCAATTTACAAGTAAATATCGTAGATTCATATACATCAATAATACAATAATTAAGCAAAAATTAAAAGGATAAATTACTAGAGAGATCACTCAAACTTACTAAGGTTTAAACAAGGCTTAACAGTCAAATAAGTGCTCAAACTATACATTTTTTATATAGGTGTTTGAACTATATTTTGGGCCAAATAGGTGTCTAACGTTTCATTCTGTGACCCATTTAAGGTTTTTTTTATGACATGCATTATTTTTCCCGTTATCCAATGAAATTTGAACATGTGGCATGATTTCTATTTTTTGAAATTAAAATCTGAAAATGAGAAATAAAAAATATCAACTAACAAAACAATATTTAATTTTTCTAAAAAAATTCCAAACCCTAACCCTAAATTACTAAATTCCTCCACTCCGATCACCGATTCAACAACTGGTCGCTCTTATTTTAATCAGACATCCTCTACTAAAAACCACATCATATTGTCGTCAAAAAACGATGAATGAATGTAGAACTAATGTTTTGATATAATAATTGAAAAATGTTTTGGACTAATTTGAAAAGAATTTAAAACTTGTGTTAAGTCCAAACAACTTGAAATTATATTTGAGATATTTTAAAAGGTTTTTGGCAAAGATTTTTCATGTTTTAAACAGCCAAACTTGTATTTTCACGTGACCAGTATCGATACGGTTGTACCCGTACCGATACCATTTTGCCTCAGTTTGGCCACTGTCAAAACCCGTATCGATACAAGGGTTTAGTGTATCGATACAGAGTGGGGGTCGTTTCGATACGCCACGTCAGCGTACCGATCCCATTTCAACTACCCCAACGGCTATTTCCCAACGGCCATTTAAATATCAAGCCGTATCGATACCGTTCCACGTGTATCGATACGCCCAGGCTAGCAAGAGCCCAACGGCTATTTCCTTAAGAAGGCTATATCGATACCGTTCCACATGTATCGATACTGGTTGCTGCAGAACAGCATTTATGAAGGGAAATAAAGTCCTCAACGGCTCCAATTCATCCCCAACGGCTAGTAACGGCTACAAACTCAATTGGGAGTATAAAAGGGACCTCCAAGCATCAAGAGAAGGCTAATGCTCATATTGTCAAACATCAAATGATCAAAAAGTGTCTTAGTGCTTAAATTGTCAATTCTTGTATAGACAAACACTAGTGAGCCAAAATTGTCAAATTTGCTCAAGTGTTTTAGGTTTTGGGTGAGTGCTTAAATGTGCAAACAAACACCTATTAGAGGGTTTTAAGTTTGCTTTCTTTGTCTCTTTGTAAAGAGGGTTTTGATCAAGGCTTTGGGTAGAAGCTTGATCGGTTGTAAGGGTTTCCTCCTAATCCTAGAAAAGGGGACGAATCAATTAGTGGATTGATTGTGAAATCCTTAGTGGGGAGCTAAGGTAGTGGATGTAGGTGCTTGTTAGAAGGCCGAACCACTATAAATCATTGTGTCTTTTTACTTTTTAGCTTCCTCAACCCTTCCACCCAAAAATCCATCTCTCCACCACTTGGTGAGCTATATTGGTTGATCGAATCGAGCCCCTAAATACTCAACAATTGGTATCAGAGCTTGGCTCAATCGAAGAGGATTCACATCCTATTGAGAAGATCCGGCAAGCTCGATCACTATTTCATCAACCGGCTCAATGGCACAATCAATCGACAAACCGCCTTTCTTCGACGGAGACCACTATGCCCATTGGAAGACAAAGATGAAATTTTTCTTGAAGTCAAAAGATTACAAGCTATGGGACATAGTTGAAGATGGTTCATTCGTGCCTCAAAGAAGTAAAGCGGAGTGGAGTGCCGACGATCGCAAGAAGATGGAGCTAAATTGCAAAGCCTTGCACATTCTATTTTGTGCATTTGGTCCATCCATCTATGAGAAGATGTCTTCTTGTGAGAGTGCCAAGGAGGTATGGGACAAGCTTGAAGTCACATACGAGGGGACAAATGAAGTCAAGGAGACCAAGATTGGGCTCCTAACCTTAGAGTATGAGAACTTCAAAATGGATCCTGAAGAGAACATCGAGAAGATGTTTGATAGGTTCTCCACTATCACCAATGGCCTTAAAGGTTATGGAGAAGCCATCCCGGAAGAAAAGCTTGTTCGAAAGCTCATCTACTCACTTCCCGAGTCATGGGACTCTAAGAGGACCGCCATCATCGAAGCCAAAAATTTGAAGACTTTGAAGCTTGATGAACTCATGGGGTCTCTCCTTACTCATCAAATCATGAAGAAGAACAAAGAGGATGAGAAGAATAGGGAAGAAATTAGAGCTATGGGAGAGAAGAAAATCAAAGGGCTTGGCATAAAAGCAAGTGCCATGGCTCTCAAATCCTCCACTTGCCATCATGTCTACTCAAGTGAAGAGGAGGAGGAAGATGAAGAGATAGTTCATCTCTTCAAGAAGTGTGCCCCGTTCACGAAGAAAGCCTTGAGAGAGCTTGAACGAGAACCTAAAAGAAAGGAGAGGGCAAACACTTCAAGCCATAAGAAGAAGGCACAATTGGCTACTTGGAGTGATGAAGACTCCACCGACGATGAACAAGCCAACCTTTGCCTTATGGCCATCGAAGAAGATTCAAGGGTAACTTCTAATTCATCTACTTCATGTTCTTATTCTTTTGATGAATTACAAGGTGCCTATGATGATTTGGTTTTAGATTTTAAAAGCCACATTTTGAAAAACAATAAATTGATTTCAAAGTTAAAAATTCAAAATGATTTGCTTTCTAAAACCAAACTTGAACTTGAAGCAAAACTTGAAGAATTTGAATTAAAATGTTTTGATTTACAAAAATTGCTTCAAAGAGTTCAAGAAGAAAAGGATTTGATTTCCAAAGAGCTTGAAAAGAAAAACAATCTTGGAAAATCAAATTTTTATGTTAGAAAATCTAGTGCCCCTAGATTTATTAAAGGAAAATGTTTTAGAAGTATTTGGGTCCCAAAAGGACTTAATACTTCAATTAAAAAGGATGACATTGAAAAATGGATTCCTAAGGGGACTAAAATTTGTGCAACTAACGTTTATGGATCCAAAGCAATTTGGATACCAAAAGTTACTTGATTGTCTATTGTAGGTGTGATGGAGATGTTCAACAAGTCAAACATTGAGGGGAGCTCCATACACACAAGGAAGAACACTTGAAGAAGGAAGGCTTCACATCCTCCCTTGAGTTCAAGTGTTGGTAAAATTTCTAGTTGTTTTGATTTAATTTGTCTTATTTTTAGTTTATTCAACTAGATGATCATATTTGATGGACTAACTTTTTTTGATGATTCTTTGAGTAAGGGGGAGCCATTCTTAAACCAAATTCTTATTTGTGTCAAAACTTTTTACCTCTATTGTTATTTTGAACTTAAATGTCTTAAATTCTTTTTGATATAACAAAAAGGGGGAGAAATGGTTTGAAAAATTGAATTTTCAAATGAATAAGGGGGAGCTTTATTTGATTTACATTCCTAATTCTCTTATTCACATTTTTAAAGTTTAAGGGGGAGAATCCCAAACAATTTTTCAAGTTAGTTTTATTATATCAAAAAGGGGGAGATTGTAGAACTAATGTTTTGATATAATAATTGAAAAATGTTTTGGACTAATTTGAAAAGAATTTAAAACTTGTGTTAAGTCCAAACAACTTGAAATTATGTTTGAGATATTTTAAAAGGTTTTTGGCAAAGATTTTTCATGTTTTAAACAGCCAAACTTGTATTTTCACGTGACCAGTATCGATACGGTTGTACCCGTACCGATACCATTTTACCTCAGTTTGGCCACTGTCAAAACCCGTATCGATACAAGGGTTTAGTGTATCGATACGGAGTGGGGGTCGTTTCGATACGCCACGTCAGCGTACCGATCCCATTTCAACTACCCCAACAGCTATTTCCCAACGGCCATTTAAATATCAAGCCGTATCGATACCGTTCCACGTGTATCGATACGCCCAGGCTAGCAAAAGCCCAACGGCTATTTCCTTAAGAAGGCCGTATCGATACCGTTCCACATGTATCGATACTGGTTGCTGCAGAACAACATTTATGAAGGGAAATAAAGTCCTCAACGGCTCCAATTCATCCCCAACGGCTAGTAACGGCTACAAACTCAATTGAGAGTATAAAAGGGACCTCCAAGCATCAAGAGAAGGCTAATGCTCATATTGTCAAACATCAAATGATCAAAAAGTGTCTTAGTGCTTAAATTGTCAATTCTTGTATAGACAAACACTAGTGAGCCAAAATTGTCAAATTTGCTCAAGTGTTTTAGGTTTTGGGTGAGTGCTTAATTGTGCAAACAAACACCTATTAGAGGGTTTTAAGTTTGCTTTCTTTGTCTCTTTGTAAAGAGGGTTTTGATCAAGGCTTTGGGTAGAAGCTTGATCGGTTGTAAGGGTTTCCTCCTAATCCTAGAAAAGGGGACGAATCAATTAGTGGATTGATTGTGAAATCCTTAGTGGGGAGCTAAGGTAGTGGATGTAGGTGCTTGTTAGAAGGTCGAACCACTATAAATCATTGTGTCTTTTTACTTTTTAGCTTCCTCAACCCTTCCACCCAAAAATCCATCTCTCTACCACTTGGTGAGCTATATTGGTTGATCGAATCGAGCCCTTAAATACTCAACAATGAATCATCGATTGTATTGTCAACGAACACCCAGCAATGAAGAAAAAAGAGGTCGATTGGGTTCTCACCGACGAGTGGGGATGACATATGTCAAATGGTGAGGTACACGATGCTTGGACGGTGAATCACCGACTTGTGAGGATGCTGGACGGTGATCTAGGTGTGATTTGAGGGTTTGATTGAAATAAATTAAAGGCTAAACTACATGTGTGACCACCCAACTATTGTGTCAGTCCTATTTTGATCACCCAACTAAAAAAACTAAAGGCTAAAGGGTCAAATTTGCCCATGTAGTAATCCGAAATCAGCAATGTTGCCCCTAGTTTTTTTTTTCTGTAATTTTGCCCTCAGAGTTAGTCAATTGTAGCAATGTTGCCCTTTGACCGATTTTGACCGTTAAATGCTGACGTGGCAGTTAACGGTGCTGACGGGGCAATTTTACCCTCGAAGTCATTCATGCAATTTTGCCCTCGAAGTCATTAATTGCAGCACTTTTACCCTTGGTTTATTTAGTTTTTGAATAAAATTGGATAAATAATTTGGTTTTTTCGAGTTGAACTTTAACAAACAAAATATATGAAAAATCGATTAACAAATTGATGTAAATATCCTTTGAGTCTCTAGTAATTTTAAAAATAAGCAAAATGAGAACTCTCACAAAAAATTAAAATATTATTCAATTTTTTTAAAAATCTATAAACTTAATAAAAATAAATATGATATTAAAAAAAAATTGTTGAAAATAAACCAACGAGAAGCGTGTTAATTGAACGGTAAACACGAACTATTCTATTCGAACGACATTCGATTGACACACTTACCGACGATGGGTTGTTAGGAAAAAATGTACGATGATCTCAGAAAACGACATTAGTGGTGTTCGGCGAAAACGGCATGGGAGATAAATACAAAGATATCCAGAAGATAAAGCAGAATTAAACCTGAGCCACATGATTCGAGTTCACCGTACATTTTCTCCTAACAACCCATCGTCGGTAAGTGTGTCAATCGAACGTCGTTCGAATAGAATAGTTCACGTTCACCGTTCAATTAACACGCTTCTCGTTGGTTTATTTTCAATAATTTTTTTAATATCGTATTTATTTTTATTAAGTTTATAGATTTTTAAAAAAATTGAATAATATTTTGATTTTTTGTGAGAGTTCTCATTTTGCTTATTTTTAAAATTACTAGGGACTTAAAGGATATTTACATCAATTTGTTAATCGATTTTACATATTTTCTGTTTGTTAAAGTTCAACTCGAAAAAACTAAATTATTTATCCAATTTTATTCAAAAACTAAATAAACCAAGGGTAAAAGTGCTGCAATTAATGACTTCGAGGGCAAAATTGCTTGAATGACTTCGAGAGTAAAATTGCCCCGTCAACACCGTTAACTGCCACGTCAGCATTTAACGGTCAAAATCGGTCAAAGGGCAACATTGCTACAATTGACTGACTTTGAGGGCAAAATTAGGGGAAAAAAGTAAGGGCAACATTGCTGATTTCGGATTACTACATGGGCAAATTTGACCCTTTAGCCAAAACTAAAAATCTGACCACCAAACTATTTAATTGGTCTTAATCAAACCACCCGCTGTTAAAATCTAACGGAAAGGTGAAGTAGCTGTTAATGAAAATTTATATAATTACACATTTGATCCCTATTGATTACTTATTATATCGATTTGATTTTAGTTTTCCTTAAAAGAGATGTTTTCCTATTATAACCACACATTTGGTCCCAGAAGATAACTGTTTTTTTTTTAATTTGGAACAGTTTTTTAACTTATTTGGAAAAGATATAATACATTAAAAAAATGAACCAAAACATGATGAAACATATGTTGAAAATTTTAAAAATTCCAATTTATTTTTCTACTTTCTAACTGGTTTACATATTGGTTTCTGATTTTGACTGGTACCAGTTTTTTAATTTTCTGGTTTAATTTATATATCAATTATCAATGAATTGAACCTGGTGATTCAATTATTGCTAGCTTTCCATCTGGATTACGGAGTCCTTGACTGTCGGAGTGTAATTTTTATCTCTAACAAAAACACTCTGATGGTCTCATTTTCACAATAGGCGGAGATGGTTATCCTTTCCTGTCTACAATCACTGTCCCAAAGCTTGAAAATTTATATTTCTCAACTCTTCTTGCTTCATGGTCCCCAAATTTTACATAATTTTTTTTATATCTAAGATGGTAAAGATAACGATGGAAACAAGGAGTAGCGTATTATCCTGGTCTCGAACATGCTGAAAAATCAAAGCAAACAAGGTAAAATGGATGAAATCTCTGAAACTTTCATTTATAGAATTAGAGTTTGAAATGATGCAGACATTCTTGAATACCGTCTTAAGTCTTAACTACGTAAGAAGATGCGAACAAGTCAATTTCAAACCATTAAACAAACTTAAAAAAACTGTCCCCATTCTAAAGAAAAACGAGGGGAGGAGGGATTTGGTTTTTGTATGTATTGATAGGAAAGAAAGTCAAAGAGAGCTGAAAAATCTACTTTTTTAAGAAGAATTATGATTAAATTGATGTAATAAGTAATTAATATGGATCAAATGTGTAGCTATATAAATTTCTATTAACAGCCACGTCACTTTTTCGTTAGATTTTTACGCCTGATGATTTGATTAGGATCAATTAAATAGTTTGGTGGTCAAATTTTCAGTTTTTTTTAGTTGGGTGGTCACCTAGTTAGTTTACCCTAAATTAAAGAGAGTTATATATATATATATATATATATATATATATATATATATATGGAAAATACTTTGATGCACAAGCTTGTGTAAACTTTAGTTTACACAAGCCTTTTAATTTTAGGGTTTAAGATTTAGGGTTTTGGGTTAGGGTTTAGGGGTTTAGTATGTAGGGTATATAATTTAAGGTTTATGAGTAGAATTTAGAGTTTAGGGTTTATGGCTTAGGGTTTAGGTTTTAGGTTGTTAGGGTTTGTGATTTAAATTTTATAAAAGGATTGTGTAAAAAAAATTTACACAGCTTGTGCATCAAAATAAAACCATATATATATATATATATATATATATATATTTTGTAAGATCCTTTCAAGTTTTTTGTTGTTTACGGATATTTTTCAAGAATTCTCATATTATTTAAAAAATTATCGTTCAATTATTCTCACGATTTAGATAGAGATGGGCACGAGTCGGGTTTTTGGCCCACCCGAGCCCGACCCGAAAATAAATACCTCATATCCGCATCCGATTCGAACACATTTTTTTAAAAACCTAACCTGACCCGAAAATAAATAGACTAAACCCGACCATGACCTATAGAAAAAAATTTAATTTTTAAGGACCTAATTGTAAAAAAATAATGTTAAGGGACATATTCGTAAAAAATTATAAATTTAAAGACTAAATTATAAATAAAAATTATAAATTCGAGTTGGGTAGAGTATTTTTCACTATAAACCTGAACCTGACCTGATTTCAATAAAAACATAATCCGACCCGATCCGAACCCAATTTTTCATTAAAAAAATTTAATCCAATGGAACAAGATCAGGTCGATACCCGACCGAATCGGGTAAAATGTCCATCACTTGGTTTGGATATAGCAATTAACGTCCTTGTCCCTCCCGTGGGTGAAATTTTTAGTTATTCTCCATTCCATTTTCCCACCCCTATCTTGGGTTTAGGGTTTTACCCGCACCAAGCACAACCCACTATCAGTGATTCAGTATTCCACCATGGCGCGATTCCAAAGATCCACTGTTCCGCGCCTTCTTTACACCTTGTACTCCACCAAAGCGGCACCGTCCTCTTCCCCCTCCCCGACCGCCTCCCTCCTCCTTGGGAACTTCGAGGTCCGTCACTTCTCAGCCGGTAGCGCCGCGCGAGCAAAGGACGACAAAGAACCATGGTGGAAAGAGTCCATGGAACGACTCCGAAACATCGGAATCTCCGCTCACATCGACTCGGGCAAGACCACTCTGACGGAGAGGGTTCTCTATTATACCGGCCGGATCCACGAGATCCACGAGGTTCGCGGGAAAGACGGCGTTGGAGCAAAGATGGATTCCATGGATTTAGAAAGAGAGAAAGGAATTACTATCCAATCTGCTGCCACGTATTGCACCTGGAAAGATTACCAGGTTCGTAATACATAGTAATTTGACCCAATTTTACTGCAGTATCTTTTGATGATTTATTAAGCTGTGCAAAATTTTCATCTGCTGTTTTAGATTAATATAATCGATACGCCTGGTCACGTTGATTTTACGATTGAAGTGGAGAGGGCGCTGCGTGTTCTTGACGGTGCCATTTTAGTTCTGTGTAGTGTTGGTGGTGTACAAAGTCAGTCAATTACTGTTGATAGACAAATGAGAAGGTATGAGGTTCCGAGGCTTGCTTTTATTAACAAACTCGATCGAATGGGAGCTGATCCATGGAAAGTTCTCAACCAGGTACTTTTCGCTATATTCATGTAATGTAACCGAATAGTTTTTAGTTGTTACTGAACTTCAAAGTCCACACATTTAACAGTGGTATGCTGGTCATTTTGTGTCTATTTTCAGGCTAGGTCTAAGCTTCGGCATCATGCTGCAGCCGTGCAAGTTCCTATTGGCTTGGAAGAAAACTTTAAGGGTCTTATTGACCTTGTTCAGCAAAAAGCTTACTATTTTCATGGTTCCAGCGGGTTTGTTTCAATCTCACTGGTTTGCTTAAGTAGAGCCTTCTTCATTTCCTTGCCTTTTTTACTGGTCGTATAAAAATTATTGCAGAGAAAAGGTTGTTACCGAAGAAGTACCAGCAGATATGGAGGCTATAGTTGCTGAGAAGAGACGTGAACTAATAGAAATGGTTTCTGAAGTGGATGATAAACTTGCTGAAGCATTTTTAAATGATGAGCCTATTTCCCCTGCTGATCTGGAGGTTTGTTCGGAGACTGATGCTTTATTTACTTATTTTCTATTAACGTGAAATGTAATTGATACTGCTTATCTTGTGTCCCTTTTGAATTTATAAAGTGGCAGAGAAATAGCTCGCTTGGCTTTGCTGTTACTTCCTTCAAATATTTGGAGTTGATACTTATTTCTTAAAATTGAATACGAATGTGATGGCCTTTCACTGAATTTACAATGATCCGTCATGTTGAAGGTTTTTCGTCATTATCTATATGTGCTGTATGGTTGATTATGGAGTCTTTTTCTTGTCTCAAATGTTAAAATGTGAACGTAATTTAACAATTACCGAAGTGTAAACCACAGAACATATAATTTTCTATTGTCTTAACCATGTCTTATACATACAATTCTATATGCTGCTGCTTCTTTTTACTTGATTCTTGTTATGAACTTGATAAAAGCCCTAAAATTTCGATCTTGCCTTCTGCAGGAAGCAGTTCGTCGGGCAACCATAGCACGGAAGTTTGTTCCTGTATTCATGGGTAGTGCATTCAAAAACAAGGTATCTTTTAATTGATTCTGTTCATTGGTTTCTGTTAAATTCAGTCAACCAACTTGAGACAATAAGGCAGTCATCGGAATTTCCCTACTCATATTGTTGGAAAGGAAACAACATTGTTTAATATGTTTATATGCCGGATTATTAGATGACATTTATTTGATGATTTCTCTTCTGCGCAGGGTGTGCAACCGCTTTTGGATGGTGTCCTTAGTTTCTTGCCATGCCCAATTGAAGTCAGTAACTATGCCCTTGATCAAACAAAGAACGAAGAGAAGGTATACAATTGATACTACATGTTGTCATGTTCTCCCTGAAAAATTTCTGCTAAGTCTGATCAGGAATACTCTCCTCCTCTTCCATGTAGGTTATGTTGCCTGGAACTCCAGATGGGCCACTTGTGGCATTAGCTTTTAAGTTGGAGGAAGGGAGGTTTGGTCAGCTAACATATCTAAGGTAATGCTATTGCATCATTTTCCATCGTTGTAGTGTATGGGTATTTGGCACTTATGATAACGGTAATTTATATTTGTGAAGAGTTTATGAGGGCGTGGTTCGAAAGGGGGATTTTATCGTCAACATAAATACAGGAAAGAAGATTAAGGTTAGTTATTTTTTGTTTCATGTTCTTTTTTCACCCCTTTCTTGAGCTTCCATGTTGTGTGATCTTTTTGGGCAACACATGGTTCCATTTTCATCTATGTGAAACTCCACATCCCATTTGTTAGTGTGGAGGTTTTATTTGTTGCGTCTTTTTGTAATGGTATTAGTCTTGAGCTAAGAAGAGTTAGACTTAGATGGACTTCCACGGATATTAAACTAAAATATGATTTTGGTTAGTATTTTGTGATTTTTGATAGAAAAAAATATCAGTTAAAATTTTGAAAAGCTGTTATTTTTGATGTATGCTCATTTATTTCCTCACATGCAGTTAATTTCAGCCTGATATGCAAGGTGACTGTCCATAAAAATTGGGTATTTTTTTATTACTTTTAATGTTTCATATATTTTATGGTTCTGTTAGGTTAGAACATGTGTTGTTATTGGTGTTCTGGTTTATGTGATGTGATACACTTCCATGAAGCTGAAATACTATTGGTTTTTTTTCTAATGCAATTTGTTTGTTTCTCCCTTTTCCCTTGCTGTATAACTGCTAACCTGATCTTTAGGGTTCAGTGTGCAAGCTAAATATTTATCATTTTGTCCCAGGTACCTCGCTTGGTTCGGATGCATTCTAATGAAATGGAGGTTAGACTTTTCCTGACATCAGTCTTGGTAATTATGTGAATGGTTAGATCTTTGAATAGTGGTTTATTTAATATTTTTCCCTTTGGGGTTTTTGTATGAAGGACATTCAAGAGGCACATGCAGGACAAATAGTTGCAGTTTTTGGTGTAGACTGTGCTTCAGGTCTTACTCATCACTTTTCATATTCCTGCACAAGTGCTAGCCTTTTATTTTCCAATGTTTAATTTTTTTCAAGGAGCTTGACTACACCAGAGCAATAAACATACCAAACTGATTGTTGGTTAAGTATATGAAGCATGTTTTACCTTAAACAAAAAAAGCCTGGAAAGCTTTCAGAATTTTGTGATAATGTATGGCTTTGTGTTTCCAGGTGACACATTTACTAATGGGTCTGTTAAATATACCATGACTTCTATGAATGTCCCTGAGCCTGTGATGTCATTAGCCGTTCAGCCGGTTTCAAAAGATGCTGGAGGGCAAGTTAGTGCTTTCTTGTCCCATATAAATCCTTGTGTGCATGCAGTTATTGATCTCATTTGGTGCTAGCTAATGGTGAATCTTGTTTCCTTGAATTAGTTCTCGAAGGCATTGAATCGTTTCCAAAGAGAGGATCCTACATTCCGTGTGGGTTTGGATGCTGAAAGCGGGCAGGTGTGATATGGAAAATTATTTTCAATGATTCTTATACTATATACTAGATTTTAAATTTACTAACTTACAATGTCATTTTATTTATTACATAGACGATTATCTCTGGAATGGGAGAGCTCCATTTGGACATATATGTGGAAAGGATACGGAGAGAATACAAGGTTTTCACCCGTTCTTTTGATGAGCATATAAGATAACGATTTTAAGATTATTAGCATTGGAATTTTCACTTTTTAAATAGCATGTACTTTCTGAAAGCAGGTTGATGCAACTGTTGGAAAGCCTCGTGTGAATTTTAGGGAGACTGTAACTCAACGTGCTGAATTTGATTATCTTCATAAGAAGCAGTCTGGTGGACAAGGTCAATATGGACGAGTATGTGGGTAAGCAGCAATCCCCCCCCGGCCCAGGCCGCTAATCTTTTTGTTGACATCTTAGTGATATATCTATTCTATGTGCGGTTCCTTGATGCCTGAATTTCTTGTCTGATACTGCTCTTTTCCGTTCTGGGTTAACTGTTTTATGTTACAAAAAATTGTTTTAAATTTTTGTTGTCTAGTCTTTTCTACCTTGTTCGATGACATGATCTGTTGATTTCTTGTATTGATAGGTATGTCGAACCACTTACACCAGGGTCTCCAATTAAGTTTGAATTTGAAAACATGATTGTTGGACAAGCTATTCCATCAAATTTTATTCCTGCTATTGAGAAGGGTTTCAGAGAAGCTGCAAATTCGTGAGTGTATATCTTTGGTTTCCATGTTTCTGGAACTCACAAATATGGAATGACTAAGTTTACATAGTTTCAGTTAATGATTTGAGGTTTTGCCCTTTTATTTTTACGTACAGGGGTTCATTAATAGGACATCCAGTTGAAAATATCCGGATTGTTATAACTGATGGTGCTTCTCATGCAGTAGATTCTAGCGAGCTTGCATTTAAGTTAGCTGCTATATATGCTTTCAGACAGGTGTGTCTAACGGGCTTATTATGATCCGCTGTGAATTGATTGCTTCTTTTGATTTTCCTTCCTATTATTGTTTCTGGCACACTATTGCTGGGTTTTCTTATTTTGACTTGTGAAACAGTGTTATAGTGCTGCAAGGCCTGTGATATTGGAACCTATAATGTTGGTTGAGTTAAAAGTGCCGACAGAGTTTCAGGGGACAGTAGCTGGTGATATTAACAAGTTCGTTGCTGCCTTTTTCCTTTAATGGTTTTTGGATTTGATCTTCAACCTTTCTCATCTGAATTTCTCCATGTCTATGTCTAGGAGGAAAGGTGTTATAGTTGGAAATGATCAAGATGGAGATGATTCTATAATTACTGCCAATGTAAGTAAAAATTTTACTTGGATGTGTAAATTTTGAAACAATCCTGCCATACATGCCAGTGCCAGTGCTGATAGCTGAAAAATCATTTTATGGTGTTTCCAGGTACCATTGAACAATATGTTTGGTTACTCGACTGCACTTCGTTCGATGACACAAGTAAGACATAAATCACTTCGCAGATACATTTCACCTTATCCTCTTGTGGGTATGTAAAAATGGTTGGGTGTGTTCACAGGGTAAAGGTGAATTCACAATGGAATATAAGGAGCATTTACCAGTTTCTCAGGACGTGCAAATGCAGTTAGTAAACAATTACAAGGCCAATAAAGAAGCAGAATAAACGGTTGGGTGAAGTAGTCTTTCCAACTCTATAATTTGTTGTGAGATCCATTTTTTATATATGTTTGATCACACAGTAACATTTTTGGAAGAACAATAAGTTTTCTTGGCCAAGCATCTGATATAGGGACTTGATGTTTGAATTAGTTTTTAACCGATATTCACTCAGCTTAAATTTTTTTTTTAGCTTTGAAAATCATGTTAAATTATTTTTTATATATATTAAAATTTTATTTTTTTAATAAGGGTAAACTATATATTTAGTACATCGCTTATTTCCGTATTTCTATTGAACTCTCATTATTTAAATATTATTTTAATTTGACCATGTTTTTTATAAAAAATAATTTAACCCTCAACCTAAAACCCTAAACTATTAAACCTTAAACCCTTAAACATATACCCTAAATCATATACTATTAAAAATAATTTCACCATCATCGATTCAATTCAATTACATGAATCATTGAATTCTCTTAAAAAAAATAATTAAATTATTTTTTTATATATATAAAAATTAATTAAACTTGAATCTCCTAAAATTAACACTATCATCTTATTTGAGATGAAGATGCCATCACAAATAATCATAATTAATTCAATTCATTGAATTGAATTAACACTATCATCCAAAAACAAGGAAGCAAACAAGTGAACCATCCAAACCGAACCTAGAGCAGTGCTAATTTGTGTATACATGACTAGAGTTGGAGAATTGAAGATGAAAAAGATCCTCAACCAATTTCATCCCTTGGAACACAGGGGAATTCACAAGTTTCATGTTAACAGAGTGGAATTGTGCTCATAAGAAGAATCCATTGAATCCTTCAAGTCATTACGAGCAACACCTGATTCAACTTGTATGTTCACATGATCCAGTTAACTTTTTTTTTCTCCTTTTCAAATTATAAGTTTCTAACTACAAAAATACTTCTACAATGAAAATTTTTAATTAATTTCTTCTCCAACAAATGATAAACAAAAGATTTCAAGGACAAAACCCATATCTCAAATCACAGCTAAACTACCAGTGCTAAAAAAAGAATGGACGAGAAAAAGCAATATTTTTTAGCTTCTTAGCATATTTTGCACATCTTAGTAATTATTTATTATATTTAATACTTAATTAGCATCAGATTCAAGGTATCAAAATACTTTTATAATCGAATTAGCCAATTAAGCAGATAATCATAATTGTTGGATTCAACCTAATATTTTAATCACTGCACTCTACTATCCAACTTGAGCTAACTTCAAATCTGTGCTTAAAAAGAAAAACACTATTTTTGAATGCTAGAATTAGGACGAGATTTACTCAAACAAGTCCTCCGGAAATAATAAAAAACAAAATCCCAGTTAGTAACTTTATGCATCTAACATAGATTATGAGAAAGAAAATGCAAAGTTTAAGGTATTCATATGATTGAGTAAGCCATGGTTAAAGAGACTTTACATACGAACCGAAACCCAAAAGATTCATAAATTTACAAACAAGATGATAGTGTTAATTCAATTCAATGAATTGAATTAATTATGATTAATTGTGATGGCCTCTTCATCTCAAATAAGATGATAGTGTTAATTCTAGGAGATTCGAGTTTAATAAATTTTGATATATATAAAAATAATTTAATTAAATTTTTTAGGAGAATTCAACGATTCATTGAATTGAATTGAATCGATGATGGTGAAATTATTTTTAATGGTATATGGTTTAGGGTATATGTTTAAGAGTTTAAGGGTTTAAGGTTTAATAGTTTAGGGTTTTAGGTTGAGGGTTAAATTATTTTTTTTATAAAGAATAGGGTCAAATTGAAATAATATTTAAATAATGAAAGTTCAATAGAAATACGGAAATAAGCGATGTACTAAATATATAGTTTACCCTTGTTAAAAAAATAAAATTTTAATATATATAAAAAATAATTATTAATTGTATGATGGGTCCTTTAAATTTTAAATCTTTATTAATTAATTTAATGGTGTTCATCGGTGTTCATCATTAGTGGTGTTCATCAATGTTCGTCGCACGTGATAGACTCATCCTTTTCTTAATAGAATGTATGCTTGGGTTTTTTGAGATATTTAAGAGTTCTTATTTTTTCATGTTTCATTTAGTTGTTGTTTGCATGTTTTTTTAGTATAAATCATCTGTTACGATTTAATTTTATTTTCTCATATTTGTTATTGACTAAATAGATTAGTTCTAAAAAAGTCAAACATGACTAAAATAATGTTAATGAGCACAAATTTGGTGTAGACATAATTTCATCAATTTTAAACCACAAGAAAGAATTTTATAGGTTAGTGTTGCTCTAATACAATGCTAAATCTATTGAAAATATATTATAGAAAAGACGAACTCAAATTGTCAAGAAATAATCGAAGATTTGTCCGGTGAAAACATTAGGATATTTTAACATTTTTTATACATGTTTTTGAATTTTAATAATAAAAATTTTGACACATAAGTTGTGTAAAGGATACAAGCTCATTAAATTTAGGGTTTAGGTTATATGTTTTAGAATTTAGGATTAGAATTTAGTATTAGGGTTTAGTTTAGACTTAAGATTTAGGGGTAGAGATTTAGAATTTAAATTTTAAAAAATGATTGTGTAATTTTTTTACACGTGGCGTGTATTAAAATATAACCCTTTTTATATTGTTAAGTGATTTTTGGTATAATTTTAATTATTTTTTATTTTTTTATAATTGTATAACTTCTAATCATTTTAATTTTTAATATTTTTTATATTTTAATGTTTGGATTTATTTTTTATATTTTAATTTTTTTATTTCTTAAATTCTCATGTTTGTTTAAATATTATAAAAATCAATTAAACCCTCAAACTTCTTAAAAAAATCAATTAAATTATTAAATTTCTTAAAAAATTCAATGTTTCCCCTCTATCACGTCAATACTGTTAACATACAATGTTAGTGAAAAGAAAATTGATGCAATTCATGATTTTGAAGAACTATTTGGGTAAGTTTTCTACGGAAGGATTACATTGATTGTTTGGTGTAAGTTTGAAAATTAATTAAATATCGAGATTGTTGCGACTAATTTTTAGAAAATACCTCGGTGTCCTTTAGAAGAACCGGATTTTAAATTGGTTTTGAAAAATTTAGTCGGTTTTGAATGAAAATAAAGGAGTTGCCACCGACCATTTAAAATGGTAGACCGGACACCGAAATAAAACCAGAGATTTTTCTTTTGAAAATGGGTTCAGGAGTCGGTTACACGCGAGGAAGGATGAGCACCCCGTCGTGCCCGAAAATCGGTACCAAAAATATTGTCGCTTAATTAATATTAAATTTTGCGAATTAAAGTGACAATTCGTATCGAGATGTGATTATACGATTGAGTGAATTTTAAAGGCCTTAATATTCGAGAAAGAACGTCCAAACCACCACCACTACGACTGGTACTGGCCTCGTTCGTTCCCGAATAAAAAGACGCTCGCATTGCATTTTATAATTCGAGATGTAACCTATCATGACATATTAGGATGCATGCCACATATATTCGAACCATCATGAAAAGGGAAAATACGCACATATAAAAAAACATGCATGGCAAAATTAAACTACGCATTATAAACGGCTTAAACAAGATTAAAAAAACATACAACTACATGTTATAAGATAAACATGACATGCACCACAAATCCAATATCCACATTAAACAAGCATAACACAAGGGCAAAAACACATATTAGATACATGAATAAAAGGAACATGAATAAATGCTGGAATAAAAGAGCAATCTGGAAGGGGTCAAAGCTGTAATAAACCCATTTAAAAACATTAATCAAAAGTGCAAAACGAGACTCGATTGAAAAGACTCAAAACCTACAGGGACTCAAACGGTGATTCGACCACTAAAAAAAACGGATTAAAATGAAACCAGGACGAAATTGAGAACGTTTGAAAACACAGGGGGACTGCTTCCGTGATTTTAAAAAGCGGAAACCCCTCGTGCGCGATTAATGCGACGCGGAGGTCCTTAAAAGGAAATTAAACCAGTTTTAAACTAACAAAACCCTATATAAACTAAGTTTAAAACTTTTTCACCCCCTTTTTTATTTTTAAAACCCTAAACTGAAATAGTTTCTCCCCTCTCTGGTTTCTCTCCAGCGCCATATGGGTTCCGGTCGCCGTTGCCGGCGCCGGAACCCTAAAAAAAAGGTTTTCTTTTTTTTACTTCCCCGAAAACCCAAAATTAAAAAAACTTTGTTTTACGAAACCAAAACCAAAAACTCCTCACCCCTTTTTTAAAACTCTAAGCGGAACCCTAAAAGATTTCCCGATTGAGATCCCGACGGCTCACCCCGACGAGCTTCCCGACGGAAGCCAAGAGTTTATTGTCGGCAAGATCCGAAGCAAAAGAAAAGAGGGAACCGGTTCCCGAAAAGGTAAAATCGAAAAAAACTTTTTTTTTGGGATTGATTTTTGTTTGCATGCAATAAAATTGAAGATAAGAAAAAAATACCTTAGAAGGTTTTTTTTTTATTGATTTTTCTCTTTGTGAAATTTTCCGATCGTTTACACTGTTTTTGGCTCGGATTTTATATCCGAAGCGTTTACATTCAATATCTCTCTGCTCTCTGTTCTGCTTTCTCTGATATTTGTATTGCTCTCCCTTTTTGATTGATACTCTCTCTGGTGTCTCTGATCTGCTTGGTTGACTTTGCATCTTCATTTATTTTTTTTGTTTTTCTTGCTACTTCGGGTACTCTGATTTTTTGTTTTTTCTTCTGTGCATGTCGAGTTTTGCTTGAAACGGCGTTGGCGTGTATCCGGTCAGAGGCAGAAGCGGCAGACGGATGGTCACGAGATCGGCTAGGCGCGCGTGGTGGGAGCCGGATCGTCTTAGGCGCGTTGGAGTCTCTGGAAGCTTCATCGTCTCGATCTAGAACCGTTGGATCGAATCGATCCAACGGTCGAGGCTGCGCGACGCGGGAGAAAGGGATGGGCTGGCTAGGGTTTCCACTAGAAGCCTGATCTGGACCGTCAGATCTTGATAGATCTGACGGTTGTAGATGAGGGCGGCGGCTGCAAGAGAAGACAAAAGATTAGGGTTTTTCTTTTTAGTTGTTGGGCTGTATATTTGGTGGGCTTACCGGGCCATATGCACATATATTATTTTTGGGCTTGTATTTTATGTATAATGGACTGTTTATTTATTAATTATAATTTGGGCTTTCATCCATGTTTTATTTTCTTATTAATAATAATAGTAATAATAATAATAATAATAATAAGTATAATATCAATAATAATAAAAATAATAATAACGATAATACATAATAATTACAAGTGAATTTAAATAATATTAACAACGGTAACAAACCTAGAATAATACTTATTAATGGTAATAATATACACATAATAAAAGATAATAATATGATGAGAATAATATATAATAAAAGATAAATAATAAGGATAAGACATAATTGTTATTAACTATTATGAGATAATATTATTATATATTAGTAATGTTTTAGGTTTTTTCTTTCTTTTTTCAAATATGATAAATAATAAGGGAATAAGGGTAGCATTATTTATACCTACATATATATGTATATATATAGTTTTTTCTTTTTTCCTTTTTTTCCTTTTTTTTCTTTTAATTACCTAATAGCCCTGATAAGCCCAAGGTAAACAAAAACTAAATGGGGGTTTAAGGTCCGGAGAAAATTAGTGATTACAGCTGCCCCTCTTTGCTTATACTTGTGGAACAAGAATAAAGCAAATACCATAAGCACTAATTTTGTCCTACTTCCCTATTGGACGGTTTACTCCCGACGCAGCCACGCGATTCCAGGTAATTCCTCTTCCCAAAGCCTTCCAATTGTGAGTTCTCCCTCCGGATGCCCCGAACAGGTAGACATAGTTTTTTTTTTTGCAGATTTCCATTCTCCAAGTGCCCGAACGGATAGGCAGGTTTCAAATACATTTGTCTTCCCTTTTTGTAAGAACAAGCTAGTCATCCAAACAACTTTGCCTTCCCTTCGCGGTCTAAAAGCAAACTGGTCATAACTAAATCTGTCTAACTTCTCTGTTGGACGATTTACTCTCCCAGAGCTGCAACACGCTAGACCGAGTATTTTCTCTCTGAAGCTTTGAGAATATGAGTTCTCTCTCCATAGAACTCATTTCCTTGACATATTCCTCGAGTGACAGTTCTTCCTATATAGAACTCTCGTCCTCGTATTTCTGAAATCAAAGATCTCCAGGTCTTCTCTCTGTAAGACCCTCCACTTTCGAGATCTTGAAGCCTTAGGATTCTGAGTTCTTTCTCCAGAGAACTCCTCTTCCTTAGCGTACCCTTCGAATAGTAGTTCCTTCTCTATTGAACTCCTATATGAAATCAAGTATTTACAAGTCCCCTCTCCGTAGGACCTTCCGCTTTCGAGATCCTGAAGTCGTACGAGTTCTTCCTTTATAGAGCTTGTTTGGACCCTTTCTCTGTAGGATCCTTTATCTTGAAATCTGTCGGTAAGCTTGAAAGCTTTCATTTGAAATTCTTGAGTGGCGAATATGAAGACTTCGCCTGACATTCTGGAGCGGCGGCTTGAAAGGCTTCGCCTGAAATCCTTTTAGTTCTGGCTTTATCGCTTTCTCTTCGTCCCGAGAGGTATTCAAGTCGTCTTTCAAAAATCTGTGTAAAGGGATAAAATTAAGAAATTTTGATCGTTTTTAAGAAAAATATCCTTTAGGAAGGATATAGTTTTGAGGAAAAACATCTCTTTGGAAGGACAAAAATTGAGAAATTTTGACTTTTAAGAAAAATATCCTTTGAGAAGGATGAAATTGAGAAATTGAGTTTTGAGAAAACATCCTTTTGGAAGGATAAAATTGAGAAGTTTAAGTTTTGAGAAAAACATCCTTTTGGAAGGATAAAATTGAGAAATTCAAGTTTTAAGGAAAACATCCTTTTGGAAGGATAAAATTGAGAAATTAACTTTTGAGGAAAACATCCTTTTGGAAGGATAAAATTAAATTTTAAGAAAACCATCTGGAAGATTAAAACCGGGGGTTGGAAGGATTTTAGAAATCCGAATTACGCAAGTCGAAGGACTCTTAATTCTTGTGAGATCCGCTTCTCCTCTCGTGAAGCTGTAGATCTATTCTTTTACCAATCTTCAAATATCTGTTTAGAAAAAACAAAATGCTATGATATGATTTAGCATGCTCCTAGCATGGGTAATATCTAGCTATCGATGATGCATGAGCATATTTCAGGATGCAATGATGCATGTGTTTACGAGAATGCAAAGATGCACGTGTTTAAGAGAATGCAAAGATGCATGGATTTAGTTTGTCTTCATTTCTTAGGGTTAGTGGTCGTTTGTCTTGGGACCACAACCATTCATCAATCTTGTGTCTTAAGAAATCTGGCCCCCAAACTTCTGCCGCTCGTTCTTCGTTCAAATATTCGAGTCGAGTGACTTCGGTCGTACTCTAAATCCTTTCTGGCCTTGTGCCATCTTTCATATACTTCGGTTTGGACCTTTTTTTGTGAAAATCTTAGTTTCCCCACGGACAATGGTGCCCCAACATGGCAATTAAGCCTCACCCGACTTTTTACCATTCCTCCTCACGTCGTGCCCTTCAACCTTTGGGCCTTGCTGATGCATTTATCTCCGAAGTAATACAGAGAGATCTCTTGGTTTAAAAAGTACCAGTTTATGGATTGTCATTCTAATGAAGAATGCCCTTTTTGATTACCATACAGAACCTTGATGTTAAAATTCTAATTAAAAAAAAGAATAGGATGCCCCGGATATCAAATGCAAGAGCGTCTTAGATCTTACTTTCTGATGATCAGCTTGAGTCAATGGAGACTCTGAATGTTGTGGTGATATGCGAAGTTGTGAAACCTTTTCCAAATCGCTCGGTTCATCCTCATGATTATGGTATTTGCTTAATTGGCTCGATTACTATTCCTTCTAGTTCTCATAATGTTTCTCCGTATGCTTAAAAAAATTTAGCCCATTGAATAGAAAATGTCACTCCAAGAATTTTAAATGTAAGCATGTGCTTCTGATTACAATTAGTATTGTGTCAGTGTCCTCAAGGATTCACATCCGAGACTTATTCAGTTTGCTCATTCGTTTCTTTTTTTCCTAGGGGAATTCAAATCGTCACAGTCCTTTGTCTTGAGGATACTGATGGAGCATACAACAGTACCCCGAGTTACTCGGCATAGTCACGACTTGAAAATATTACCATCACTCATGAAGCGAAGGGTTTCGGGCTTCAGCGGAGTGCCCCAAGAATTCCACACTCGTATCCGAAAATGCCTATTACCAGGTTTCGAACATTGGAGTGCTTTTCGATTAATACCTATTACCAGGCTCTGAAATTTTATTTTGTTTTGAAACATTATATATTTTCTCTTTCATTTCTCTTTCCTTTTTTTTTGCACATTCGAGCAACTCTACTTGGGCTTTCTTAAGAGATTCCCTTATCATCGAACATCATCGAAGGAAAAGTAATCTTGCTTCTCTCGCTTTACCGACCTGAGCGAACGGAGCGGGACATCATACTTCATCGTTTTCACAACATTTGATCGATCTCTTTGAGTAGAATCAATGCCACATCATGCATATGATATCCGAGGACCTACGGAGGTATGAAGAGATATATGCATATACATGATTTCAAGGTCATTGTATGTTAAAAAAGAAGTGCATTTCATTAGAACGTCAAATTGTAAACATAACAAGTGCCCTTGAAAAAAAATCATTGCTATCTTCGGGCAAAGGATAGCAACGTTTGTTCCATGCATTACTTCGAGAGATAAATGCAATATACAAGACTCCTAAAGATGGTCGAGCGTTAGCACACCCCGAAAGTCACGTCCCCAATATTTCTTTTCAGAATGTCAAGTGACCGTTCTCGATCAGAGACTACACCTTATTTTTCAGTGCCCCACAATTCTCTGTGGTGTGGCCCGTGCTTCCCACATGGTAGTCACAAACGGCATTGACATCATAGCCTTTGGGATAGGGAGGATCCTTTGGTTTGGACTGAACCGGAGTTAGAAGCTTCTTCTCAATAAGCATTGGGAGCAAATCGGTGTACGACATAGGAACTGGATGAAGGTCCTTTTGAGGCTTTGCAGACCGGGATGCTTGATTATGGTAGCGTCCAGAAGACTGGTTGTTCGAGTGAGAACCCACCATGTGAACTTGGGACCCATGCCCCTTGTGGGTGGTTGTGCCATAGGGATCTACTATCTTCCCTTTCTTGATGGCGTCCTCGATACGTTCTCCCGTCAAAACCATGTCCGCAAAGCTGCTGGAGGGATTGCTTATCAAGCGATCATACAAGACTCCTTTCAGGGTATCCACAAACAAGGGAATGATTTCACCTTCCGAAAGTGGGGGCTGCACTTGAGCTGCTACATCTCTCCAACGCCGAGCATACTCACGGATACTCTCACCGTGCTTCTGTTCCATCCCTTGTAGCATGAGCCGATTCGGAGTCATATCAGTTACATGCTTGTATTGACCCACGAACGCCTTCGAAAGATCGCTCCATGACTTGATGTCGACTCGTCTAAGTTGAGTATACCAACGGGTTGCGGAACCAGTTAAACTATCTTGAAAGCAGTGGATAAGTAGCTTCTCATCTTTTATAAAAGTCGCCATTTTTCGGCAATACATGGTGATGTGAGCTGAAGGACAAGTAGTCCCGTCGTAGTTATCAAAGTCGGGGGCCCTGAATTTCGGAGGTAAAACTAAATCCACTACAAGGCTCAAATCACTGGCATCATTCCCTTGCTTATCCATTCCTTGCAAGGCCATGAACTTTTCTTCAAAGAGACGAAACTTCTCCTCGTACTTCTTTTCCACCTCGGCCCTAATCTTTTCTTCTGCCTCATTCAACATGTTTAGATCCGGTACTTCAACCTCGAGATCTTCCCCTAACTCAATAGGTTGGTCCAAGTGACGTCTAGCTGGTGCTTCCGTAGGGCGATTAGCGGGCGTTTCCTCGAGGTTGATATGCACTCTATTCCCGGTGGTCGGCACTCCTAGTTGGATATGCGATTTAGTCTCACCTACTCCCCTCTCATTCGAATTGCCCCATGATCCTCCTTCTTTACTGAACTTTTTCTCAAGCAGTTCGGTCATCTGAGCGATGATGGTGGTTTGTGATTGTGCAATCTGATCCTTAATGTTTTGCTCGATCCCATCCAATCGGCCCTCGAGGTCCTTCTGACCTTGTTCAACCCTAGCCATCCTTTCTTCCATTGCTCGTGACTGAGAACGAGTGTCGTACGAACGCGGAATGGTTGTAGATTGGAAACTTCACCACTTTAATAATATTTTTTCAATATTAATCCGTTATTTAGTTGGTCAATGCATGTCATGTCGTGAGATGATGTATGAACATATGATGCAATGAAATATGTACACATGTGTATGCGGATAAAATGTGTTGGCCCTATAGGTGATTCCCCTTAGGTCGACTATCATTCGAACGTGAAGGAGGTTCCTTGTTACGAGACAATCATAGCAAAGTCTTGACAACTATGCTTCCGCTTGTGATCCAAAGATGTTGATCCGATAGACGGTTCGAAATTTTGCTCGGGATGGAGAAGAGATGTGCCTTCTTTGGTGGTGGGCATTAAATGACCTGACACTGTGCTTTCGTTCGGTAAACTGCCCCTTTATCCGTTCTGTCCGATGTCGGACTTGCTAATTGACATTATCCTTTCTAGCAACCTCCCGTCCACAATGATAGCCCCAAAAAATGGGTAGAACCACCTTGACTCAACACATTTAGGACATGATATGCATGCGAGAATAAATGCAAGAAGATCATAAGAATAATCGTTAGTGTCGGATAAACATGATAAAAGGCAAACATGAAAGCAAGCAACCCTATTTATCCCGTCTAATGAACCTAGGCTGTCCACATGGCTCTAAAAGGGGTGGGCTTTCTAGTTCTCTACATGCAGTTTTGGTTCTAGGAGGTACTCGAACTGTCCTCGATGTCCCCTTCTAAGGGTAGCAAGGCCCCCGATCATCACCCATTATAGGCTCCTCTCAACCGAGTTCAATTCGAGGGGACCCTTTCGCTATATCCAGACGGAGAAACGACATTCCCACGAAGATATAGGGTACTCGAGCCCCGAATGTACTTGCTAGGCCCAGACGGAGGAACAATATCCCCACGAAAGCACTAGCGTTTTCCCCCCACTTAAACAAACGGGTTTAAATGCCAATTTTAAATGCGTTTAAAATAAACTCGCACTTACAAACAAATATCGATCGATTTGGTCACTTTAATTTGCAACTTCTAATATTAATTGAGCGGTAAAGTTTTTTTTTCTTGGCTCGACCCTCTTTTTTGTTTTTGAAAACAAAATTTTGTCCCCAGCGGAGTCGCCATCTGTTGCGACTAATTTTTAGAAAATACCTCGGTGTCCCTTAGAAGAACCGGATTTTAAATTGGTTTTGAAAAATTTAGTCGGTTTTGAATGAAAATAAAGGAGTCGCCACCGGCCATTTAAAATGGTAGACCGGACACCGAAATAAAACCAGAGATTTTTCTTTTGAAAATGGGTTCGGGAGTCGGTTACACGCGAGGAAGGATGAGCACCCCGTCGTGCCCGAAAATCGGTACCAAAAACATTGTCGCTTAATTAATATTAATTTTTGCGAATTAAAGTGACAATTCGTATCGAGATGTGGTTATACGATTGAGTGAATTTTAAAGGCCTTAATATTCGAGAAAGAACGTCCAAACCACCACCACTACGACTGGTACTGGCCTCGTTCGTTCCCGAATAAAAAGACGCTCGCATTGCATTTTATAATTCGAGATGCAACCTATCATGACATATTAGGATGCATGCCACATATATTCGAACCATCATGAAAAGGGAAAACACGCACATATAAAAAAACATGCATGGCAAAATTAAACTACGCATTATAAACGGCTTAAACAAGATAAAAAAAACATACAACTACATGTTATAAGATAAACATGACATGCACCACAAATCCAATATCCACATTAAACAAGCATAACACAAGGGCAAAAACACATATTAGATACATGAATAAAAGGAACATGAATAAATGCTGGAATAAAAGAGCAATCTGGAAGGGGTCAAAGCTGTAATAAACCCATTTAAAAACATTAATCAAAAGTGCAAAACGGGTCTCGATTGAAAAGACTCAAAACCTACAGGGACTCAAACGGTGATTCGACCACTAAAAAAACGGATTAAAATGAAACCGGGACGAAATTGAGAACGTTTGAAAACACAGGGGGACTGCTTTCGTGATTTTAAAAAGCGGAAACCCCTCGTGCGCGATTAATGCGACGCGGAGGTCCTTAAAAGGAAATTAAACCAATTTTAAACTAACAAAACCCTATATAAACTAAGTTTAAAACTTTTTGACCCCCTTTTTTATTTTTAAAACCCTAAACCGAAATAGCTTCTCCCCTCTCTGGTTTCTCTCCGACGCCGTAAGGGTTCCGGTCGCCGTTGCCGGCGCCGAAACCCTAAAAAAATGTTTTTTTTACCTCCCCGAAAACCCAAAACAAAAAAAACTTTGTTTTACGAAACCAAAACCAAAAACTCCTCACCCATTTTTAAAACTTTAAGCAGAACCCTAAAAGATTTCCCGGTTGAGATCCCGACGGCTCACCCCGACGAGCTTCCCGACGGAAGCCAAGAGTTTATTGCCGGCAAGATCCGAAGCAAAAGAAAAGAGGGAACCGGTTCCCGAAAAGGTAAAATCAAAAAAAACTTTTTTTTTGGGATTGATTTTTGTTTGCATGCAATAAAATTGAAGATAAGTAAAAAGATACCTTAGAAGGTTTTTTTTATTGATTTTTCTCTTTGTGAAATTTTCCGATCGTTTACACTGTTTTTGGCTCGAATTTTATATCCGAAGCGTTTACATTCAATATCTCCCTGCTCTCTGTTCTGCTTTCTCTAATATTTGTATTGCTCTCCCTTTTTGATTGATACTCTCTCTGGTGTCTCTGATCTGCTTGGTTGACTTTGCATCTTCATTTATTTTTTTTTTGTTTTTCTTGCTACTTCGGGTACTCTGATTTTCTGTTTTTTCTTCTGTGCATGTCAAGTTTTGCTTGAAACGGCGTTGGCGTGTATCCGGTCAGAGGCAGAAGCGGCAGACGGATGGTCACGGGATCGGCTACGCGCGCGTGGTGGGAGCCGGATCGTCTCAGGCGCGTTGGAGTCTCTGGAAGCTTCATCGTCTCGATCTAGAACCGTTGGATCGAATCGATCCAACGGTCGAGGCTGCGCGGCGTGGGAGAAAGGGATGGGCTGGCTAGGGTTTCATCTAGAAGCATGATCTGGACCGTCAGATCTTGATAGATCTGACGGTTGTAGATGAGGGCGGCGGCTGCAAGAGAAGACAAAAGATTAGGGTTTTTCTTTTTAGTTGTTGGGCTGTATATTTGGTGGGCTTACCGGGCCATATGCACATATATTATTTTTGGGCTTGTATTTTATGTATAATGGACTGTTTATTTATTAATTATAATTTGGGCTTTCTGATGGGATGTGTGGGGCTCGATTCGTTCAACCGATTTTGCTCACCAAGTGGTGGAGAGGTGGATTTTTGGGTGGAAGGGTTGTGGAAGCTAGAATGTAAAAAGACACAATGATTTATAGTGGTTCGGCCTTCTAACAAGCACATACATCCACTACCTTAGCTCCCCACTAAGGATTTCACAATCAATCCACTAATTGATTCGTCCCCTTTTCTAGGATTAGGAGGAAACCCTTACAACCGATCAAGCTTCTACCCAAGCCTTGATCAAAACCCTCTTTTACAAAGAGATAAATAAAGCAAACTTAAACCCTCTAATAGGTGTTTGTTTGCACAATGAAGCACTCACCCAAAACCTAAAACACTTGAGCAAATTTGACAATTTTGGCTCACTAGTGTTTGTCTATACAAAGAAATGACAATTTAAGTACAAAGACAATTCTTGATCATTTGTTGATTGACAATTGAAGCATTAGTCTTCTCTTGATGCTTGGAGGTCCCTTTTATACTCCCAATTGAGTTTATAGCCGTTTAGGACCGTTGGGGTTGAAATAGAGTCGTTGGAGCCTTTAATTCCCTCCATAAATGCAGTTCTGCAGCTCCCCGTTTCGAAACGCTCGAAGCCGTTTCGAAACGCTCTTAATGTAGAAAGAGCCGTTGCAGTCTGTCAGGGTACCCGTTTCGGAACACCCCCTTGCCGTTTCGGAACGCGTATCGGAACGCCCTTAGCCTGTATCGAAACGACCTGCATTTAAAAGTTAGTTGGAAAAGAGCTGTTGGGGTTTATGACCGTTGTGGTCAGTGCCACGTGGGCGTATCGAAACGGCCAAGCCCGTTTCGAAACGCTGGGCAAAAATCAAGTCCAGGGAAAGCCCGTTTCGAAACGAGTTTCGAAACGAAAACACTACTGGAGCCTCCTATTTCGAAACGCCCTAAGGTGTTTCGAAACACCTGGACATGTTTGAGAAATTTGACTTTGAAACACATATTAAACCAATTTGAAAACATCCCTAAACATATATTTGGACTTGGGAAATGTTTTAAATACTTTTTAAACAGTCCAAAACATTTTTCAATTATTATATCAAAACATTAGTTCTACACTTTCATCCATGTTTTATTTTCTTATTAATAATAATAGTAATAATAATAAGTATAATATCAATAATAATAAAAATAATAATAACGATAATACATAATAATTACAAGTGAATTTAAATAATATTAACAATGGTAACAAACCTAGAATAATACTTATTAATGGTAATAATATACACATAATAAAAGATAATAATATGATGAGAATAATATGTAATAAAAGATAAATAATAAGGATAAGACATAATTGTTATTAACTATAATGAGATAATATTATTATATATTAGTAATGTTTTAGGTTTTTTCTTTCTTTTTTCAAATATGATAAATAATAAGGGAATAAGGGTAGCATTATTTATACCTACATATATATGTATATATATAGTTTTTTCTTCTTTCCTTTTTTTCTTTTTTTTTCTTTTAATTACCTAATAGCCCTAATAAGCCCAAGGTAAACAAAAACTAAAGGGGGTTTAAGGTCCGGATAAAATTAGTGATTATAGAGATTCATTAGAAAAATATTTTAATTAAATTCAATTTAATTTATTTTCTTGACTAAATGGAAATATTACATTCTCATGCTGATAATCGAACCTATATAAAATGGAGTAAGATGAACATTCTTAGCTATTAAGCCAATTAATAGGTCCCAAATTCAATTTAATTTATTGACTCTACCTAAAAGTATAAAATTATAAATATGGATGATGAATTAAGAAAATCACATAGATGTGCCCATTTTTTTAAAAATCTATATATATTTCTTTTGAGAAAATAAAAATTGTCCTCCATTTCTCAAACATTTATGTTTTATTATTCAATCTCCAACACTAATTTCGTCTCTCACTATATCTTATAAGCAACCTAGTATTTTCATTACCATGTATATCAGATGGGCTAATGTCAAGTATAAAGGATAAAGGTAAGGCTAGGATAGTTTAGCTTTTGTTGTTCTAGAATGAGTGCAGTTGAAATGAATGTGCTGCATCATCTCTGTGTTTGTTCTTCTAGAAAGTTAGGAAGAGAAACGGTTAGGAATCTGTTAGCACCGTTATCTCAGCCTAACCTTTCTATTGTTTGTATATAAGGGACCGGTTCTCTTTGAGAATATTACGGTCATTTTAATAAATAAAAACAAAACGAGAGTACCGTCTCTCCTTCCCCTATTCCTCTTCTTGATTCTTTCTTCTTGATTCTCAGATCTTAACATGGTATCAATCGCCATTCTTCCTGGTGGTGATTCGTCTTCCGCTGTCGTCTGTTACTTCTGCATTTTGGATTGAGTGCTCGTGGTGGTTCTGTGCTCAGGTTTCGTGCTTTTTCTCTTCTTTCTACTTGATTCACTGTCTCGCGATTGTGTTTGATTCAATTTCGGTTGGTTATTGTTTCTGGTTGCATCAATCTTCACCTCTAATATCTAAGGATTATCCTATTTCTGGTCATAAGAATGTTTACTTGTAAAGACTCATAGGTTACAGAGTAAAACTAGTGACTCAATTTGTGATGTCCTTTAGGTGTTGATTGAGGTTTTTCTTGAATTTCTATGTTCAATAAAAACATCGCTGAGACTCTGAATTTCTTGGATACCTTTCGTGGATGTTTTTCCTCTGTTGCTCGTGATCTGGTGTTCTCTTGTTTGTGTGCCTACAAACTGTTTGATATTTTGTCTGTGTGAAAATGACTCAAGCGGGAGTGTCAGTTGACTCCAATGCTAGTTCTGGTCAGGTGACTAATGCTATGAATGTTCCTAGCGTTCAACAGATTCCTAAGATTGATGTTGTGAAGTTGTCTGCAAGTACTTATGTGTTGTGGAAGCAGCAAATTTCATTGATAATTGATGGTTATGGTCCGCTTCCTTACTTGTCTGATGACACAATTGTTCCTAGTCATGTTTTAACTGATGCTACAGGGCAGACTAGTGAGAATCCTGAATATCTTGCGTATTATAGGCAAGATAAACTTCTTGCCTCTTGGATGTTGTCAACCATAAGCTCTGATGTTCTTCTCAGGTTAACTGGATGCACTACCACTCGTGCAATCTGGTCTAATGTAACTCGTATGTTTGGTGCATGCTCTACAACTAAAACCTCCTCACTTAGGCATAGTCTTCACACACAGAAAAAGCTAGGTCTGTCTATCACTGAGTATCTAGCTAAAATCAAGATGATCTGTGATACCTTAAATGCGTCTGGAAGTATAGTTTCTGAGCAAGAACATGTTAGTGTTATTCTTGCAGGCTTGTCAGTAGAGTTTGAATCAGTTATAGCTGTAGCTTCGAAGGAATTTTTGTCTCTTGAGAAGTTAACTGAAATGTTGTTGGATTGTGAGGCTAGAATGCAAATGTTTCATCAAGATAGTATGCATGTTCATGCAAATTTGGTTGTTCATAGTGATGAAGGCAATGTATCTTCATATGATGAGACTCGGGGTTTTGTGTCTCATGGTCCTCATCACTCGACTGGTCAGTATCAGTCAGGAGGGGGTAATCAGTTCTATTCTAGAGGCCGTCGTGGTGGTTTTAATAACAATAGAGGTCGTGGTCGAGGGAGATATGGATCGAATCGACCACAGTGCCAATTGTGTGGTCGTATGGGTCACACTATGCAGAAATGTTATTATAGATTTGATCTAAGCTATACTGGGTATGCTGCAAATGAAGATGATAGTCAAAGTGAAGGTGCAAATTATGTTTCTCCTCGGAACACAGGTCCTGTCACTACAGTAGGCAATACAGTAGGCAACTCTAGACCTGTGAACCCTGTGAACCAGCCAGCTCAAGCTTATACTCATACTTTTGGGTTTCAACCAAATACCTATACTCCTTGTGCTACTAATACTGGGTTTTACAGTCAGGTTTCCCCTGGTAATGGGTTTTCAGCTAGTCAAGGCAAGTTTTCTTCAATGACTGGTCAAGGGATAAATTCTTTTTCTCCAACTGGTACCAAGAAAGTCTCCTCTGCAGTTGGCTCTGGTGTTGAGTTTTCTACTGATCATCCTACTCCTGGGTTTCAACCAGCTAGCCATTTCTCACATGCTCCTATGATGGGTACACCAAGTGGATCATCTTTGACTCATGGTGTGTGGTGCCCTGATTCTGGGGCCTCTCACAATGTAACTTCTGATCAGTCCAATATGCATTCTGGAATTCAGTACACAGGTAACACTTCTCTTCTCATGGGTAATGGTGACAGTGTTGCTATTAAACATGTTGGTCAAGGTTATCTCTTCACTCAGTCTAAACCATTAGTTCTGAACAATTTGTTACATGTTCCATCGATTAAAAAGAATTTGTTGTATGTTTCTCAGCTAGCTCGTGATAATAATGTTTGTGTTGAATTCTATGCTAATGGATGTTGTGTTAAGGATACTCAGGCTCAGAGGATCCTTCTGGAAGGGAAGCGCACTCCTGAAGGGTTGTACCAGTTGCTTGCTCCAGGTTCTGCTTCTTCAGATTGTTGTTCAATAAAACATGGAATCCAGGTTAATAGTGTTTCCAAATCCTCAGACATTTTTGATTTGTGGCATAAGAGACTAGGTCATCCCTCTAGTCGTGTTGTTAGTACTGTTCTGCAACTCTGCAATATTGATGCTAAGTCTAGTAGTTTGAATCATGTCTATTCTGCTTGTTTACAAGGGAAAGCTCACAAGCTCCCTTTTTCTTCTTCTGAAACTGAATATACTGAACATTTTGAACTCATTGTATCTGATTTGTGGGGGCCTGCTTCTGTTAGTTCTGATGGATACCTTTATTATGTATCTTTCATTGATGTTTGTAGCAGACACACTTGGCTCTATTTAATCAAGAAGAAATCTGATGTAGCTCAGTGTTTCATTAACTTTCATAAGTTGATAGAAGTTCAGTTTGGTAAAAAGATTAAGAACTTACAAACTGATTGTGGGACTGAGTATTTAGCTTTAAGGAACTGGTTAGCCTCTAATGGTATTCAGTATAGAGTTTCTTGTCCTCACACATCTGAACAAAAAGGTAAGGCTGAGAGGAAACATAGACATATAGTTGACACTGGGTTGACTCTTCTTGCTCAAGCAGGTTTACCTTTAAGGTTTTGGAATCATGCCTTTACATCTGCTGTGTTTTTAATTAATAGGATGCCTACAGATGTCTTGCATGGTTTGTCACCATTTGAAAAATTGTATGGCAAGAGGCCTGATTACTCTTTCTTGAAAGTCTTTGGTTGCACCTGCTATCCTTACTTGAGGCCTTATAATCATCACAAGTTTGACTTTAGGACCTCCTTGTGTTTTTTAGGCTATAACTCTTTTTAGAAAGGGTATAAGTGTCTGAATAGTGCTGGGAAAATTGTGGTTTCCAGACATGTTGTCTTTGATGAGTCTGTCTTTCCTTTCTTACACAAGTTTGAAGTTCCTCAGAAGGAAAATAAAATTTTTTTCATCTAGTTTACCTGTGATGATTGGTACTGGTTCTTTTTCAAATCATCTCCTACATAATTCTTGTTCCTCTCCTGGGCCTGGCTCTTCTAATCCATCTGATGTTGCTCACATAAGTGGTGAATCTTGCCCTGACCAGACTGGTCCTGAGTCACATGTTCAGCAAGGGTCTCCAGACCTCATACCAGAGTTTAGAACTCCTGATCTGTGTGCTCCTGTGTCTGATAATGTTGCTGCTACTGGTGTTGAAAGTAATGTTCAGATTGATAGTGATAATATAGGAGTTCAAGTCTGTGAGAGTCTAGATGGGTGTGATGTTGTGCCTGCTGCAGTGTTTAATGAAGGACATGATCAAGGTAATGGTCATAGTGAGAATGGTGCTAATGATAATATCATTAGAGAAAGTCCTCCTACTCAGGGTAATGATCAAGGTGAGGTTACTCACAATGAAGAAGTTCTTGTGCAGCCTCTTTTTGAAGAAAACTTTCTTGAAGAAGGTTTTGCTCCTAGTGAGAATGGTAATACTGAGAGTGGTGTTTCTAGAAGTCCTTCCTTGGAGGGAGGTATTTCTGAAGAAGGGGTTATTCCTAATGAAGAAGATGTTGTGAATGGTGTTTCTAAAGGTTCTTTCTTTGAGGATGGTGAGTTTTTTGCTCAAAATCCTTCTACAGCAGACAATGCTGCTGGGAATGTGGGTTCTGCAGTGGATATTGTAGTGCCTACTACAGAGCAGCATGTTGACTGCATCCCTTCTTACATTCAAGATGATCTTTTGAGACCTTCAAGTGAAGCTAAAGCTTCTGGTCATCATATGATTACAAGAAGCAAAAGTGGAATTTATAAGCCCAAAATTTATCAAGTATCTTCTAGTTGTTCAGGTTCAGATTTTGAGCCTAGGACCATTAAAGAGGCCATGATGAATCAACAATGGAAGGCAGCTGTTCAAGCTGAATATGATGCCTTAGTCAAGAATGAGACTTGGACTCTTGTTCCCATACCTTTGAATAGAAAAGCTGTAAATTGCAAATGGTTGTTCAGGATAAAAAGGAAACCTGATGGTTCAGTAGATAGATATAAAGCCAGGCTTGTAGCCAAAGGTTACCTTCAAGAAGCTGGTATTGACTACTATGAAGTGTTCAGTCCTGTGGTGAAGCCAGTAACAGTTCGAACAATTCTTTCTTTGGCTGTCACTCGTGGATGGATTTTGAAACAAGTAGATATAAATAATGCTTTCTTGAATGGCATTTTGAATGAAGAAGTGTACATGGCTCAACCTCCTGGGTATGAGCAGGGAGATTCATCTTCAAACTTAGTCTGCAAATTAAATAAAGCAATTTATGGGCTCAAACAAGCACCAAGAGCTTGGTTTGAAAGATTGAAGGAATATCTTTTGTCAGATGGTTTTAGTTTAACCAAATCTGATGCTTCTTTGTTTGTGAAGGTCTCTACTCAGTCTGTGGTCTATCTACTTGTATATGTAGATGACATCATCTTGACTGGTTCTAATAATCTTGAAGTTCAAGAGATTGTTGACAGGTTAAATCAGTCCTTCTCATTGAAGGATCTTGGTACTCTTAATTATTTTTTGGGCATTGAGATTACTTACTTTCCATAAGGTTTAATGGTGAGTCAAAGGAAATATATTATGGATCTTTTGCGCAAATATGATTTTGATAGTGCAAAAGGACTTCCCACCCCCATGGTGTCTAGTTGTAAATTGTCTAGTCAAGATGGCAGTCCAATTGAAAATGCCACTGAATACAGAAGTATTGTGGGAGCTCTACAATACATAGTAATAACTAGACCTGAAATTGCCTTTGCAGTGAATAGGGTGTGTCAATTCATGCAAAATCTTAGTGATGTTCACTTCAATGCTGTAAAGAGAATCCTCAGATATCTTCAGGGAACTGTGGATTATGGTCTAAAGTTTACAAATAACTCCAGATTACACATTGAGGGGTTTGTTGATGCCAACTGGGGCTCGGATTCTGATGACAGACGATCAACGTCTGGTTTTTGCATATTTTTTGGTGGCAATCCTGTGTCCTGGGGTTCAAGAAAGCAACCAGTGGTCTCTAGGTTCACTACTGAAGCTGAGTACAGAAGTGTAGCATGTGCTACTGCAGAAATAATGTGGCTTCAGTCTTTACTCAGTGAATTACACATTACAGCTGATGGGTTGCCGGTGCTATGGTGTGATAATTCAAGTGCAGTTGCAGTGTCAGCCAACCCAGTGATGCACTCCAAATTCAAACATGTTGAATTAGACTTGTATTTTGTGCATGAACAAGTGGTTGTCGGAAAGCTTCAAGTCAATGAAGTCCCAGCGTTCGAACAGTTAGCTGACATCCTGACCAAGCCTTTGTCTGCTCCTACTTTTCATAGACATAGACTTAAACTTGCTGTTCTTCCTCTGACTTAGTTTTTGTACTTTTTTGTTCTCTTGTGTTCTTTTGCATTGGTTACATTTTCTTTTCTGCAGGTTCTTTTTTGTGTTGTATCTTAAGTAAAGATTGGTAAGGATCCTCAGAATCCAGTTTGTTGGGGGAATGAAGACTGAAACGAGAAGAAATGAAATTTTTTCAGGGATCTTCTTGGCTGATGAAGCTGGGGGAATGTCAAGTATAAAGGATAAAGGTAAGGCTAGCATAGTTTAACTTTTGTTGTTCTAGAATGAGTGCATTTGAAATGAATGTGCTGCATCATCTATGTGTTTGTTCTTCTAGAAAGTTAGGTAGAGAAACGGTTAGGAATATGTTAGCACCGTTATCTCAGCCTAACCTTTCTATTGTTTGTATATAAGGGACCGGTTCTCTTTGAGAATATTACGGTCATTTTAATAAATAAAAACAAAACGAGAGTACCGTCTCTCCTTCCCCTATTCCTCTTCTTGATTCTTTCTTCTTGATTCTCAGATAATTCTCAGATCTTAACAGCTAACAAATAACAGTAAATTGAATAATTATTCTAGTTAGTATCTAAACTCGTCTTTAATCTTTTCCAATCATTAATCTACAAGTTTTCAACCACTTGAAAATATTAGTGCACAGTAAAATTCAAATCAACAACAAAACATACGAATGCATAAACATAAAGGAAAATATTAAAGAGAATACAAAAGAAATATTATTTTATGGAAGCAATGTCTTCAATAATCTAATCTAAGAGTTGATTTAAAACCCACAATACAATCTCCAGGGAAATCACAATCGAAAAGAAAACTAAAGGAGCAAACTTTGAATGCCTAGCATTTTAGGGTATTTTAACTAATCCATCCATAATGCAAATAATCATAAATCATTTAAATAAAGCTTAGATTGTTCCATGGAAGTCGGTTAAAAGCAATGCAGCAACAATCTTCAGTAACATTGATGAAGGGCATCCCGGACCCGGACAGCCCACAATTCAGCAGTAAGCAGTGAGCAGGCTCCAATGCTCCTGGAGAAGCCAACAATCCAATCTCCATTCTCGTCCCTTAAACCCCCCCCTGTTGCAGCTGAACCATCATTAGTATTCACTGTACCATCTGCATTTGCTTCTGGACGTTGCCAACAAGAAGCAGCCGCGTCCATGGCCAAAGCTTAAACTGAATTCGGCAACTGCTGCAAGCCGCAAGCATGAGGAAACGAAATCACTCTTAATGAAATCTTCACTCCCTAGACAAGAATTTGTTCATGGTGAATTTGATATCAACATAAGCACTAATCATACAGTGTATGAATCTTTTAAGTTCTAAACGTTTTTGGATCGTTGGATGACTGAAATAGATGAATGAGATTAACAGTAGGATATGCAAAGATTATCCGTCGGAAAAAAGTAAAGATTAATCTCAACCATCTATTTCTCTCATCCAATGATCCAAAAAAATGTGTCTATATATATAAAAGATCTACTTACACCGTATAAAACTCAATTACTTTTACACATTTTTTGGACCGTTAGATGATGGTAATAAATGGCTAAAATTATTTCCTTATTTTTTTTCAAGCGATAATCTTTACATTTTCTACTTTTATTCTCATCCATCCATTTATCTTCATCCAAGAATCCAAAAAAGTGTAAAACTTTCAAGCTTTACATAGTGTAAGAGGATCATATACACGCACACAGACGCGCGCACACACAAATCAAATAAAGAGAACAAGGATGACTCGGGACACGCACAATAAAAGTGATTAGACATGGACTCAAAAAGAATCCGAAAAAATTAAATTAAATACTTGCTAGATAAAAGCAAACACACACATAAGCTAAATAAAGAGAACAAGGATGGCTCGAGACACGCGCAATAGAAGTGATTAGACATGGACTAAAAAGATCTAAAAAAGTTAGGCTAATATATCATATTAGTACCTAAAGTATACCAACTTTTTTATTTTGGTACTTAAAGTATTTTTTGATCAAAATAAAAACCTAAAGTATATTTTTGGTTAAATTAGGTACCTAAAGTATTTTTCGTCAGAGTAAGTACCTAAAGTATTTTTTTGGTCAAAATAAGTACCTAAAGTATATTATTTCGTTAAAATAGGCACATAATGTATTTTTTTAATTAGGGTAATTGTTCTATACACAAGCGCTTGTGTAAACTTTTTTACACAAGCGCCTTTGTTTTAGGGGTTAGGAATTCCATTTAGGGTTTAAAGTCTAGGGGTTTAAATGTAGTAGTTTTGAATTTAGGGGTTGTTGATAGAATTTTGGGTTTAGGGTTAAAATTTAGGTTTTATAGATAAAAACCTAAATCCCTACACATATTACTTTAAACCCTAAACCCTAACCCTAACTTCTAACAATGAACCCTAAATTCTAAACCCCTAAACTCTAAACCATAAACCCTATAATTGAGACGCTTGTAAAAACAAAAAATTTCCACCGCCACTGTATATGATAATAATCATTTTAATTAATGTTACATGACAATTTTTAGTAACATATATAAAAAATTGTATACTTTAAGTACTTATTTTGACCTAAAAATATTTTAGATGCCTATTTTGACCAAAAAATACACTTTAGATACTTACTTTGATGAAAAAATAATTTATGTACCTATTTTGACCAAGAATTATACTTTAGGTACCTAGTTTAACCAAAAAGTATACTTTAAGTATTTATTTTGAGCAAAAAATATTTTAAGTACCAAAATAAAAAAAGTTAGTATACTTTAAGTACTAATATGATATATAAGCTAAAAAGTTAAGTTAAATGCTTACTAGATAGAAGCAAAAGTTAGCTTTTGACTAGTGAAAAAGTATATGAGAAAAACAAAATGTTGTACTTATAAGTTTGAGTCTTACTAAACTTTTTTCTTCTTCAAAAGTTAACATGTCACGCACATAATAAGTCAATAATTTTTTTAATTGAAAGTATATTTTAATAAGTTACACATTATTTTTCAAATATTTTTAAAATTAAGCGACCGCAAAAAGTCCTACAAAAATTTGATGTTACCTTATGTACATGCCACCTTTTTTAGGAGTCAACACAACGTACAAAGTTTTGGACTTGTGACTTGTTGGCGATGTGATCGGGGTGACTCAAAGATTTTAAGGGCAATTGGAAAGTTATAGGGACCTTGTGGAATCATTAAAACGAGGTTCTTAACTTTAAATGTTTGCTGATTTGTGTGCGTGTTAAGCAGATCCGACTTTAGGTTAAGGCAATAAGAGCGCACGCCAGGGCCCACTGTTCAAGAAAGTTATATGTTTGTAGTTTTTTTAGAATTATATTTGTCGTTAAAAGTTTAATTTATTCTAATATTTATTATTAAGAGCTCAATTTTTTTCAATACTTGTCAATATGATGCTAATTTTCATATATTTATTATTAGGAGTCTACTCTTAAAATTCATATTTTTTTCTTCTAATACTTGTTATTAGGGGCTCGATTTTCTTTCAACATTTGTTATTATAGGCATACTCTTAAAATTTTTAAAAATTCAATATTTCTTATTAGGGGCCCAATTTTCAATACTTTTTAGTATGGACCTACTCTTAAAATTTATTTTTTTTCATTACTTGCTATTATGTACAAGGATTTGAATAGCGGTATGCAACCACAACAACGACAACGACTGTTATATGGTGATAGCGGCACCATCTGAAACCACGATACTTGCAACTATTATGTCCACAATAACGTATGCTATTAGAAAAATTACAACTATGATAGTCGCAGTAACCAAAATAACATCTGTGATGTCCATAACCACGATAAATATAATACGACTGTAAGTACGACTATAACCACAATTTAAAATTCTAATTTAAAGCTGAATTTTTAATTTGCCCAAGGCCACCAAAAATCCAAAATTAAGCTAACTTTTAAATAAAAATGGGTTTAACAAAACTTTCTCTATTTCTTTTACCACTAGTCCAATGATCTTTTGCTCTTCTCTGCAAACTTTGAAATTTACTCATTTTGATTTTTTTTGTGTGGAACCTTACTGTCACTTGTATTATACATGTACAAAACAACCTTGAATGTGATCCGTCCTCGAGCTACACGATACTTTCACGTGCATGTTAGAATTTTGAAGCTCAATGGGCATGTGGAAAATTGGGGACCGACTTGGATATAAACAAACTTGTAACAAGACCCGCTAATCCACATGTACGATGAAGAAACAATCGGGTTCGGCTGCTCTCCACTCCCGGATGTATTTTCATCTCAGAGCAGTAGGGATGGGCACGGAACCGCACCCGGCGGGTTCCGACCCGACCCCCGGCCCGATTGGGTCGGGTATTTTTATGAAAAAAAAATCGGGGTCGGGTCGGGTTCGGGTTTAGAGTGAAAAAATCCGACTCGACCCGACCCGGGACTAATAATGTAATTTTCCCCTAAATTTTTTAAGAATATTTGTAATAATACCTTTTTTTTATATATTTTTTTATAATTAGGTCCTTAAAATTCATGTTTTTATTTACAATTTAGTCGTTAAATTTATTATTTTTTACAATTAAGTCTTTTAAAATTATTTTTTTTACAATTTAGTCCCAAAAATTGATTTTGTTTTATATAGGTAGGGTCGGGTCAGAGTCGGGTTTAAGGTATTTATTTTCGGGTCGGGTTTTTAAAAAGATGTGGTCGGGTTCGAGTTTAGGGTTAATATTTTTGGGTAGGGGTGCGGGCGGGCCAAAACCCGGCCGACCCGACCCGTGCCCATCCCTACAGAGCAGTGGCCGTAGTAAAACTGTTACTATCTGTTTCCGATGGAGAAATGAGAAATCCAGTAAGTAAAGTGGTCATCGGAGCCATTATTGTTTTGATTCTGGGGACAGATTTACCCAAACTCTAATTTTCCTTTTGTATTCCATTCAAACAGACAAGAGGAAGGTGAAGTGGGACCCGAGTTTTTATGAGCACCGCGTGGCGTAAGCCTTACACTGAAAAAAACGAACCAACCCCGTCCACAGCCGTAGGGACACGTGATATTAGCTTAGTAATACTGTAATAATGGCTACTTTTATTTTTACTGTCACGGTTAAAAAAGCACTCTGTCAGGGTTGAGTTGAGACTGACCCTAAAACCAAAAGAGATGCCCCCTCTCCAATTCGTAACTAGTTGGGCCAAACATTGTGGAACAAATCATTAATCCACGCCCATTTTCTTACCTTTTTTACATGGGATAAAAACTCGTGCCCCACGAAACACGTAGGCATCATGTGGGTTAGTAGTGTAATTTCGTCTCCCAAACTCATCAATCAATCAGTTCTGCAGTTTCTCGCTCAGAAAAAAACAGAACAAGGGCTCAATTGAAGTTGGCTTTCACACAGACTCTACAGGGAGAGAGAGGGAGTTTTTTAAGGCACTTTAAAGGGAAGAAGATGAACTAAAGAGAAAGAGGGGGCCTTAAATGAACAAGAGCTGGGTCAAAGTCCAACCCCTGGGGCTGGGATTGGGAATGCCAAGTTGAGTTAGGGTTTCCAGATTCCCATCTGCTTCTGTGTCTCCTATGCCTGTGAGCTTGTAAACGTTACGGTGAGATTTTTATTTTTATTTTGCACTTAAAAAACACTAAAGCCATATTCTCTCCCCCCAAAGAAGCTATGACAC